>CM035808.1:9133830-9733830 GCA_020466095.1 Chlorops oryzae
TTAAGGGAAAAATAAAGCTCTGTTAATCATTTAGTTTCACAAAACTTACCTCAAGCTGAATTGTTTCGGAGCGCAATCGCTGGACTTCGTCTGACATTTTCATCGAATTTAACTCCATTTGTAATTTCATTAGAATATCATCGGCAAACAAAAATGGGCTCATTGGCTAAATTGTTAAATATTTATGGATTAATTCCTTGAAGTCGTACATTTTATATTTCCTTATACGTACCGAAGTAGCATTGGAACATGTGGAATCTGCAAGTACGACGCTAAAGCAAATGCTCAGCAGTGAAAGGATCAAAATTTGCCACATTTCTTAAAACCCCGAAATTATTCGCCAGCTCTGATGAATTCGCGCTCCGCAGTGAGTAAAAATCGGGCTCTAAGTCCACTTTTTAAAGAAACCAAATCTGTTTTTGTTTATTTGTTAAATCCCCATAATTTCTGTTCAAACATACCATCGTTGTTATGATTTTGACTACCGTCATTTGCCACTATTTGCACCCATTTGCCATAACTTTATAAGGTCTAATTTGAATCTTCTGGGCTTAGTTTTAGATAAGAGTGTCGGTAAGTCTTTTCTAGGTGTGAAAATAGGCATTAAATGTGGAGATAAGTGTTTTAGTTGCATGTTTAATCTTGAAAATGCGAAGAACTTTCAAAAAGAGAATTTTTTTCTTATAGTAGGGGAGCCCGAGATGCTAAATTTGCAGTTACTAAAGCGTCATGGAAACTAATTGGATTGTGAAGTTTACGTTCTTAAACAAAAAAAAGTCTATGTAAAGTTTTCTATTTTAATGGGGATGAGAGCGTGTAAGAATGGTCAAAAATGTAAAAAAAAAAATTGACACTTTGCAATCTCGAGCGCGTCAGACATTGATACAGTAAACGCGCTTTATGTTCCTGATAACCAATATATATTAATCTGACGTTTAATTAGAGGTGGTTGGCCATAAATAGAGGTGGAAAAAAAGAAAAAAAAAACAGTTACTCGAGCGTGTCAGATATTCACAGTGAATGTAAAGTGGACTCCTAAAAGTGACCTATTTCAATGACTGACGTTTTGGAGGTGGCCAAAGGTCACGAATGATTTTTGAAAATGTAAAAAAAAAAAAACGGTAATCTTGAGATACTCGAGCGTGTCAGATTTTTATGCAGAGGGATCAACCAGATGTCTTAGTCGCTCTGAATGATAGTCTGACAAGTACATGAAGGCATATTGTTAATCTGACAATTTAAGAGACCAAATTTTTCTTTCGTTTCTTTTTATAATTAGATGTAGCAAAAGCAATCTATATATATATTTATTTATAAGGAGAGAGAGAAAAAGAAAACGAAAAGGATTCGCGATTCACAATTTTTCAGTTTTAAAAGCTCTTTATTGACACGGAATACAAATTTTTTATTTAACAAAATCATTTGAATACACTACAAAGCTTGTGACATTTTTTCCTACTTTGCCCCACGAAAAACGTCAGACTATATGTTTTTCGTGATCCTTAATTGTCCTTCAAAATAAAATAAAAAAACCAATCGCGCTCGAGAGTCAAAATATTTGCTTTTTATACCCAGCGTAAGCAGGGTATACTAGTTTTGTGCAAATCTTGTAACAGCCAGAACTAAGCTCCATAGATATAGACATATATATATATATTCTTGATCAGGATCAAAAACTGAATGGGTCCGAGTATGATCCTAAGTTAAAATGGGAGACATCCGCCCACTGCCACGCCCACGAATGAATTTAATGTGTTTTCAGTAAAATGCTTGTAACTTGCGAACCACTCAACACATTCCATTGATATTTGGTGTACTGGTAAACTACGAAAAGGGACATACCTCGATTAAAAATGGCACCTCGAGCCACGCCCACTAAGAAGGGTTTATCGTAACTTGTTAAGTAAAAGGCGTAGAAACTTCAAATTCACAACATAGGTTGACCAAGGCGAATGAAAGGTGTAGGAAAAAATTTATGTGGCCCGCCCACTGCCACGCCCACAGATGGAGAGGCAAAACATAGTGCGCCAATAATGTCGGGACGCTGGGGATTTCAAAGTCGGGCTTGACCGACTTTAGCTTTCTTACTTGTTTTAAATTTAATTTCTATAATTCTCTTTGAATTCGTTTTCGCTCCAGTAGAATAAGCGAAAAATAAGGAAATGAGGCAAGTTGGAAAATATATATTTAAATATTTTTGTTTACTCCTAAAAGTATGGTATTAAATATGTTGAAATTTAATGGCATGAATATATGCTTAAGGCACATCCTAAGAGTATGCAAGAAAACATCTCGCAAGAAATTTGAATTTTTTACACTTTTAAACGCGTATAGCTCCCTAACGCTCCATTTTATCATAACCAGGGCTCGGATATATATGCATTTATAAATTTAAAGCATACTTTATGGAGTAAAAATTTTGTTCAACTCACAAAAAGTTAAGATTCAAATAGATTTTTAACTTCAATAAGAATTTTTATGAAGGTAGAAAAGCCGTTTGAAGTTCAACTTCACTAAACTTATTCGCTAAATGTTGGTAAGAAGAGATTTTCCCCCATAAAGTATGCTTTAAATTTATAAATGCAAATATATCCGAGCCCTGATCATAACAGTGTTTTGGGAAAAATTACTTGGCGCAGCGTAGACTACATTTTGAAACCAGTTTAGAATACCCAACTTCAACTTAAACATAGATATGGGCCAAAAAGTGACCAAAAACCTTTTAAAAAATTTTTTGCATGAAGGCTTACCGATAACTCAAAAAACTAATGATGCAGTTCGATTCCCCGTGCCCGAATTAGAGGGAAACCGTTGTCACCGGCCTTGTCTTTTTGTCGACTACCACAGTGTTATTATTTTCGATATTCCCTTTTTCCCTTTATATTCTAAATGCGCATATATATTTAATAGAATTATTTTAAAAAGTGTCCAATGTTGTAACAAAAAATCTTACCTTATAAAAAAAACTGGCAAAAATTAAACAGACAAGGCCAGGCATCTCCGCAATTTTCGATATTTTTTCTTAATTCAATAATTCAAAGACATTCAATGTGAAGGGGCATTCAAGACCTCCAAAAACGGAAGTTTAGGGAGCAGATATCCGTACTGACTCTGTAAGTTGGCTGTGATAATTTATCTCTCGTATAAAAGGATAAAGAATAATCAAATTCTTCGCAGAAAGCTCACCAAAATTCGGAATCTGATTTTTTTTTTTAACCAATCTGCACCCATTCAACTTTATGTAAGATTTCTAGTTGTAATTTTGTTTTATAAGAAAACCATAATTTTGGTTTATATCAATTCCTCTTGGAACGTATCATCATAGCAACTATTTGCAAGGAGTAATAATCTCCATGCCAAACGTACCAAGTTATGCCTTGACCATATTTATCCTTCGTATATGCGCCTTTCAAATAGAGGCCATTCAAGTTGCTAAATAAAAAAAATACGAAATTATTATTATTCACACTGATGCGCTTTATTGTATAACATACAAACCTCCAGTGACAGTTTTTGTACCACCAAGCTCCCTTATAAAGAACTGCACAGTTCTCGGCATACACATCATTGTCCTGATCCTTCGTTGTGAATTTCATGCCTTTATGGTATGTGAGCGAGTCTCCAGCATCGCCACTGTATGTGCCTAAGACTTTCAAAGCATAAGACTCCGATTCATTTCCGATAGCAAAGGAATCGTATTTGGCATATTTTGTGACATTATCGAAATCCTTTAAATATATCCATAATTCCATAGGACTTGACGTTGTTAAAGCATGCAATTTGTCATTTCCAATGTAAAAGTTTCCGTTCAGATCGCCGAATCCGGCTTTATATGAAGCCCAGTCACGATAAAAGTCTACAGAGTCATCAATACGCCTTTGTATGACAGTCCAACCACCACCCTGCTCCTCCGAATTACAAAACACCGAGAATGGTTGAGCACTGAACGAGGGAACTTGAATAGTGTAAATTCCACTCTTAGTGGTTATCGCATCACATGATCTGGGAAACTGAGAGCTCGAGGAACTAAAACAGAAGACATATTAAAGATCTAGAAGATTTTGATAATCTCTCACAGACCAAGTAATATTTGTGTTTACATTCGAAGAGTAGCAAGCGGGGCTTGATGAGTTAAAATTTGATCCGGAATTGATTCCTAATTTGGAACTAATTTGGTACAGAAGCTGTGTCTGTTGGTCCAATCTATAAATCATAAAAACAACAAGGATAGAATTAATTTCCGAATAGCATTTAGTTTGACCCACCCTACCTCAAGCTGGTTGCTTCGAGGCGTAAGCGCAGGACTTCCTCTGTCGTTCTTATTAAATTCAACTCCATTTGTAATTTCAATAGAATTTCATCGGCAAACAAAAATGGGCTCATTGGCTAAATTGTTGAATATTTATGGGATAATTCCTTAAAGTCGCATATTCTATATTTCGTTATACGTACCGAAGTAGCATTGGAACATGTGGAATCTGCAAGTACGACGCTAAAGCAAATGCTCAACGATGAAAGTATCAAAATTCGCCACATTTCTTAAAACCTGAAAATTCTTCGCCAGCTCTGATGAATTCGCGCTCCGCAGTGAATAAAAAACGGGCCCTCTCTTTGGTATATAAGGAGACCAAATCTATTTTTGTTTATTTGTTAAATCCCCATAATTTCTGTTCAAACATACCATCGTTGTTATGATTTTGACTACCGTCATTCGCCACTATTTGCACCCATTTGCCATAACTTTATAAGGTCTAATTTGAATCTTCTGGGCTTAGTTTTAGATAAGAGTGTCGGTAAGTCATTTCTAGGTGTGAAAATAGGCATTAAATGTGGAGATAGCGTGTTATAATTGTATGTTTTATCTTTACGATGCAAACACTTTCCGAATTTGAGCCAATATTTAAGCCTCGGATTAGAATTCAAAAAATTCGGAAAATTTGGCGTGGCTAAGGGGCCCATTATGGCCTTAAAAACCTCGAGAATATTCTGTCTTAATGGTCCCGTTTTTGGGGCGCCTTTTAAAAATTAATTAAACATGCGGGTCGGGCACTGTATAAGGGCACTTGGATAGTGTTAGTTCCTTTCTTAGTGGTTACCGCATCACATGAACTGCGGTATTGAGGACTTGAACTGAAATAAAAGAATGACATTAAGGACCTGAAGCCTTTCTTTAATCTATGAATTTATCAAACACACCAAGATTTATATCCGTTATTATTTGAAGATCCACAGGAGGAACAGTTTAAAACGGAGCCAATAATGACGTCTGATTTTGCTTTAATTTGGTCAAGAATCTGAGTTTGCTGCTCCCATCTAAATTACATTAAAAGTGCTTTCATATGAGTTTCCCAAAACTTACCTAAAGCTCATTGCTTCGAAGCGCAAATACAG
Organism: Chlorops oryzae; assembly: GCA_020466095.1. Classification (NCBI taxonomy): domain Eukaryota; kingdom Metazoa; phylum Arthropoda; class Insecta; order Diptera; family Chloropidae; genus Chlorops; species Chlorops oryzae. The sequence continues at coordinate 9,139,222 of CM035808.1, forward strand.
GACTTCGTCCGATGTTTTTTATCAAACCAAGAATACTTGAGCATTTCCGAAAATCGTCCATTTTGAAGGACTGTCCGCATGGAAAGAGTGCACCGTATTTACATTTTATGATTTCATGATTTTTTTTTTTTTTTTTTTTTTTTTTTTGGAAGTCAAATAAGAGCAATCAACGTTTGATTAAACTTATTTGTTCATTTTTAATGGCAAACATTAATGAGTAGGAACCTACAATCAATTCATCTTCAGATGTATCATAATGCTAAGTGTTTGCCATGCCAAACATACCAAGTTATGCCTTGACCATATATATCCCGCGAACAAGCGCCTTTCAGAAAGCAGCCATTCAAATTACTTATTTAAGAAAATGGGAAATGATTATTATTCACTCTGCTGCGCTGTATTGTAAGACATACAAGCCTTCAGTGACAGTTTTTGTACCACCAGCATTATAGAAATCGTTTAACTATGTATATCCATAGTTCTGCAGGAGATTTTCCTGCCTATATGCACGAAAAATTCTATTCCGTTTTTGTTATTACACATGAAAAGTCGAAAAACCCGTCATGCCAAATAAAAAATTTTGAGTTGTGACTCCTTTGTTGTGGAGATACGATATATAAAAAAACAAAACAAAATAGAGGTTCAACCCTCCTGAGCTACGAAAACAAAAAAAAAAACTTTGTTTACGCAAACTACAATTCTACACAACATCGGATGTTTTATACATTAAGTCGAACTCGAACTCGAACGCTCACTTGGCATTGCGAAGCATCGCATCGACTTTTTTCTATATAAAGCCAAGCTCGACGCTTCAGTCCTTTCAGTCTCGCTTTGTGCGCGTGACCGTTCGGTTGGTTTTCGGTGGTCGTGGATCGCGGAGTGTTTAGTGTAGTGAGTGCGCCGGGCAAGTGAATTCGTTTGTATGCATAAGTGCTTCGCGCTCTCGCGTTTCTCTCTTGAAGTGTAAAGCGTAAATCGTTCGTTTCTTCGATTCCGTTTAGTGCGTATTAAAATGCATCGCTTACATGTGTAATGTGAGTAACTTTGTTTTCTATTTTCTTTCTAGCAATATAGTACATTTGTTTTGCTAAAAATACAATAGTTTGTATTCCTTTGATTTTATATCGTCTCCTTATGCAACGTGAATGTTACTATTTTTATTTACGTTAATTTCTTTTAAAGAAATCATGAACTTCTGAAAGGTGAAACTTAACTTAAGTTAAAATTTTGTGATGCGTTCTGATTTTAAAGTGGGTTTCTTAAGAATCACCTACTCATGATTTTATATACAGTCAAACTTCCATAACTCGAACTTCTAAAACTCGAATTTTCTATAATTCTAAAATAAAAATATAAATGTAAGTCTGTAGACGGGAACACATTGAAACGATTTTTCACTTTTGGCAATAGTGATTTTGTTTTTATTCTAGTTTCGTGATTCATATTCGATTTTTTCCCAAGTGATCACCAAATTCGATAATTGGGACCAAAGATTTGTAAAAATTTCCTGTGAAAAATCTATGTTTTTGAAATTTTCCCAAGTTTTCACGATATGTGGGTATTTTTTTTTATGGTCGTTTGCTTATTTGAAGTTTTTATTTTCAATCAGAACAGAAAAATCAACATTTAAGTACAGTTTATTCTTCATATTTTTTGACAATGAGAAATGCCTTCTTAAATCAATTCCTCTTGGAACGTATCATCATGCTAACTGTTTTAAGAGAATAGTAATGTCCATGCCATTCATACCAGTCTATGCCTTGAGCAATCTTGCTCTCTGGGTAAGCGCCTTTCAAGTAAAGGCCATTCAAATTGCTAAATTATAGAGAAAAGAATGTTTTATTATTTATTCTGCACCTTTTAATGTTAGAAAACACGTACCTCGAATGACAGTCTTTATACCACCAAGCTCCTTGATACATCTCTGCACAATTGGAGTTAATTATATCGTTGTCCTTATCCTTCGTTGAGAACTTCATACCTTGCTGACGGGTGAACGCGTCTCCGGCATCACCGCTATAATTACCTAAAACGTTCATAGCGTAAAAATCCGATTCATCTCCGATAGCAAAGAAGTCGTATTTGGCATATTTTGTGACATTCTCGAAGTCGGTTAAGATAATGAGTAGTTCTTGCGGTGATGCCGTTGTCAAAGCATGCAATTTGTCGTTTCCAATCCAAAAATTACCGATAAGATTACCAAAACCGGCTTTATATGACGCCCAGTCACGATAAAAGTCTACAGAATCATCTACACGTCGTTGTATGACAATCCAACCTCCCCCCTGCACATCGGCATTGCAATATACCAAAAATGGTTGAGCACTGTATAAGGGCACTTGGATAGTGTTAATTCCAGTCTTTGTGGTTACCGCATCACATGAACTGGGGTATTGAAGACTTGAACTGAAAATAAAGAATGACATTAAGGACCTGAAGCCTTTCTTTGCTCTATGAATTTATCAAACACACCAAAATTTATATCCGTTATTATTTGAAGATCCACAGGAGGAACAGTTTAAAAAGGAGCCAATAATGACGTCTGATTTTGCTTTAATTTGGTCAAGAATCTGAGTTTGCTGCTCCCATCTAAATTGCATTAAAACATTGAGGGATGAATTGAGAGAATTTACGAAAATCTGTATTTTTCAGTCGAATCAAAAAATGCTTTCATATGAGTTTCCCAAAACATACCTAAAGCTCATCGCTTCGAGGCGCAACTGCAGGACCTCGTCCGATTTTTTCATCAAAGTCAACTCCATTTGTAATTTCATTAGAATATCATCGGCAAACAGAAATGGGCTCATTGGCTAAATTGTTGAATATTTATGGAATAGTTCCTTAAAGTCGCATATTTTATATTTCGTTATACGTACAGAAGTCGCATTAGAACATGTGGAATCTGCAAGTACGACGCTTAAGCAAATGCTGAGCGATGAAAGGATCAAAATTCGCCACATTTTTTAAAACCTGAAAATTCTTCGCCAGCTCTGATGAATTCGCGCTCCGCAGTGAATAAAAATCGGCCCCTCTCTTTGTTATATAAAGAGACCAAATCTGTTTTTGTTTATTTGTTAAATCCCCATAATTTATGTTCAAACATACCATCGTTGTTATGATTTTGACTACCGTCATTTGCCACTATTTGCACCCATTTGCCATAACTTTATAAGGTCTAATTTGAATCTTCTGGGCTTAGTTTTAGATAAGAGTGTCGGTAAGTCATTTCTAGGTGTGAAAATAGGCATTAAATGTGGAGATAACGTGTTTAAGTTGCATGTTTTATCTTTACGATGCAAACACTTTCCGAATTTGAGCCAATATTTAAGCCTCGGATTAGAATTCAAAAAATTCGGAAAATTTGGCGTGGCTAAGGGGCATTTTTCATAGAGAAATTCAACAAAGTTCAGTATATGGGGCCCATTATGGCCTTAAAAACCTCGAGAATATTCTGTCTTAATGGTCCTGTTTTTGGGGCGCCTTTTAAAAATTAATTAAACATGCGGGTCGGGCACTGTATAAGGGCACTTGGATAGTGTTAGTTCCTTTCTTAGTGGTTACCGCATCACATGAACTGCGGTATTGAGGACTTGAACTGAAATAAAAGAATGACATTAAGGACCTGAAGCCTTTCTTTAATCTATGAATGTATCGAACACACCAAAATTTATATCCGTTATTATTTGAAGATCCACAGGAGGAACAGTTTAAAACGGAGCCAATAATGACGTCTGATTTTGTTTTAATTTGGTCAAGAATCGGAGTTTGCTGCTCCCATCTAAATTGCATTAACACATTGAGGGATGAATTAAGAGAATTTACGAAAATCGGTATTTTTCAGTCGAATCAAAAAAGTGCTTTCATATGAGTTTCCCAAAACTTACTTCGTCCGATTTTTTCATCAAAACAAGATTACTTGAGCATTTACGAAAAGCGTCCATTTAATTATTACATATAAAAAGTCAAAAAACCCGTCATGCCAAATAACAAATTTTGAGTTGTGACTCCTTTGTTGTGGAGATACGATATATAAAAAAGCAAAACAAAAAAAATAAAACGAAACCAAAAAGAACTATTCGTTTAAGCAAACTACAATTCTACACAACATCGGATGTTTTAAACATTAAGTCGAACTCGAAAGCGTTGCATCGCCTTTTTTCTATATAAAGCCAAGCTCGACGCTTCAGTCTTTTCAGTCTCGTTTTGTGCGCGTGACCGTTCGGTTGGTTTTCGGTAGTCGTGGATCGCGGAGTGCTTTAGTGTAGTGAGTGCGCCGAGCAAGTGAGTTCGTTTGTATGCATGTATGCATAAGAGCTTCGCGCTCTCGCGTTTTTCTCTTGCAGTGTAAAGTGTAAACCGTTCGTTTCATCGATTTCGTTTAATGCGTATCAAAATGCATCGCTAACATGTGTAATGTGAGTAACTTTGTTTTAAATTTTCTTTCTAGCAATAGACTTTATTTTTTCTGCTAAAAATATAGGAATTGCTATTGCCATTGATTTTATATCGTCTCCTTATGCAACGTGAATGTTAACATTTTTATTTACACTAATTTCTTTTAAATAAATCATGAACTTCTGAAAGGTGAAACTTAATTTCAGTTCAATTTTTGTGATTCGCTCTGATTTAAAAGTAGGTTTTTTGAGAATCATCTACTCGTGATTTTATTTATACAGTCAAACTTCCATAACTCGAACTTCTAAAACTCGAAATTTTTATAATTCGAACTGAATCGGGTGGCAATAACGAATATTTTATATGTGTTATACGAATTCGTTTCCCTAAAATCAGTATATGGGGCCCCTTATGGCCTTAAAAACATCTAGAATAGTGATGCCACGAATAGTAGATTTGGCCGAATACCGAATATTCGGTCAACCTCTCGGCCGAATAACGAATATTCGGCAACCGAATATTCGGCACGAAGTAAAAACAGCTTGGGCCTACTCGCGACTAGCTGGAGTCAAGGCAAATGCTGGCGCTGAAAAATTCGCCCACTGTTTATAATGTTTTCGAAGAAAGTTTAGAAGAAGCTAGCGTACATTTAATATTTCTAAAGAATAAAATGCAAATCTGCTGTATTTTTAGTTCTCGTTAATTAAATTTTTTTACGTTATTGTGAGAAAACTTTAATTTGTAGTTACTGCTGATTTTTTAAATAAGTTATTTCTACTATTCGGTATTCGGCCGAATATTTTAACTTTCGGCCGAATACCGAATGTTGAAAAATGACGCCGAATAGGCCGAATACCGAATAGTGGCCGAATATTCGTGGCATCACTAATCTAGAATATTCTGCCTTAAGGGTTCTGTTTTTTGGGGCGCCTTTTAAAAATTATTTAAACATCCGGGTCTGTGTCTGGTATTTTGTTGTCAGGCTTGCCTGACTATAACACCATTACTAATTTGGTTGCAGCGTTTAATCAAGGTTTGTCAGTACGAGTTTGCATGTCTCAAGCAAAGCGTATATATTAGGTATCTGATATCCTGTCGAGCTTTCTGAAAAGGTCCTTAATAGGAGCTAGCTTATCACGAACCCTGAGTGGATTTCGCTTATTTTTGTTGTCGATTCTTTTAGCTTGCGACGTCATTTTAAATTTAGTTATCGACATCATAGAAAATGTTTACTCACTCCAAAAGATGGAAAGGGATTCGCCGTGGAGCTATTATAATCCAGCTAAAAGATTAAAGCTATCATATACCCATGTAATGTTCTCGGTGGCCTAGCGCCGAAGTACCTATAGTATTGTCTTTCCACAAGATAAATTTCCCTGCTGATCAGATTAGTCTGCCGGCTCTTATGTAATAGATTTGTTAATCGAAGAATTTTTTCATGTGTTACATATATATATTAATATATAGGTAAGCATGTATGGTTTGAACAACAAGGAAAAAAGTTATATTGTTGAACTTTGAAAATCTGGACAATCGGGCTGCACCCAATTCAACTTTTAGCATATGTTTAAGTCATACTTAAACTTTTACAAACCAAAATCGTGCTTATCTCAATTCCTCTTAGGACGTATCATCATAGTAACTGTTTTCAAGGAATAATAATCTCCATGCCATACAAACCAAGTTATGCCTTGACCATAATTATTATTCTGATCAGTGCCTTTCAAGTAGACGCCATTAAGATGACTAAAATTAAGCAAATGAGAATGATTAATATTCATTCTGCTGAGCTTGTTTTCATGACATACAAACCTCCAGTAACAGTCTTTAAACCACCAGGCTCCCTTATACATCATCGCACAGTTATCAGTATACACATCATTGTCCTGATCCTTTGTTGAGAATTTCATACCTTTATGATATGTGAACGAGTCTCCAGCATCGCCACTGTACGAACCTAAATCTTTCAAAGCATAAAATTCCGTTTCATTTCCGATAGCGAAGGAATCGTATTTGGCAATTTTCGTTGTATTATCGAAATCGGTTAAGATATCACAAGTTCATTAGAAGCTGCTGTTGTCATAGCATGAAGTTTGTCATTTCCAATATAAAAGTTCCCGTCCGGATCACCGAACCCGGCTTTATATGAAGCCCAGTCACGGTAAAAGTCAACTGAATCATCTACACGTCTTTGTATGACAGTCCAACCTTTCTGCTCCTCCACATTACAATAAGCCAAGAATGGTTGCGCACTGAATAAGGCGGTTATGGCACTGCATGAACTAGGGTATTCAGCAATTTTGTACATTAAAATAAAGTTTGATAAAATAGATTTTCACACGACCGTATTTTTTTTTGTAAATATGAATATGTATGTGATACAAACCAAGAACTATTTGCATTAACATTCGAACAGCCGCAGGACCCGTTAGACCCAGAATTGTTGCCTAATTTGGAACTTATTTGGCTCAGAAGCTGCGTTTGTTGCTCCAATCTAAATATCATGAAAACATCAACGGAAAAATTAACTCTCCGATAGTTTTTCTGTTTTAAAATGACCCCAGAAAGGGTTTGCTTTCCGAAAAATTACCTTAAGCTCATCGTTTCAAGGCGCAAACGCTGGACTTCGTCTGACATTTTCATCGAATTTAACTCCATTTGTAATTTCATTAGAATATCATCGGCAAACAAAAATGGGCTCATTGGCTAAATTGTTGAATATTTATGGATTAATTCCTTGAAGTGACATATTTGATATTTCCTTATACGTACCGAAGTGGCATTGGAACATGTGGAATCTGCAAGTACGACGCTAAAGCAAATGCTGAGCGATGAAAAAATAAAAATTCGCCACATTTCTTAAAACCTGAAAATTCTTCGCCAGCTCGGATGAATGAACGTTTCGAAGTGACTGAAATCCGGGTCCTCTCTTCGATATATAAAGAGACTAAATCTATTTTGGTTATTTGTTAAATCCCCATAATTTCTGTTCAAACATACCATCGTGCTTATGATTCTTATTACCGTTATTTGCCACTATGTAGACAGCTTTATAAGGTCTAATTTAAATCATCTATGAAAGTGGGCATTAAATTCTAAGATAACGTGCTATAATTGTACGTTTAATATTGAAGATGCGAACAATTTCCAAAACAGAGGTTGTTTTTGGACGTGATAACATCTATTATATCGATGATAGCATATCATAGCGAGTAGTAAGCTGACGCCGGCGAATTCGGCAATTCAGTGTGTTTTCAGCATAGTCGCCATTCATTTTAGGCGACGACAAAGTTGGTTTGATGGCGAGGGACGCACGAGGATGACCCCTTCAACCCATTCAAATGCAAAAAAGTAGAAACCGGTTCAACCACGAAACCCTGAGAGACCAGATCCCCTTAATTTTTTACCCGTATCTTCGCAAGCAGAAAAATCCAGAGTACCATTCAAAGAATAAAGATAAAGAATAGAATATTCGGGCCAGATCTGTGCACCTATAGGTGCTCGAACATGTGCATAGCACAAAATACGATGTGCACAGCACGGTGCTAAGATACAAGACCTGTCCATCGTACTGTACACATCATATTTTGTACTTTGCACGTAATAACTGTCTGACGGTCTGTTTTCATTTTTAAATTTTTATATCCTTTTTCAATCTAAAATTGCCAAAAGCAGAAGAAGTTTAGAAAGTTTTGGACCAAAAATCCAAAAAATCCGAAAAATTCATGACGTCCGATTTCGATGAAATTTTATATATAGAATAAGTGAAAAATTCTACGAATTTTGGCGCTAACTTTTTAAAAAGTACTGATTACAACTAGTCTAGTATGGGTATAGTTCCAAACTGGTCCAAAGAGGACTTGTTGTAATCAGTTTTTTGAAAAAGTTTTGGTGCCAAAATTCTTAGAATTTTTCACTTATTCTATATATAAGATTCATAACAGTCCGCGGGTACTGGAGGTACCTACTCTAATATGATATCGAACTTGTTCTTACCCATGCCTCCCGAAATACGGATATCCACTTTCTTGAAGATAGCTCAACTCTTTCGATAAGAATCCTGTCTACGAACAGACGGACGGGCATGGCCTAATATAATCTCCTGATGACTGTGATCATTTCTATATATATTTTGTATGGTCTATCTAGACTAGTTCTGGCTGTTCCACACAACCACACAAACGCAATATAGATATCTTCACACAATATACCTTCACACAGAGTTTGTAGGGTATACAAAACACTTCTAAGCAAAATTTTTTAAATGTTGTTTTCGTGCTAAGAAGATCAAAGTCCATTAAAAAGTGTAGCTAGATGTCTTGGAAAAAAATTCTGTAAGCTAGTGTAATCAAACGATGTATGTACAAAAATTTCTTCAAAAAATTACGTTCAGCTCGATATTCAGCTTAATATTCCCGAGGAATTTTGTGGATTTAAAAATAAAAATTAAGTTTGAACTCCGAAATGATTTCCGATTTTCCGTGCGAGTGGCATTGTCATGAGTCTTGACAACAACTATTCAGATAGTGTCCGTGATAATACTGGTTAACACTGGTTTGGGAACACAATCTTGATTCCAAATACTAGCGGCAGTTACATTATTTCAAAATTCAGACTATAACGAACCGCAATTATGCGATTAATTTTCTTTTTTTTAACGACAATCAACCATTTAGCATAATTTCTTGTTTACATGTATTAAAAAAACAGCGATGCTTGCTTAAATCAATTCCTCTTGGTACGTATCATCATGATGACTGTTTTAAGGGAGTAGTAATGTCCATGCCAAATGTCCCAGTCAATGCCTTGAGCAAACAAGCTCTCTGGGTAAGCACCTTTCAAATAGAGACCATTCAAATTGCTATTGTAAAAAAAAAGAAAGATTAATATTGATTCTGTTTATCCTCATAACACAACTAACATACCTACCATGGCAGTCTTTGTACCACCAGCCTCCTTTATATAGCACCGCACAGTTTCCGGAATACACATCATTGTCTTTATCCTTCGTTGTGAATTTCATGCCTTGATGGTATGTTAATGAGTCTCCAGCATCGCCACTGTATGTACCTAAGACTTTCAGATCATAAGAACCCGATTCATTTCCGATAGCAAAGGCATCGTATTTGGCATATTTTGTGACATTATCAAAGTCGGTTAACCATATCCATAGTTCTTGACGACCAGCCATTGTCAAAGCATGCAGTTTGTCATTTCCAATCCAAAAATTACCGTTCAGATTACCAAAACCGTTTTTATAATCATCCCAGCCACGGTAAAAATCAACAGAATCGTCTACACGTCTTTGAATGACAGTCCATCCTCCCCCCTGCACATCGGCATTGCAATAAACCAAAAACGGTTGAGCACTGAACAAGGGAACTTGAATAGTGTACGTTCCACTATTGGTGGTTACTGAGTCGCATGAGCTGAGGTATTGGGAAGTTGACGCGCTTAAAAGGAAGATGGACATTAAAGATCTTAAGGATTTGAATATGTTTCAACAAACCAAGAAGAATTTGCATTAACATTCGAAGATCCGCCAACGTTGCTTGACGAGTTAACGTTGCACCCAGTATTTATGCCTAATTTGGAACTTATTTGCTCCAATCTAAATATCATGAAAACATCAACGGAAGAAAAAAGTTCCGTTAACCATTTAATTTCACAAAACCTACCTCAAGCTGATTGTTTCGAGGCGCAAACGCTGGACTTCGTCTGACATTTTCATCGAATTTAACTCCATTTGTAATTTCATTAGAATATCATCGGCAAACAAAAATGGGCTCATTGGCTAAATTGTTGAATATTTATGGATTAATTCCTTGAAGTGACATATTTGATATTTCCTTATACGTACCGAAGTGGCATTGGAACATGTGGAATCTGCAAGTACGACGCTAAAGCAAATGCTTAACGATGAAAGGATCAAAATTCGCCACATTTCTTAAAACCTGAAAATTCTTCGCCAGCCCGGATGAATGAACGTTTCGAAGTGACTGAAATCCGGGTCCTCTCTTCGATATATAAAGAGACTAAATCTATTTTGGTTATTTGTTAAATCCCCATAATTTCTGTTCAAACATACCATCGTGCTTATGATACTTATAACCGTCATTTGCCACTATGTTGACAACTTTATAAGGTCTAATTTGAATCTTCTCGGCTTAGTTTTAGATAAGAGTGTCAGTAAGTCATTTCTAGGTGTGAAAATGGGCACTTAAGTTCGAAGATAGCGTGTTATAATTGTATGTTTTATCTTTACGATGCAAACACTTTCCAAAAAAAAGGGGTTTTAATTTTGTTGATGAACGTTTTGTTTTGCTACATTAGTGATTTGTTCGTCTATTAAGAGGATCATTGCAGGAAGAATTTCTATTGAAATAGAATTAAATTTGCGCATCCCTAATGCCAGCACCAGCGTTAATCTTAGGGGCTTAGTCATGACCACAATAGTTCGGACAGTGTCGATAGTGATTTCAATGAATTTATTTCGTAATTTGGTTTTAAAATCCATTTCTAACATTTCTTTTTGCTGGCCGCGATTGATAAGTACTCGCAAGACTTCAATTGTTGTATATACAGAGATAACTGTCAATACACTGAAAGAAATATCGGCAGTAATATTGAATAACAATTTTCGTAAATATTTGAATACGAATTTTAGTCAATATAACGAATTTTCTTCATGCTGACGAAAATATCTGTTATATTGCAGAAATTTTGTGAATGGAACGAAAAAAAATTCTTCAATATGAGTTAAATAGTTTAATCAATATAACAAAATTTCTTCATATGTACGAAAACATTTCTTCATACTGAAGAAATTTTCTTACATATGACAAAAGCTTTCGTGGGACATTTTAAAAATTAGAATTTTCGTATAAATGAAGAAATTTCTTCAATATGACGTAATTTATTTGTTGATATGAAGAAATTTCTTTAATATAACAAAACGTATTCGTGAATATAAAGAAATTACTTTCGTAAATATGAAGAAACTTTTTCAATATGACGAAGAAATTGTCTGAAAATTAATTTATATATTAAATATAACGAATTGATTTCGTATAAATAAAGAAATTTCTTAAATATGACTAATGTAATTCTTGAGATATGAAGAATTTCTTCAATATTACCTACGGATTTTTCTCGGTGTAGCAAACTCCTCTATAAGGAATTTCTCTCAATAGCGATTTTTTTTCCCGGTCCTTTGTTAGTCTTTCTATAGAGTTTCGACTGTATTTTAATATAATTTTAGCTTGGAAATCGAAACTTGAATGATTTTGATATTCAAATGGAGTTTGTTTTTAAGCGTTCATTGAAAAAAGTTGTCGGTTTCGGAAAGCTTTTCCATTCGCTTAGGAATTTTTCTTACTCAAGCACAAGCTTTTCTACCAAGGCAACAATTCAACTTGACAAGCGCAAATATGTCTTCAAAAGCACTATGTGTGCCACGAAGGGCAGAATCTTACTCTAAAATGAATAAACAAATAAATAAATAAAGAGAATAAACAATCTAAGCCTTCGCTTTACATTCGGAGGTAAATAGCATCGCACACACACACATACACACATATATTTATATGTAGATGGGTTTGTTGCTTCATAAATTGGAATAAGCCAAACTATTTGGATGCCAAGACGGAATTGAAACACATCCTAAAAAGCGTTTTTTAAATACCCCCGAAAAGAGAGTTCCCGCAATGCGTTCGTTGTCAGGCTTTTACAAATATCCTTGCACGTTGTTGTTGTGGGGTACATTGTGGGGTACAGGTTGACGCCTTAATTTACTTTGCGCCCAAAAACCTGTTCAAATGCAGTTTTGAGCTGCTTTACTTTTTCGCTTATTTGAGTGTTTTGGGGCTTTAATCATGTCGCAAACTGCAGTAATGAGTTTGCCAAGTTCTTGGTTCTGGGGTTTGTTGGAAACTTTCATTTGCATACAAAACTTTTTATGCGCACAAAGGGACACATATAGGGAAAAGATGAGTTTCGGACGAATTTCAGTATTTATTCCATAAACCGAATATTTTCTCTTCCTTAATTAAACTTTATATGTTTATAAAGAAAAAAAGTTCGTTTGTTTTCGGCACTCTAAGTTTTTGCTCGTGCCAGCGGGGGCCCCATTCGACAAAATAGATTTTTTTACAGCTTCAAATATCAATCTGAGAACGAGAAAGATTCGCTTGAAAAAAAAAATCCATAGTATGAATATAGCAAATTTAATCGGTTAGTATGAAACTTTTAAAATTTCCATCGATAATTAGATTTTGTTAACTTCTCGACGTATTTTACTTTTGCATGAAGAAAGCGAGAAAAAGAGGTTCTATTGTGTTGTCCTTTAGAAAGAATAGAATGAAAATAAGCAGTCTTTTAAAAAAAGTACACGAAACTCATAAATTTTCTCCAATCTCAAAACGAAGAGGCTAATAATTCAATTGCAAACTTCGGAATACAGAAATGAATGAGAGAAGAAAAGCAAGAAAATTTATAGCAACACTTGCTTTGATGCACGTTTTTGTTTGCTGTCATTGGAAATGTCACCCGGAATGACATCAATTCTAACGGCAGAAAATCTTTGCGTTCATTCAGTGCTTCTGTCACATTCAGCTGGGTATTGATGAGTGAGCGCAGCAAAGCGTTAAAAATGGCTGTCATAAATTAATGAGCGAACGTTTTCATCTGCAGTCCAATCAGAATTCGCTGAATGGTCAGAAAGCAAAGGAATTCCCATAACGCATGAGATAGAAATCGAGAATTGAAATGAATTGAATTGATTTCTGCTCTTGTTTTTTTTTTTGTTTCTGGTTTTCAATTTTTTTTTTTTTTTTTTTTGCATTGGATCATTACTCATGTACAGATGCTATTCATAATATGGATTTTCAAGTAGAAAAATTTCTTCTAACGCTTTCGAAAGCGGAAAGTATGCGAACTTGACGTATACTGCTGAACGCGTTAAGTATACGACACTATGGCTTCTCATTATAATTTTTCATTTCAATTGATTTTTAGAAATGGTCGCAAAATTTACTCTTGCCTTTGAGTTTTTACACCGGGAAAAATTTAATTATAGTTATTAAGGTCCTGAAAATAGAAAACTTGAGTTTTTTTACTACTGCAGTTATATTTTCTTCAGAAACTAGTTCCAAAATATCGTCTTAAACGTGTTTTAAATTCTTAACGCCTCATTTAGTATGTTTTAAATGACAAAAGAGACAGTGGAGAATAAGAAAACTATCATGTAGCATACCTTATACATCACAGAACGCGATTAACAGAATTTTCAAAAGAAACGTGACAATCCTATAAATTACCAAATTTGAGGTCTTTATGTTACCGTGTAAGAACAGGACATGGCAATTCGGCTTCACAATCTTAGGTGGATAAGACTTTGAAACACAAGAGTAAAGTTAAACATTATTCAATCGATTTTTTATTGGCCTGTCATCACACGAAGCATAGGTTGAGCCTTAATTTTGTTGTCATCGATGGCATCGAAGATTTGTGCGGCATCAGCGTTCGTTGTCAGTGCCGGATCATAGAGGTAGTGTACTCTCAGTTTCACTATAAACCAACCAGATAACCAGGAAATATATCTTCTAAAATAGGAATAATTTTCTAGCAAATCGCTTGTGGATGATGCCACATTAATAGATACAGATTTCCTTCGATTGATTGAGATTCTTCTCCACATGAATACTTCAATACTATGTCTGACATTGAAGCTGTATAATAGAATCTCATTTAGTTCATTGTACCAATTATTGAAATATTTTTTGCAAAATTTTTGATTCCAAATCGGACTCATGAAGGCTCTGTACCATTGAAGATGTTCAGGTTCGGTAGATAAATATAAGGAGGAATTTTTACATAAATTCACAATTCCTTTACAGCAACAATGTAATTTCATGTATTTTTCTTCGGGATGGTTTTAAGCGCAATTTTCCTAATTAGACTTTAGGTTTCTCAAGTTCCTTTGAGTCGTTCGGATGAATTTTTCATAAATTTATAATAATGAAAACAACGAGAAGCTCTGAGTGTGCTGAGCACCTAAATGAAATACGTTTTTAACGAGTTGACCAAAATGATTGGGTTATTAACCCACCCATTGCAATGGTGATAAAAAAATCAAAAAATTTTCTTCAACTATATTTTTCATATATGTATATTAACCTTCTAATTCATGGCTCCGTCTCTAGACGGACCTTTTTCGAAAAAAATACCAAAAAAAAAACTAATAATAATTATTTCAGATTAATGTTTTTCTACCCAAAATTAGTCATATCTGAAATTTTCATTGAAAAAAAAAATTTTTTTTGGCATTAAAGGGTTAACATATATTCATTGCTGCTTTCATAAGTCTCGGATAGTTTTTCATAAAGCTTAGCAAAAAACAAAAAAAAATCTCAGTTCGATATTTTCTTCTAATAAGACCAAGATTATAGTATATGAAAGGGTTAACAGTTGACCATAAAAGTCAAGACCTCATAAATCTTCAACTCAAGGTGTATGCTAAGAACGAATGTATGTAGGCTAAGGCAATGAGAAAATGCTTTCCCTTTCATAATTTCCCATTGAAAATTCTTGGTGCATGCAGACGCATAATGTTACGGAAAAGGATTTTAAAGCTTCTTAAGGGACCTAGTTTTGTACTGGCAAACAAGGCCTCTCGTTTATTGTTTTAATTTGCGTGATTTTCGGATGCAACTTTTGCACAACGATGCACTGCTTGGAAATAGGAAAGTGTCTGAGAACGCAGGCGTAAGTAAGATTTCCCCCTAAAAGTGTGTTGTCGGTGCATTCTAAAGAAAAACAAACTCATTAACGCGTACGTGGCTAAGGACTTGATTTTCCACATTGCATTAGCGCCACAAAAGCACAACGTTCAAGTAAGCGTATAGTTGACTCGACTTTGTTAGGACGTGATTTTTTAAATTAAATTAAGTGCTTTTTCCATTTTTCAATTTTTTTTTTTTTTTTTTTTTATTTGTTTTTTGTGCGTGTGGCTGTAAGACATTCATAAATTTGTCTGCGTAAAAAGTCAGAAAAGAATTTAAGGCTAAGAAGAAATTTTCATAATGGCATTAAAGCAATAAAAACCGTAAATTCAGCTCAGGTTCTTTTATGATCATTTTAGTTGAGGTGCAAAACGAGGAAGTACGAATTCATAAAAGGGATACATTCCTTTTGGGGAGTAATATGCGTTTGTTCATCCGAACCAACATCTGAAGTACATTTAAAATATTTTTTTCAATATAAAAGTGTACTGCTATCAATTTTTTAGAACTATCAGGGCAGAGGCTGCACTCAACCTAAGCAGAAAAAATATTAAAATCTACACTAAACTCTTAACAGGGCACTGTAGACCAAAGTATCAGTTGAAACAGATGGAGTGGTAAGCGAAGATCTTTGCAGGTCAGAGCAGGAAACAGCACAGCGGAGCATGTTCTTTGCACATGCCCCGCTGCGGCTGGGCGAACACTCACGTGTCTGGGGAGTAATATGGTTTAGTTATGACGCATTAGTCTCTGGAGACATTCTGAGATACTAATATAGTCTTCAACTATAGAACATGGGCTGCCCAAAAGTTTTTTAAGATCGTAGTGCATTTAAAGCCTAAATTAATAAAAAAATTTTAGTCAGCTTAGAATTTTTCTTTCGAAGCTCTTTTTGCTGAACTCAGAGATATATCTGCACAGGACTTCACACGGTCGTTCAGAGCCTCCACGAAGGCTTAAGTTCACCATCTTCGATAGGCATATGTTTGGAATAAAGCGGGATTTCCAATAGCGCAGGAGCTGCATGAAATTTCCTGCTGCAGGAGGTGCAGGAAAAATTCAAATTCCAATAATGCGTGTGCATGGGCATGTCATTGCTGCGGTTTTGGATCTGAACTTGACTTAGTACATTTTTAACTACTCTTGTACACGTCTTATTTTCTATGAACGGAATGTAATATTCCCTTTACTTAACAAATAAATTATAGAAATCATAAATATAGACATCGAAGCTTACAACAACATAAAATTTAATGCATATTATTTGATTGAGATAGAAAAGTTTGCCCCCGTAGTACCAAGTACCTTAAAAAAGTACTCAATTGTTTCAACAACACTGTTATATTCCTTTTTTCAACTGTTATACTCATGCGTGTGCATGCAGGAAGTTGATTGAACGTGCTTTCATATGTTTTCATGTGTTGAACGTTACGCAGCTCCTGCGCAATTGGAATTCAGGCTTAATATTTTTCAAATTATAATATATGATATGATGAAGACCCATGATGATGAAAAAATCCAAGGGTATCTTTATTCAAAGCTTAAAAAATTTCATCTCTCCCAAAAAAGAGCAGTTCCGGGCATTTTGTGCATTCGTCATGCCGTCATTTTGTATACACATCATATATTTTTGTAATTTTGTTTGTTATTCTGAATTTAATCTACTTTGCACTTGCATGGCCAGCTGAGGCGATTACAAATGTTTTAATTTAAAAAAGTAATTAAGCTCCATGCGAAGAAATACGTGTGAATATTAACCCACACGAATGTAATCGCCGTGAACTCTTTGGGAATTTTTCTTTTCATCGCTGACGCGTTATTAAAAACAAACTTAATTTCATGCAAAAGTGAATTCAGTTAGCTGTTGTTGTAATTACTTCAAATTGATATGAAGTCAAATGAAAGCTTCTATCCAACACAACTGTATCTTTCTTGTGACAACACTGACCAAAAAAACAAAAATCACTGATGTCCATTAAAAGACCGAAATATATTCATAAATAGAATTTTGTAAATAAGTAAGTTCAATATTGAAGTTTTCAAAGTTCTCTCCAAAGCAAGTATGTATCAATCAAAAACTCTTTATAATCAATCATGAGCATTTCTTTTCGAATTGCGATGCTCTTACAAAGGAATTGTAAATAAAAAGAAATCATTCATTAAACAAACTTAATTTATATTCAAACGAAAAGAAAGCAATATATAAAAGTGACAGCAAACTTTTCTCATATAAAGCCACTAGCGCCAGTGATTGATTGTTGACAGTTCCGTCGATTTATTATTATGAAAAACAGTTGACATTTATAGAGGACACTCCTTGTGATATGATATGATATGATATGGTATGATATGATATGATACCCAAGCAATGAAGCACTTGATAAAAAGAATCACAGCATGTTCAATTTCAGTTATACATACTCGTATGTACCTCCATATTTTTCCATTTTTTGTCTCTTCTTTTTGTGTTTTGTTTATTCTTGAATATTTTTAATTTTCAGTTAAACTGAAGAAAATAAAAGTACGCGATTGAATAGAAATGTACACTACTCGTTGCATTTATGTGTATATGTGTGTGTGTGTGTGTATATGTGTGGTCATTGCGCTCATGGTGTCACATGAGGGCATTCTCGGACTGTCACAAGTGCCGGAAAATGTGTTCATTTCCGGTGTCAGTGTCAACGCGTTCCGTAGACAGAGAATCGAGAAAAAAATAAAATAAAAAATAAAAATGCCCTACTTGCTCAATGAGAAGTGTTCAGGTAGTTGAAAATAAATAAATTTCGTCCAACAAAAGGACTAAAGATTTTATGGTATAAAAGAAGACAAAAAATTGAAAACTTCCATACCTCATTGTTGGGAAAAGTTCCAACCCCGGCAAGGCACTGTTTACAGTCAAATTTTTCTCCTTTTATCCATCGTATCAGTTTTTTGTACATCTCGGCCTTACTTATTATATTTTCATTCAATTATTTACATTCAGGTACTATAATGCTACATAGATCTTTTGGGATACATTTTTTTTTTTCTGGCGGACTTTTGATTATATTAAGTAAAAAGAAATCCATTATTTTTCCAATAGATGGCGTTATTTATCTGCATCTCGCGTTGTATAAGTCCGATCGTGTTCCGCTAGGGGGCATTAGAGAGATGACAGTTCCTACTAAAAAAGCTTTTTGACACTTTTTTGATTGATTGATTCAGTTTTGTTTGAGAGCTTGTCAAAGATGGACATCAGCAAAGAGAAAATTCGCTACATTTTACAGTTTTTCTTCGATAAGGGAGAAAACGCAAGCCAGGCGGCTGAAAATGTGAATAGCGTTTATGGACCTGATACTGTAACAGCCAATCATGCGCAATTTTGGTTTCGTCGATTCCGTTCCGGTAACTTCGATGTCAAGGATGCACCACGCACTGGAAGGCCAATTGTCGAAAATATCGATAAAATCATGGAAATTATCGAGTCCGACCGTCATGTTAGCACTGTTTCGATTGCAAAAGAGCTAAAGATTGCACAAAAAACCGTTTGGAACCATTTGAATAAGGCTGGATACACAAAGAAGCTCGATGTATGGGTGCCACACGAGTTAACGCAAAAAAACCTCAGAGACCGAATTTCCATCTGCGAATCGCTGCTGAACCGCAACAAAATCGACCCATTTCTGAAGCGGTTGGTGACTGGTGATGAAAAGTGGGTCACTTACGACAACGTCAAGCGAAAACGGTCGTGGTCGAAACACGGTGAACCGGCGGAAACGGTGGCCAAGCCAGGATTGACGGCCAGGAAGGTTTTGCTGTGTGTTTGGTGGGATTGGCAGGGAATTATCTACTATGAGCTGCTCCCATACGGCAAAACTCTTAACTCGGAACTCTACTGTCAACAATTGGACCGTCTGAAGGAAGCAATCGCCCATAAGCGGCCAGCTTTGGCCAATAGGAGAGGAATTGTGTTCCATCAGGACAACGCCAGGCCACACACATCGATAGTGACTCGCCAGAAGCTCCGGGAGTTTGGTTGGGAGTTTCTTCTGCATCCACCTTATAGTCCGGACCTGGCACCAAGTGATTACCATCTGTTCCTGTCCATGGCGAACAATTTTGCTGGTGAAACATTCGCTTCAAGAGAGGCTTCTGAAATTCGACTGTTTAAATTTTTTGCTAATAGGAACGAGGGCTTCTATGAGAGAGGCATAATGAAATTACCTTTAAAATGGCAACAAGTTATCGAACAAAACGGCGCATATTTGACCTAAATCGGGTCATTCTAACTATCTTAAATAAAGCCCTCAATTTAATGCAAAAATAATGGATTTCTTTTTACTACACCTAATATTTCTAGCTGTTTTTAGTAATTTTTGTTGCTGCCATTTCTATAAAAAAGAAAAATAGGTTCTTGCACCACTTTTGACCTTACATCTATGTAGCCATCCATTTCAATTCACACTCGCGTTCAAATCCTTTTGAAACAAGCCTTGATCGAACCATTTTCCACTGGACAAACGGAAGCACAAACAATATTGAAATAACATATTGACGTTTTGTTAAAAGCAGCAGAAAAAATTAATAGGAAAAAATAACTATTCTCGTTGTGGCAGTGGCGATTTTAAATTGATGGCAAGAGTTCAAAGGGACAGACCTGAAGCAAGTGCTTACAGTGTCTGTCTGCCCTTTGTGCTTAATTTCCTGTTGCGAACAAAAAAAAAAAAAAAGACATCAGAAAAATATCTGCACTGTGAAAGGAATAAAAAATCGTGAGTTTTTTTTTAAAACAGAATATTGCTTCACTATAAAACCAGTTAAGGAAAGAGAAAGACAGCCCAGTGACAATGAACGAAATTGTTTAATGTATTTTCGGAGTCATATGAAACAAATTAAAAATATGTTTTAAAAGAGAACAATGGTGATAAATTGTGACTATGAAAAGCAAAGGAACATCCGAGAATATGAGAATGTATGGTTTGATATCTCATGTTCCTCTTCTTCTTAACTATTACACCGAGAGAAAAAGGTAGTTATATTAACTAAAAAAGCAGGTTAAAATAACCGAGTTCACCGTTAATTGTTAGCTTATGTGTAGTAGCGGTCAATTCAATAGTACAAACACAGTCAATAAGGATATAACTACCTGATGGTTGATATAACTGTCTCGCGGTTAAATCAACTGTCACCAGCGACTGGGAAAAAAAATTTATTTTTTGCTTTGACTTTTTTTTAGCTTCTTTTATTAATATTTTTTTTTTATTAAATTATTATATTTTTTCTTTATTTATTTGTTTCTATTTAAATCTTTTTCTCTTTCATCTCTTTAAATTTTCTCGCCTCGGCCGAGCCTTGAACCGGTGACCTCCACTTCGCTGGGCGAACGTCTTAATCATTACGCTAAACGAACGAATTTAATTCGTTGGTCAAAATGCTCACTTGAGTTTATGGTTGCTCAAGTTTTGGGGAACGTGCTTAAGGAATTGTTTCACTCCCAAAATTTTTTGCTTGAAAATGAACCATTAAAAAAAAATTAACTAAATTAAAACCTGAAAAATTTAGGAGAAAATTTTTGTCTTCCAAAACAACTACACTCTGGACAAAAAAAAAAAAACTGTAATTAAAAAAAAAAAATCCAGAAAAATTCCCACCGCCAGCAGGGATAGAACCCCGAAGCTCACGACTGTCGATCACAGCTTAAACAACTGAGCTAACGAAACCTCCGGAGACGGTTGATCAGAATGCGAATTTATACGTCTAAGTGAACGAAAGCAAATTTGAACATAAAAAGTAACTGTTTTTCAACTGTTCATTTGACTGCCTTTTTCAGTGCATTTAACGCGGAATACAGTTTATTTGACCACTCTTACTTTAACTGTTCTAAGTAGTTGATTTAACTGTTGTTATTTCTCTCGGTGTATATATTCTTTGTCATCCTCTCTTCCCCGAAACACGGTACTGCTCTTTAAGAGTTACTAGATTATTTAACCATCAAAATTTTAGTGACTTGGTATAATGTAATTTTTCGTAGGCAGTCAAAAAATGTTTATATGAATATTTTTGTCTATTGGAAACCCTGGAAAAAGAAAGTAATTATTCGCTTGAACCATTTTTTGAAAAGACAATGTGTCCCTCCTTTTTTGTGTGTAATTTTCTAGACAAAAGCACTACAATTGGTTCGTTTGTAGATCCTACTATAAACTCTCCCCAGGACTTTCTATAAATAACTGCTGAATGTCGGGAGCACTTTAATATTTTTGTTCATACACTATCAAAGCAAACTATTTTTGGATACTTTTATTTTTTTGTTCCTGAAGCACCTGTTTCGATTCCCACTGTTCTAAATCCTATCTTCTTACTGTAAATGTCATTCTAAAAGGACTTTCTTATTTCTATCACAAAGCATTTTTAGTGCAGCACTCGATTCCCCCTCTTCATACATACATACAGATGACAATATGACCGTGTCGCTTTCAAAGTTCAAAGTGTCTGAACAATATTAAAAAATATATGTATATATTGTATATATATCATCAACATAGCACTAGACCGTAAGTCTGGCACACATACAATTACAAACTGTCAACCCCACTGATACCGTCATAATTAAAAGCCATTTCACCAATTTTTCAATAACAGCTATAAATCAGGCATATGGATGCCACGGGAGTTGCTATAAATTATAACGGGCACAGACGTACAGGCGTGCTACAAAAATGCATTCATACATACAAGCATACGATAGGCTTGTGTGTATCTTCGAACGTAAATGTGTAGCTATGAGTTTACGTCCGTATTACAATATAGCCGCGTCCGAATACCATGCCATGTTGGCTTTTGTGCGGTCACAGTTTGGCTTTGGGTTCTCCTTTTTTTGTTCTTTTTCTTTTTTTTTCCAATTTTTACGTCGATTTTTTTTTGTGCAATTCACTAAACGATGACATACTCGCAGAAACGTCGACGACAGCGTCGTAGCCTCTTGCTGCACGACGAGTACGGCTCTCCGATTTATGAAGCCATTTTTCCAAACTAAAAATTTCTCATGCGAGGAAGTATATCCGGTTGATTGACCCCCATTTTTGTACGTCGCTGGTTCATGGAAATGATTTTTTTACCCCCCACATTTTTTTATTTTTTGTTCTTTAGGAAAGCTATCTATTGAAATGGGTTTTGGAGGCTTTTTGATTTTTATTTTTTATTATTTTTTTTTTTTTTTTTTTTGAAACGGAAAGCATGAAATTTTGGATTATGTGATCCGGTGCAGTTTACGTTGATTACAATAGCTGCTGCAATGACAAGAGAAGAAATGAAAATGAAACATGCTCCGAAAATAAAGTTTTGGATGTTTTTAGCTCAAAACGAATTGTTGGACTAAACGTTAAAGCGCTAATTGAATTACATACGACGGGAATTTATGTCAAATATTGGGGTCAATGTGTCCAGTCATTTCGCTCTTAACATGAAAATAAATTACTCAATTTAATAGTCATCAAAAAAATATGGAGAATTCATGCAATCTAATGCGACAAGATTTTTAAATGGAAAGCTATAGCTTCATTTTCCATTGGCTTTTTTGTGTAGGAGGAGTATAGTAAGCAGTAAGTTTCGAAAGGCTCTGAGAGTCAACAACATTTGGTTGAATTAGGAATATCGCTAACTTACATTGCTATCGTCGTCTAATTCTCGAATTTGTTTTAAAAATACGCTTGAACTGGAGTGTGGTACATACAGTATGTTTACGCATATATAAGAAACTCGAATCGATAAGAAAAAAAGTCCATCCATGCTGTTTTGGGTATAGTACAAGGAAGCTCAGTGCATTTCAAGTCTCAATTAATTATTAAACTCTTGTACTAGAAAATGTTTGTATACTAACATGGGCTAGAAAAGTCTTTGGCAACTGACCTAGAGATGGTCGCACATTCAAATCCAAAATCCCTATGCTCATTTGACAGAGTACCGACTTTCAACTTAGATCCTGTCAAAATCGTTTTCAAATGAACATTTGGTTACTCGTTTTCAAGATTATAGCTTCCTCGAAGTGATGCGTACCTCAGTGAATTTTGTAAAACAATTGCAAAACAATGTGAAACTTCTATAAAATAAACATGTTTTATGCATAAACCAAAAAGTCTGTTTGTATGAAAATTATTTTGAATATAAGACATGTTTTTAAATATGAAAGAAAAATGTTCCTTTTTATTAAACGGGTTTTTATATTGCAAGAAAATACCGGATATAAGAAAGATGTATATTATCTTGCGACAAAATGACTTTGCTTATATAGCGAAAGTGACTGTAACAATTAACCTAAGACTTCACGTCATTCAGTTTTCAGTTTAGAAAGAATAATAAATAAACTGCAAATAGAAGAATCTTAAAATAAACTGAACCTTAGTTGGACTTTAGATTGCCACAGACAGGCATTTTAATAAAGTGTCACACCACGGTTTTATTTATTTCATTTGTGTATATTTTGGCAATTAGCTCGTCATATAGAATATATAAAAATAATTTAATTAAACTTTACAATACCGAATAAATATGTAGTAGTTTCCGGAAAAACATCGATGCCATCGGCAAAGTTTGCATTGACAGCAAAAACATGGAGAGATCGAAATAAAAAATCAATATTTCGATGCCCTAATGAATGCGTCAACTCGAAAAATATTTTATAATAATTTATTTTTAATTTCTTCTGTATAGGTATTTTTTCTCGCAATTTTAAAAAAATATCTTATACAACTAAACCTAGTTGATCAAACTTTAAAGGTAATTTTATGAAATTATATAGTACTAACTGAAAAAAAATTGATTAAAAGAAATTTTTTTTTCAAAAAAAAATTTTTAAGCATTTCACGAAAGTACTTTCAACTCAAAAAAATTTTAATTTAACATTTGTTCTCTTTTAAAACTAATAAATTTTTTCATCTCGCTACTCAAAAATATTCTGTTAGATAATAATTTAAATAATTTTAACTCGTAACAAATAATTCATCCCAGTTAGAATTTATAAATTTTTGAATATGAGGCAGAAAATAAATAATTAAAACTAAAATTTTTATTGGATTGTAAAATAAATTGTAGGTATTTTGAAATTTTTACAATTTGTAAAATTAACCTAACTGTAACGCTCTCTACGATAAAACAAAACAGTTAATTACGTTTTCTAAAATTTACCATTAAATCCGCTAGAAGTGGTATTCCGTTTATAATAACCGTACCAGTTCTGTTTGTTACGAATCTTTTTCTTAAACTGGTGTCATCTACAGACTTTTTATTTTATGAAAACATTTTTAGGCATTACCGAACCCTTTATCATAATCAAAAATAAATTTATAATAAACCTTTAAATTAAAGTTTAACAATAATAAAATAATAATGAATAATAATACAAATCACAACAAGCATAAAGTAATCAAAAACATAAATAACAAAAAAATCCATAACTAAATATAACATTTACAATTTTTAATTAGTATAATATAGATATGTAAGTTAATTAATATAGGCGACGACCGTCCACAAAAACTATTCTAACTATACAAAAATTTTGTACGAAACAAATGTGTATAAAAACAAAATTTAAAGCAGTTATTTAACGAAAAATAGCGTTTACAAATACAGTATTTTTTATTTCGAATTTTAAAAACATTTCCTTTACTTTTTCATTTTTTTCTTTTTTTTTTTTCAATTACTTTGAATTGTTAATAATTCACTAAAGAAATACTCTGCAGAAACTGACTGTAACATCTTTTTGTTCGAAATTTCATGTAGACACAAAATACAACCCCATTTTAGAACCGTCCCTTAGTTTTTAGATAAATAATTTTAAGATTTTAAATGGAGAAATATTAAAATGGATTAAAATACCACCTTTTCGAGTGGTTTGGAATTAAGATTCTAACCACACCTTTTTAATCTAAATAAAATTCTTTGAAGGTTTTGGTTTTTCTTTTTTTATTTTTTTGTTTTTTTTTAAGAACTGAATTTGTCGTTTTAAAAAAAAAAACAAAAAATTTGTTTTAAAATGAATAAATATGGATTAATGGGATCTTTAAAAAATATTAAAAAAAGATAAATTTAAGAATTTTCTGGCTTTTTTGTGTAGGAGGAGTATAGTAAGCAGTAAGAGTAAGTTTCGAACTGCTCCTGAAGGCTCTGAAGTCTCAAGTATTATATCGCTATCTGCATTTTACTGTAGGTGGGTATACAGTATTCGCTATATAAGAAACTCGAACATAAGAAAAACCAGCTTTTAAGAAAGGAAGCTCAGTGCATCAAGTCCAATTATATTAAATCTTTACAAAATTTTATAAATGGCTAAAATTTTGCTACCAAAGCCAAATCAAATCCTATGATTAATACGAAAAAAAAAAAAAAAAAAAAAAAGTGAAACTTCTATAAAATAAACTGTTTAGCAAAACCAAAAACTCTTTTTGTATGGAAAATTTTTTTATATAAGACATGGTTTTATATAAGAAAAATGTTCTTATAAACGGGTTTTTATATATGTTAAGAAAATACCGGATATAAGAAAGAAATTTCTTGGCAAAATCGACTTTCTTATATAGCGAAAGTACTGTACATAAAAACACGCATTCTTTTCAGTTTGAAAAAAAATAATTAAATAAATAAATAAAAATTAAAAACTGGAACTGCTTAGTGGACTATTCAAATTGGCCCACACACAGATTTATGAAATTCCCCACGGCTTTTTTTCTACTTCCAATTTGTGTGATAAAGCTCTCAGCGATCGATCTAATCTAAAGCTCTTCACCTGTTAAACTGAGAAAATCGGAAAGTAGGTAGTTTCCGGAAAAACATCGATGCCATCGGCCAAGTTTGCATTGACAGCAAAAACATGGAGAGATCGAAATAAAAAATCAATACTTTCGATGCCCTAATGAATGCGTTCGACTCGAAAAATATTTTATAATAATTTATTTTTAATTTTTAATAATCAAAATAATTTCTTTGAGCTTTATTATCCGTAAAGCAATAACCTTAATAAGAAGAGTGAAACATTCTTACGAACTTCCATTCACTTATCTTAAATATTGAATAAGTTGGCTTAAAGGGCTTTTATATTACATTAACATCGACATCGCCATCACAGCATGAGCATGTGGATATTAACTCTATCGAAGCAATTTCTTTTTGAGCAAAATTTTAATAATAAACTACCATACGTGAATGTTACGCCAGCAGACGCAACGAGGCATTATCCTAATACAATGTGAATGCAAGGATAGCAACTTGAAGTGATATTAAATCATATTACGAGGACATGTACTCGTTCAGATGATCTACATAAAAATAACAGTTGAAAACAAGCGTCGACATGAGAAAAAAAAAAAAAGAAAGCAAATCAAAAAGCTCAAGAGATGGGGCCCTTAGCGTCACCTGCAGGGACATTTGGCGCGGGCGCGTCATATGAAATCGGGTATATTCATGCATACAACGCATATGCATACATAATATGTATGTATGAATGCACCTACATATGAAATACTGAAGTAACCGCTTTAGGACGACACGCGCGCGACTCAATTCGAGGCGAACAAACAATTTTTCTGATTACTTTCCTCATATTAAATATAAAAAGTACAAAAAAATATTTCGAGCGAGTGTCTCAAATAAGAAGAGTAAAGAAAAAGCATACCGAACTGTAGCAAATTCAGGGATAAGCGCCATATGCAATTTCGTTGTTGGGGATGAAAGCTGAGGTAATGAAATTTTCAGCGTCCTTTCAGTCAACTGTTGCAGACGCTGAGCAATTTTTGTCATGCTATGTACAGTTGAACCCCACGCATATGGACAGCGGACATCGATGATGAAACATTTTTAGCTCATTTCAGAGAGAATTGTGCTTCCATTCTTATTAAATATTATTTTGATTGTTTTTATGATGGCGTGTCCACCAAAGACGGGCTTCACTGTGTGTTTATGTATATTTAAAAAAAAAAAATGGGTAAGTACACCACATCAACTTTCATGTGGACATATGAAATCATAGCACATGGAACAACCTTCAGTTATACACGTATGAGCATTTTGACTGCAAATATCATCCGGGGTATCATCATCGTTCGGGTGACACAAGCTATCGTTATGCACGATGGAAGAACACATTCGGTGAATGGTATTCAAGTCCCTGGAACGGGATTGTTCACATTCTTTTAAGCTTTATACGGCATCATATTCGGATATCATCGTGTACTCGGAATTACACTGCTCGAGGCCTTCAAACCGATGATCGCCGTGCTCGCAGAGAACGAACGAATGCGTGCGAGAAATTGTGGGTTTTTTTTTTATTGCGAAGCACCAACAAGGAACATCATTAAAAGCGAGCAAAATGCGAAAGTGATGCGATTTTGATGGACTCACTGTAAAACAGTGCCTGTGAATAAGAATTTGCAGGGCATGTGTTCAACAGCATCTTGTCACAATGTTGCTGTTAAGGACAAATTGCAATGTAAACGATATCGGATTTTATTTAATTGTGCCTTTAAGCTCCTTTTAACAATTGCGAAGTTTAACGAAGGAATGAGCAAAATATTGAAGTATATTTGCAGACGTCAATGATGGACTCATTAAAATGATTATTGTAAGGATTTACATTAATTTCATTTCACGGAAAACGGCTTTCTCAGACTTCTCAATTTACATGCATTATGGAAACTTTTGACAAGTGGCTGCAAAATTTCGATTTTTCGATTACGAGGGAGAGAGAGGAGGAGAGGGAGAGAGGGAGAGAGAGGGAGAGAGAGGGAGAGAGATGGAGAGAGAGGGAGAGAGAGAGGAGAGATGAGGGAGAGAGGGAGAGAGAGAGAGAGAGAGGGAGAGAGAGGGAGAGAGAGAGAGGAGAGAGAGAAGGGAGAGAAGGGAGAAGGGAGAGAGAGGAGAGAGAGGGGAGAGAGGGAGAGAGAGGAGAGGAGGAGAGGGAGAGATGAGGGAGAGAGGAGAGAGAGTGGAGAGAGAGGGAGAGAAGGAGAGAGGAGAGAGAGGGAGAGAGAGGGAGAGAGAGAGAGGAGAGAGGGAGAGAGAGGGATGAGAGAGGGAGAGAGAGGGAGAGAGAGAGGAGGAGAGGGAGAGAGAGGAGAGAGGGAGGAGAGGGAGAGGAGGGAGAGGAGGGAGAGAGAGGAGAGAGGAGAGGGAGAGGAGGGAGGAGAGGAGAGGAGGGAGGGATGGAGAGGGAGGAGAGGAGGAGAGGGGGGAGGGGAGACGGGAGAGAGGGACAGAGAGAGATGACAATAAATGAGGAAATGAAATCGGATATTTGTTGGAGATGACCCTTCAAGGATCATGTTAGCCGAATGTTCTGCTTAAACAGAGGCACGAGTGTGAAGCGAAAAATATAAAACAAATATGTTTTCATGTGTCGATCTCTCATTTACACTTAGCTTTTCGTACATTAACGAGTAGCTTTTCAACTTCAATTAAGGAAAACTATTTTTCACTATTTGAAGAATTTAAATATTATAACCTACTTATAATAATTTTAAATATTTTTGGGTAATTTCTTCACCAAATAATTGGATGATTAGAAGCTTAAATAAAAAGTGCTGTTATGGAAACCGGCACAAAATTAGATCAGAATCGGAAATGAAATCAATATCGATTTTAAATGTTGTTATGAAAACGACAAAATTTTGCTATTTTCATAGATAAATTCGCTCTTCGAACATAGTAGGAAAACCTGAAAAATGAAACAGTTAGAAAAACTAGAATTTGTGTTAAAAACAAGATCAGATGTTCACTATAAAATAAAAAAGCGACTGCAAAAATAAGTGCAAAAATGTGTCAAAAATCGTTTAAAAAATTATTAATAAATTTAAAAAAAATAATGTTCTGGTACCTGCGAGAACTATTAATAAGAAGGAGAATATTTTAAAGTTTCAAAGCAATCGGATTGATAGTTTCGTCTGTACGGCGTTGCCCGTGCTATAAAATGAAGTTTCGAGAAAAACGCGTTTTAAGTTTCGAGAGCTGAACAAGTATCTTGAAGTATCTGATTTTTGTACAGAATATTCTCAATAGGTTTAAATATCGAAACATATAAAAAAAAACATTGATTTTAAAAAGCGGTTACATAAGAATAACCCCATAAGTTGCCTTTTATCTTTCAACCCGCCAAACAATCCCATCGACGACTGAAATATTTACAAAACAGAAAGCTTTCAAAATCAGCGTAACGATAGTGAAATCTGACTATAAGACAAAACTGAGCTAAAAAAAGCTGTCATGAACTTGTTTGATACGGCTTATTTAAAGCTTCTCGTTTTTGTTTTGTTTCGTTTTTCTCGCAACGAATTATGGCTCATAATAATGATCTGTCGATCATAGTAGGAAGTAGTTAAGAGAAACGTAAACACAATGAGCTGCATGTAAGAAATTGTCGAAGAATTTTCTCATATCATCTTGCATGCTCGAGGGTAAAAGTGTAAAAACAGAAGCACAATTAGATGCTTACAAGAGAGCGCAGACTGCATGCATATTGTTCTTTTATGAAATTCAAGTCTAATTGGAGAAATGAGCTTTTCCTGTTTTCAAATAACAAAAGCCTTCAAAGGTGAGGGAATGGAAACAGTCTTTTCTCCCCATCAGTTAGAGTTAGTACGTAGTCACAATTTGAATGAAATGGTCCATATGATTCGGATATTTTACGGCGGATTATGTAAAACAAACAACAAAATTAAATTTAATTAATTGAAAATTATTAAAATGTCATTGGATGCAATTTTTACGGCCTTAACCTGCCTAAGTTCAAGCGATTATGCTTTTAGCCCAGTCTATATAAATTCACGTACACCTGTTTATGCTGAAAATGTAAGTACGCAATTGAATTTGAAGAATTCAGTATGAAAATTATTTCCCTTTTTTTTTATAGTTTTCGATGAGCTGCCAACTTCAAGCGTTCAACATTATCAATGAAAAGTAAGCAGATTTGTTTAAGCTGAACTTGGAATTAAAAAAAAAATTTCTTTTCTCATCACTTAAACAGAATGGAACGTCATCAAAAACAGATTTCTGACTTGCAGCGTCAAATACTTCAATTGCAGGGAATGCTAAAATCTCCGAGGTTAATAGAAACAAATGGAAACAGTGTGAATTAAAAGTGATTATTCTTTTTTTTCAATTTTTTTTTTTTTTTTTCGTGGCAATTTTGTAGAAGTATCGAAAATCCATCTTTTCTTCTACCGTCGAGTTGTGAGAATCAAGGCAATGGCGTAACACGGATAAAAGTCAACGAAAACATTGATCCGTTCTATGTACTTTGTGATCAGACCACACTCGGCGGGAATTGGCTTGTGTTCGCGCAACGATTCGATGGAACTTTAGACTTCTATCGGAAATGGGAGGATTATAAAATTGGTTTTGGAAATTTGGATGGTGAATTCTTTTTGGGCCTTGATAAATTGCATGCCATCACGAATGGTGATATCCAGGAACTGCTGATCGTAATGGAGAATGTGCAGAAGGAGGAACGCACTGCGCGTTACGCTCAATTCAGTATCGGCAGTGAGGCTGAGAAGTATAAGATCAATTTGCTTGGGAAGTACGATGGTGATGCTGGCGATTCGATGCGCTATCATGCCGGCTCGAAGTTTTCAACGTTCGATAATGACAACGATCAGCATCCACAGAGTTGTGCGAAAATACACGCAGGCGCTTGGTGGTATGCTGATTGCATGGAGAGGTGAGGGGATTCAAGATAGCCTGTTGGCCTGATGAATGAAAAGTGCAAATGTTTTGAGATGAATTCTTTTCTTTTTTACTTTTAGCAATTTATTTGGAGTTTTTCAAAGATTTGGTGAACCGGAAATGCGGGATTTTAAAGGAATTCTTTGGAAACGATTTGAAGATGGTCCGACAGGTTCGCTGAAGAAAATGAAAATGCTTTTGCGGCCAAACCGAACGTGATTTAAATTTATTTGAGTGATTTAATAGA
Organism: Chlorops oryzae; assembly: GCA_020466095.1. Lineage (NCBI taxonomy): Eukaryota > Metazoa > Arthropoda > Insecta > Diptera > Chloropidae > Chlorops > Chlorops oryzae. The sequence continues at coordinate 9,170,332 of CM035808.1, forward strand.
TTTTTTTTTAGATTAATTAAAATAAAAAATTTAAAAAAAATTAACCAAAGAATTTGTTGTTGATCAAATAACCAATTGTTTTGACTGAAAACCCGTTAATAAATAAATGATTGAGAGATCTTCGTTCTTGACTCGAGCGAATGTTAATTAATTTTAAACAAATATCGGTTTCCAGAAAGTAGCGTTTTCTGCGATTTTAATTAACACGCGCACTAGAGATGTTTGGGTGGTGAGAACAGCAACAATAAATTTCTTCATCAAAAGTGTTAAAATTTCTGGTTCTACAAGCGAGATTGTGGTTTCGAGTTGTTCATACTGCGCAAGCGAAATGCCATAGAGACGGCGCACAGTGTCGCGTCTCCATACATTTCTTGGCCAAAAATATAAGGAGTTGTTCGAGAATAATGGCATTTTGCATGGAAGTTTTTTTCTATTTAATTCAGAAATTTGGAGAAAATTAAACAAATCCGCCCAATGCCACGCCCACCTCACATACAAATCAAAGCTATTTTTGCCAATAAATTCAAAAATTTTGCACTAAGAGCAACGAAATTTCGTAAACGTTGCTTCTTTATTTCATAAAAATAAGTTCTGAGAATTATTTGAAAATCCGCCCACTGCCACGCCCACCTCTCATCCACACTGAAACTATTTTTGTCAATAAATTCAACAATTTTGCACTAAGAGCAACGAAATTTCGTAAGCGTTGCTTCTTTATTTCATATAAATAAGTTCTGAGAATTATATGAATATCCGCCCACTACCACGCCCACCTTCCATACATATCAAAGCTATTTTTGCCAATAAGTTCAACAATTTTGCACTAAGAGCAATGAAATTTCGTAAGCGTTGCTTCTTTATTTCATATAAATAAGTTCTGAAAATTATTTGAATATCCGCCCACTGCCACGCCCACCTCTCATTCAATCCAAAGATATATTTTCCAATAACTTCAAGAGTTTTGCACTTTCAAAGAGCGCTTTCAATGTTTATTTCAAATCATATGTTTCAAATATAAAAAAAATACAATAGGGGTATTCACAAAGGAGTGTTAAAAACGTTGGAAAGTCGAAAAATCGGAAAATTGCGACTTCTTAAAAAAATTTTAAACTTTTTTTGTATCTTGCACAACATTTTAAGCAGTCCAAATTTTCATATTTTCCGACTTTCCTATTTTCCGACGCCTTTGTGAATACCCCTAATATAAAAAAAACAGTAGTGCTACCAGAAAGTAAAAATTTTATAATTTAATTGCATGTATAAAACATAACGGTAGGTAAACAATTAAAAAAGCTAAACTAATTCAAATTATAATAATAACAATTAAAACAATTGTGAGCAACAACAAAAATTGCTTTTGCAGAAAATCCAACTTTGTGAGCTCACTTTAACAACAAACCCTGTCTAATATCGAAAAATTCTTTTTGATTCTTTTTAGCCAAAATATTGTGTATTTAAAGACGTAAATCTCGTTGGAACAATTCAAACATCGATATTTTTGATTTTTGGCCGCGGATGTTACACTGTGCGGCGGTTTTATATAAATCAAGGAAATATATCAGGTATGTTAATTTACTTTCAACATTATTTTTATATGAACAGCTGTAAATATTGACATAGAATGAGCTTTAAACTAAACTGTTTTCTTGGACATTTTCGAATGGAAAAATATGAAATTTCTGTCTTAAAGTGATATTTATATAAAAAAAAAGTGTGGCATATTTTCCGGCGAAAAAAAAGTCGTCTATTTTTTCTAAGAAACCCAATTAAAATATGAACCACTCATCGGATTTTTTTCTTCTTGATCTTGAAATGCTCTTAGAATTCCCCTATATTACTCAAAATAGCCTAAAATTTGAATACCGGATCTTTTTCGGAAATTATATAGGTTTGACATCAAGTTTTTGTACAAAATTGTTAAAAATTTCATAAAATTTTTGCCTTTATCGACCTATAGCGCCTAAACTGTTGAAACCGTATTTCATTCATATGTATGAGGGATATGTTGTATTTTAACTCTTCTTTCATATGAATTAAAGATTTTTTGAAACGGTCTAACGATAATGAGGCTACGAGTAAAAAATATTGACAAAAATTCGCAAAACCTTTCCTAGCGGATATTTAAAAAAAGCGAGCTAACTTTCAAATTTTAAGCATATATTTAGATTCATCGAAACAAATACAAAACAAACAAAAAATATGTTTCAAAGGCACGCAAAAGTTCAATTTTGTTGTGCAGTGTTATTAATATGTTCGGAAAAGGGTATTCTCAGAAAATATTTCCAAATGTTTCGAGCCATTTTTCAAATTACCCACAAAAATGTTTCCCACCGATGCACAGTGGATCGACTCCATATTTTTCGTATCCAAAAAAAGAAGGAGTTGCCATAGCATATTCTGGATTTATATTAGTTCAAGTGTTTCCTCAACAATGATACCCAATTTGATAGGTTTTGTCACCATGAAATTTCAGATTTTTGTCCCCTAGACGGTCCACTGTGCCGATGCTGTTATGGAAAACCGGTTAAAAATATAATTAGCTTGATTTGATAGAGTGTTATTCAATTGACGAAAGTCGTGCTTCCGACATTTATTTAAGTTGTGCAGACGATTAAATCCACATGAAAGTGTTTTTTTTTCTTGCTTATTAAATGCAATAAAATGTATTAAAAATATATGTATGTACCTATGTATGTAACAAAAGGGAAAAAATATTAAAAAAAAAGAGAACACCAGAAACTTATCTTATTTTCTGCTCTTATTGTTTGCTTTCTCTATTCTCCTTGTCATCGATAAATTCCCATCACGTTCGCAAAATATTTTTCTATCACCTATCGAACATTTTCCACCCTCGAGCAATATTCTCGAATAGAACACGATGCTTATCTGCTCGTGTATACATGTGTCTTGTTGTATACAAAGCTTTTTTGTTGGTTTGTTTGGACTATTGATAGTGCTTTGCAGTGCTTGCACAGGATTTACCCTAAGGTCGAAGTCATGTTCGGTGCTTGTCTTTTATGACATCCTTGTGCCTGATACGTATTTGGCGAGTTGTAAGTTATCACTCAACCGTTGTTTGTTTATTTATAAACATACTATGTACGCACACACGTACATTGTTGTTTGTTCTTCATACTTGTTCGCATTTGAGCTTATGTTTACAAAGTATTCGATATTGTCTACTAAGAAACAAAGTTTCGATTCAAATCAATATGAACCTGTTCTAATAGATTTTTATATACCTAGAGTGAGTCCTGTTGAAAGAAGAATTCAAGAATTTAAAATAATTGCATGGCAATTTATTGAAAAGAATATTGCTGGATAAATTCTTGTTCGAATTTGTTGGATAAATTAAAAAAAATATTTTCGTATGGAAAAGAATTCAATCAAAATAGTTAATAAGAATTAATAAAAAAAAAATGCAGTTTTGCAAGTCCATTGATTATTGATTAAAGTCGTCTCTAAAGTCATCTCTTTATTAAAAGTTTCCATTCTGATCTGGCATTCAATGGAAGGGCATATTATTTCCATACAACACAATAATGGAGATCACATGATGAGAAGTGGTTATGTTTATGTTCTTCCATGAAGCATCCCTGTAGTAATCTGGACTGACCCAAGTGTAGCCTTCGGTCAGTCCTTCATGTTAACAGTACTAGTCCCTTCATAATTCCACTTCTAATGTACACAGTGCGACATGATTTTGTAAACAAAAATTTAACGACTGTTTTTTGAAAGTACTTGATGAGTATAACAACGCCTCATACTCAGTTTTTTCAAGTCACCTCTACTTTTTTTAAAATAGACTTCAAAAAGTGGGGCCGAGAATTAAATTACTCACTTACTTATGGCTATATCTAGTAATCCGTTAAATATTTTAATTTCCTTACTATCACAATTTATAGCTCTGAACTCATTTTAGATAGTTTTAGTACAAACCGACCCGGAAAAACTATATCTAGTAGGTGCAAATTGCAAAAATTTCTCAAATTTTACGTGTTTTTTTTATCATATCTTATTTTGTATGGCCTATAGCTCCCAAGGCAATAAACATTTTATCAAAATTTTTTGATGCAAGTATTTAAAGATTATAACTTAAAATTTTTTTCATATACACAAACTGCATCCGAGCAGTACTTGATACCGTTTTACCGCTGCAAAGTTGAACAATTCGGAAGAAAAATCGCAAAATAACCCTTAGGGTTAGGGTTGCCAACTTTCTAAGGGCAAAATAAAGTATAAGTTTATTTAATAATTACAAAAATAAAGTATTTTACTAAAAAATAAAGTATTTTTAAATTCATCCTTATATTAATTAAAAAAGCAGAACATAACAAATATTTAATAACATATAGAAATAAATAACATGCTTTCATACTACCATAAATTCAATTTAAATTATCTCTCACACCGAAGTACTAGTAACTTACTGGTAGTTAGTATACTTTTGTTCTTAAATATACACTTTTTAATGCTTGCAGAACATTGTAGTTGGTCTATGATTTGTTTCACCTTTTTGAAATTCTAATTAGCTATGTATTTTAATAATTAAGTATGTACTTAAGTTGCCTAAATTGCAACTGGTTGAGGATGTAGTCAACCTCAAAACTGTTGAAACTCTCTATAATGAATTTAAATGGACCTGAAATATAAAATCGTCGATGAGAGAATTTGGTGTTAGGAGCAACAAAGCAATATAATGTAGCGAAAAAACCTTGAAGTTCGCTATAGAGAGAAATTTGTTTTAGAGGAGGTCGTTATAGAGAGTTTTGACTTTATTTATTTAGTTCAATGAACTACATGATGTATGTTTGGTAAAAACTGCCGTATATATTAAAAATAAGGTATTTCAGGATACTTTATTGTTCCCATGAAAGTATAAAGTATATCGATCAGAAATAAAGTAGGATACTATATTATATAGTATGGTTGGCAACCCTACTTAGGGTATGCACGAAATTTTTCAACCCAACCCAAATGGTTCCGAACTATGAAAATAATATGAAATCAGTGTTGCACTAGTTTTTTCTGGATATTCTGCCAAGGAAAAAAAACTCCCTAAATCCCATTTTGATTTTCTAAGTTGATGAAAGTGTCATGTACCGGCTACCCTTAAATCAACCCGGTTAATACCGACCGCCATTTTCCGCCGATTTCGATGTAGCAAACTGTCATAATATAACCGGTAGAATTTGGACCGGTCAAAGGGCAGTCCTTCTTAGGAAATTGATCGGCTCATTACTGCTGGGATAGTAGTCTTTCGTGCTCTCTAGAACGGTTCACACTTTGCGTGTCAACTTGTTATTTGGAGCCATTTCTATTGTTGATCTTTAGGAACGAAAGTTAACACGCAAAGTGGGAAGTTTTGCTTCTCCAATTTTTTTTTTAACTTTTCCACTTCTGTAAGAAAAATCCACATAGCACGACTTGCTCGCTGACTGTTGAGTGTAAAATTGAAAAAAAAAAACACATTATTTTCACTATTTCCTCTCAACGAACCGAGTTCTTAAAAATTCTATTTGCAAGCCTACGCCTAGATTTTAATCCTACAAAGATAGCATGTCTTGGAGTCTTATGAGTTAAAGTGCCACTCATTTGTAGTGCGAATTCTTTACCAGAAAAACATGAAGCAACATAGGGATTCCTAGGTTTTGCAAATCCACCGCAGCATATAAAAGAAAAACCATAAAAATAAAAACCTGAAGTTGAAAAGCAATTTCATATACCTACTTATATATTTTCTTTTTACTGCAAAAATGCTGACAGCTTGGCTTGGCAGTAAGCCTAATGCCTTTTTAAACGATCCTTTTAGTTGGTCCTATGCTTTGGCAATTGCATGTTTACCAAAAACTTTCAAAAGAAAATTGCATTGGTTTGCTATTTTGATGACACTAAAAAATTTCTCATTGGTGTCAACTTATGTATTTTTATTCTCCTGTTTCTATAGAAATATTTTTCCCATTTTGGTGTCATTGCTAGTTTCGAACAAAAATCTCTTCTTGCAAAAGATGAAATTCTTCTCGACCATCACATCACATAATATGTACAATGGAGATTCCAAAAAAGACAAAATACAAAAAAAAAAAAAAAATAAAGAAAATATCTGATTATGAAAACAAATAGTTTTCTTTTTTCCTTATTGTTTTTTTTTTTTTGTTTCGGACCAAAATATTTCTTGCCGAAAAATGTGAAATGCAAATAAAAGTTCATCGTGGGTCTTCGTGTAGTATTCAATGTTTAGTTCCGAACAATTCCGGAGTTTCTATTTATCGTATTTACTAATAAATTATTTTGACAAAACTTTTTTGGCAAACTAAGCCATAAATAAAATATTTTTCCTCCTCACTCATCCTCAGTTTCGTCCTCTCCCTCTATATCTCTCGCAAGCATACAGAAGCATATTCACATAACAAAGGAAGATGGTCAGAATATTTGACTCTATTCATAAATAATTTTCACATCTCAATTTCAGAAGAACTAAATCATTGCGGTCAGTCCAAGTGAGGCAAAGACACGCTACAAAAAAAAAAAAAATCCAAAAGAAAAATAAATAAATAAAGCAAAGAAAAGTAGAAACCTCATCGAATTGATATAGTTAGTTGAACAATAAAGATACTTTTGCATACGCCGTTGTTAAGAAGTGCTTTCCGGCAGTTTAGGTTTTCTAAAACTTTTTCGTTTGTGTCTTCGGTTGAGTCGAAGTCCTCGCCAAGCTATGTTGCTGGCTTTTCCTACACTTCACATCTCTTCTGCTTTTCCCCATATATGTATGTATGTATGTAGGTACATAGATGTGTATGTATATGGGTACCCTGCAGGAAGCCTGTCGCCATATGGCCCCATGTCTATACTAACGTCAATATAGACAAGAGAACTAGTTCCAACGTCAACAGTATTTATAGGCGGTCTCATTAGAGAAACTGTACTGTCAAGAGGTATAGTTCATCTTTATTGACCATGTCAACAACGTGTCTCCTTATAAAGTGAAAGAGTACTCTTTGGTCTACAAATATACCGACGTCAATAGTTGTCAATAGTTTTTCCGGTCTACTGTTGACATCAATGACAACTCAATGTTAAATGTCAATAGCGAAAAGCATTGCGACGGGTTTAACTGGTCATATACTGTTGACGCAGTCAGTAGAGAAAGAGTATAGATTCACTATTGACATTTCCTGCAGGGTACGTACACGGGCTTTGTATTTTAAGCTCCGTAGTTTGTTTTGTTGATTCCGGATGTCTTTGTTAAATCAACGAAATTGAAGTGGAAAAATAAGAAGAAAAACTTTTCAATTGCTTTGACAAACAAACATACATATTTTTTACGGCATGACAGTGTCAAATGTTGAAAAATGTTTCAAAATTAGAGAGGAATATAAAAAATATCAATACGGGACTTCTCAATTTGGGACTAAGATTTTGATGGGAAAAAAAGTTCGAATGTCTTTGGGGGTTTCTCTTTTTATTATTGGATTTTCGAAATATGATTTCATTTTTTTTTTTTTAAAGGACATAAGGAGGATTTTCGTTTGTTTGTTCTTATAATGCTTTGTTTAAATAGATAAGAGAGATAAATATTAACTTTCTTGTTTTACAACTATTTTCGCTGGGTACCTTAAATTTTATTTCGTCTTAATATGAAAGGAAATTGTGAGGGCTCAACAGTAATGTGGATCGTTTTGTTCGACAAAAAAAAAAAAAAAATCAAAATTTCCCTAGTGAAATAAGATTCTACAATTTTTTTGTAGAAAGATTTCCCAGGGAACCATAGGTCAAACCCGAATTTTTTCTTCCGCTTTTTATAAAAGAAAGTCCATCTTAATTATTCCAAAAATGCTATTGCTTCATCAATTATTTTGGACGATAGTGAAATATAATAAAAAAGGTATTTTTTTAAAAATAATTTTAAACTTATATACACTGAAAAAAGTTAAATTTTTGCTTATTTTGTGCAAAAATTTTTCTCAGTGTAAAAATCTAAAAAAATTTATTTTTGATTTCCTGTTATATTACAATCAACCAAGTTTGTTTCATCTTCTTATCTTAATTAGTTTTTGAGATATAAAATTTTGAAAATAAGCTTATTAAAAAAGGATTTTCAAGTTATTTCAAGGACCGTTCATAATAAAAATTAAAAAGAGTACTTCGACAATCAAGTGTTTTTAGATGGCACCTATCGAAAAATCAACAAAATTTAAAATTTACTTTCATGATGCCGCATGCCTTTCTTAACCCGCCAGATCCTTTCTACCTAATCAAAAATGTTTTTAAATTGAATTTTTCTTATTTTGATTCTTAGCATAATTTTAGGATGAAAATAATAAAATTTTGCTTGGAAAAATCATCATAAATTGGCATTTTAAGTAAAGTTATTAAAGAATATATAAAATTTTTCAATGGCTCGAGTTTTGAGCGACGTTCAAGTGATTGTTTCTCTGCTTTTTGAGATGTTTTCACCAACAATGATTACCAAAATAAGTCGAATATAGCATGAAAAACCTTTGTTTACCAAATCGGAAGGTTAAAATTCACGCATAGTTTCTTCGGCATAATTATTAAGTATGGGCAACAGAATAATATTCTGCTAGGGAAATTGGGGGTTACAAAATCGACCCACCTTACTCAACAGTAAATCTTTCAAAAGATTTTCTTTCATGGAAAAAGCAACATTGAAATCACATCGTGCGTTCTGACGTGCGACAATTGAGATTAGTACCTAACAGGGCTCGGATTTTATTGCTTTTATAAATTTAAAGCATACTTTTTGGAGTAAACATTTTGTCCAAATCCCATAAAGTTAAGATTCAAATCGAATTTTAACTTCAATATGAACTTTTTTGAAGTTAGAAAATCGGTTTGAAGTTCAAATTCGCTAAACTGTTGGTAAGAAAATTTTTTTTACCCCATAAAGTATGCTTTAAATTTATAAAAGCAACAAAATCCTAGCCCTGGTACCTACTGTTCCCATATAAAAGTTGAAGTCAACAGAATGGGAATATTTCATTGGTACCTACCATTGTTAATGGATAAATATCGTATGAAGAGCTTTAAAAATAATATTCTCCATTCTGAGTCCGAAAGTATTAAGCACAAAAATCATTTTTCCGTTAAACAGTCGATTGACTTCTTGTTCGCTTCAATTCTCAAATCCATCGACTCGCAAAAGTCGCTCGAAAAAAATAAAAATAAAAAAAAACTAAAAGAAAAAGCAAATCCCAAAGACTTAATGTTGGGAAACCAAAGCCACTTTTACTATTATACCCCACCCAGGCCTTCAATAAAAAAAAAAGATGATTGCAAATTGAAACGAGCCCGAATGGGAATATCCCTGAGGATGCCCTCAGACTACCTTTTGTTTGCTCTCCTACGAAAGCAAGGATATTCCCATTTAAGCGACGTTCACCTCCTCTCTGGTCTTCTCATCAATTTTGTTTGTTAACTTTAAATGCCGTAAATGGTTTTGAAAATGGCAACAATATCGCATAGGTTACTTAAATTGGACACAAATAAAAACACTATTGACACACTTTATCAAACCAATAAGGGGGAAAAACATCAAAAATAAACCCACACAAACACACGAAGAAACCGAGGCGAGAAAAAAAACTTGATTGAGTTGATTATTTGACAGCCGGATGAACGGACTCGGGACAAATAAGGACCTTTGCTTTTGCTTTGATACTCAAGCATATGGCTGAGTGTCCCGTTGTTGCTTTGGGATTTCCCAAAAGCACAAAATGAAAATGAAAATGAAAGCCAACAAAACAAAAGAGCACCGAACATGGAATGTAGAAAATCGGAGCATTTTTTGTTGACAAGGATAAAGTGTTGACAAATCTGAAGCAGGATTTGTGGTTTATTTACTTTTGTATTAAAATGTTCTTCGAAAAAGAAAAAACAAAAGAAAAGCCCAAAAGTCATGTAATGTCGCTTTATGGATTTCATAATTTTCCTAGTATTATTTCCCTTCGAATTATAGAAACATCTATTGATAATGTCCTTAAGACGCAAAGTAAATGAATCGAATTAGTATAAGCAGAGCAGTTGGGTTTTAAAATAACCGAAGACAATTTACTTTATGTATTTATGTATGTACTTTTCATCTCGAAATTTTTAATGAGTTTTTCACTTAATCCTCGCTCCTTGCGGCGGCGTTGCTTTGCTGCGAAAAGCCTTCAGAGAACATTTTCTCATAATGAACCCTACAAACTGCCTATGGGACTAAAGCGACCAGAATTTCTTTACTGCAGCAATGATGCTGTCAAAAAGTATTATCTATGTGTGTGTGTGTGCTTGTTCTTATTTTTATTTTTATTTTTTTGTTGCAAGCTTTCTGCATTCTTTGGTAATCCCTTGAAAGTCCTTTTTTCATCCTCTTTTTATTTGGAGGAATTTCATATTAGTGCCCGTTGCAGTTTCGCTTCTCGCCGCTTATATCCTTAAGCGTTACTTGGCAAAAAGCATTTTTCATTTGTTGTAATTTTCCGGTCTTTTCAGCATTTTAATTTGATTCTATACAGAATTCTAGAATTATGCATTTCGTTCTTTCTCCCTTTCTGTTTCTTTTCTCTTTTTTTTTATTTTTTATTGTTTGTCTTCTTCATTCGTTGGAGCTGCTGTTTGTTTTATGAACGTGGTGGCGCCATTGGGCAAACAGCCGTTATGTTGTTTCCGGCAATGTTCATAACACTTTAATCTCCTTGGGCTGCATGGGGCTTTTGCAATGGCAAAAGGAATCATTTCGAAGCAGTTCTAATCCCGTTGGCATGGTGAAACCTACAGAAAAAAAAGACCCCATTTTGTTGTTTTTTTTTCTCTCTAAATTTCTACGTCAGGTGTTACTATGTATGGATGTATGTATGTAGTTTATCGCAAGTGTGTCATCCGTGCATGCGAATGTTTTAATTTATTTTGATAAGATTTCTTTTGCTATATAATACCCATTGGAGTGCTTTCAAAAGGGATTAAGATTTCGTAAGTATTTTCCATTAGTATTAAAAGTAAAATTGATATTTCTGCCATTGGATTTTAATCTTTTATAAAACAATAAATCTTTAGTCCTGCTGGCAAATGCATTTACAAAAGTATCACTTGAGCTTAATACCATAAGATTATTTTTAGTCTGATCAGTTTTCCTTTTGCAGGAACTTTCATAACTAATTAGGAAAGCCTAACCTATTTTTTTTTTTTTTTTAAATTGCAATCAAATACTCGAGATTCGAAACAGTAAAATTCCTAAATTAAATGTTAATCTCCCTCACACACACACAGTCGGTATTAATGCCAATTCCACGTGTATTATTTACTAAGTAACTGCATGCCAAATCTGCAAAATTATTTAACTGAAATATTTGAACTTTAAACAATTCTTGCCCGAAGGCATTCGAATTATAGATAAATTTAATAAAATTCCAAAGTCAAGTAACTCAATCCCGTCAAACAAACCGAATACACAGAGAAAACGATAACACATAAAATTGAAGAAAAACAATAAGATTTCTTTATGGTTTTTATCCAAGAAGATTGTCTTATTGAAACCATAGAGAAAAACTTATCGTTTATTTTAACGAAAAATTGAGACGAAAGTCAAGAAATTTACATTATAATTTTGATATGGAATTTTTAAAAAAAAGTGGCGGTTCGATTTGAAATGCAAGAAAATTCGAAAACTTTTTTTATTTATTTTTAGTTAAAAAAGGATAATTTAATTATTGTAAAAAACTAAAAAAAATTTTTACCAAACTTTTTACGTGCTTAAAAATAAAATAAAAGATCTTAAAAGTTGGTGCGTGAATTTTGAAGCAAAAGCAACTTGTCTTTTATTGGTTCGGTCCAACTTATTTCGGTTGCTCCCGACTTTTTTCCAATAAATAAAAATTACTTGCGTTTTATTCTCCAGTTTTACGCACGAATTCTTTGGCCTGCAAGGTTAATTTCTGTGACTTTTTTCCACATAAAATGCTGGCACATTTCAATAATCGCAAAAATATTCGAATTTCGGCTTTTTAGATTGTTAGTTTAATGTAAGTGAAAAAAAATGAGTTAAAAAAGTCTTTTTAAATATGGAATGAATACGGAATTCATAACTTTTTAAATTCAATAGGTCATTCCGCTTTTTATATAAAAAGGCTCTTCTTAAAGCGATTTTCAGTTTCAATAAGGATATCTTATGAAAACGCCATTTTTATAAGAATTCACATAGTTTCGATTGATATTAGAGTTGTAAAATAAGTTACTATTCGGTAATAAAGTAACGACTACTGTAGTCAGTAATAATAACGTCTCGTTACTTTGGAAGTTATTCTTATAGTACTTTTTTTGCACAACATGCCAGTGATGGTTTCCGGATATTAAGTAACGTCAAATAAGGTCGCAAAACAGTATGGTATAGAGTGAGTTGAATTATATTGAAATTAAATACTGAATGGAAGAGTTTTGAAAGAAATGCATGAGGGATTTTGATTACTTTATCAACCTTGAGATCAATAGAAAATAACTTTCAATTAGAAGGGTAAATTTGAGCTCGAAACAACATAAAAAAAATAAAGAAAAAAGGTAAAAACACTTAAAGAAAAAACCAAAGACACATATAGAGAGTTGGAAGCACGTGAATAGAAGTGTGGTGTGCTTATGCTATATGCTTGAGTTATTCAATGAATGAATGACAATATTTAGAAAAATAGAACCAGTACTTAGTAACGAGTAATTAGTAACGATTACTTCACCATAAATAACGAATACACCCGAGTAGTGTAAATTTTTGCAACTTTTACAGCTCTAATTGATATGGTCACCTTATTATTTGACTATATCAAGAAGTTTTTCATATTCTTCAACAGAAATAATAAGATATTCGCATGAAATATATGAGGATATTTAAAATTTCAAAAATTTTCTCTAATAAAGATTTTCTCTATGGAAAAAGCACATCGTTCATATAGTTTAAGAAGATTTCTCTATAAAACCGCTCAATAAGGGGATCTTATCGATTTTATGGGGTCATATTTTTCTGTGTGTAATTACGCCACTGCAACATATCATGCAGGAGTCTTAAGCGAAAGATTTTGAGGGATAAGAAATCTCATTTTTTTTCTCTTTTTTCTTGAGTTTACTTTGTCGGAAAGCACTAACAAACGACAAAGAACCTTTGAAGTGTAAAAAGGGGTAAATTTCGAACGCCTACGCAAACAAATAAAAAGAAGAAATCAAAGAAAAAAGGTAACAAGGAAAACAACTTAAAGATGAAAATTAAAAGAACGAGAGAGAGAGAGAGAGAGAGAGAGAGAGAGAGAGAGAGAGAGAGGAAGGGATAGGGAAATGAAAAAAAGGACTTTCTTTGAATTTTCAAATATTTCAATTAATTTTGCATTCTTGCGCAAAAATAGAAATTTTATTTGAAACCGAAGCCGAGAGGCTATTTCACTTGGAACAATCCCAACCGCAGACGCGCACCGACGACGCTCGCCCTTCTCAGAATGCATCAGACGACGCCCCCTAATCCTTGTCTGTTTGGCTGTTTCTGATCTTTACGTAACCGCTGTGACCGCAATCACTGAAACTAATAACTTTTTAGGATTTTGTTTATTCATGAGCAGGCGCTTCATGATTTCGATGTTGTAGGGTATATCACATTCAGAGAATGAAAGAAAAGACGGACTAACTAAGAGCGCCCGTCCATCCATCCATCCATTCATCCATCCTTTCGTACTTGTGACCGCACAAGGCGTTCTAAATACATCCTGTCTAAACGCCATAGCCGCAATAAATCCTTTCAAAGGTGTGTGTATGTAAATATTCATGGCGGCCCATCTTAATTTCTTGTTTCTCTTCCCTCCTCCCCTCGAAAGCCATTTTCGACCACAAAATTCTATAGCGAAAGCGCTAACCGCGACATTGCCGCCAACGAAATCATTCAAACGTTTATGGTCTCATCCTTGAAGTTTCTGTTGCTATTATTTGGCAAAAACGGCTTCTTCAGACCTCCGGCGAGCTTCACTCCGACAACAACGAAAGCGCAACGCCCCCTTTTCCCATTGAATAACAATTTCATGAATGCATAAAACCGGATTGAATTCCACGATTCGTTTCATTATTGTTATTTTTTTTTTTTATTTTTTTTTATTATTTTTTCTTGCTTCCTTCGGTTTCCGTTTGAGGCTAACTAAACGTCTTGAAGGCCATTTTAAGGCATTGCCACCCTCTGAATGTCCCCCTCGAAATGGTAAGACTAACCGCAGCCAACTTCTTGAAAACTCAGCGCCCCTTTTTATTACCTACTCGTATCTGCATTCGGTGGTTTTGTCTTCTTAATTATTTCATTCACAAAGCATGATTTAGAGTGATTTCCTTAGATGATGCCTCAAGCGAGGGACTTTGTTCGTTTCACGTTAGTGCATGTTTCGGCTCAAGAAAAGAGAAAGCAGCTTATATGTTTGTATGTGCCTACATATGTATGTGTGGCAAACCTCATTCCGGATCGTATAACTCAAATGTCTTCGGCTTGCTATGTATGGATGTGGACTCATGCTATAAAATATGTGGGTATGTATGTGTGTACAGGCGTACGCACGCCTATGGATGACCATCAATAAATTCTGAAAAGCCATGGCTAACAATATAACAACGATATTCCCTGTGTAGGCGTCATTCGATAATGGGCTTATCGAACTGGCATAATATTTTGCAGTAACATGCCGAAAGTGAGTTGAAATTGCTTATGCAGCATGAAACGCTTGGCTGAGTACCGATATCGACAGTAAATTCGATTGTGTTGGCAAATGTGCTGCGAGATTTTGAAGATAAGTCGAATAAAAGGAAATCTATATTTCCGCTAACTAAAGGCTCTGGCGTGGGCTCGGGCTCAGGCTCGGGTCCATGCTCGTGTTGTCGATGATATCATTGAGATGCATTGGATTTTGCGGATATGCAAACTTTGTTAAAACTCACCTGATGCCAAGCGCAGGCAGTGGAAAAGCGATAGATACCTACGCTAGAAATGCAGTCTCGGAGAATCTGTTTGTACGGCAAATGATCACGGGAAATGGGGGAACTTCCTTTCAAATTTCATTCCATTTATGTTGGTTTTAATTATATTTTTTTTTAAGCATTAAATAGGTACTGGAAAAAATATTAAATGGATTTTTATAGGTGCATAAAATGCGGTTTAAGGTTCAACTAAGTTGGAGTTGTAGTGACAAATCCTAGTCTACAATCTTGAACTTCTCTAGAGAGCTCAAAGATGAAAGACTGATTGGTCCAGAGCCAAAAAATGTCCTCAAACATTCGAATTTGAAAGCACACGTGTCTATGTATTACTTAGGTTATTTGAGGAGATATGTATGCCTCAAAGGCATAGGGCTGGAAAAATATCGATAACTTTACTCATAACCAGTGAGTCATTGCATAGACTTGCATACACCAATGATAGTGCTTGGATATTTTCGGAAAATATAACCACAAAATTCTATTTAAGACTTCGGTCAGATAAACTCAATTGGGATCTTTCAATTCACTCGTGTTGCTTCCGCTGTCTGCCCACAATAACATGATCACATTTCAGAACTTTCTTATGCTTGTTTAGTTCCCTTTTTATCTTTAAAAGTCAATATACGGGTATGTTATTGTTTTCCATTTCCCGGGGAAATAAGTTCCACTTTCAGATGGATGTGAATTACTTTTTCTCTACCAAGAATGAAGGGTAATTTTAATGTACTCAATTCAGAAAATTCATTTCCCAAGCGTGATGTCGAGGTAATTTTAATTATCCACCTATCTTGGTAAAGGGAAATAAGAGGCCGTTTCCACTATAGCCGCATCTTGCTTTCACATCTTCAAGATGCGAATTTTTGAGATTGGTGTTTCCACTAGCATTTTGACATGTAGCATCTTTCAAATCACCTGATTTTTGTTTACAATCGATATGCGCATGTCCAGCACACTCGCTCGACTTCATTGTTTTCATTGGACACAAAGGAATTTAATAAATTGTATTATAATTTGAAACGGTTTTCTTACATTTTATCTTGGTTTCGACCGCCATTCCTGCTGAAAATTTCTGAAATGCTGGCTATTCACATATGTTTTCAATAGATACATAGTGCTGTTAAAATCGATAGATAATTGGAAAAATATCGCATGATGCGGTTCAGCATACACCAAAAATTGCATGTATTCATACGGCATCTTTTCGTATCTTGCCAAAATGCTGAAAGATGCAAGATGCGGCTATAGTGGAAACAGCCTCTAAATCGCATTTATTTGGGAATGGAATTCATTTCCCCGGGAAAGGGAATACAATCACATACTCGATAATATATAAATTGACAATATTTGTCGAAAAATTATATATTTGTTATTTTTTTGCATTATCGATAGTCAGATTAATATTATCGATATATTCCCAGCCCTACTTAGAGATCATTAAAACGGTTTCCCTTGAATGAGTGCTGGAACAACCGTAGAAAAAAATGTTTTGAAGTATTGCGTATGTAACTTTTTCGGCTAGAATTCTTTTCATTTCTTTCTCTCCCATTAACTCAAATGAGATATTTTTGAAACATGTTCCACACGTTTGATCAAGCTCATGTGCTCTCTACAAAGAACTCCTCTATAGCGAATATTCTGAAGTCTTTTTCGCTACATTTTCAATGCACTTTTCTCTCTTTATAACGAATTCTCTCAGTAATGAATTTTTTTCCCTGGTCCCTTGGAATTCGTCCTAGAAAGATTCGACTGCATTCTGCTATTTATCAATTATCTAGCAATACTTACCATTCAATTCGAATTATTTTTATTTCTCATTAAATTTTCTCAAAAATTATTGTTTTCTTCGAAGAAAACAATCGCATATAGACTCAACATTGATTAGTACTTTCATTGTGGCCACAGAAACACAGTGTTGTATTTGTTCCACATCGCATTGTAGCAAACAAAAAGTTTTTCCATGTTGATAACTCAAGGCGAATAACTGACTTCATACAAATGTATGCATGTATGTATGTATCTACGTGCAGGAATATTTCGGTTCGCTTTTCAACTTTGCTGCATCATGTCAAACAAAACGAAAAGCGCATTTTTTGTGTCCTTTTGTGAAATGCACAGCGAGAAGCCGACCTAGCTGAATGTTTTTCACCACTCGAGCAGTAGGTCGATTCGGTTTAACATAATATGTATTAAGATCCACGAAAAATGTGCTGTGGCTGTGCGGCTTTGTATGTGACATTTTGTATGCGCTTTCGAACTTTCCAGCATACAATGCAGAAAGCCAAGCCAAACCAATCGAATTCAAAAGCGATCCAAGGCAAGCCACCAGCTGTGACATTGAGAATTCAGTAGTACGGCTCAATTTTCGTCGATGTTTGGTATTCGTTCGGTTTCCGAATCGATAACGTTCATCATTTGTGGCTATTTCCATGGGCGAGTTTTTGTGCTTCTTTATGCACGCTTCGGCAGAACTCGACATGCGGTGATAATTCAGTAATATGTGGCAGCCGAATTGACAGCATATCGATTGAGTCAACTAGAATTCTAAATATGTAGGATTTATCAAAATTTTGAATGCATGGAAATGGGGAACAGCATAAGAAACTTCCTTAAAGCGAAGGATCGAAATTTTTGGAGGCTTTCATGAGGAATCGTGATTGCAAAAAGAAAGGCATATATAGGTACCTATAAGCGAGAAATACTTTTCTTCGGTCTGCTTAAATTGATTGCATTTTATTTTGAAGCAATTATTCACATTTTTTTTTTTAGTTAAATGCAATCATCTACAATGTATGTAGATTTTAAAGAATAAATAGACCCTACAGATAGACTTTGGTCCTGTGAGTGCGACTCTCATCTCATTCGAAATGAATTAGACCTGTCTACGACATTCCCTTTACGACTAAATCAGCATCATTTATGTTAACATAATTACCTAGACTCACCCAAATTGTAGACAAAAGCTTATGAGATTTCTAAAATACAGACAGAATTATTTGAAAGACTTTTATGTGTTAACGTCTCCCTTAAGTGCGCTCCTTCGAAATTCTTATGTGGCATTATAAAATTTACATGCCATTTAAGGTGGAATTTTCGTAAGATTTATTTGAGTTTGTCTACTCTTACTGCCTATGAAGGGAGCCATTTTACTGCCGCTTCGTCACCTTTTTAATGGCTCAATTTTCATTGTTTTGGCTTTGCTTCGTTTGGGTGCGTTTTTTTTTTCTCTCCCCGATGAACAAGTAAGGTGGCCTCAGTTTTTAAAAAAAAAATTTTCGTATAATATTGTATCACGGGGGATTCCGTTGCTTAAGAATTCATGGATGAAATCGTGTGCTGCAATTTCAATTTCATCGGCCTCATCTCGAACGAGAAATATTTCACAAACATTTTTATTTAAAGAAATATTTTATTCTACACTTAATAGCCTAAGGGAGTTGTGCCAAATATTCGGTAAATATACCTATACATATACAGGGTGTTCCATACTCAATGGATCAAAAAAAAAGTATAAGGGGAACCCATACAAGCAAAAAATTGTATGGGAAGGGGGGTCCATCTAGCACTCGTAAGGAGCTAGAGGCGCGGAAAGAATTGACTAAATTGGTGAGCATACTTTTAGGCGGATATGTAAAACTAAAACACTATTCAGAATTTTTAATTTCTTAGATTTTTCTTTTTCTCATGCTGCCTAAAAGTGTGCTCAATAAATTTGATTAAAATAACTTTTCTGGGAGTCAAAAATACAAAATAATTATTTTCAAACCTTAGTTTTGCATTGATTGTGAAACTTTTTTCTTAGCAACCATGGTATCAAATTGAAGAGAAAAACTCAAAGTTTTCGAAAAGAGTAAAAAAAAGGGGCTCGATCGTATTTCTTTTGAATTAAATCACTTTAAAAGCCAAAATTACACTATTTTAGGCTTAGATGGTAGTACCAGAGAAAACGGAGTTGAATTATTTAAAATCGTAGTATGCAGTGTTAACGGAAAAACCGCCAAGCTTTTCATATCATATGTTATTTTGAATTTACGGCCTGTAAGTGAGGAGGACCAGTGAAAAACCAAAATATTGTTTTTTGCATGTAACTCCTCAGGGGTGCATTTGCGACCCCCCTCTGCCATACGATTTTTGGTCCGTCTGGAACCCCCCTATCACCTCCTTTTTTAGATCTATTGAGTATGGAACACCCTGTATATTTTTTTTTTTTTGCATTTGAAAAACAGAAAAAACAAATAAAAAAATAAACATTAAATATGCTCCGTTTGCCTCTCACACTCAGTGTGCTTCAGTAATGTTGTTATTGTAGTGTTAGTTGTTCTTGTGATTTGTTTTCATTGGGGGGGGTGGGGAGGCCATTGCCATCGACCATGCTCCTCTCACACTAACACAGCGCTTGTGCGTAGGACAACGAAAATTCCCACACAAATTACAAGTCCCGTAACATTATTTTCACATCATTTAATTTAATGAGTGGGTATTTTCTAACATTTAGGTTAGCAGCTAATAAACGCCAGCAAACGATGTCTATCGCAACGTCTGGCTTTGAGAATTGTTTGAAGGTCGTGGCATAGGGAAATTTCTTCAACGCCCACAATCACTCCTTGTTCTCTGGCATCATGAAGATGTATTCAATCGCAATTGAGGATATTTGTTTCGGAACAAGGATAAGGGCTTTGAAAATAATTATGAATCAATTTAAGCTGCACTTCTGCATTCATGTTCTTGTTTATATCGGATTTTTATTAATACAATTATTTATTTATTTGAAAATTCAGTCAAAGATAAAAAAAACGAATAAAAAGTAAAAAAAAAAATACTCTGTGCTGTGACTCACAAATCACGGAAAGTTTCTTGATTCTTCTCGTTTTGATTTATAAAGCTTTTCGTGCGAGTCTTTATTAAATCCATCGCCACTTTGGCAATGCTGTGTGAACGAACACGCTCACGTTCATCATTAATCTTTACTAAGGGAAAAATCTTTTATTTTCGCAAAAGAATTTGATGAATTAGATGAAATGGACGAGCTTTCCACGCAGCATACATACGTCGTCAGGTTGAAAGTAACATAAAACTACAAAAACAGAAGCACAAACAAAAATAAAACTTTTCAGCTCAGTTTGAGGCGTGAAATATTGTAGCAATATGTGTGTGCGGGGGTGTGTGTGTGTGCGGGTGTGTGGTGTGTGTGTGCTTATGTGGACGATAGTGGCTTCATGTGGGCAGTTTGTATGAAGAATGGCAATCGTCTGCTCCATTAAATAAGAATATGTATGTATGAGCGTGTCCACTATGGCATCTTAAGTGAGGATTTTCATTTGTATTCATTACCGCATGCAACAACACTAGCTTCCAACATTCACTTGTGGTGCTGGCACATCAACAAGGACTCGAGCCGCAAATAGCAAAAGTTTTATTTGTTTCAAAGTATAAATAATGAAAGTTTTTATTGTTTAGTGAATTGGACTTAGAGGAAAAGTATTTTGCTCATGAATTGAAATCGTTCGCTTTGTTTTAAGCTCCCATAGAAATATATGAAAAGAGAAATTTGTTTCGATTTTATTTATTTTTTTTTTTATTTATATATTTTTTTTTTTTTTTGAATATTTTATGTTCTTGTTCCACAGTGGTTGGTGTGCTCAAAAAAATAAATTATCTTTCTACCAAAAGTTTTCAAAAGCACAAACTTTTTGCGCACAAATAGAACACGCATTCTTCTGAGGGGAAAAATTTAATTTTAAGGGGGTCTTCCATTGAGCAATTTTTTTTCGACTTTTTTTTTTTGCATTTATTTATAGCTTGGGTAGTTGTGAATATGCCCCTAAAAGGATTTTTGAAATTCGAAATAGTTTAGAGGATATAGCCTTCTTTGTCGAGCAAGATCTGCGCTAAAACGAGTAATTTTTGCGTTGCTTCAAACTTTAAACGCGTTTATTCGAAACCACGTTTTTCGAACTGGCGGCCATGATATCTCCAGTTCAACTGAACCGATTTTCATGAAACAAAGTGGAATCGACGCAAATTGTCACCATTCTCGGGTGAACCTCGACCATAATTTAAAAAAATTTTTCTATTTTTTTTTTTACACTAAACTACAAAAAAAAAGCCCGAAATTGAAATTTTTTTTTGAATGGCCGCCATTTTGTCAAAAAAAAATCACAAAATTAAGCTTGAGGTTCACCCGAGAATTACATCTATACTGATTATAACCTCGTTTTTTTTTTCCATTTCGGACGCTCCGGAGACCGGAATCGTGGCCGCCGTGACGGACACTTTTTTTTTCACCACCAACTTTGAAGTCTTATTACTTTTTGAACAGCCCACGTATCGAGGCAAAAAATTTTTTTTTATTTACTTTGAACCTTTTGTAATACAATAAATAAAAAAATTTTTCAATTATTCTTTGCGTTTTCAAATAAGAATTTTTGTAAAAAGGGTCCAAAAAAACGGGTTTTCAATGAGAAGACCCCCTTAAATTAAAAATATACAATTTTTTTCCCCCAACAGATTATCGCTGTAGCTAATAAACATCCCCCGTTCATTTTTTAGTTTAACCTTTCAATCTTTTTGAGTGTTGGCTTGGTGCATATCTAAATTTCAAACCAGTGCTTTTAGCCTAAATAGAAAGAGTCCATGGAAGAATTAATCCAGCCACATTCGCATCTCTGCACAGATAAGCATTTCGCTGGCATTTCTTTCATTGTTATCATGCTGTATTATTCGCTGTCCCACACGGACTGTTTTCCCCCCCCTTTTTTTTTTCTTTTTTAATTAAAAGATACATACATCGGCATAGAGAAACCGAGTGGTTGGTTGAATGTTGAATCTGCGGTTTTTTGATTACTCGCCGCTAACTCACCAAACAGACTTTTCAATTATTTTCAGGTAACGTTTTTGATTGACGAATGGATTTTAATCAAGTCACTGAAAGCGTTTGATACAAAAAAAAAAAAAAAAACACACACACATATACATATGTTCCTTTTTGTGGTTGTGATGGTGTGATGCTTGATACAAGGACTTGAAATATTTTCTTTCATTTTTTTTTTTTTTTTTCATAGTTCCAAACATCAATGGAGAATTTATGCAAATTCCTTGTATTTCAATTTATTGTGCCTATTTGGCAGACGTAAGCAATATCGATTTAAGCATTTATTTTGTGACTGTATCCTTGTTGAAGTTGGTACCTATTATCCTTAAATTACATTCGAATGTGCACCTGGCGCTGAGAGAAACGCAGAAAAAGGGGGAAATCAGCATACCCTTTGTCTTATTGCGAGTGTCATTTGGAGAAGTATTTCGATTTGGCAGATGATAGTGTACGCCATCAGGAGGTTCTGATGGGTTAACAATTCGATTTTTTTTTTTTTTTTACATAATTCAGCAATAAAAATTCATTGAATTATATAAATTGTCATAGACAAAGGAAAAAAGGGGCATTCAGACATTGAGCGCATAAACCTATCAAATGAACGACAAACGACTTTATTAGGCATGGGCTTATCTTCTATATAAACACGTGCAACGGGATTACCGTAATTTCACACGAAGTGTAAGACGGAAAGAAGGATTCGTCTTGACATATTTACAAGGTAGGTATGTATATTTGATTGGAGTGAAGGCTTAAGTTCGAAAATTTAATAAAAGTCCTTTCTGTTTTCACGTTCGTGTCTTGAGTCTTTGCATGCATACAGACCAAGAGAGACATGCAAAGACTTAAGAAAAGAACTTGTAAAACAGTGAATAATGCGTTTTCAAAAAATATTTGTTTTGAATTAATTTAATGAATAGAAACCACTAACCGATATTAATGGTTATAGTTATTAAAAAACTCGTCATAGATTGAGGTTTGCGGCATTTGACTCGAAAATTTATTTTTTTTCTACTAGGGTCATTATTTGGCCAGTTAGGGATGGAACCCAAAATTCAGTTTACAAAAAAAGTAATAATTATAACTATATAAAACATACCAAAAACGAATCCAATATTCTTCATATTAGGCTCGTTTAAAAGGTTATTTTGTAAAATTTTTCGAATATACATACTGAACATGCTCGTTCTTGTTCCTACGGCATCTATATTATAGATTGAAGTTCGTGAGGCATTTTTCTTTAATTTAAGCCTATTTTTGTATGGGGACCCCCCTAAGGAGGGGAGATAGAGGGTGGGTATGTTTGAAGAAAATACTTGGGGTAAAAAAATAATGGGGGTCGGTCATATACATCATCCCCCTAGGAGCGGTTTGACTGTGGTGACAGCCCTTTTGTATGAAATTGTGATAAAATTAAGGTAATTTTGTATGGGTGACCCCCTAAGGAGGGGAGATAGGGGGTCAGTATGTTGGGAAAAAAATGTTAGGAAGACAAAGTTAATGGGGGTCGGTCAAACATTTGACTCCTCTAGGGGCACTCTGGGACTAGTTAGCACAGTGGGGGGAAAATTCATAAAAAAAATTACTTTTGTATGGGAGCCCCCTTAAGGAGTTGAGATAGGGGAAGGTATGTTTGGATAAATTGTTGGGAATAAAAAATAATGGTAGTTGGTCTTACAATTGACCCCTCTAGGAGCGACTCTGCTTACAGTAACATAAAAAATTTGGAAAAAAATCAAAAATTAAATTTTTCAAATGGCTTGATGCGTGACATTTTTTTTTACCAAATAACCTTAAAATTAGTATTTTATGAAGTCTTTAATAAAAGTTCATCGTACTATGATACAGGAAAAGAGTTTCAAAAAAAGTCATCACCCTAATGAACATACCCTTCTCACAGGTAACAGCACAAAAAAAATCACTTTTGCCTCAATATCATAAATGAGATAACTTCAAAAGGATTCAAATTTCCTTTATACAGAAAGATTATTTTATTGATATCTAAGCTAATTTTTTTTTTTTTTTTTTTTGTGCGCAAATCTGTTGAATGACCCCAGGCAATTACCGTTTTTACCTTTCCAATCATTTTCAAATTGTTTGAATAACCTCAAAGCATATAATAAAATAATAAAATAAACATCACTGTCAATTGCCGTCGTTACGTGTGACTTATACGCCTATAAACCGAAAAGCCATAAATTCATTTCTCGAATATTTTCAGACACATTCTTCCGTTTCCGGTCAATAATGGTGCCCCCATTTTGTCACGTGCCCGTTCACAGTCCTCTCTATTTTTTTTTTTTTTGCACGTTAAATTCTCTGCATCGCAGCAATGTTAATAAACCCCCAAATTGACAGATTGAAAATGACAAATTTGTCGTCAAATCTGATAAATGATAGCCAAAAGGACGTTAAAAGAAACAATCTCTGTGTGTGCGTGTGTGTTGGTGTGTGTATGATAAATATTTACATGGCTTACCGATAGATTGAAGTTCAAATGGCTTAGCTCCTTAGCTTCTTGTAGCTTCTAGGAATATCAATGATATCAATGGCATTTGTATGGCATCAATACGCTGAGTAGGCGTATATAAGAAATTACCTCTACTACGAGTATGGCAAACAACTTGAAGTCCCATTGGAATTTTCTTCTCTATCAAGATGTGAAAATAGAATAGGATAAAATGGAAGTGGCTCTCAATAGAAGTGCTACTTACTCGTATGCATGCCTGCTTAGCGTAGATACTTATTCACACTTTTCGTGTTCGGAACACCTGAAGGGTACACTTTTGCGGATACCTATGTGAAAGTATTTTCCCCTAAGAGCGAGAGACTAAGAGTTCTTTTTTGCCGCATTTTATTCTTTATAAAGCGAATTCCTATGAAGAGAAATCGGAAAGCGAAAAAAAAAACAACATAATCTATTTGCCAACGCTTGCCAAATGCAATTTCGATATTTTATGGATAAAAGTCGTTAGTCAAAGTTCTGTGCGATTTTTTTTTTTTTTTGTCGATGGGACATTTGAATTCCAGTTTCAAAATGTGATTTCCTAGCGAAGAGCCCTTTTGAAAGAGTGTAAGAAATTAATGTCATCAATTTAACATTCTTTGAGCTTAGATTGAAAAATTTTTTAGCATTTCAAGTTTTTGATTATTTTGCGGTTGTCGTTGATTAAAAGTTAGATGAAAATGCGTTCGCCATCAATCCTTTTAAGACGAGTTTCAGTGTGTCTTTTGAAAGGAAAAGGTGTTGATTGGTCTGCTGGTAGGCAGATGGAAAGTCTTTAGATGACGCAAAAGAAAGAAAAAAAAAAAAACAACACACATTCGGCTCTCGGATTTGGTGTCCCACTGTTCCTATGTAAGTTAGTACTGAAAACCCAATATAGGAATGATGAAGGAAGTTCACTATCGGCCCCTTTGATAAGGAGAATTCTTTCACTTCGAGATAAAGTTGTTCATATTAAGAACTTAGAAAAAAGGTCCGAAAATTTGTCGAAAATTGCAAAAATACTAAAAAACTCTCCAAATTAGTAGGTACATATGAAAATTTCCCTCGAAAGTCCTCATTTATAGTATGCCCTCAATGTTATTAAAAAAAAATTTAATAAAAAATCCATAAAAATTTTTAATCAGAAATAAGTGAGAAATTTTAAGGACATTTTTGAGGAATATCGGAGACTTTTCAAAGCCCACTTAGACATATTTTCCAAGCTTTCCCAGCAGGCAAATATATCCAGCAGGACAAAAAAAAAACATTAGTGATTTCACTGTGTCCTGCTGGGAGTCACTATAGTGACTTTTTCTAATCCCACGAAGACAAAGTCACCCAAGAAGTCCCTGTCAGTTCGTGTACAAATGTCATACAAAGTTTCATACGAATTGGCATGCATACGAGCTCCATAGTCACCCTGAGAGCTCTGATTTTTTCAGGGGGACTTTTCCTACTGGGTTAATACAGTCGAAACTCCCTATTACGAACTCCTCTACCTTTAACCAGTTTCTCTGTATAGTGAACTTTTTCCCTGTCCATTGAAATCCGATATAGAGAGAGACTTAACCCTGTAAATGATAAAAATTTCACCCTAAGGCTCATAATCTTCAACCTAGTTTAGTTGAAGTAGAATTTTAGTTTTAGTAGAAGTCTAAGCTTTCAAATGATAGTCCTTAGAAGAGTTTAAACCAGGTTTATTAATTTTGTATGAAAATTTTTGATAAATTCTTGTTGAGCTTTGTTGAACTGTCATGAAGACTGAAAGAATACATTTGTTTGAAAATTTAAACTTTCGAAATTCTTAAACCGTGTCGAAGACTGCGACCCTAAAAGTAAGAAGAGTAACTAAAGGTGTTATAGTCAGGCAAGCCTTATAATGCAATACTTGACCAAGAAAAATAAATACCTCTATTTTAAATGTAAGTATTTATTTTAAAAAAATTCTGGAAAACTGCGCCCATTAACACAATCCCTCTGTAGACTTCCATGACTATAAAAGACCCTCATATACAGACTTACGTTCAATTTCGTTGTGTACCTACTTAGTGCAGACCAAAAAGGCTCTCCTTTGTAGAGTTCTCGTTTTGCCACGCCCATCATTTTAACTTTTATAAACAACGTCTATAAATGTCTTTGAATATTTCAAGGATTTGAAAGAGTTTTCATGATCTTTATAATAGACCCCAGACCCTAATAGACATTTTTATACCCGACACACTCGCTGTCGAGGGTTACTGCGTTTGTGTGGTTGTGTGTAACACCCAGAACCAGTCGATATAGACCATACAAAATATATACAGAAATGATCAGCGTCACCAGGAGATTCGATTTAGACATGTCCGTCCGTCTGTCCGTCTGTCCGTCTGTTTGTATACAGTTATCTTATCGAAGGAGTTGAGCTATCAAAATTTATATATATTTATATTGACAAAATTTGGTATGCGTGCTCACGGGGACATGAGTAAGAACAAGTTCGAGAATGGACCCGATCGGACCATTTTTAGGGGTACCTCCAGTACTAGGGTCTGTTACAAAAATCACAAAAACTGCTGTAAGATCGAAGTCCTTCAAAGATATTTTGATGAAATTTGATATTCGAACATGTTTAAAGGCAAGTAATACGATTTCAAAAAATTGGAAAAGTGGGCGTGGCATAAGGGCGTTTTTCAAAATTGTCTCCTACACCCGAAATTCAAATGGGACTTGAACGAAATTTGGCACTTATGCTTCCTTTGTAGCCTTAAGCATCCTTCCAAAAAATTTGCTTGATCTGTCCATTTTTAAGGGTACCTCCAGTACTAGGGTCTGTCACAAAAATCCCAAAACTGCTTTAAAATCGGACTTTTTCGAAATATTTTAATGAAACTTAAAATTTGACCGTATATTTAAGACTCCGATTATAGTTCAACAAAATTTGGAAAAGTGGGCGTGGCAAAGGGGCATTTTTCATAAATAAATCTTTTAAAAGTCGGTATATGGGGCCTCTTATGGCCTTAAACACCTCTGGATATTAAAAATTATTTGAAGATGTGTGTCTGTGTCGGGTATTCTATTGTCAGGCTTGCCTGACTATAACACCCTTACTTGGTTTTTTTTTTTAATTAAAAATACAGGTTAGTGAATTATTAGAAAATCTTTCGTTGAATTCCTCGGAACAACCCCAAAAAACCTGTGTACGATATCACGCTCATGCTTGCAGTTCTTTGACTAAATATCTTGAGGTGACCATGAAGCATATTGAGTTAATAAGTCAATCCGCTGCCCAAAGCAAATTCTATATAAATAAACTCTGGTACTGGAAAAAGAAGGAGCAAAAAAAAAAAACAAGCTCTTTGGCAATTGGATTTTGTGGACACTTCGCTTCGATGACACTCCCATATCAATATGATCGATTATGTTCCATGGATTTTGGATGTTTTAAGCTTCTTTTGATTACAGTTTACTTTCATGGCTGAAAATCTTTTCTCTTCCTTCAGTGCTGTGAGTTTTGTTTATTTGTCACGTTTACAATATTCCATTATTTTATTATATAAATGATGGCTGCTTCAATATTTGACATTTCGAATTTAGCTTCGTCATGGGAGAGCGCTTTTTTTTTTTTTTTTTTGTTTTCTTTTGGCTGGAGCAGCTATGAATTTAATTTTCTTCTTAAATGTTAAGGAGCAGAAGGACGAAGTGAAATACTTTTTCAGTGCTTTCCTATAACATAACATAAATAGAAATTTGAAGGCAAAAGCCAAATGCGAAATCAAAAGCTTGAATTAATTTAAGTTTATTCAACTTCTTTCTTGTCGATTGAAACGGATATCGTTTTCTGTTTAAGAAGGAAATTATTTCAAAATTTCTATTGGCAATTCTTGCAGCAACAAATGCGGAAATAATGCAATGAAAAACTTCGTTTACTAAACCAGTTGAACTGCGTGCTCAACTAAAGGAACTAACGAACGAACGAACGACGAACGAACGATCGGTCTGACGAAGGGACGAAGCAGGGTCGAACGAAAGGACTCTTTTTGTTTTTGTGCCACAGTCTGTTTGCGCTATAAAATGTTGCTTGAACTAACGCATCGTTCAATCGAAGGTCCGACCGTTGGATGCATTCACATTAGCAACGAAAAATAGTACCTATTGAAAAAAAAAAAAAATAAAACTAAAAAAGAAAACTAAAGAAAAACTAAAATCGAATAACTGTTTGCAGCTTTGAGGACTTCGAAAACAAAATTTTCAATCAAAATCAGTCACCATGAAACCAGAAATTCGTTGCAATGCCAATATTTTGTGTACGGCGATTCGTTGTATTTACTGCAGCAAACGACTTTGAATGTATCATGCATCCATGCACACTTGAGACTGCAACTTGTGCAACACTCCGACAACTTTCTGGAACTTCTCGATGGCTCGGCATTTTGAGCTTGCTGCGAAGGCAGCAGTTATCGTTTCAAAAATTTGTTCCGACTTTCCGGCTCCATATTGAAATGTGCCGATTACTTTTCGTATACGCTGGCATTTTCCTTTCCTTTCCATTTATTTTCCCTTCCTGTTGCCGCTGCCCTTCCTGTTGTTGATCGCATGAGAGTGCATGCAATAGAGATAACCCAGTTTTTTTTTTTTTTTCTTCAATCGTAATATACAAAAAATTTTATGATTTCATAAATGTTCGCCGGGAACTCACACAAAGCCTCAATCGTCGAATCAATCAGCATCCAAATTGACACGGGCTTTTGTTTCAAGTCGAAGTCATTGGATAGGTAGAGATCTTAGTGATGCGTGGAATCGTCTAAAGAAGTAGAAAGTACTCGATTATTGAGAGAATCGATTGTGTGCAATAAAATTCCCAGACAGGTTTTAATATACTCATTATCGAGTCGTGGTTGATTCACCCCAGGTCTCGGATGAAAGAAGGGGTGACTTGCAAACGCAATGAGGCTTTTTTTTTGGTTAAACCGGTAGCGCCTGAATGAAAATATAAATATTTAAAATAAAATAATTATGAACGTGGTTTGAAGTTTGATGACAAACACGAAGTTTTAGTGATGCCATATGGCATCGCTAGGCGCTACCTTGGTCAAAACTTTATTTTCCGGTAGGAAGGCCTTGGTCACGGAAAGGGACCCACAATACCGACATACCCGAAGTTAGAGATTGATGACCTTTTTATCGAGCTTAAATCGAAGTACATGCTCGGAAAGAAAACCCCTCAGCCGCTTATTACTGTCAACCGGTCTGTTTATAATCATCCTTTTCGAGGTTTTACTAAAAGGACTTCATTAGGTAGACATCCGAATTGTTTTTAAACAGCAAATATACATAAGTCAGAGCATTCTACGAGTACTTACTTATATGATCTAAAAATATTTACCAATTTCTATAGATGTATTGTGACCCTGAAATAAATCATTGGCTACCAGAATACTGCGAAAGCATCTATACCAAGGTGCCTTCACTGAAGCCAATCTCTTAAAGCTTGTTTTATATGATTTGAAGTTGGAGGATTTTATACCTCAAAGGATATAGGACAGTGTCAAACTAGCTTCAAGATTTCTGATGCATTTTTGTCTTGACATAAACCTCCCATCTAAAGAACATCCTTACATACCTACCAAAAAAGTTCGGACTGAGTATACAAAGCCGCACAGTCCTATTCATAATCAATTCTTACCTTTCCCTCTTTTTGACATTTTCTTATTGAAAAGCTCCCAAGATCTCTTTTTTGTCGCAGTAAATATGTTTACCTTCTATAAAAGTTGAGTTAAATTTTTCATTCCGAGGAACTTCGGTTTGCTTACTTTGCAACATCATTTCAAATGCGATTGTTTTTCCAGTCAAGTCATGTTACGGATAATGCTCCTTTTAAGGTGATTAATTTTATTGCATTATTAAATGAAGAGCTCCAATGAATTCCTCGAAACTAAGAGGGACATTTTAATCTTCCATTTCGTTTTAGCGTCTTAAATGCCCACCGAGGACACGACAATGGCATTCTTCGCTCCTTTCAACTTCGACCAACAGTGGCTGACTGTTCTCTAGATGCATCTATATGTATTCCTTTTTTTAATTTTTTTTTTTTGGTTTTCCCTTTCGTCTTTTCCTATTGTTAGAGAGTCGAAATGATAGCTCAGTCAATGAGTTAAATATTAAAAATTTTAGCTTGAGTAATTCTTTTGTGTCACTTTGCTGCCATCTGGGAAGTCAACGTTTTTTTTATTATTTTTTTTTGTCACAAAAGTTTCATTTCTTGAACTTTGCATTTTATTTAATTATTAAGAATGCTCGCGTTTTCCTCCGAACGATCTTCTTTAGACCGATAAATTTATTAGCTTTCGTTAATTTTTTAATTCACAATCTGTTGTTTATTGAAAATTACTTCCATGCCTCATATTTAAAATAACGCCCTTCGGCTTCACTACTCCATTTGCCACGAGTTAAATATACATTCGTTGCACATGCATACATACATACATACATATTTTTCGGAGTGCCAGTGGGTTAATGCAGGACTTCCCATTGCACATTGGGTCCATGATGAAGTTTTTGTTTTTCACGTGCTGCAATCGTGCTGCTGCGTGGGTGTATTTGTTTATATGGAATTTCTGTTTCCATAACGTGCATGGAATGCCAAAATAATATTTTTTTTTTTTTGTTTTTTTCATATTCCTTCTGCATGGGTTTCCGTTCGAAGTTATTATTTTTGTTATTTTTTTTTCTTTTTAATTTCGTTTGGCGTCGTGGATTTAATGTTGCCTGCATTACGCTGCGGGCATTTTCGTTTTGCCCGTTCGGAAATAAGTAAATTGTACACCCACACACGTAAATGATACGTGCATGCATGGATATGTGCATGTGTGTGTGTATGTTTTTATGCATGTATGCATGAATGTATTGTATGTATGTAATTATGTAAGTAAATATTTATGCATGTATGCGTGAATGCATGTGTGTATGTATGGATGTATGTATGTATGTATGTATGTATGTATGTATGTATGTATGTATGATATGTATGTATGTATGTATGTATGTATGTATGTATGTATGTATGTATGTATTATGTATGTATGTATGTATGTATGTGTATGTATGTATGTATCAATGTATGATGTATGTATGTATGTATGTATGATATGTATGTATGTATGTATGTATGTATGTATTGTATGTATTATGTATGTATGTATGTATTGTATGTATGTATGTATGTATGTATGTATGTATATGTATGTATGTATGTATGTATGTATGTATGTATGTATGTATGTATGTATGTATGTATGTATGTATGTATGTATGTATGTATGTTATGTATGTATGTATGTATGTATGTATGTATGTATGTATCTATGTATGTTGTATGATATGTATGTATGTATGCTTATGTATGTATGGATGTAAGTACCCTGCAGGAAATGACAGTATGAATCTATACTCTTTTTCTAGTGTCCGCGTCAACAGTGCTACTGACCAATATGCCCTTCGCAATATTCGCTATAGACAATTAACATTGCTTCTCATTGCAAAACCACCAATAGTGGAGACAAACAATAGACAGCTATGAGAAAATCATATAGGCATTTTTTTATGTCGTCAATAGCAAGAGCCATTCTTGCCTTTGTGCTAATGCGTGAGTCTTGCTTGAGTTTATTTCTTTTATTTATTAACTTTTTTAAGTATCTTATCACTGCAGAAAACTCACTTCATATAGTGTGATGACAAATGAATAACCTATTGACTCATGTGACATGGGTCATGTACCAGTTCCTGCAGGTATGTATTTAGTACGTGCAATAAAGGTAGGCATGTATAGTGCTCATATGGTGGATAATGCAAGTTGAAGATTTTTGCGCATTATTTTCTTTTATTTACTTTGGAATTGAGATTTTTTTCTTTGAGTTTTTCTGCTTTTTTTTTCAAATAATTTTTTTGTTTTATTTTCTATTGACTTGTGACTTTTATGAGCCAAAAATTGAACCTTCTTCAGGTTAATTTATCTCTGTATATATGAAGCCTTTCGAGTGAAGCAATTTGAAGTGGAAAGTGTAAGCTTCTCTTAAGATTCCAATAAGGCAGGCGAATCACTTTCGTCAAATTGAATAGGGAATGAGCTCATTTAGTATACAGCATCCGGTTTCCTCCCAAGTATGTATGTATGTATGTAGAAAGCTGCTTACAAAATCATTTGATCAACATAAAACGATTTCGCACTTACACTGGGTAGGTTGTTATGCACTCGTCATGGGAACAATGACCCAATGACGATAAGTAGTCCTTATGTTTATGGTCGGCAAAGCCTATTTAGTTCTTGTTGGTAACTTACGTTTAAGGAGATTAAGTGCAACAGCTTGAGTGGCTGTTATTTTGTGGCCGACTGAATGCTAATATATCTGAAAATGAACCGACCGTACGAACCATGGCCAACGGGCAACGAATGCGTTATCTTCTGTTCGCTTTGTGCATGAACTCACTCGACGCTGCGTACCAATATGCAAGAAAACACACACGCAACATACACACACACATGAATGCATGCATACATAGATCAACTCAAGCGAGTGTGCAACTACAGACGACATGGTGAATTAGCCAAATGCAGCAATGACGGAAAACCCACGCTTCATCTACGCATAGCTCTACACAACTGCTGTCTAAATGAAGATATCCTTGCCTTGCCTTGCGTTCGTTCATAACAAGAGCAAAGAGCATTCGTTCCAAGGAATTCTATTCGGGAAATTTACTCTGCATGACATGAGATTTATGCTATGCCGCACGTCGCCTGTGTGCGCTCCTGTCTGTGTGCTGTGTTTGTCATGCGAATGCTCTTGCAAATCTGTGGACACTTTTAGGAAACGCTACTTCAGCAGGGATCATCAGTTGCAACATTGATATGCTCAAACGGAAGACAGCGCCATATTCGAAATTAACAAAAAAGAAAAAAGAGGAAAAAAGAAAAACTAGAGTCAGCTTCGATTTTGAGTTCCAGCACAGAAGCTACAAACAATTTGGTACACTGAAAAAAAAAAAGTACAAAAGCCCTTCTTAGCCATCATAGCTAACTTATCTGAATTGATATCTAAAATGCCGACTACGAAAAGAAAAGCAACAAAAAAACTTTCTCGCATCCTTGAGATTGAAAAATCCCTTTCTCTTCTTGAAGAGGAATCTGGATTCTTTCTGTGTAAAAAAAAAAAAAAAAAATTGGAAGACAAACGATTCAATGGTGCGATGCTCACATTTTGCACATAAAACAATTGCAATGTGACCGACCACAAAACGACAGCGTTGCGGGCGACATTCACATGCTTCGGATGCAATTTCCTATTTTCGGAATTTTCCTTTTTTGTCCTCCTCCTCCTCCTACGACAGTCGACAGTTCAGAGTCCACATACCACTCCACCGTTTTCCTGCGCCTGATGGATTTCTTGATAGGTTCATAGATCTTTCGTTGATGAAATCGAACTTCGAATGCGCTGCATATAAATTGGCTTCGACTTTCGTCCGATACGAAAAGGACCGACCACTGCATTGGAATGTCACGGTCAGTTGGACACTAATTTATGTGTGTGTACTTTATTTAAATGGTTCTAGCAACTTTTTCCATGCAATTTAGTTGGGATAACATAAAAACGTTTTAGTACAATTTTTTGGGGTTTTTTTTTCTTCTCTTTTTTAAATATATTTTGTTTCTGTCTGTTCTTTTGTGTGTGTGTGTGTGTTTGTTCTTTTGAGTGGATATGTGACTCGTTACTTATTGTAACCTGAATTTAATGGCACGTAGAATTGGATATTTGTCGCCACTGCATGTGCCACGGAAATCATCGTATGACATATCGACTAAGGCGGCTCCGCCGAGTCCTTTTGTTTTCACGAAGCCCGCCTTATTGGCCGCTGTCTCTGGATCATCGTAGCCGACCCACATGCCGTTGTCGCCACGGTCATCGGCTGAGCGGTAAGCGTAATTGCCAAAACGTTTTGTTGGATCACCGACCTTACGGAGTGGACCATCGGCGCCTTTCAAGTGTTGATTTGCCGGATTGGGCAGTTTCGAGCATACTTCGGGCCAGCTCAAAAGGCCGTTTATCTGTGTTTGAACACCGGCTGGTGCAGTTCCATCGGTATCCGATACCGGCGGCAGACCGGTCAATCCAGAGTCTTTTGTCATTTTCCATGCACGTGCATACGCAGCAATGGCGACGTTTATTTTCGATGCCGGGCAGCCGCTTGTGAGCCAATGTTGAACTTGATAATTGACATTGAACTCAGGATTGCGTTCATTGAGCTCGTAAATTGGTGCTGGGAAATCGGCTACTTCTGGATGGCGTTCCGGTGTCTGGAAATCATACGCGTGCAATGTCACAAAATCGAAATTGTTCACCAATGCGGGAATATCATAGAACACTAGAAAATTTTTAGAACATCAAAAACAAAGGAAAGACGAAAATTTTTCTTAGCGTTCGAGGTACTTACTTGACGAATTAACATTTGGTAAAACGCTGAGTCCAAGAATATAGCCATCAGGACGTAAGGCGTTCCTTAATTCACGTACCAGGGCGGTAAATTCTTCCTTATGCTCTTCGGCCTTCTCGTCAATAATGAAATCACCGGTGAATATCTTCTTGAAGCCTTTCCAAAAACTTCCTAAACCAGAATGGACTTTCTTTGGCTTATTCTTAGCGAACTGCCAGGCAATGTCTAGGCCATCGAAACCGTAGGTCTTAACCAGCGAATGGGCGCTATTGATGAACGGAATGCGTGCATTGCTGCTCTCCAAAAGTGTTAGATATTTATTATTATCCGGATCGACGGGATCCTTGTCGCCGCCAACACTCAAGAGGACCTTCAAGTGAGGATATTTCTTCTTCAAACCGGTTATCGTCCGATACAGTCCGTTGCCAATATCCAAATCCAATTTTTCATTATTGCTCACTAGTTTATTCGTTGTGGGATTTATGGAGGCATATCCGTACACTAAATGCGTACAAAATTGCATGGCGCCCTCCAAGTCAACGGGGGTCAGCTTGCCAAGACCTTAAAAGAAAGGAATTTTTTTGTTTTCTTACAATGTTATTATGTCGATCGATTTAAAAAAATTTTTTTAAGTGCAAAATTTATTGAATTTCACTGAAAGCCGCTTTCACGGATGATTATAAAACAGCAGAAATTACGGAATTAATTTTTATTGTTTTTTCGTTTGTATTTCTCAAGACTGAGTTCAGATTTGCATGACAAATTAACGCCTTCCGTATGAGTAGTCGGCATAATGAACCGGTTTTCAGATATTACATTAGCAGGGCCCTTTGCAAAAGCATTGGGGCGCCCAAACCACAGCTGAAAACCCCCTGATTTTCCAAACGAAAAAGCCCAAGTTGAAGGACAATTTTGACATGATTAAATTGACACAATTTCTATGAGCTTCATTCGCACAACAATGAACATACATATGTACATACGAGTATATCCATTTATTACGCTCGAGAGGCAGAAAAAATTAATTTCAATTTAAAATTTAAATTCGATGCAATGCAAGTGTCATTTTCTAAGACATTGCACATAAGCTGACCGCAAGTCGTATTGACATTGACAGAAATAGCTCATTTAACTGATGAACTTCCCACGTACATAGATGAGTCAATAATCATAAAAAAAAATGGCACAAAAACAATAATTGAAAGCACTTTGCTTCTGGTTTTGTAGTCCCAGTTTATTTTCGTCTATCCTTCAATTAACCATATTTATAGATTCGATAATTGAAATTATTTGCTCGCCTTTAAAGGCATTAATAATTTAATAATAATTCATTTGTATGCTTCGAGTGTGATTTCGAATCATTTCGGAATACTAAATAAATAATAAATAAAAGACTCTTTGAGTCGCATGGATTTTTAAATTCAATTGAGGAAGACGAACGTTTTCAGTTCGCTCACTTTGAAGTGAGTCTCATTGTAAGCGTTGAATTTAATTGTTTAATTTACGAACTGGTTTTTAAGCAACAATTAGCACTGGCCTGATATACATATGTCAGTTCATCAATTCGTTACACAATCAAAAGTGATTCACTGGAAGTGTGGTTTTTCTAATCATAAGAAAATCATTAAAACTCTGGTTTTCTAATCATAAGAAAATCATTAAAGCTGTTCTGAACTCATGTTGAAATAAGATTGAACTCAATAATCTTTAACGCTGTTCTAGGGAAAGCGAAGTCTAAACACAGTCTGATTATCTGAAAGGCGCGATAACCTTTTTGACACTTTTCTTCTATCAAAAAAGTCTACACTATCAATTTTCAATTAAAACAACAAAAGAAAAAAACAAAACAAAAAATCTCCAATTAATGCAATCGAAAGCTCACTCACCTTCACGCGCAAAGCTGCTCCCATCGTAATAGCAAACCAGATTCAAACCGTTAACATTTATAAACGTCACAGCCAACAGAATCGAGGCGACAAAGAATAATTTCATTTTGATGATTCGGGCACTTTGCCGAAAATCGAAAATATCGCAAATAAATTCTTATTGATTTGTTTGGCAGAAAAACTTGGACGCTTAAGGCAAACCGATCGCAGCGAAAGTAAAACTTAAACTGAAAAGTAGATCTTGAGACGCGTTTCAAATGAGCTCGAAATGAATGTAGATCGTTACGCACCGTGTGACGAGGGGGATGAAAAACACTCTAAAAGAATTAATTGTGATAAAAATAATTTTTGTTTTTCTTCTTGTGATATGACTCATATCTAGAGCTCGGATTTTGAATATTTTGAATTTTTTGATTATTTGAATTTATTGAATATTTTGAATGTTTTTGAATTTTTTTTTTGCATTTAACTGTGCTTTTTGAATATTTTATTCACTTAAGTAGGCTTTTTTATGTTAATTTGACAATTCAACATTTTAATAGGCATACTAAGGGCCGTTTTCTCATCCTACTTTTAAGCTCTATCTGCCAGTTAAAATTCAATTTCTTTGACTTATTAATCAATTTTGTATGAAATTATCATCGGGATAATTTAACTTACAGATAAAAAAAGATAAGAAAACGGCCCTAAATCGTTCTAATTTGGAATTTTTGACTATGAAGTTTTTGAATATTTTGATTTTTTTGAATTTTTGTTTGAATTTTTTTGAATATTTTTTTGAATATTTTTTGTATTTGTTTTTTAATATGATTAATTTTTGAATTTTTGATTATTTTGAATATTTTGAATTTTTTTGAATTTTTTTTGCATTTTTTGATTTTTGAATATTTTATTCACTCATATTTATTTTATTTTTGTTACGTTCATTTTATGATACTAAATGTAATTAATTTGGCAATTTGAAATTTTTTTTTGTTTTTTATAATATTTAATTTATGAATATTTTTTGAATTTTTTGAATATTTAAAATTTTTTTGGATTTAAAAAAAATTTTTTTTGGAATATTTTTTAAATATTTTTTTGAATTATTTTGATTTTTTTTTTCCATTTTTTTCCATTTTCAAATTCCGAGGCATACTCATATCATATGAGGATACTTGAATTTTTCTGACCAGGACTTTGGATAATCTTCCGGATATAATGAGATAACCTTTAAAGATATTCTTTCTAATTGCCAACAAAATCTGTCTCTAATTCATTGTCAAAAAAATTTTGTTCCTATAGAAAAATTCCATTTTTTTTTTCGATATAAAATTGTTCTTGTTGCACTGTGCTGTTGATTCAAATAAATTGGACGTTTAAATTTAAACAGATTTTATTTAAAAGAAAATTGTGTTTTTCCATATGCTCAATTGCTATGATTTCGTTAGAACTTTGACGCATAGTACACATGTACGAGGCCTGGGGAATTGGCTTTAATGATTTGATTTTATTCTTGTCAGCCGAGCTTCGTTACACTTTTTTTCAAGTACTTAGAAATTGCGCGCTTTAGGCTTAATTGTTTGTCGGTGACATCATTCATATGCTTTCACGAAAACTGACAGAGAGAGAGAGAGAGAGATGGGCTTTAAAAAGAAGTAAATAAATCACAAAGTGATATGTTCTGTGTTATGAGTAGGGCGTTAAAACGATGAAAAAACTCCGTAAAAGTCTGCAAGTTAATTGTCCTGAAAATGTCTTTAGGGGAATTTTTTAGATGAATTAATATTTAAAAGTTTTTTTCTGTGGTGTAATGGATTTTTTCCTCAATTAATGGCTTGATAGTTTGATCGATTCGTGTACTTAATTTTTTGGACTTTTATGTTGACAAGTGTGAACGATTTTTATCAAAATTTTGTTGCTCCCCGATATGAGAAAATTTTTTTTGACAAAAATCAATTGTCCAAATTATTTAACTCTCTGCCGAAGGCTTCTGGATTATGCTGTGCTACTTATAAGCTCAATATTTTTTATTAGGCCTCTAATTAATTAATTTTTGAAATTTTTAATTAGATTAGTCTGTAAGATGTAATATCTGAAGACCTAAATAAATAAATAAAAAATAAATAAATAAATATATAAGAATATTAAGCTCTTTAAAGGCTCAGGTATCAAATTTCATACCGAGCTTTCAATATGAAATGCACACTTCCTGGTCCTGTCCGTGGTTAAGGTTTTACTGTGTCCAAAATCAGGCTTTAAGGGTTGAAAAGGTAAAACCATTTGCCCCACAAAAATTGGCGCCGATTGTTAAATCTCAGTTTTAATTTTCAGGTGTCGGTGGGAAAAATTAGTTCATTGAAGCTCAACTTTTTTGGAAGGCGA
Organism: Chlorops oryzae; assembly: GCA_020466095.1. Lineage (NCBI taxonomy): Eukaryota > Metazoa > Arthropoda > Insecta > Diptera > Chloropidae > Chlorops > Chlorops oryzae. The sequence goes on from CM035808.1 coordinate 9,209,384, forward strand.
ATTTTAGATAAGGTACCAATTTAATGATTTTATCATTTGTCCCTTTCTTGGTCAAAATTGATGCATTACTTCTGAAAACAATAAATTGTGATGATGTCATCCTAAAAAAAGTTCAAGTAAACAAAATTTAAGAGACAAAATATAGCAATTACCCACTCAGATCACATCTTAGCGAATATTTTGTTTACCTACTTGACAAACGAAGGCTTTTGACTGGAGTAACCTTGATTTACGTAAATAAATGTGTTAAATGCCTATTTTTTGGGTTATGTCAACTGAATGACTTCGACTGTTATTGGGAAGTATTTTCATTTAAAAAATAATGGGATTGTTTCTTGGAGAAGCGAAAATTGCAACTAATAAAAAGTGAACTTAAATAAATTACCCAGCTAGCATTTTTCGAAATTTTTTAACAAAAGCGAGTCTTTTCGAATCGCCTTCTGATTAAAAAGAGCAAATATGCGCTCTTTTCTAATCAAAAATATATTTTATCGGGAGAAATTGGAACCCTAGCCGCGACTCTTCTTAGGGAGTCATATTATATATTTGCATCATTTTCGATCATTGCTCATTTTGGAATCTCTAGTCATGAATTTAAGCTTCTATTTTTGTATCTTCGAATACGAATAAATTTTTCATTTGTGGCTGAGTGGTCGGGCAACAAAAAATTATCCTAACTTTATTGCTTGTGAACCTTTAATGCAATTCAAGCTTCTACGCCTTTTGATTCCGGATATGTTAGAAAAAATTCATTTTGGGCTGGAGTGGGCGGCCATAAATATAAAATTTTCCTACACCTTTTTTTGTTCTTGGTGAACCTATGTTGCGAATTTGAACTCTACGAACCTCGTTTACTTCGAAGTATGAAATTCTCTATTTGTGGGCGTGGCACCGTGGCGGAGCTACATAAATTTTTGTTCCTACACCTTTCATTTGCCTTAGGCAACCTATGCTGCGAATTTGATAGCATTCTACGCCTTTTACTTCAACAAGTTACGATAAGCCTTATTTTTGGGCTTATTTGTGGGCGTGCTCGAGGAGGGCGCGTCCAATTTTTTGCACAGGATATTGTCCCTTTCGTAGTTTACCAGTACACCAAATATCAATGGAATGTGTTGACTGGTTCGCAAGTTACAAGCATTTTACTGAAAACACATTAATTCATTTGTGGGCGTGGCAGTGGGACGGATGTCTCCCATATTTTACTTAGGATCATACTCGGATCCGATATACTTGTGCCAAATTATTGAGCTTGATTAAGTCAGCCGTTTCGGAGATGATCCGACAACGGACGGATCGGACAGACGGATCAGAGGACAGATGTGACGACGGACGGATTACTGTTTTGACGATCGGACATGACGGACAGACGGACAGACGGACATGTCTAAATCGATTCAGTTTTGATCCTGATCATTCTGATATATATTTTTCTATAGCTCCGAGCTTAATCATCCCTGTTAAATGTAATTTGCACAAAACTAAATACCCGCTTACGCTGGTATAAAAATGAACTTAATAAATTCGAAGGGATTTTTTCAATACTTTGAAACTTCTTTTTAGGAAGTTTTTTATATGTATGTAAATATGAAAATACCGAAACATCGATATAAACTTAAGGCAGATTTGCTGCGGTCTTATTTTAACGTTCAAAGGATTAGAACGGACCCTAGTATTATGCCTGCCTAACATTAAGGGGATTCCCCGTCGACAAAAAATTAAAAAAAATTTTCACCCCATTTTTTATAACTTGGATGTTTGAGAATATCGTGCTAAATAAAAAATTTTGAATTTTGAAATCGTTTAGAAGATACTTATATCCTTCTTTGTCGAGCAAGGTCTATAATTAGTCATTTTTGCGTTAACCCTTTAATGCCACAATTTTTTTTTTCAATTAAAAGTTTAAATAAGATTATTTAAGGGAAGAGAAAAAGAAATCTGAAGTTATATTTTTTTTTTTTGTAATTTGTTCGAAAAGAGTCCACCTAGAAACCGATTTGCGAAAAATTTAAACGCATTTATCCCAAAATCCCTTTTTTGAACTGGCGGCCATGACTTCTCCAATTTAACTGGACCAATTTTAATGAAACAACGTGGATTCGACGCAAAATTGTCATAAATATGGCCGGAAGCTCAATCATAGTTTAAAATTTTTTTTTAAATTTTTTTTTTAATATTGAACTACAAAAAAAATTTACCAAAAACCGGTGGATAATGTTTCAATGGCCACCATTTTGTAAAAAAAAAGTGGAAAAATTATTTTTGAAACTCCGGCCATAATGACATCTATACTAGAGCTATAAAAATGCTAAAATTTACACTATTCGAGTGTATTCGTTATTTTTTGTCAAGTAATCGTTACTTAGTACTCGTTACTAAGTACTCATTATATTTTTTCAAATATCGTTCACGAACGAATGACGTTGCATGAATAACTCAATGTTGATAAAGTAATCAAAAATCTCTCATGCTCTTTGAATCTTCACCCAGTATTTAGTAACCCAATATCAACTCAACTCACTCTACTACCATACTGTTTTGTGCACCCATTACATTAGTACTTACTATTACTCTGGCAACCATCAGCTAGCATGTGTGCAAAAAAAGTTCTAGTAACGGGATACTGCCATCAGTAACGAGACGTTATTGATTACTGACTAGAGTAATCGTTACTTTTTACCGAATAGTAACGATATTTTACAGCTCTAATCTATACTGAATATAGCCCCGTTGTTCTTTTTAATACGAGACAACTTGGAGCCAAAGAATCGTGGCCATCGGCACTACAATTTTTTTAAGGTTCCACTTTGACGGCCGATAACTTTATGAACCGGCCTCACATAAAAAAGTGTTTATTTATGTACTAATTTTCATTATTTCTGAACACAATAAAAAAAAGCTCTTTTCGTTATTCTGGAACTTTTTCAAAAATGGTCCAAAAACAGCCTCGTGAAGGAAAAAAATCCCCTTAAATACGATAACAACTAGAATAGCAATTCGAAACTCGAAACAATCACAACAATGACAATTTATAGATTCGTTATTGAAAATAGCAATGTAATTAGCTAAAAATCTACTCACAGCTCTTGCAGTTCACGGTGCAAAATTCGTGCAAAATATTTTATTTTAATTTTAAAACTCTTTTAAACATGTTTGGTAATATTGGCCCTTAGACTCATATGGAGCCTTAAACTTTCTTAAAATGTTGGACTCATAAATATGATCAGTGATCACCCCTAAAATGTTTGCTGGGAATGCTATAAGAAGTATTTAAGTGTATGTAATGGCTAACTGGGTTTTTTACCAACCAGTCACATCTTGTTTTCACTCCTTTTACATTTAATAATTTAATTTAATTCAATTTAAAATTAAGAATTAAAAGAAAAATTATACCAAAATATCCTGCGTAAATGAAGTAAAAACATTTTTCTATGTGGTTCAAAATTATTTTTTTCATCGAAAGCCAACGAAATGTAACTATCATTGATAACTCACTTTCTCAGCCATCACACCGTGTTCTGCCAAGACAATATTTTTTGTTGAAAGAAGGCACTTAAAGAACAAACTCCTATTTGTCCTTTGGGTATTGTCTTTTTTAAAATTTTTTATTTTATTTCTACTGCTCACATCTTTTCCAATTGTTTAGCTGTAGAATGATTAAAGTTCCAGAACTAAAATACCTCAGCTAAGAAGCGATCGAAATTGATTCGCTTACGGTAATTCCGAACGTATTTATGAGCAAAGAAGTCAGCAAAAACAGTGACAGAGGGGGACAGAGAAGGTGGCAGAACGGCGAGAGAGAATGGCAACTGAAATGAAGCGCACAAATTCATGATGACACTCTCGAAAACAATTCACGAAATGCCATATCAATATTTTCGCCAATAACACGTCCTAAAATAAAAGTCAATAATGCGATTCGACCAGAAGAGCGGCACGATAGCATCGGCCCAATCACACAGAACGAACGAGGATGAACATGTCGGGCGGCAGACGACGCGACGCGACGCGTCGTTACGAAGGCACAATGTTTGCAGCACAAACGAAGACACAGAGGTGAATAGAAATAGAAAAAGGAATACGAATAGAAATAGAAAAGAGAGGCAACATCTATTTACCAACTTGACTATGAACCAATACTATTTGTTGCACGAAGATGTTGCTATTATTCGCACACAAAGCAATAAATGAATGTTGAATACCGGAACGAAATTGCCGCTCCGAGTACAAAAATTTCGGAAAGTAACAATTACCGAATGTGAGTAACATAAAACAAGTGGCAGAGCGATGGCACAGGAGGAGCGAAGGCGGAGAAGCCAGAAGGATACTCACAGCAACACCGACGGGCAACATCAGAACTCTAGAATAGCTTGGAGAGCGATATTAGTTAGCATAACTTGGGGAGCGTGGCGGGCGAACGAAGAAGCGGAGCATTGAAGTAGAAATGTGCACTAATGGAGCGTTGTACAACTACGTGTAGTACGACTCGTTCCGGCACTAATCGCAGTTATGCTTCTCACTTTATAACAAAATGCTCCATAGTGACCCGAAATGTTGATACAGCTGAATGCGGAGGTGTCGCCCGCTATAGGTATATGGTAGAATTCGCTCAGATAGGACACCTCTTTATGGTATGGAACGTTTGCTACACAGAGAGATTGCTTAAATGCACGTTTACGGTATGCTCGCAGGACATTTTTACGACACGAACGGGACTACTTGGCCGAAAGTATTGTGTGCTGGAAACTCGTTTTATTCAATGTTAGTGGAATTTTATACATCAGCTTGCACTTTTCTTTACTACTACTACTACTACTATGTCCCTTCGGATGGGGAATGGATGCTCTCATTCCGAAGTAGGGTACCATAAGTAGATAAAAATTGCCTATGCAGGTGGGAAAGATCTTTTGTTCCATTCAATTTCATTTATCATTTCGATGCATTCGAGAAGAATTCACTCTCATATCCGTCATTTAAAATTTATTTTATTAATATCGTAAGAGAACGACACTCAATCGCGTTCATTAACTAAATTAATGCGCGCTTTTAGGCGCTTGCTTTATCTCAGTTATTCAAAAGAGCTTTTCAATGCGAAAGAAAAGGAAACCCAATCACATTTCCTAAATTCCATCATGATAAGATTACATTAATCAAAATCTGTGGAAATTTTTTTTTATAAGTTTTTCCTCATCCAAACTTTTTTCGCCCGTCGAGAAAGTCATAAAATCCAAAGGAGATATAAAAATATAATTAGCAAATGAATTCGTAAGAATGTTGATGAAAGTCACACGGCAAGAATTCGTTATCAATTCATCAATCTGAGCTTTCGAGTTGATGGCGGCGCTGTGCTGCCCATAATGCAATAACGGTCAACGGTCGGCCATCAGAGGTTGGCAGCGGCAAAACCACAAAAAAAAAAGGAAAATCCTAAAGACACACCCACAAACTTACCGCACTCACGGCATTTGCAAGGAAGATAATCAAAATAAAATTGAATAGCAAAGAAAAGAAAAGAAAAAACTGAGGGAATTTCGAAACAAGTAAATCATAAGAGCAACAAAATGTGAAAATGCGAAGGCGTTCCCGGGCGCTGCAGCGCAATAAAAGTGAAATTGAAAGGAAAGGAAAAAAGGAAAACAAAAGATGACCAAGATGAGAGCATAGAAACAATAAAGACCACACTCTGCGTGCGAATCCAGCTGGCATAGGCAAAGAAAATTGTTAATCCTTGACCGATGACACGCCCACCGTAAGCGCCTACAGATGTAATCAAGCATTTCTGTGATTCCTTTCCGATGAGTAAGTCCTCGAATGTGCGTACGATGGAGATAAATCAAAATCGTAAAAGACAAACAGCTCGATGCTGTTGTGTATGTGTGTGGGTGTGTTTGTGTGTCCGAGTAAATCGATTGTTATGCGCTCCTTAAGAAATGTTATCGCAAAAAAGAGGAGGAAGGGGAAAAAACAAAAAAAATAACACTTATTTACTTCCTTTTCTTTTCTTCCTTTGCCTTTGATATTCGTATTTGCTAATTTCGCCAGAAGGTCATGTACGGTCAATGTTTACCGAGCACCTAGCAATATCCGCTGGAACACTCCGAAAGATTGCGAATTGTTGTAAACGCTCGAATGACAACCGAAATGCCAAACGACGGACGGACGGACAGTCTTATGAAACGGATACTTGACTCGACCGACGACTTACACGATTCACATGTGATGGCATTCTTTTGTGATGTACGCGACACGCCATAACATGACTGAAATTGACTTGACTTCGCAGGAGCGCGCGCTGACTGTTGCAGCAGACATATAAACATGACTTATGACCGCTACGTGATGCAACATAAAAATGGCATTACACGTAAATAACACAAACATACAAGGACACAAACCCCGTCCTCGCGCTCTTTCTCTCTGTGTGAGTGTGTGTGTGTGGGGTGTATCACAATTTTATACGCCACTAACCGAAATCGTGCTGCTGACACTTTCCTTAAATGCCAGAAATTTCTTGAACGTTCACTTCAGCTGTTCACTACTTTACTAAAAATTAATTCTCCCCCTATCTCTCTCTTTCTCTCTGTGTGTGTGGGTGTCACTCCTACCCTCTATCTGCCCCACTCTCTTTTAGTGTTATTTTCCTCCAAATTTAGCGTCTTTAATGGTCTTGGTCTTTCATTGAAAATTACTATCCGATTTGGTACTTTCTCGCTTTCATTAAAAAAGTTTTATGGACTTTGTGCTTTGCACAGTAAGCCGTCGATAGTGGATCGGGGTCAAAGGGACATTAAGGGTAAGCGAAAGAAAAAGTTCAATACCGATAGGTGCAAATTGTGTAAAAACAAAGACTGCCATTGTTAGTGTGAAGACTGCCACCACCAAAAAACTGCCAAAAAAAAAATACTTAATAAAAAAAAAAATGTTAAGCGCAAAGTTTACGCTTGCGAGTGTAATTCTTTTTTCAACTTTTTTCGAACAATTCTCAGACTGGACTTAATGAGTTAAAGGCCTTAGAAGTTCGTGAATGGTTCTTTATTTTGCTAACAAAAATTATTAAATCTTATTATTGAATACCTACTTATTGACACAGTAAAAAGACGTGGACTGATTGCAATTTCGGCTCACCGATTTTAGCCAAACAGGGCTTATTTTTTTTAGAAGAAATACTTAACTATACGTAAAAAATTTGAAAATGGGTTTGCCACTTCGATTTCTATTTTTTACAGATTTTTATATGAAAAATTTACCCTGATTTTTTAGAAAAAAACACAATTTTCTTGTATAATTGCAACTCTAGCACTAAAACTACTCATGCAAATCAAAAACTTTGTTTGTAAAAGTTGTAGGGAGCTTAATTATCTATAATTAAAAAAAAATTTATATTAAAATCGGTAGATCGGTGCCCGAGATATGCTTGAAATAGCAAGTGCACCTACGAAATGCACTGAAAAAAAATTCAAAGGAAGAACAAATTTTAATTTTCAAAAGGAAATCATGTGTCTTTGAACTTCAAGAAAAAGAGGAAGCAAGAAGGTTAGGAAAAGTTCGGAATATTTAGTCTCTAGACGGACTTTTTTCGAGCAAATTACCAAAAAAAATTATACCTAATAATTTCAGATTCATGTTTCTCTACCCTAAATTAGTCTTATCTGAGCTTTTCAGTGAAAAAAAAAAAAAAAAAATTTGGGCATTAGAGGGTTAATGACTATTGACACATTATTTTCTTCTGAAACGGTAGGAAGTTCGCCGGATCAGCTAATAATAAATGTATTTTTCAAGCCTTTTGATTCATATCGAACGGGTCGTAGTCTTCATGTCCATTCAAGAACTTCGAAAGCTTAAATTTTCGAAGGAGGTTCGAATTAAAAAAAATTTTTTTATAAAAATTTGTGACTGCCTAGCAGAAGAGACATTAAAGATATATTTACTATATAAATTTTTCAAAATTTTCAATAATTTTTATATACAGGGTGTCGAAAACTTTTGTAAAAAATCAAACCATCATAGGTCGAGTCAAGAGAAACATTTTTGTTTCCAGACAAAACCTAGTACTTTCAAGCTAACTAAAAATAAATTTTGATGTTTGTACCCAGTTTTTTTTTTCTATATTTCTCTAATTTATCTTGTGCAGGAAGAGAGCATCGAAATGGGCCTAAAAACTAAAAGTAAAAAAGTAAAATTTTTGAAGAGATTTTAGCTCATAATTATGCCTCGGAATTTAATATGTAAAAAAATGAAAAAAAAAATTCAAAAAAATTATCAAAAAAATTCAAAAAACAATGCAAAAAATTCAAAATATTCAACAAAAAAAATTCAAACAAAAATGCCAAAAAATCAAAGTCTTCAAAAAATGCACAGTCAAAAATTCCAAATTAGTTCGATTAAGGGCCAATAATACCAAGCATATTTAAAAAATTTTTAAAATAAAAATCCGCTTTTGGTTTTTACCATTCCAATTTTTAAAAAAATTTTTAAAATAATGTAAGTCACCTCGGCGTTTTATATTATATGATATCAAATTTGAGTTCGATTTTCAAAAACCAGCTGTTTGGAAAAATTCAAAGATATAATTTAAAAAAAAAATGCAGTTTTGGAAATAACACAATACGGTAGACAGGACTAAAAGCTTTGGAGTCACAGGACAGCAATTTGGAGTACGAAACAATCGTAAGAATGGCTCTTTATAGAATCCCTTTTTAAAAATAACGATCTAATGAGCTGTCAAATGTACTCACAGCCCTGGAAGTAGACGGTGCTGTCGTAAGTTACGATGCTTAAAAAATTGCGATATTAAAATGAATTATATTGAAATAATTTAAATCTTGTATATGGCCTTAGATGCTTTAAAATGTTGAATTGTCTTACAAAAAAAGCTACTTCGTGAATAAAATATTCAAAATCCGTTAAATGAAAATATTCAAATTCTCGAGCTACCTACTCATAATAATTGGAAAAAAGGGGCGTGATTCTCAAGGAATCTAAAACTTTAAGAACGTTACAACAATCGTTAAGCACTGAAATTACACAATTTGTGCTCAGAATGGCTGTCACGGGTGGAACACTTTCTCGTGGAATTGCTCCAAATGCATAATTTAAATTAAGTTGAAAATTTTCTCTTTGATTAGGAACTTTTTTTTTAAGAATTTTTAGAGACATACCTAACACCGTAATATGTTAAACAAGATCTAAGTTAAGAGATTCTGGTATCTTAAAAGCTCATAAGCATACTTTCGGGCGCATGCATCTACAAAATAAGCCAGCACAGAGCTCTGCTTAAATTGTACGTCATTTTTAATTTATTTGATATTGGTTATGGTCTATGTGTGTGTGCGTGTGCGTTCTGTGTCCTTGGTGCTGAATATCAAAGACAAAGTTATTGCGTGCGCTGCTTCGTAAAATAGAGTTCGCAAAGCCGAACGTGCTGATTACTGCCAACGTAAGGATTTAAATTTAACAAATTAGTGGTGAGGTTGGCAGTTAGTTAAACCAAGGATTACACACATAAAAAATAAAAACGTGGTTATACCGTGAGTTCCTGCGTGCTAGTGGCTGGCTTGTGTGGGAGAGTTTAATAAACATTAAAAAGTTATAAAATCTTTGCATGTCCTTCTCCTTTTTCTTGCACTTATATACCATCCGTGCGAGTGCATACATACGTTTAAACGTTTAATACGCGTAAATTGTTCATTACCAGAACAATCATAAATTCATCAACCCAAATCTCAAAACTTCAAAAGAAATATAAGCGATATTTTTTTCTTCGCCACTTTATCTACAATTTAAAGCATGTGCCTCATGCCGTTTCGTCTAATTCAGAAACATTTGAGCATCCCTTTCAGCACACATTTAAACCTTCTGTCAGTCTCTGTGTCTGTCTGTCTGCTTGCCTGTCTACGACGAAGGAATGAACGTGTTGACAGTAGCAATAATAACAGAAGGAAGAAAAAAATGGAAAATGAATGCTTTGAAAAGGCGCCGTAAAAGCTGCTTCAAAAATTTATTTCGAAATTCTGTTTCCCAAATCTCTTCAATTATTTTGTATCTTCATTGACAAAACATGTGGTTTGTGCGGATTGTATTTGTTATGATAAATGAAGTTTTTGTTGCCTTCTTGTGTTTTGTTTTCATATGAAGGAGTGTTCAAACGAACAAATGCAAAGATGCCAGAGTTATTAAACGAAACATATTTAATTAAGTTGTCTTTTGTTTCGAATGGCATTGCCTTTTTGCAGCGTTTTGTGTTTATGTCTTAAGTAGCAACATGTGCTCATTAAATTTTAGATACTTTAAGTAGCATACATTAAGGGATGACTTTCTGATGGCTGACAACAAGCAGTTCTGTTCGGTTTGAAAGCCTTTAGTCGAAATTATGGTAAACAACAAAGATCATTTGTTTCATGAAATTGATTGCATATAATAAGAAGATTATTCAACGGAAACTTAAAGATTTCATCTGATGTCTGATATTCCAAAATTTTGTCGTCATTTCTGAATGTTCAAATTAAATTAAGAAATCTCTGGAAATGTTTGATAAGGTAATATTTTATAATCAGGGCTCGGATATATATGAATTTATACATTTAAAGCATACTTTATGGAGTAAAAATTTTGTTCAACTCACATTTTAAGATTCAAATAGATTTTTAACTTCAATAAGAATTTTTATGAAGATAGAAAAGCCGTTTGAAGTTCAACTTCACTAGACTTATTCGCAAAATGTTGGTAAGAAAAGTTTTTCCCCCATAAAGTATACTTTAAATTTATAAATGCATATATATCCGAGCCCTGTTCAGTCTCTATTAGGTATTTCAAACAAATGTTGCTTCAGGTTGGACTCACTGAAATATCCCAGACTTCAAGAAGTGGGACCCGAATAGCTCTATTAAAACCTTTTCTTCAAGGCGTCCGAATTATGTGAAGGGGAACTCAATTCTATCCAAAACCTTTCTGGCGTAAAACCTATTTTTTTTTCTTTGAATTTGCCTCAAAATCTCTTTTTACGGACTTGTGTTCCTCTTATTATCCACAAACTGTTTGTCGAAATTCCACCCTTCATTTCTATTCATTTTATTTGATGGAAGAAATAGGTATTTTAACCTTCACGTAGACTTTTACGACGATCCCGATGAGTCGCGTCTTCAATTTCAATCCCTCTTGAGATTTTAAAAATAGATTTCGTAATAAGACATTTGAGCTTTCACCAACCCCAACGACATTTCAATCATTTCAATCGACCCTATAAAATGTTGAAATAATTTTAAAATGTTCAATTCAATCGTAGGACGAATTATTCCCTGAAAGAGTTATTTATTTTTGGCGGCTGACATTTGCCGCTTAAATGAGCTCACTTCCAGTAATTGTGTCTAAACTTTCGAAGCAATCGAATAAATTGCCATTCAACGATATAAATGTCAATTGGTTAGCAATTTCAATGATGCCAAACGCTATCGATGATCCCCCAACGACTTTTGCTGCTATCATTTGGGCTTCGAGTTCAATGAGGCTTCATTGTAATGTATGTATGAATTTGACATCGATACCAAATGATTACGGTTAGTCAATAGAGAGAGCGAGAGGGAGAGAGAAGTTGGCATACTAAAAACAGTCATTTAGATGAAACCGGAGAAAAAAGCAAAATAGAAAAGAAAAAAAGAAGTAATAACAACGAAGACCGAACGAATTCAATTGCCACGGGGGTGCAGGGGGCGGAACAAAACAAAACAAAACAACATAAAATAAATAAATAAATAAATAAAACAAAAACCGAGCCGTAAACAACTTCGAAAACAAAGGCATACAACGGGAACGGCAGGGCCTTGGGCAGATCTTCATACACGGAATGCGAGTACATCGATGCCTTCGAGTGGTAATGCGTCCAAATAAATTGCGAAATCAATTGAGTGGTAAAATAGTTCAACATCGAAGGGAGCCGAACAAGAAAACAATTCGAAAGAATGCAGGCAATCCAACTGACTGACTGACTGACTGACTGACTGACGATTGATGTCAGTAAATTGACTGAAAACTTCGGTCGAAGTATGTTAAAAAGTATGCGAACGATGTGAACGGGTGCCTCCCTCACGTTTTCTTGATGACAAACGTCAGCAGAAACAAGTGTACTCATTCTTGGGTTGGTGGATATGACGGAAGGGTTGAAGCAGTTCAGACATGTAGGCGTTTTAAATTTTTGTTTTATTTTCTTTTATTTAAATTTAAATTGCAGAAGCTCTGGAGCCATTTAAGGGCGCGGTTTTGTTGTTTCTTTTTTCTTTTCATTAAGAAAATCGATCGATATAATTTCTGCTTAAAAATGGGCAGCCTCAAGACGGGATCCCACTACCCGGCTGGAAATGTTAACTAGATATTGCAAAGGACCTGGCTAGATTTTCCTAGTTTATATCTTGGGCTTATATGGTAATTTTTCTCTAGATTTATCTATATTGTGGCAAATCTAGCTAGGCCCAAGCTAATCACCAGACTTCTCTAGGCAATTTTCCAGCTCCAGGTGTCTGGGCAACCCTGATGTTGGCAAGTGTGATCGCCTTTTACCAAATTTTTTTATTATTCCCCGATATTCACTGAAAACTTTGTGACAATATGATACGAGATGCCCTAAGAAAATGAGTGTGGAAATTGTTTAAATATGTGCTGATCTAGCCCGAAAAAATCGGACCGGATTGTGCCATTCGGGCATATATTGGGATCCCAGCTGTGGCAAAAAATTCAAAGGAACTTTCTAAAACAACTCGATCCAGAACTTCTTACTTATTTTGAATGTGAAACAAGATCCGTAACCTATCCATAAATAAGTTGAAAGTGGGAGTTTTCACTGAGGCCCAAGGTAAGAAGACTTCTTAGAGGACCTCTTTGTAAAAAGGATGAAGCTCACAGGAGAATAAGCGAGGGAATCTTTCAGGAAAGTGGTAAGGAAGTTTCTGGGGAGTTCCAAGGACTGTGACCAAAAAACGACTTATTTTATAACGCATGCTTTTCAGCGTATAAAACAAACATTTCTGCAATCCTGACATGGGGAAGCTCTACAAAATCTTTCAATTTTTTACCAAAACAAAATTTTATCGGACACCCTAACCCTATCAAAGAAAGGAAAATTATATTTAATTTTGGCAGGCATATATGTACCTATGCCTTCAATCAAAATATTTATATAATAATAATTTATTATTTATAATAAATCAAAGGTGATTTTATTTAAAAAAAACCGAAGAATAAAACTCTAACAGCCATCATTTATAAAACAATGCTCGAGTGATGAAAGCTTTGGGAACCACGGCCACCAACAGCGAAAGAGCACAAAGCCCGTCTCTAGATAAGCAAATTATGCCAAAGTAATCAAAATATATTCGCTGAAATTCATTTTATCCATTTAAAAATCCTCCGCCTTGGGGGAATACAAAGAGTTTGATTTTCAATTAAAATTCCGAAGATTTTTTTTTTTTTTTACTGGTCTGGGCTATTCATTCAGTTTTTATCTATAACACGCTTACACGGCGTCGAGTAATTTTTTATTTTTCGTTTTAAATTTTTTTTTTTTGAACAGACAATTGAGAGCACTTTCACTTGAGTCAACAATACACGTGCGAGTAGAAGTCGTAAAGGCATCCACCACGGGGCTTCAACTCTGCGCATAGATGCCTTCTAAGCCGATCTTAGTATCGCATCGACTGCGGCAATGTAAAGATCAAGCGACGAATAAACGACCGAACCATAAAACTTCACATTCGCCGCGATCGGGAAAATGTCTGAGAATCCGCGATATAGTGTTTCAGTTCCATGCCATTTGGCATCACAAACAGTTTGGTGGCCTAAAGACTCTCTGTTAGACGTACCTAAGAGTCGATCGTCGTCCGATCGTGGCTTGTTTATTTTCGATTGAATTCTCTTTGATCCAAAAACAAAAAAAAAAAAGTGTAACCTATTATTTTTTTTTTTTATTTATTTATTTGTTTTTTCTTATAAGGTTTTTTGTGTTGTGAATTAAAAAAAAAACAAATGTTTTGTGCTGAGCGACGAAACCGATCGACATTTGTCTTGAGGTTCTTTTACATATTATTCTTTATAATTCCGTGGTTTGATTCGCGTCGCGCATTTTTGGCATCGGCCATGGTGCTTACGAAGTGGTCAGTGATGGAAAGTGCTCTTCGCAGTATGCAAGAAGTTATGCTCCAAACGAGTTTGGATCGCGCACAGATGAACTATGGCATCGTCTTCGAGTGCCGAACAACGTGAGTGGTTTTTTGTGTTCTTGTTTTTTTATTTCCATTGAATTCCGCGAATTCTTTTGTGAGCATTTCGAGTAAATTATAAATGCCTTTCAATCAAATCGAATCATGATGAGATTATGATCTGTGAAAAAAAAGCGAAAGTTGGACATGGAGAAGAAGTTGGATTGTTAATGTTTTCAACGTTAAACGAATGGACTTGTGACCAATTAGTGTCATGATAAAATAATCATTGGAATAAACTTTATAACTGGACGAGTTGCAGTGTAAATCGCATTTTGATAACAAAAAAAAAAAAAAAAAAAGATGGACGAAACCCAAAGTAATGCAAACAGATCAAAAGATTTATAAGTTGGGGTCTGAATGCTTTTGAGTCAGAATGAAAAGAATCTTCAAATCCCAATCAACTTCGGGGTATTCGAAAATTTAAAGATGTTTCTTATAAAAAATAGTCTAGTAGTTGTCCGACTCCTGCCAAGTCTTTTTTAATATAAAGTTACACTCTTTACTGGCAAATGTCATTCGGAGTCATTGGGAGTAAAAACAATTCTTCTTCTTTTTTTAACGTGTTCTTTCCCGGCTTATACCGGGTCCGCATGTTTCGAATTTTTTCTCCATTTTCTTCTATCCAATGCATGCACGATTTTTAAATCAGTTGCTTGGATGTCCCTTTTCAAAATGTCTAGCCATCTTTGTTTTGGTCTTCCTCTTGGCCGAAGACCTGTTACCTCAGCCTCAAACCAATCTTTGCCAAAGTGTTCTCACCAGCATACAGTACGTGTCCATACTAACGTAATCTTGCTTCGCGCATTTTATCGAGCGACCCCATATCGATTTCTGATCGTGAGTAAAAACAATTGAAAAGAGAAATATGAAAAGAGAATAATGTGAGAAGATCGTCTCCGGTGCAATGGGAGTTTTGTACTACTGATAATAAAAACCGATGATACAAACCTTTTGGGCGACAGATCAGCAATAAACAACCAACCCTAGTTAACAAAAAAAAAAAAAAAAAAATCACTGAAAAGATTATAACAAAAAATCAGAATCCAATTGATCCTCATCCTGCTTTTATTTTTTTTGATAACCCAGCTCCAATCTAAAGTTCGGAAGCGAAGTGCATTTCGACCTTCAGCTGGGCGACATGCGTGGCTTCGAGCTCTTGGATCCGCGAAGGAAACTGGCACTTTTTCTTCATGGCTGGAATGATGAAGGCAGTAAACAGTGGGTTCAGGACATGTTAAAGGGTGCGTGAAGTGAATCTAAGAAAGTCATTTCTACAACAAGAATAATTTTTATTTTCAGCCTGGACACACCACGTTCCCAATTACAGTGCCTGCGTTGTCGATTGGGGTAATCTCTCACAGCTAGATTACAAAACAGCATCGATGTCAATTTTCGATGTTGGCCTGACTGTAGCGGGCATTATAAGGGCATTGGAACGTCTAAGGCCACGTTATTTTACACGTCGTAATATAACACTTGCTGGCTATAGCTTGGGGGCTCATGCTGCTGGCTATGCTGGTGCTGTACTAAACGGCGAGATTGATCAAATAATTGGACTCGATCCGGCTGGACCACTATTCTCTCTACCTTCGATTGTATCGTCAAAATACCGCTTGGACCCCAGCGATGCAAACTACGTTCAAGTAATTCACACGTCCAGCGGCACGTTGGGAACAAGTTTAAAGAGTGGACATGCGGATTTCTATCCCAATGGGGGAACTGTTCCGCAAAGCAATTGCGGAGTCCGATTCAATCTTATGGAATTCTCGACATCCAGTAAGATTCTTCAATCGCCCACAAAAAAAAAAAAAAAAATCTATAGAAACTAAATTTTGTTATTTTTTGCTCCCTCTCAGATCCCATCTCTTGCAGTCACTCGACGGCAGCGCTTTTCTTTAAACAATCCTTGGATCCATCTTATCCTTTCATTGGATTTCAATGCGGCAGTTATAAGGAGTTCTTGAAGGGAAAGTGTTTTGGAAAAAGACGCGCCCGTTTTGGAATTCACTCAAAGAAAAGGAGAAGAGGAAACTACTACCTGAAAACATATGCCGAAAAACCTACGTTCAACATAGGACCAACAACGGCCGACAAAGATGTCAATTGTCCCGCCAGAGATGCCAAAGAATACGTTTCATATCATAATTTTATCTTAAATTTATCTAAAAAAAAAAAAAAGAATAAAAAATCAAACCAAATAATTTATAATACAATCGAAAATTCGTTCATGTTAATTAGCCATTTGACGAATGCATCCATACGCTGCTCATCCGCGGGGATAGCCCATAGACAGACGCAATTGCATTTCAAATTTTGACAGCTCATTTGAAATTCATTTTTCACGTTGTGGTATTGTGCCGACATCCCCGCATGCGTGAGTGTTGCGTTGCCTGCAGGAATATTTCACATCAAATTTTGATCATAACACTAACACACGCTCGGGCATAATTACGCCCGTCTGCACGGATGTGGTTGTGGGTACGCTGGAACTCAGAGGTGAATGTTTGCATGTATTTTCCATTAGCAGTGGGTGTATTGCGCCATTTCGGCTTTCCGATGGAAAGGAAGTTTTACAAATCGAAATTTGTGGCTAGCGAAATTTCGGAGTCTAGCAAAATTGAACAACATTTTTTGTAATTGTTGAGCATTTTTTTTTTTTTTTTTGTAAGGACTTTTAGCATTTGAACAGTGAAATATCTCAGTCGAATTAAAAAACAAAAAAAAAGTCTAATAATTTTGTAAAAAAAATGTATTCTTCTCCTTGCGGGGAACTTATTTTTAATAAGACAAGGAATATAGAAAATTTATTTTTAGATTTTACACTGAGAAAAATTTTTGCACAAAAAAGAATAAAAAAATTTAACTATTTTTTTCAGTGTATTTCAGATTTTGTAAAACCTTTTGAATGTTTTAAAAAAATACCTTGTTTTATTAACAATAATTCACCGTTTGTTTCATCTTTTTATCTTAATTTTTCTGGAGATATTAAATTTTTAAAACATGCCGTATGAGTAATGTGTTTTGTATCATTTTCGCACATTTGTACTGGATATTAGTACTAGAGCATCTATGTGCACTTGTATTTTTTTGAATATCTCACTGTTGCGCCATTTTATTTGAATGAAACTTTTTTTAAATGAAAGCAAATACTTAGAGGTATTTTTGAAAAAAATTTTAGAGCGGCGTCAAACTGGAAATACACTGAAAAAAATTGTTAAAATTGTCTTTTTAGTTTTGTGGGAAAATTTTTCTCAGTGTAAAAATTAAAAAAAACTTTTTTTTATTTCCTGTTATATTAGCAATCGAACCAACGTTTGTTTCATCTTCTTTCTTAATTAGTTTTTGAGATATAAAATTTTGAAAAAAGGCTTATTAAGAAAGGATATTTTAAGGACTGTTCAAAATAAAAATCTAAAAACTAGTTTGCACAGTATTTTTAGATGAAACCTATCAAAAAATCAACAAAATTCAAAAATTCCTTTCATGATGCCGCAACCCGCCAGATCCTTTCCCGGCCTATCCCGGGGGTCCGGAGAAAAAAATTTATTCATTATCATAAAATGAATACTGTCGAAACTCTCTATAACAAGTTCAAAGGACCGGGAAATCGAATTACTTTAATAGAGAATGCATATCGCCAGTTAGATCATGAGGTAATTCAAATTCCTCCACAATCTAGAGAAAGGGAAATCACATCAGTTGGGGAATTGACTTCCCGGGAAAGGGAAAATAATCACATACCCGATAGAGAGAATTCGTTATAAGGAGAAAACAGACACTAAAAATGTAGCGAAAAAAAGCCTTGAAAAGATTCGCTATAGAGAAAAATTCGTTTCGACTGCATTTTTAAATTGTTAGCCGTCTTTCTTATCCTTTTACCTGAAGCTCTCGCTGTGAAGTTGTTCCATTTCGAAATTGTTTCGGGAAATGTTTCCATAAATTGTGATCCCGTAATTAAATTGTATTAATTTCAATTTCCCAAGCACAACTGAAGCGTTCAGTAAAATTTCTTAACAGGAAACTACTTGACGTTTACGATGTCTGAACTTCTAAGCGAGAACATGGCAGAAATAACGATAACTTCAAGAATTCAGTGTTAAAAGTGCAAATCATAGAAAGAGGGTAAAACTGAAGGGAGGGGAAAATTTTACACCTAACAGCACTTTCCATAGGAGAATGAATTGATTTCGAACGGCATAACTCATGCAACCTACAGACAGTGTAATAAATTTTATAACAATAGCAGCAAACTACATCGTTTCGCAACAACAAAAGTAACAACAGGAAAAACAAAAATAAAAACAAAAAAAAAAAATGAAAAAAAACAATGCAACAACACAACACACTCAAATTATGTTTTACATTGGGAAAAAAAGTGAATTGGGTTTTTTGCATTTTACGTTTAACATTTTCCATTTTCCAGTTTACATTCCGTGTTCGTTGTACGAAAGAACAACGTACGTATACGTAACGTCGACGGTTGTTGTTGCTGTTCTTGTTGCTGTTGCTGTTGCTTTCTGGGAAAGTTGCTGGTCAGACAGAGCTTTCTGCAGCTCGCTGTAAGCTGTTTTGCCTCAAGTGTTGATATTTCGTGAGTCAACGACTTTTTTTTGCTAGTACGACCGACCGGGTGCGGTCGTGCTCTAGGATAATGAAGAGCGCCCACAACAAGTGGGAAGTTCTTGAGAATATCAATCGTAGGAAATCGCATGAAAACAAAATGCAAAAAAAAAAAAATATTAATAATGGTAGCAAAAAGTGCATGAAGAAAGTCAAAACTTGGCCAGCAACTCAACGCAATGGCTGGCTGTGGGTGTGAATTTATAATTTTTGTGGTGTAATTTCTTTTCTGCGAAATTGTTGTAATTAAAAATGTAATGTATGCAGCGTATTCCATGAGAGTGCAGTTGTTTTGAACAGGGAAAATGGGCTTGTGTTCGTTTTTCAACGGAAACTTTCTGGAATTATGATGCATTATTGTTTTTTTTGTTTGAGTCATCGAAATTGAATTGAGTTTTCGGATACTAAATTTCAATTCCTTGAAAACCTACACGTGATAGTCCCGTATATGGGGCATTTCACGTGAAGCGGGCAGCGAAAAAAGAGTCATGTTCTGAAAATCGTTCATACACCGAGAGAAAAAGGTAGTTATATTAACTGAAAAAGCAGGTTAAAATAACCGAGTTCACCGTTAATTGTTAACTTATGTACAGTAGCGGTCAACTCAACAGTACAAACACAGTCAATAAGGATATAACTACCTGATGGTTGATATAACTGTCTCGCGGTTAAATCAACTGTCACCAGCGACTGGGAAAAAAAAATTTATTTTTTGCTTTGACTTTTTTTTTAGCTTCTTTTATTTATAATTTTTTTTTATTAAATTATTATATTTTTTCTTTATTTCTTTGTTTCTATCTAAATCTTTTTTTCTCTATCATCTCTTTAAATTTTCTCGCCTCGGCCGAGCCTTGAACCGCTGACCTCCACTTCGCTGGGCGAACGTCTTAACCATTACGCTAAACGAACGAATTTAATTTGTTGGTTAAAATGCTCAGTTGAGTTTATTTTTCAAAATTTTTTGCTTGAAAATGAACCATTAAAAAAAAATTAAATAAATTAAAACCTTAAAAATTTAGGAGAAAATTTTTGTCTTCCAAAACAACTACACTCTGAACAAAAAAAAAAAAACTGTAATTAAAAAAAAAATCAGAAAAATTCCCGCCGCCAGCAGGGATAGAACCCCGAAGCTTACGACTGTCGAGTCACAGTTTAAACCACTGAGCTATCGAAACCTCCGGAGACGGCTGATCAGAATGTGAACTTATACGTTTAAGTGAACGAAAGCGAATTTGAACATAAAAAGTAACTGTTTTTCAACTGTTCATTTGACTGCCTTTTCAGTGCATTTAACGGCGGAATACAGTTAATTTGACCACTCTTACTTTAACTGTTCTAAGTAGTTGATATAACTGTTGTTATTTCTCTCGGTGTGTTTGGATCAGTTGCACCTTTAGAGAGTTTGAGTTAATGGGCAAAATTTTTTTGATATATCATCGTTAGTTTTCGAGCTATAGGCTTTTAAACATTGATGAAATGAAAAAGAAGCTTTGTTTGCATGCAATGTTTCGAATAAAAAATTATTTTTTGAAAAAATAAATAGTAACGGTTTCTAAAGAAAATTTATTGAGCTATTCAAGGATGCAAAAATATTTTAAAAAAATGTTTTTTTCAGTGTAGCACTGGTGGTGAAATGGTTAAAGCACAATTACAACAACTTGGACCTTTTTGATTTTTTTTTATTTTTTTCGAATTTTAGCTGCAGGTGTTAAGAATATATCATGTAAGTTTGAAAATGGAATCTCTATTAGTTTAGGAGATACAAAGCATTGAACATGCATACCCAACAATTTTTTCAGGTGAAATGCCCTATATATATCTCAATCTCAGAAGGATGAATTCAATTCCTTTTGCTCAAATTATATTTTTTCTAATTGCATGTCTTCTCGAGACGATAACAGTTGATTCTTAAAACGAAGCAGTAAATTTACTTCACAATTAGGAGCTTTTAAACTTGGGACTTCCCCCAAAATAATAAATAAAAAAATAAAAAATTCAAATTTTTCTTTTCGAAAGAAAAGCCTCATCCCCAATGAGCGCCAGGAAGGAAAAAAAACTTGTTGAACATTTTTGTTAATTTTTGACAGAATTTTCAATTGACTGCGCCATTCAGCTAGGACCTTCCATTAAGGGTAGCAAATGGTAATGATATCAATATCGAATGGCCTTCTTGTTGCTCTCTGTCTGTGTTTTTTTTTTCGGTGATTTTGCCCATGACAATGCGTTTGGCGTGCGGTTGAAACCTTGGTTTTTTTTTTTTTGTTCTTTCTTAGAAATCGCACAGTTGGTGCCCCGCTGCGGATAAATTGAGGGAAGTGGAAGAAAAAGGACCCAAAAAGAAATGAAGAAGAAAGTAGCTTGTCGACATCATCGAGCTACTTAGTACTGAGGTGACTGGCATTTACAAGTTTTTGTTTCAATTCTTGTGAAAACTTTTGTTTTTCGTTCCCATTTCGGACACACTTTGGATATCAAGAATTGTTTTAAGCGCTACTGGCATTTAAGCGAGAAAAAAAAAACAAACAATTCCTACAAAGTTTCTCTGAAGTTGAAACAATAGCTCAACCAAAAGAAGGTTTTCTTCTTCTTTGTTTTTTTTTTACAAAGTACAAAGTTGCCTGCTTCATTTAGAGTATCGAGGAAAGTGAGAAAAGTAACTTCAAGATGAAGAAAATACCTGCTGGAAAAGTAAAAGCGAATCGATTCATTTTATTGTGTTCATTGTTTTTAAATGTCTATCGTAACATTTTCTAGTTCAACAATTTGTTTGCAGAATATAGTAAATTGAATTTTAATTGTAAGTTACAACAATAGAACAGAGTTTGTTGTTGTTGTTGTTGTTATATCAATTGTTTTATCGTTCCATCGATAAGAAATCATTTACCTTTTTTTTTGATTCAACGATTAATATCTCAAGAGTTGATTTCACCCTGAAAGTATGCAACTTAATTGGCCGTTTGTTCGATCGACATACTTAAGCTTTTTTCTCCCATGCTATATTTTTTGAAAACCACTGCAACTAATCGCAACTGGAAGCGTTTTTTTTTAGATAGTCTTTCTGTAAATGTAAATATTTCGATTTCGCTCCTTTTTCCCACTCAAAAAAAAAAAAAAAAATACAAAAACAAAAAAAAAATTATAAATAAATAGAAATAGCAATAAAAATACAAATAAAACGTACTGAAAATAAATGTGAAAATGAGTTACGTTGGACTACATGCACCATCCCACAATGTTGGTGGAATACCACCGCCGGAATGCAGTAAACGAGAACGCGAGGAAACGCATTTAAAAACTGCAAATTAATGTATCCTTTGGCGCTACTTGCTTGCGCCCACGCCCTGAGAACGTTCAAGTTAAGTGTTTCTTTAGCTTGTGGCGGAAATATTTTACCTTAGCTTGAGCGTCTACATGGCTCTTTTTTTATGCTTTCCCATTCACTTTATGCCATTGGAATCTCACCCCAGCAGGAGCTGATGTTGTCGCTATTCTCCGTTGGTGTAAAGCTGTAAATAAAACGCGCCGCAGGAGCAGGTGTAAATGTAAGTATGCGAGAGGGTGTTGTTCCATAGGAATAATTTGGTGTAACACCTCAAGCCCAAACACGCACACACCCACGCCCACAGACACACATAAATGCATACATACATACTTAAGTGGTGGAAAGGTAGTTATAAGTTGGCCATTTGAATGCCGCTGCATTCTTAAGAAGCCGATGTTAGGTTGTGTTTCAAAAAAAAAAAAAAAACCAAGAATAGAAAAGAAGGGCATTTGGGAAAGGAGTTGAACTCCTTTGGCGCTGGCGGTGACGCGAGTCTTTAGATGTGCAAATGAGCGTGAAAAATGAAATATTAAGCGACCACTCATTTTGAAAATGCAATTTTCTTCTTAACTACAGTTCTCTCTCTCGTCTCTCTATCGCTCCCCTCTGTCTGTCTCAGCCGTCTTGGCCTCACTCACTCTCTTTCTGCCTAATTTCAGTGAGTTGGGAGTAAAAAGACATTTGAGTGGCTAGTAAAGCCAAATGGGTCTTAAGTCTTAAAACTGAATTTCCTTATGGATCAAATTGAAAAGGGGGCATTATTTTCGTTCGCCTTAAATACCAGAGAGTCTTACCTGCTCCGTTTTACAGCTTGCACTTTTTAGTTTTCCTCGTTGAGCTTTGGGGGAACATCTTTTAGTTCCATTTCATGGTGCAGCAGTACAATTCGTTGAAATTAATGGCTCTTTTTCATATTTCTCGAAATTTTTCTTTCTGTCGCAAAGAGACATATTTCACCTGCACTTGGCTGTTCATTCACGCCAAGATATACACCTACTTAAAGAGCACTTTACACCGAGAAGCAATTTTTCAAGAATTCTCTTTTTTTGTTTTTCGTTTTTTTTTTTTTCATTTTCTTTTAATTGTCCTTCAAGCCGCAAGTCATCAAATTACGCCGAAAGCTTCTTGTTGATATAGTTAGAAACATTTGTAAGGCTCAAAATAAATGATGATAAATTTCGTTAAGAATCATTTAAGCTGTCTCAAAACCTCAAGATCTAAATATTAAGCTGCTTAAATTTAAGTGGCCAATAATTTTCTTTAAGTTTCATGGGTTCTTCGTTCGCATTGGAGCTGAAGTTGATTTAAATAAATTCTTTAGTCTTAAATTCGGTGAAACTATTTTAAAAAGCTTCAATTTAGTCTTCAATAGTTCAGTTGGGAGTATGAAATAAAAAAATAAAAAAATAAACGCGATACAAAAGACTCTTCCCTTGTGAACTAACGAAGCCAAGGACGAGAGTCTTCAGTCGACGGCACAAACCATTTAAACTGATAATCCCTTCTGCTTGATATAATTTCATGCTCTTAAGCTTATTTTAATGCAACTCGTTTGGTAATAAAAGAGCCACTGCGATAAAATTGAAAGTATATTACGGTGTCCACACAAAAAATATGCCAACGTCTTAAATGCTTTCAACAGTTTCATGAAAACATACGTTGGCATTGTCACACCAGTGCCCACACACCGCCACCGTTCAATTCCAAATCGTCGTATGACAGTGCTGAAGGATACTCCACATGGATATTCTATGTACGTAAGATGTAAGAGTCTCATAGTGGGTACCTAGTATTGTCCTTTCGCAAAATCCTCACTAGCTGAAGCCGTTTCATCTTTGCGAAGAAAAACGGAAAATATGCACGCACACTCATACCCACAGACAAATATACAGACGTAGCGAAAATTGCAAGGCAGTAAAATTGTCAAATTTGTAGCACCAAAAAGAATGGCGACCGGCAGAGAACAAGAGACAAAAGCACAATGAAATAAGAACACAAAAAAAAAAAATAAATAAATAAAGCAAAGAAAAACTTATAAAAAGTAAGCAACAAATTCCAATGTTTATTACAATCCTCCCAGACACTCAAATTGCTGCTGAGCTGAGCTTGGAATAAACGTCACATCATAGATCCTTTCAGGCTAATATCGGCCTAAAATTATGCATCAAATATTCTGATAGTAAGTCCGTAAATACCTATTCCGGAAGAAACTTATTGAAATGTACGCCTTTTTTTATGAATTTTTTCCGCTGTTGCGCCTTCACGAGACCATATTTCCCCACCCGCCCCCAGACTTTGCATGCAAAGCGCCATAAAGTATGCTACATAAAATAAAATAGTTTTACTTTCGATCTTTGAAGCAGTTTGCTTTAACTTTATTTTGTATATTTATACGCTTGTTAGGCATTCGTACGCTCCGTAAAGCATTTTGTCATTTTATGCCGTGAGGCATGGAGCTCGTCAACTTGGACTTCATGCGACACACACACAACACACACACACATACGCACACCCAAACACACAGAGGTATATATTGTGTCGTGTGAGTGGGTGCCAGAGTGCGTGACAGTGCGTGTGAGCTCGTTGTTTCCGATTCGTGTAAGTTCTTTTTTCCGGTTTATTAGAAAAAAATTCTCTTTAGGGGGGAAAAAATCTACAAGCCGTGAAATTAAATTTCACTTATACCGCTTTATTGTATAAATAAATATAAGGAGCAATATCCTTTGGCGGTAGTTTTCTACTTGCACGCAATTTTTTTTTTATTAATTTTTTTCTTTTTTTTCTTTTTGAGGCAATGCCATTCGAAGGGCTTTTGTGAGCGGCTGTTACTATCGAATCTTAACGTGAATGGTTCGTTTTGCATTATTTTTTATTTTTATCATAAAAATATTTTTCAGAGGTAAACAACGCTTAACGATTTATGAAGCGGAAGCTAAGCGGTTTCGTTGAAGCATTTAGTATTAAAATAAATCAGAAAGCAACACGAAATCCTTAAAGGCATAAATGATTTTGAGGTATTCGGTTGCTTTGATGAGATCTACTTGAGACTCATTCGTGTTCTTTTCAAATCGGTTATGAATTTTCTTGCGAGGCGGTGAAAATTTTCAACATTATTTGATATTGAGTTAAGTTCTTTGTTAAGGGGACCTTCTGGTCTAGAATTTTTTTAAAATTGATTTTTTTTTTTTTTTATATATTTCGGAAGAATAGACTTTTAAGAATATGCTGGCAAAGTTTCGTGAAGATATTGACAATATTTGTTTTGCTACAGCCTTTTTAGAAGGTGGAGACAGCAGGCAGCGCCTTGATCAAAGCAACTTTGAACGCGTTTATCTCAAAACACTTTTTTTGACCTGGTGTGAATGAAAACAAAAAAACCATCGAACCGATTTGTCTGGAATTTTTATATATTATTCATAACATCAATGGCTATGGCCCGAACTAGAATCGAATTTTTATTTCAAGAACTTCATATTTTTTCATCAAAAAAATGGTAAAAAAAAGGGGAGTTTTTGATGGTTGAAATAAAAAATTGCGCCATTTTGTCAATTTAAAAAAAATTATTTTTATTCTAGTTCCTGCCATAGCCGCATTCATTCTGATTAATAACATATTTTTGTTTTTTTTTTTCGATTACCAGAACTGCCAAAATCTTTCACACCACGGAGGTACTTTTTCAAAGAGGGTCCACTTCAACGCCATTTTTAAAATACCAAAAAAAAAAAAAAATTACAACAACATTTTTTTATTTTTTTTCAATAAAGAATATAATAAGCCTGGATACTTAGAAAATCGTTTTTTATTTGGCTTAATACCAAAAAAAAATCATGAAAATACCCTATATTTTCGTGCTCTAGACCAGAAGGTCCCCTTAAGTTCAAATCCATATTTAAGATTTTTAAAGAGCCAGATATCGTGAATAAAATATATCTGAGGTCATGATAAGCTTTTGTGATACAGTGCTGAACTTTTTGTCTTTGCAGGAAAGTGCAGAAATGGGCTATTAAAATAAAGGGTTAGTGGTCTTTTTACTACTCCGACTTACGAAGAAAAAAGTATTTAATAATTGGCTACCGATAAATTTACGTATTTTTGAAAGGCTTTATTTAAGCAAAGAAAATAAAATACTCCATCCGCCTCCTTGATTCAAATCGCACTAAACTTTCTTCTGTCCCATCGGCTCCTTTTATTTTCTATCGTTGAAGAGTAAAGTGTAAAAGGATTCGGCGCAAAGCCATCAGTGAATCAGTGTGGTGAATTCCAGTTTCGAATTTTCAACACTTTCGAACATTCAACAGGTCAGTTGCCTGAAGTACGAACACGTAACGATTCATTAATTCTATGGCAAAGTTACTTGGTCTTGATTAAGATTCAAAGCTCAAATTTCAATTCTATTCAATTCAAACGATAGGTTGATAGGGTATTACATCGAACTGGATGAAGGAATATTCGAATTATGTATTAGCTGCAATATACGAAAGTTTAACCATATTCCTTTAATGTGTATTTAAGGCTTGTACAGCGGGAATCAGGAGCCGCAGGACTTGTAAAAATGTGCCTGGTCCTTAATAGGTCTCTATGTGGCAGTGTCGCTGGCGCTGCGGTAAACCATGAGGGGAAGATGGCCCCAATCTTGATAAAGAGTTTCGATAATATCAATACCCACATTCAATATAAAACTAGTACGCTGAGCAGGCAGCAGCGCCCCCAGTCAGGCACTCAGTGTAATCAGGTTAGGCATCGACAGCACTGCCCAAATTCTAATTGCTGATTTCAATCGACAGTTGATGAAAACTTGTGAAGATTTCCTCCTATGAAACTTGATTCTATTACCTTAAAATAGTAATTTATTATTTAATTTCATTCAAAATCAATGATTTTTTCTAATATTTAAAGCACAGAACTCCTTTTTGAATGAAAAAAAAATTGACAGAATAATTCTTTGCGTTAAAGGAAGATTGAATTCATCTTAAGGTCCGTCACATCTTTGAGATTTCTTACTTTATATAAGAGAGCCAGTCCTGTCCACACAAGAACAGTTTCACTCAAATTCAAACTTTTTCTATTGATAATATTCCTGAGTGC
Organism: Chlorops oryzae; assembly: GCA_020466095.1. Lineage (NCBI taxonomy): Eukaryota > Metazoa > Arthropoda > Insecta > Diptera > Chloropidae > Chlorops > Chlorops oryzae. Next base: position 9,236,657 of record CM035808.1, read on the forward strand.
TTAAAAATAAGTCTTATTGGTGTGAAGGGGTGCAACAAATCCACTATTTTTACTGCATTAATTCTAGATTTTGAATACATAACAGTTTTTGTTCACACTCCCAACTTCATAGCTTTTAACATCAATTAAATTATAAAACACCATTGAAACCGAACGTATGTGAGACAAAAAAAAAACTTTTGCCGTCCACAATCCACAATAAAAGCTAAAATTGTTCCATTTTTCAATTAAATGCAGCGTAAAATTCCTAAAAAATATGCTTCGAATTTAATAAAAATTTATGCTTTTCAAATTGTCGAAATCCATTTTATCGAAGCTGTAAAAATAAACTTACAATAACCGCAAAGCAAAGCCAAAAAATAAATAAAATAAAAAATTAAATAAATAAATAATAATAACGAAGTGAAAATGGTTATTTATTACAACTTCCATTTTGAGGGGAAAAAATTGGTGAAAAAAAAATCTCATCCCACGCGGTTTAATCGCGACGAATAAAATTCAAGCTTCCGTTGCATTCCGGAAATATTTGTTACCGTCAATTATCAAATGCATCTGCGATATTCGGACATTTCTGCTATTTCCCGACGGTCAGAGAAATTGGGACACAAAAAGCACAATCGGGAGAAAATTCATCTAGCCGTTAGCTCGTTAAATTTTTTGTCTATAAAAGTTGGGAAACAAAATTTTATTTCGTGTTTCGTTTCGAAAAAAAAAGGTTACTCTAATTACTGTTTAAATGCAAATATGTGCGTATGTATGTGTGTTTGCTTGAATATACTCGTACAGAACCCTGTTGCTCCAGAGCAAAGCGATGTGTGACTGCAGGAATTTTATAGTCTGACTCGATTTGTGCGGTTCGTAGTTTTCAGTTTTGACTAAAACTTTTATGCATTGGTTTTCGCGTGTTTTTTTTCTATTTTCTTCTTAATTTCATTTACTCTTTTAACAATTTTATTTTTTATTTTGAAAATTTTGTCCACATTAGTCGCCCTACTCTCGCTTGCAGTAACCGCACAAAACTTATTGCCATAGTGACAATAAATTTGAATATATTTTCCAACTTCGGCCCCAAATGAATTCGAAAACAAAGTGTTCATACACTTGAAAATTGCATTTCCCCATTTTTTCCTTCTTTATATTTTATGCGATTCGGTATAAAATTGAATTTAAAAAATACCTTTTCCGTTAATTAGAAATTGTAATGATTTAACAATTTCATAACGAACTGACACATCTGAATGCATTTACAATTAGTCGCAATCCTCTGAATAGCCGTGCATATCGCTTACAGAAAATTCTAAAGGATTCGGAACCGCAGTTTCTGAATACTAATTGGTTGTGTTCGAAAGATCATTAGTGGAATATTTTCGAAATGCAGGAGACTGAAAAAAGTCGAAGTCATTTCAAAAACCTCATAAATCAAATTTATTCCCACATACATTATTTTTGTTGAAAATAGTTCCTTCAAGGTAGATGCGTATTTTGGGAAAAGAACACATAATCTAAAACATTGTTTAATTTTTAATACTGAACTGAGGATAAAAAAGTCTTTTAAAACTCATAAGGGGTATTCACAAAGGCGTCGGAAATTCGGAAAGTTGGAAAATCGGAAAATTTTAACTGCCTAAAATGTTGTGCAAGATACAAAAATTTTAAAAAAATTTTTTAGGAGTCGCATTTTTCCGATTTTCCGACTTTCCAACGTTTTTAACACGTCTTTGTGAATACCCCTATTGGTCAAGGCATGAAGCAGTTTTTAATTGATTCCTGAAAAACACTATTCGCCTTTGCCATAGCTGTTTGGGATGCCAACATACGAAGCGAGAGGCTATGGGTTCAACTCCCAGCTAAGGTCGTGTTGTTCTTTCTGTTCTTGTTTTTCGTTTTTTTTCCATTGTTCGTGGTATTACAACGGGCAAATGTGAGGCCTTAGTGTGTAACCCTTAATGGTGGCAGTCACACTAATTTATCCTAACCTATTCTAAGGAGGTTTTTGAAATGATCAATTCAATTTTAATAACAAAAATTCGTTTCAAAGATAAAAATCGTGTTCCTATGCTATAAATTTAAATGATTTGATTTTCTGTTTATTTTGAATAGCTCAGTAAATATAAAGAAACTCAATTCTAAGCAATATCCAATTACAGGTACTTTTAGTTAAACACGTTTCATAATGAAAATGGACATCTTCAGGACTATTTCGTGGACCAGTTTCGATATTTCGAGCACATGCGAAGTCCGCAAGTTTCAAAAATCTCAGCCATGACTCATTAACATAAATCTTAAATTTTTTAGAAATAATTGAGTTATAAGTTGACATTGAAAAATACCCTGTAGTTAATGTCACTAGTGCTGAGTCATCTGCACTGTATCCTTCGTGATTATATAGTCCAATGACGTGCATTACTTCCACTATTGCCACGGGACCCTCTTTGTATCTGAGCGCAGCAATAATAATTACAGACATTTATTAACATGAACAGAAAATCGAACATTTGCAGGCCATCGTGGCGTCAGTGTTAGAGTCTACTGCCGAAGTCGCTAGTTCACATCGTCCTCTGCACAGATTGTTGTAAATAATGTTATTTAAACCTGCACCCAGCATTACTGAATTTTGAGCTTTGCGGATTAATGAGCGGAGAACGCTATCCATACGCACGACAACTCTGGTTAGATACTGAGTCTTTAGCAGTCAATATATTACAAATTCTAAAAACAACTTTGCTTTTACCATGTCAAGAGTTAGATTCTACTGCCGAGTCTCAAGTTCCATGTCTGGTAAGATTTAAAAGGTCAATTTCGAATATACTAATTAATTTTACCTGATTGAGGTTAAATTTGAATAGAAAATTCGGTTAAAAATGAGTCTAGTCAAAATAAATTCTGGAGTAAAAAAATTTTTCTGGCAAAGAGTTTAGAAGTTTTCGGAGTTCAAAATTTTTGAGTAAAAAATTTTTCGGAGTTTAAAATTTTCGGAGTTAAAAAATTTCTCGGAGTTAAAAAATTTTCGGAGTTAAAACATTTTCGGAGTTCAAAATTTTCAGTAAAAAAATTTTCGGTTCAAAATATTCAGTTAAAAAATTCTCGGAGTTCAAAACTTTTCGGAGTTTCAGAATTTTTTGAATAAAAAGGCATAACGTTGTTGACTTTTTCCTATCTATAAGTTAACTTAAGTCTTCAATGCTGACATTGCAAAACCCTAAAAACAAAGAAGCCAAAAGACTTGACATTCAGACACATTTTTTGATCGATTTCAATTGAATGACATGAAAGAAATTTTTTTTTTTTTGCGAACAATCGACGTGCGACCAATTTCAATAAGACTCCTATGCATTTCCTATTATGTAACATCGGCTAGCATTCCGGTAGCTGGTGTGCACGCACTCAGGCCTGCGCCACTCACAATGCACATTTTGTTTATGCAGATTGCGACTGGCATTTTTATTTTTATATTTATTTTTATTTTATTGTTATTGGTATTTTTCTTTTCGCTCTTTTGGGAGTCAAAATGTGCAGTTGCTGTTATTGTTATTGTTGTACGTGATTCCGTCTGAGCCGGTATCTCCAATTTTGCATCGGCATCGCTGCCCGTTGTTGGCAATGTTTTGACTGACCTACTACTCAAAAATTTTCAACTCTCCAACTTGTATTGAAAAAAAAAAATGCTCATATGCATGTTGCCCATTCAAGCGCAGACGTACATACGTAAGTCTCCAAGCAGCGGGCGTGCAATTGTGCAACCAAATGAACGGTCTTTACTAATTTTTTCTTTTCTTTTTCTTTTCGTACATTTATGCCATTGCAAGAGTCTCCAAAACTGCTTTTCAACCGTTTTTTCCCAAATCATTTTCGTGCTCGCTGTTTGTTTTTTTATATTTTTTTTTTTTTTTTTTTTGGAGGGGGTTTCAAGCTCGTTTTTGAATTCACTTGCGCGCAGTCGCATTCGAGTGAGTGCTCGAAATGCGCGCTTTTCTCTACTAACGGATGAAATGTAGTTTCTCGAGTTTTTATTGTGCGATAACGAATTTAGTAATACAAAAAAAGAAGTAACTAAATTTAAAAAAATAAAAATTAAAATTGCATATTTTTGTTAAAGTGAGTAAAGAGCAAAATGGAATAATAAAAATACATATTTAATAATAAATAAATGAAATAAAATAAATAAATAAATTGAATAAAATTTTCTGGCGCAATTTGATCTGTGAAATTAAACTACGAGACAATAAAGAGGCATTGAGAAGCGTTGAAAAAAATGTGTGTGTTTTCATTTTCAAACGCAAAAAAAAATGTTCGTGTCTCACCTTGAACCATTCAAGAGTTCAACGAAAAATTTTTCGAATTTCATAGTTGAATTAAATTCCGAAAATTTGAGGTCGCAGAGTCTTAATGGATTTAATGTAATCGATTCATTTTAGGTCTGAGACTTTTCGGGGATAGTCCCTTGATTGCAGGAAAAGGTTCTTTCAAAAATTAAAAATTTTTAATTTCATGAAAAATCCACAGGAGATCATTTAAAGAATTCTCTACGTCTCTGGTCGTTTAATAATGTGCTTAAAACTCAAGTTATGATTGAGTTCAATTTTTGATTTTTTTTTTTTTAATTTTTTTCCATTAACTCTTCGTGAAGTGATGCCATTGAACATGTACCTACACACAAATATTTGAAAATGCAATAGTGAAATGCCACGCCTGCATTCCATGGACTTAATTTATTTGACAATTTTTTACGATTTGAACTTTAAGACCGCAATAAAAAGTCACCTCCAATATGTGAGCCCCGCCACGCACGGCCTTTCAACATAATATTTCGTTAATTATCCGCTTATGCAAGTTCTCGCTGTATAATTAAATTGAAATATGAACTGATTAACACAAGTCAATCGTTTTGCAGTTATGCTGTTAACACAACAGATCACAGTACTCCGACAACTCAGAGTCGAAGGTGAACGAGACGGGTCCGAATGTTGCGCATTCACTGAAGGCAAATGTGGGTTAATATATTCACAAAGTATTGAGTCAACTTCAGGCGGAGTTAAATAAGCAATCAAATTGAGTTATTGGACTATTTAAACTTAAGTGTTTATACGAACTGACTTTCGACATTGGACTTGAAATCAAAAAAATATTTGAGTTCAAAGTATCAAAGATATTTTTTATAATACACCGAGAGAAAAAGGTAGTTATATTAACTGAAAAAGCAGGTTAAAATAACCGAGTTCACCGTTAATTCTTAGCTTATGTGTAGTAGCGGTCAATTCAACAGTACAAACACAGTCAATAAGGATATAACTACCTGATGGTTGATATAACTGTCTCGCGGTTAAATCAACTGTCACCAGCGACTGGGAAAAAATAATTTATTTTTTGCTTTGACTTTTTTTTTAACTGTCTTCCAAAACAACTACACTCTGAACAAAAAAAACTGTAATTAAAAAAAAAATGCAGAAAAATTCCCGCCGCCAGCAGGGATAGAACCCCGAAGCACACCACTGTCGAGTCACAGTTTAAACCACTGAGCTACCGAAACCTCCGGATATGGATGATCAGAATGCGAACTTATACGTCTAAATGAACGAAAGCGAATTTGAACATAAAAAGTAACTGTTTTTCAACTGTTCATTTGACTGCCTTTTTCAGTGCATTTAACGCGGAATACAGTTTATTTGACCACTCGTACTTTAACTGTTCTAAGTAGTTGATTTAACCGTTGTTATTTCTCTCGGTGTAGTTATGCAATTATATCCGTTATGGGTGGACTTATAGATAGTTCGAGTCAAGTCTGCTGGTTCCAAGAAGTTAGTTTTATTCCAAAACTAAACTCTCCGAGCATTTGATTCTCCTCATCATCTACTTCGTTTTGTAAATAAGTATTTTTAGGAATTTTCTACATATTATTAGGCCATTCACAAAGCCTTCTAAAATACCTCTTAAATGTGTCCCCAGCTAAAATGAGTATTTTTAGCTTTAGAAATGCTCACTTTAGCTGAGGCTAAAGAGTTTTTCAACGACTTCGCAAGTTGCCGAAATATCGAATTTTACGAAAAATAGTAATATCATGACCTCGTTATGGCAATATTAATAAAATAAATAAATAAATAGATAAAAAAATATACAATATTTATCAAAAACCTCAGCAAATATTTGACGAAAAAAAAAATGATTGAAAAAATATTTCTTTAACCAACATATCAAGCTCTGTTTGTTATCACTTGTTCAATTTTTAATCGTTTTTTATCGTTCATTTGCATTCCATTGGTTTATTTAATTGAAATGTCGCTTTTTCTTCAATTTCTCTAAATGTCAAGAGCCGCAACGAAACCGTCCAGTCCAGCGCGTATTCATGTTGGAAAAACTTTCGATGAATATCGTTAAATATTTTAACACTTGGCGCAAAAAAAACAAAACCTCGAAAATTTGATCAATAACCTTGGCGCATCAATTATACAGTGTCGATTACAGTCAGGCTCTTGAGCAGTGTATCGAATATGTTCCATTGTACGAATGAATTAAAATTGCTTTAGGAGAGCTTTAAGTGCACAGCGTAGAGCCAACGAGCATTACCAACGGACTAGACTGGAATTTCCCGCTTCAATCGTGGTTTTTTTCTTGTCTTCGGTATCTTTTTCCCATGAATTTTTCATGCAAATTTAGTATGGGTATTTGAAAAAGGCTTCGTCTTAGTCTGAAAGTTAATTTAAACGGTTTAAATTGTTCGCTTTTTAATAAACTTTGAACTTCATTCATTGACCGGGAAACACAAATTCACGCAAAAATTCTTGATCAAGTTTCATAAACGTCATCTCAAGGTCAGATTTTTGCTTTAAGTTCAGGGTTAAATGAAATAAAAATTTTCTTGTAAAAAATTCGAAAAAGCTTAAAATTTCTATTGAAATCTTATTGATCTCGAGTTTTTTTTATTCGGTTTCGATTTCTAGAGCATGCCTGATAATCATTTTTTTTTTTATTTGAATAAGTTTTTTACTAAATTATTGGAGAGAAAATTATTGAAATAGTAATGTTGATATAAATATTAAATATCTAAATGATTGAAAAAATCCATGACTCCAGTTTTAAGCACATTTGAAGAGAATTCAAATGAAGCTCAACATGTGGCGTAGCGAGACATTTCGGCGCCCGGGCCCGATGGGAGTGTCATACAAATGCTAAGGTAAATATCCGCCCCTTCCAATCGGCCTCATATAAGCGAAAAACCTTCATAAAATTTGAAATATCGATTTGGCGCAGGAGTGACTGCCCCTTCGCGTCCCCTCATTACACTACTGAAGCTCAAATATTAGCTCTAATATGAAGTGCATTTTCGGCGTGACGACAACTTCGATAGCGTTGTGAAGATGTCAAGTTACAAAAACTTGTCATAAAGGGTTAAAATAAAAGAATTATAGCACGAGCCTCATATTTATGCGGAAAATTTCATAGATAAGTGAACCTATGAAAATATTTATTCTATTTTTCGAAAAGATTGAGATTGATGAGCTATCAATGCTAAAATGAGCTGGTCTCCATTCGGTAAGAATGTCAGCAGAAATGTTATATTTATTTCTCCGAGGAAAAATTAGATAAGATACATACAGAAATTTTTAGAAAAACAGAAAAGGCAAATATGTCTTAGTGATCTACATGTGTCCAAAAATGTGAAACGAAACACAAAATTAACTAAAGGCTGCGATTATAAACGTTCAGAATAAAAAGCGCGCAATTTCTTTACTCTCTTTAACAAGCGATATTAATTCGCGTTTTAATGTCTCGTTTGAGAAATTTTTAAGCGTTTTTAGTTTTATATGGAGTTTTTCTCCATGATTTTTTGAAAAAACCCGTAAAAATGGATGCACTATTTCTATACAATCACAACTGACCTACCTCACTTGTCAAAATTTCTCCAAGAAACAATTCATTTGCAATTATTTCTGCTGATAGCCTGGGTTACCGTGCACATTTTATGTCAAAAAAAACGTATTAAAATATGTACTACTTTTTTGCCGAACTGGGGACTGCATGCAGAAAATTTCTTGAAGAAATATTTCTTAAGCATTTCTTTGGTTTTTTTTTATATGGAGTTTTTTCATTCCTTGGGGAACTGGAGACCAGCCTTAAGCACTGAAAACTAAAATTAAAAGCCTGGAAGTATGCAACGTATTTTTGTAATAGTTTTGAGGACAAAATCGGACATAGCTCTAAAAGTCCAACAGCAAAATTTTTATTTCTTTTTTCACAAATACAAAGGAATTCATGTTCTTTAGAGCCTGCATCATTACTTTCAATCATTTTCATAGAAAATTTGGAAATTATGAAGCATTTTTGGTTTTCTGGTGCCCATTTTTATTCGGAAAAAATGCAATTGATGACGCTTAATGGCCTAAAATAAGGGTATATTTCGTAGTTCATGGATATGGAAATAAGGTTTGGATGCTTTTCTACCGATAAGTGCCTAAAAATGTAGAAAGACTTTGCATACAAAAAAAGCTATTACCAAAAACTGAGGAAAAAGGGCCGGTTTTGAAAAACCGCGTTGAGCGACCTCTAAACCTTTTACAAAAAATCTGAAAAAATTCTCAAAAATATTTAAGCCTATAAGCTTTCAGAAAACTCACGTTCCAAAAAAAAAAATTTTTTTTTATGGGACACCCTAATGACCAGGGCTCGGATTTTGTTGACTTTATAAAATGTAAAGCATACTTTATGGAGTAAAAATGTTGCTCAACTTACATAAAGTTAAGATTCAAATCGATTTTTTACTTCAATATGAATTTTTGTGAAGTTAGAAAAGCGGTTTAAAGTTCAACTTCGCTAAACTTGTTCGCAAAATGTTGGTAAGGAAAATTTTTGCTCCATAAAGTATGCTTGAAATTTATTAAAGTCAACAAAATCCGAGCCCTGCTAATGACCATAGGCATATGTTGCTTACCTACAGTTATAAACTAAATTCCTCTGTTACCATAAAGGCGGTTCATTGGCTTACTTTCGTTAGAACCTATAGGTACCTAATGTAATAATATAAAATGGCAGTTAAATAATTCTAAATGAACTTGAAGCAGAACGAAAACGAAGTTTGAAATAATTAATTTTTTTAATGAAAAAGAAAGAATGCCTTTCTTATGATGACTGATTTCGATTGGGCAATCAATTACGTTAGTAAAGAAATTATGACGTATAAAGCTTTAAAAGTGCTCATAAAAATCCACTATTCGTAAAACCCTGAGAGACAAAAGGAATCTTCTTGTAAATCTTGAGAAATCTCGAAAATTCTACCTAAGAGTAATAATTTTTCTACTTTCATAAAATGATTCACGATGTTTTCTGAACCTAAGCAAAAATATTTTATATACCCCCATACATACATAAATATGTACAAAAGTGAATGGCTTAAAAGCCATAAATTCCATTTTACATCGTAGAACCCGAAAAGAAAATTTAATAATACAGTAGATAAGTTTGTATTATGAATCCCCGAAAGGAGTAACTATGCACATACACAATGTTAGCCCGAAATGCAGACTTGTCTTCACTATAAAAGGACAATTAAATCAAAGCCTTTTATCTTGTACAAACAAATCCTTCTGCACACAAGCGAAATCCTTTGTTTGAGCAGGTTCTTCATATCCATTTCACATCACTCCGTTTATGTGCACGTATGACACAAAAAGCTAAATCATAACTCAAAAAGTACGCGCAAAGAAAACCAATTTTCCGCTTCACTTTACCGTAGTGGAGTGTGTTGCGAGACCGCGCCTTCCATTCACGCTTAATAAAAGTGCAAACATTGTGTACAAGAACCATCGAAACCGAACGTCTGGACACCTTGCGGTAAAAGGATACACGAAACACACATGGACACACAACATGAACATACAATGGAACAAAAATACTGCGACTCATACCCCGTCGTAACGGTATTTGTTTGCTTATAACGCTGTCTAAAGGGGCTCATGCGAGAAATATTTAGTTATGAATGGCAAGCCATTCGCCTAATGGAGTTGCGTGCTAATTTAACTTATGTACGTGGAATGCCATTACAACTTGGGTACACTCGTAACAACACAAACATACATAACGTGAACATACATATAAACTTATATTTATATACCTAAATACATATTTAAAGGACTTATAGACTCAAACCCTATACGCATTTGTATCCATAATCGCATGCAATTTGTATGTTTGGCTCGCTATTAGCTGGAGCAGCCTCAACATCATAAACACCTTCTACATACATATATTATTCAAGTATCCTTCGGCGCAAGCGTAAATGAGTACCATTTGCGAATGGCAGGATTGAATTAAAGGAAAATAACTGCAGGCATTTAGCCGGACTTAGATGCAAGGACACTGTTAATGCTTTCGGATTGGTTTTTCCTCCTTTTTTGTTGGTGCTCTAATGAGAAATACATATATGGGCTCTCTGTGCCCAGGGATTTGACATTCCTTTTGCGTTGCTTTTTGCTTTCTCCAAACATTTTATGATAGTCTCTGGGGGGAAATACTTAACATAAATGACCTTTTCTATTAGTCCTTTTAAAGGACAGTTTGTGGACAGTTTCTCTATTTGTTGGGAAGCATTTTCATGAGCTTTGATTTAAAAAGTGTTTTACCTTTTGAAAACGACATGTTTGTATCTCATCGTACCCGTCGAAACCCGATTTGAATCAACAAAAAAAATTTGCATTGGTCCACAGCTGATTCAAAATGGGGTAATAAAACAAGCCGAAGAACAAACTTCCACGAAAGGGTCTGGCGGGTTAAGCAAACCCAACAAGCACAATAGGGCGATTCGACCAACAGTAAGTCGAATCGACCTATTTAGGTTGAAATTACCCTATTCCTGATCTATTTTCCGGCCTTAAATATGACCTAACTTTAAAGTCCGTTTCGAAGGTCCAAATTACCTCTATTCTACCTATTTCATGACTTCAAAGTCGCTTCGACTTCCAAGTCGATTTTTGGTCGAAAATAGGTAAAAAATTCCCTATTGAGTGACTTAAAATTGACTTAACTTTGAATTCCAAATTAGGTAATTTTTCAAGGCAAACAGACCAATTTTTTGACTAAAATTCGACTTTAAAGTCCGTTTGACTTATAGGGCGAAATAGGGTCAAAAGTTGACTTATTTTGTTGCATGCTTCGACTTCAAAGTCGAGCGGACTTGATTTTCGGACTTCATAGTCGGTTTGACTTTAAAGTCGAAATAGGTCAAAATAGGTCGAGCTCCGCCATGTTTTTCGAATGGCAAATTGAGAATTATTCTTCTGCATATGTTTTTTCTTTAAGAAAAACAATTTTTTTTCAAGCAATATTTATTTAATTTCCATCAATGAGAAAGCCCCTTAAAAATTAAGAAGTAGAAGGAACACTTTCACGAAAAATCTCAGCGGGCATATGTTTTTGGGACTTATTAAGCGCAAAATAATTTTTAATGAAGTCCATATTTTATTTATTATTTATTTCTTAAGACACACGAAGAAGAAAATCTCTCGTTCATTTCTGCTTTCGAGTAATACGAATGACTGAGTAAGATATTATGTATTTATATCTTTCTCTGTTACTCTCTCTCTCACTTTTTTCGTTTCCTTTTACGTTCTCTTTCGTTTTACTCATAAGTCCAATTAGGTCGAAAATTGGTCATTGCGACTTCTTTTCGACTAATATTAGGTAAACGGACTTCTTTTCGCCCCGACTTTGAAGTCGAAATGCCCTATTATGACCTATTATTACCGCCAATTGACTTCCAACCTATTCCCCACTTACGTCGACTCGACGTCGAATCGACGTAATTTCGACCTATTTAGGTTAGGTCAAGTAAATATTCTGACCTAATATAGGTAAGAATTTACCAATTTTCGACCTATTTTGCTACTTGGGAAGGCATGCGGCATCATGAAAGGAATTTTTAAATTTTGTTGATTTTTCGATAGGTGCCATCTAAAAACACTCTGGAGACTGCTTTTTAGATTTTTATTTTGAACGGTCCTTGAAATATCCTTGAAAATCCTTTTTTAATAATCCTTTTTTCAAAATTTTATATGTCAAAAACTAATTAAGATAAGAAGATGAAACAAACGTTGGCCAATTGATAATATAACAGGAAATCAAAAAAATTTTTTTTTTAATTTTACACTGAGAAAAATTTTTGCACGAAAAAGAAAAGAAATATGTAACTTTTTTTTCAGTGTATTTCAGTTTTTGTAAAACCCTTTCAATGTCTTAAAATAATACCTTGTTTTGTTAACAATAAGTCACCGTTTGTTTCATCTTTTTATCTTAATTATTTCTGGAGATATTAAATTTTTAAAAACATGCCGTATGAGTAATGTGTTTTGTATCATTTTCGTACATTTGTACTGGATATTAGTACTAGAGCATCTATGTGCACTTGTAATTTTTTGAATATCTCACTGTTCCGCCATTTTATTTGAATGAAATTTTTTTTTTTAAATGAAAGCAAATACTTAGAGGTATTTTTAAAAAAAATTTTAGAGCGGCGTCAAATGGAAATACATGAAAAAATTGTTAAAATTGTCTTTTTAGTTTTGTGGGAAAATTTTTCTCAGTGTAAAAATTAAAAAAAAATTTTTTTGATTTCCTGTTATATTAGCAATCAACCAACGTTTGTTTCATCTTCTTATCTTAATTAGTTTTTGAGATATAAAATTTTGAAAAAAGGCTTATTAAAAAAGGATTTTCAAGGATATTTCAAGGACTGTTCAAAATAAAAATCTAAAAACCAGTCTCCACAGTGTTTTTAGATGGCACCTATCGAAAAATAACAAAATTTAAAAATTCCTTTCATGATGCCGCAACCCGCCAGACCCTTTTCTTTCAAATCAAAGCAAAAAAAAACTTTTTTATTTCAATTTGAACCAAAAAAAAAACCCTCCTCATCAACCACCGATAAAGGTTCTTCCTTTTCACCTTTTTATGCTGCTTTATTTTAGAAGTCAAACTAACTGCTCAAGTCATTATAAAGCTAAACTTTTATTCCATTTTCTTGCCACTCTTTTTTTTTTGTTTTTCTGTTTTTGGTTTTTTTGTTTTAAAAGCCAAACCCATCAACTACTTTTTTAGCATTCCGAAATATTCCGACTCCTCTCGGAACAATAGGCGAGCGCTGGAGAAAACTAATTTACCACAGGCAACCGCTAACAATTTCCAACAAAACTAAGACAATGAATCCATTGAGCTGCAGAATAACAACTTCCGGCAATGGATGCAATCGAAGACACTCGAAAAGTACCTCATGAAAGCAAGAATTCGGTAAAATAGCCGAAAACTATTATGCTGCACAATCTTTATAGCATACTTAAGGTTTCCCAAGTAACACTTAAGAAACTACCAAACTGAATGAATGTCGGTAGAAGTCAATTCTACTCTTTGGTCTGCTTATGCGGGTCTATGTTTGTATGTGAGTGTCTGTGTGTTTGGAGTTTTTTCTTTTCTTCTTTTTTGTGTGTGTTGGTGGTTATGTATGTATGTGTGCACTCCGACAAACCGAAAACCACCCAAATATAGTGCGGAGCTTTTCGTGGTAGTGGGAACCGAGAACATTAAGCATGCAGAAATACATTGAATATCTTATGAGGATATTTCGCCTGAGCTATTGCAATTTTGCGTCCGTGAGAATCACCTGAAAAGAGGTCGGCGATGCGATGCAGTATACGAAGTTTTAACAGGATTTTGATTGAGTATTTTTATGTTTTTTTTTGCGGGAAGTTCGAATTCGAACTTTGACCAAGTGAACGGCTAAAGGGAGAGGAGTTTGTAGACGCGTAATATTGAAGGTCCTTGTATCTGCAAATAGATAAACGAGAAGAAACAAAGCAATGCCGGGTCTTATTCAAAATGAATTTTAAATTTTTTTTTTTTAATTCCATTTTGGTGGGGGTTTGAAAATTGTCATTTTGAGGCAAAAATCTTACTGGCATCGTTTTATGCTTGCAAATTTTAATTACGACACAATGGCACAGGAAATTTGTCGCATTTAGACACCTTTCCAAACTCTCGACATATTTTTATCTCTAATTCTTATAGAATGATATTAATTTAAGTCATTAACGCTTAGCGTTGCCATAGGGCAGAGCAAGGAGTGTTTGGAAAGGGTGTAAAAAATCGTAGAGTTTGTACCAGTACCCTCTCGGGCTTATCATTGCCACATTGGCAACATGTCCTAACAAGGATTCTGCGTTAAGAAATAATCATCAAGTAATACAGTACATTGTCTTAATGTCATTTAAGTACCCCCCCTTAAAATTTCATGAAGGAATTCAACCAAAAAGAATCGAGTGCACATTTGAGTCTTTAGAAACTAAAATAGACCAACTAACATTGCCCGATTGTGTACGGCATTGCACGAACGTATGGAGCATGCAATGTGCAATCGAGAAATTGAAGTTTTTACTAACGAAATTTCATAAATTCAACCTGCATGTCTTCTATTAATTAAGACCACACACATGTCTTATCGTATTGAATGCGATCGAATTTCTATTATACATTTAGAATGTTAATGTTGGCATAAATAATGCTTAACTGGAAATTGAATCTTACGTATTTAATTTGTTTGTCAATGACCTTTCAGGCATATCTTTTTCAACTCATATGAACACTTCGAAATTAATTCTCGGAATTCCTTTTCAAATGTCTTTGAGACTCGGAATCAGCATATTTGTAAATCTATCAATGGACAAAGAATTATTTATGTCGACTATAAGAAAGTCTTATTGCATCTTGACATGCCATTCGTACATATATGAAATCAATTTAATTTGAGTGCATTTAAGGATATTCGTAGCGTTTAACTTCTTCATCTGAACTTTTGGCATGGGGTTGCAAAACCCAATCATAAATAAAATGAATTCATTTCAAATTCTAAGAAAATTGTCATATTCCATCTTCTTCTTATTCTTCTCAATTCTTATTTTCCTTCTCTGTTTCGTTTTCGTTTTCATTTTCCTATTCGTTTTTGAGTGGACACACCTTTTAAGGATTTTTTTTTTTTTTTTTTTGGTGCTTTGTAGGCAAATATCGTTGGCAATTTGTCTAGAAACATATTTTTTTTCATTCATGTTAAAATGCAATCAAATCAAAATTGAGAATAAAGTGCTTTAATTCGCAAGGATTAAATTGCAATTTTGGGAAAAAGGAATAAAACCAAGGATATTTGATATAACATGCAAGAATGCCTTTGTTACTTTTTATCTACAGTTGCAATCATATGAACAAATGAATTGAATTTTATTGTTAAATAATCCGAATTCTGTTTACATTTAAAAACATGGCAAAATTTTTAATTAGAAAGCTGAAGAAATTTACATATGTATCAATTTTTAAGGATGTCTTTTTGTCTTTGATTCTGTTGAGCTTTCAATGGCTCACAATTAATTAAAAAGGCATTGGAAACGATGGCGATTCTGTTGCAATTGAATAAGAAATTTTGTGTCCTTAAAACGAATGCTTTCATTGAAATTAAAAAAATTTTTAGTCTTGATTTGAGCTACGTTTTAAATTTATTGGTTTATCTTCACCTTTAAGGACATATATTGACATATACCGTCCGTGGCACTGCGTCTGTCAAGACCCGTTGTTTCCCCTAGAGTATTCTTGATGCTGATGATAAGAGCTTAGAAAGATTTTCACTTTTTCTAGATCAATTTCCATCAGTTCTGTTTGTTGGATAATTTCCTTTCCCATTGTAGATCTTCTTTGTCTATGTAGGGCAGGACATTATAAGGACATAAGAAAAATTTTAATTTAACGACGAGGTATGTGCTTCCTGCAGGCATACATTCCTAGTAATGCTTTGAAGCATGGGTATTTCAAAGCTTTATTATTATTATTATCATTATTAAAGATGGGGAGTGATGCGCACTGCTGAATTCTAGAGGAATTTTAGAGAGCTATGGACCAAAAACCAAAAAAATACGAAAAATTCATGGCGTCCGATTCGGATGAAAATTTATACATAGAATTAGTAAAAAATTTTAAGAATTTTGGCGTCAAAATTATTTCAAAAAACTGATTACAACTAGTCTAGTTTTGGTCTAGTTCCCAAACTGGTCCAAAAAGGACCAGTTTTTTTGAAAAAATTTTAGTGCAAAATTTTTAGAATTTTTCACTTATTCTAATAAAATTTTCAAGAAACGGATTACAACTAGTCTAGTTTTGGTCTAATTCCAAACTGGTCCAAAAAGGACCAGTTTTTTGAAAAAAATTTTAGTGCTTAAATTTTTAGAATTTTTCACTTATTCTAATAAAATTTTCAAGAAACGGATTACAACTAGTCCAGTTTTGGTCTAGTTCCGAACTGGTCCAAAAAGGACCAGTTTTTTGAAAAAATTTTAGTGCTAAAATTTTTAGAATTTTTCACTTATTTTATATATAAATTTTCATCAAAATCGGACGTCATGAATTTTTTGGATTTTATGGGTTTTTGGTACAAAACTCTCTAAAGTTCCTCTAGCCCTCCAAATTTTTTTGAGTTAATGCCTTATAATTGTTCAATATATCACTGTGCAAAATATAATCACTATCAAAGTACTCTTTCTCTGGACACGCCACTGGTTATTTCTATAATTTATCCAGCAATGCATCAGAATTTTGAGGAAAATAAAATTCCGTAAAGTTCCTACTTCCCGTCTTTACATACATATTACATACATATCCTCTTGCATTTGAAATCTCAATTGTCAATTTTAATGATGGCCTCAAAATCTCAACATTTTCAAATTTCATATTTTCATAACATTGCACTGAAGTGCGTTCCATCGAAATATGTATGCAGTAATTTTCCAAGAGATAATTAAAGCATCAATAAATAAAGAAAAATGCGTTTCATATTTTCACAGTATAGGCATATATGGGCATAGCTTCGAGCCTAATAATTCTTCCTGCATTACACGCATATTGTATAGTCAATGTGGGCTTCGTACACTCCCGCACAACAACGGGAGGCATGCGATTCAAGTTTTATCAGTTTTGATTAACGAATTTCGAATTGTAATAAAATTTTGAAAATCCAATTAAAAATAACAAAATACAATTGTGCGTAAACCAGGCTTGGATTATTTTAGTCACGTTTATCCTTTTAATGTGTTGCATTTCATGCAGCAGTAAGCACAGAGCTCTGCATTGGGCAATAAACCGAATTATGCAGATTCCAAGATAAAATTTTTATGCATCCAATATTGATCAGCTGCATATAGGCTCGGCTTTGAAAAGGATTCTTTTTTACTTTAAAAAAAAAAACGATTTCTCAAAGAAAATTTTACTCGCGCAATTTTCGGCATCTGTGAGAGCACAAATTGAAAAACTCAAAGATATTAAGGAAAATTGAAAATCGAAAAATCTCATTCGAACAGACACACTACAAACCCATCGTTGGAATTCTTATTATGTGGGAATTTGCTAAATACCATTCCGTTTGGGGAAATTCCCTCGGTAGTAATTCGATGGAAGTGGACTGAAAGGCACAGCCCACCGCAGCCAGCCAGCATGAATATTAATAAATTAAAATTGGATTTGAATTACAATTCAATGCATATAATTTATTTTAAAATGATTGGCAGAAAATTATTTGCTATTAACAGGATACAGGAGAGCTCCTGTTAAATAGTGAGCCTCCTACACATATGCAGATTCAAAGGAGTTCAATGGAAAAAATCATTAAAATTTTACGTCTTCCTTTGAGTTTCTCTGTTTAATTTCTACCACTAATTGGCGATATAGTCGAGTGCTTTTCATAAAACGCCTTTGAAGATCGCAAGTTAATGAATGTGCTTTTAATAACTATAATCAGTTCAAATTTTTATCTCGTAGCAACACCGCGTAGAGCTCAAAATTTTCATACTTCAATTTGGGTATCAAAAATTTATGATATTTATTAAAAGACTTTTCAGTCATACAGCTTAGGTTCGTTTAGCATTTTACAGGCTTATAAAAAAGGCGTTACTGGCTTAAGAAATATTATATTTCATGGGCAAGGGACGTCTGGTGCAGTAACAGGTAAAATTTCTCTCTCTATCTACCTCTATATGTTTGTCGTCTAATGTATATCAGCCAGTGTTGCCATCTTAAGCAACTTCTCGCTAGATCTAACGTAAATATACTTGACACACTCTGTATCGGAGATATATTGCGTTTGTGTGGTTGTGTGTAACACCCATAACTAGTCGAGATAGAGCATATAAAATATATATAGAAATGATCAGCCTCACCAGGAGATTCGATTTCAGTCATGTCATCGTCCGTCTGTCTGTCCGTCTGTATACAGTTATCTTATCGAAGGAGTTGAGCTATCTTGACAAAATTTGGTATGCGTGCTACGGGGACATGAGTAAGAACAAGTTCGAGAATGGACCCGATCGGACCATTTTTAGAGGTACCTCCAGTACTAGGACCTGCTACGAAAATCACAAAAACTGCTCTAAAATCGAAGTTTTTCAAGATATTTTGATGAAATTTGATATTTGATCATATTTAAAGGACAGTAATATTATTTCCAAAAATTGGAAAAGTGGGCGTAGCAGAAGGGCGGTTTTCGAAAATTGTCCCCTACACCCGAAATTCAAATGGGACTTGAACGAAATTTGACACTTATGCTTCCTTTGTAGCCATAAACATCCTTCAAAAAAATTGATCGGTCCATTTTTAAGGGTACCTCCAATACTAGGGTCTGTCACAAAAATCTCCAAACTGCCCGAAAATCGGACTTTTTCGAAAAATTTGAATAAAATTTAGAGCAAACAAGCTCATTAAATCTAATTAAAAGTTAATGTCATTGCCATTACTGTGAGCATTGCATGTTTTTTCTAGCTCCCGAAGTTTGCATCTGAGCGTTCTGTCCCGTTTATCAAGTTTAATAAAAGCTTAATAATTTCGATTGTTCTTCTGAATTATCTATAGTAGAAATTTTGATTAATTGGAATTTTAAGGTTCTTTTTTCTCTCTCTCTCTCTCTCTCTCTCTCTCTCTCTCTCTCTCTCTCTCTCTCTCTCTTCTCTATGAATGAAAAACGCTAAATTGATTGTTTAAAAAGAAAAAAAACGGGGTTCATTGTTATAAATGAATTTTCGAATGCACTTAATCGGCTCTGTAATTTGCTAATTACATTTAAAATTATTCATTTTGATTTATGGATTCGTAAGCGCTTCGGTTCTCATGGCTTTGTTAAAAGGCACATAAACATACATACATACATATGTGCATAAATGAATATGCAAGTGCGTGTGTGTTTGTCGATATGAGGCTTTGGTTTGCGGCGAACTGTCAGTGGCCTGAGTGAGAACGTCATTTGATGGATTCGGGAGATTGAGCAACAAATCACAACAACAAGAACACGACAGAGAATATAATTTACACTGACTCTGTGATGTAACATGGGTCCTTGTGCTATATTCCGCAGCTTCCAGTGATGTATTTTCGATTTTAAGAGATCTTGTAACAAGTGGAATTGCAGTCCGAATACACGTTTAAGGATGCATAGTCGTATCTATAAGGAATTTAATTTAGAGAAGAATTTAATTTAGAGTAAAATAAATGAGCCTCTTTCAGTGTTTAGCGGATTGAATTGGGCGTGGTGAAATCCACTTGAAAGCTGTTGAATGTTTTTATAGTCCAAAATGCTTATACAACCAGTGGCCAACAGTGCCTAGACCTACAAACCTCCTACAAAGTATACAAGATTGTAAGCGACCTGAATATTAATAGCATACAAAGTATGCGAGATTGTAGGTGAACTGTCTACCAATAGCTTACAAAGTATACCAGATTGTAGGCGAACTGCCCACAAATAGCTTACAAAGTATACGAGATTGTAGGCGAACTACCCACCAATAGCTTACAAAGTATACGAGATTGTAAGACGAACTAAATATCAATAGCTTACAAAGTATACGAGATTGTAGGCGAACTGCCCACAATAGCTTACAAAGTATACGAGACTGTAAGCGACCTGAATATTAATAGCTTACAAAGTATACGAGACTGTAAGCGACCTGAATATTAATAGCTTACAAAGTATACGAGACTGTAAGCGACCTTAAATAGTAATAGCTTACAAAGTATACGAGATTGTAGGCGAACTACCCACCAATAGCTTACAAAGTATACGAGACTGTAAGCGACCTGAATATTAATAGCTTACAAAGTATAACGAGATTGTAGGCGAACTACCCACCAATAGCTTACAAAGTATACGAGACTGTAAGCGACCTGAATATTAATAGCTTACAAAGTATACGAGATTGTAGGCGAACTGCTACCAATATTACTATGTTGTACAAAGTTTACAGATTGTAGACGAACTGCCACGTCCAATAGCTACAAAGTATACGAGATGTAAGCGACCTGAATATTGATTACGCTTACAAAGTATACGAGATTCTGTAGGCAGAACTGCTCTACCAATAGCTTACATAATGGAACTTGAGATTGTAGGCGAATCTCTCCACTTCAAAATAGCGTTAACAAAGTATACGGATGTGTTTACGCAACTATGAATATTAATAGCTGCCTAGCACATATAGATATGTACGATTTGATTGGAAAGGCGAGACATGCCTAACACACATTAAAGCCTCGTGTTATGTAAGGATAATGGTAATGGAATTTACTTAGAAAACTCGTCGCATACATAAATATAGCAGATGTAATATGTAGGTTTGTATGTATTACTGCCTACCAAACATAAGAATGTTTTAATTCGTCGATTCTTAGGCACATTTTAGACACTGGGCAGTACATAACAGACGTTTGTGTAGGGCATAATGGAACTTGAATTTACTTAAAATGAATCTCTCGCATTGCTTTTCAAACTATAGCGTTACACAAACATAATCCGCGTGTGCCTTTACCGCAACTAATGCCAATATAATGAGCTGCACAAATGAGCAAACATATAGATAGATATGTACATTTAATTGGCAAAAAGAGCAAAGAAGACAAAAATAAAAGAACACCTAGACACACACATTGAAAGCCTCGTGTTCATTTCAAAGGGATAATAATAAATGGAATTTAATGATAACTCGTGCGCAATAATACGCAATTTAAATTTAAATATGTATTTTATTATTAATTGCTTTTTCAAATCGAAAGACATAAACTAATAATTCCGGTCGCCTCTAATCCCAGTGACACATTTTTAGAACAACTTGAAAAAATAAATAATAAAAAAATAAACAATATAAAAAAATCTACATTAAAATGAAAGGGAAAACGTATCTGCTGCTCTTTCTGCTCTGCTTGGCGGCTCGTTCTTCGAATGAAATCGATTTCGAGGACCAAATTGAGGAGTCATCTCTCATGCCGGCAAAAGTCCGAACTAAGCGCGGCATATTTTGGGATTTTTTCCAGAAAATCGTTACAACTAAAAATCTTGTCGTTGATGTGAGTAGATTTTGCTTTCCAACGAAAATTTAGGTTTGAATATGCTTTTTTTTTGAAATTCAATTTCAGCAATTTACCGATACAAAGGACACCCTTAATGAGGTCTACAATTTGGTGAATGATGGTTTTAGTGATCCAGCGCCATCGAAACCAACAATTCGATCCAGAATTGTGGAGTCAACGACCAGCAGCGGCTCCAGTGATGACGGCGAGACAACAACGGAGGCCTATCGTATATCACGATACGAGTTCGGACGAATTTTGGGACGAAATTTCCGGGGAATACAGAATTTAATGAAGATCGAGTTACAGGATGCTTTTAATGTGAGCGCCATTTTGTTTGTTCTTTTTCCTAATAGCTTCATTGAAAATTAAATTTAAAAAAAATTGATTAATTTCAGCAATCACAGTACAACATTATGGAGTACAAAGCCGAAGCGGATAAACAATTTGCCAATAGTCTCGCTTTGGAGAAGAAGAACCAACTTAAACGCCTCAAAGGATGAGCTTCGAACCTGCAAATGGAGTTTCTGTCTCGAAAGTTTTATCTTTTAATGCCAGCGTTAAAATTTAGTTCCTTTACTGTGATAATTTATCGTATTATGCGAAAATAATTTACTGAAGTACCCATGCCTTGGTAAAAAGGGACTGAACAACAAAATTCTTTGAGGCTTTTCAAATCCACTGCTTCAAAATTTAAAAAACTATTGGAAAAAGCGTGGAAAGTCAGTGAAATCCTGAATCCTTTTTTGTAGCCGTACTTTAAATTACCTTTATGCAATATTGAATAGTGCTTGAATAAATATGGATGGGTCAGTGAATATTGGAGTCTTTGATTTATTGTAACATATTTTATTCTCTTTTATTTAAAATTTTTTTTATTTTGTTTTATTTTATTTTATTTTATTTTATTTTATTTTATTTTATTTTATTTTATTATACTCTATTCTATTCCTTTCAATTTTAATCTATTCTATTTAATTTTTTCTCTTTTTTTCTCTTTCTTTCTTTTATACTTTAAAGGTACTATTCTTTTGTGTTTTTGTCTAAGTTTCCCATTGTGTGCGTCTATGTTTTTAACTATCTTTTTGAGGTACGAACCCGAACCCATATTCTTATCGTGTCTAGAAGGCTTTGCAGTAGGTACACTGAGCGAACTTAACCATCATTTTTTTAAAAGGGCGAATTGTTATTCACAGTGCTTTTGATTTTCGAGCAGAACGAAAATTTCAAAGGAAAAATGGTTGAGTCAATAACATTTTTGGTGGATTCAAAGAAAAATCGTCGGCTTAAAGTGTAAACCTGCTAACTAACAATTTCAAAACTTTACAGGGTAAACAAAAAACACTGTTTTTTTAAGACTTCAAAGTAGGGAAGGAGACCCAAAATATGGATGGTTTATTTTGTTCCTATATGAAGTCCCTTCTAAATTCGATTCTGTGCACCATACAAAGTCTACTTGGAGTCACTTGTTGGTGTTAGCTGTGAACTTTGACCACCGTTGGACTGAGCAGTTTTACTCATCACCAATTTCTCCGTATTTAGAATTTGAAATTAAAAAAGATTTTTTTGCCTGACGATGCTGTGTTTTGTTTTTCTTTCGAATGACATCGAAAAGTCGGAATCGGTTAAAAGTGAACTTAGCAGGTTTACACTTTAAGTATAGTTATAATTCTCATTTGGTTTATAAAATAGAACATATAAGATGTTTATTCATCCTAGAACTTTTTAAGCATTGCGAAAGCAGTCACACGACAACGGAGTTACAAAATCGGATGAAGTCCATCCGATGGCTATTTTTATACCCGACACACTCTGTGTCGAGGGTATATTGCGTTTGTTGGGTTGTGTGTAACACCCATAACTAGTCGAGATAGAGCATATAAAATATATATAGAAATGATCAGCCTCACCAGGAGATTCGATTTAGTCATGTCCATCTGTCCGTCTGTCTGTCTGTACAGTTATCTTATCGAAGGAGTTGAGCTATCCTGACAAAATTTGGTATGCGTGCTCACGGGGACATGAGTAAGAACAAGTTCGAGAATGGACCCGATCGGACCATTTTTACGGGTACCTCCAGTACTAGGGTCTGTTATGAAAATCACAAAAACTGCTCTAAAACCTGAGTTTTTCAAGATATTTTGATGAAACTTGGTATTTGAACATGTTTAAAGGCAAGTAATATGATTTCAAAAAATTTGAAAAGTGGGCGTGGCATAAGGGGGTTTTTCGAAAATTGTCCCCTACACCCGAAATACAAATGGGACTTGAACGAAAGTTGGCACGTATGCTTCCTTGATAGCCAGTAACGTCCTCCCCAAAAATTTTTTTGATCGAACCATTATTAAGGGTACCTCTAGTACTAGGGTCTGTCACAAAAATCGCAAAAATGCCTCAAAAGCGGACTTTATTGAAACATTTCAATGAAACTTAGAATTTAAGCGTATATATAAGGGTCCGATTGAAATCTCAAAAAAATTTAAAAATTGGGCGTGGCAAATGGGTGGTTTTTATAAAGAAATTTAACAAAAGTCGGTATATGGGCCCAATATGTCATTAAACACCTCTTGATATTAAAAATTATTCGAACATAAGTGTCTGTGTCGGGTATTCTATTGTCAGGCTCGCCTGACTATAACACCCTTACTTGTTTGGGTTATGTTCAGCAGAGGGCTCTGTGGCCATTTGCTTTGAACGTTAATTAAATTTGTTTTGACATTTCTTCTTTTATGGGTATTTTAGAAATTTTTTTACTTTATTTTAAAAATTATCTTATCATTTCAATTATGTCCGTGGTTAGTTCAAAAATTTGAATTTTAATCCATTTTTGAAAATTATCATGTCAATTCAACCTGAAATATGGTTGACTCAAAAGGAAAATCTTTATTTTTCCAAACAAGAAAAATTTTTTAAATTAAAAATATTCCTTGTTGAAGCCGTTTTGTATGTTTTTCCTTTTGATTTAATCAGTTTTCTGGTTGATTTTTTTCTCTGTGTAGGGATGAATTGAGTGTCGCTGGTTTGCATGTGAAGGTCGTCTGTAATAAGTAGATATATCTGTGCGACTAATTAGAATTACAAAATAATTGTTTTATGACATTATAACATTAGTCCATTATCCTCCCATAAATCCCACAATACGATTCGATTATATTTGTTGTGGTAACACGCTAAATGGATTTTGAAAATGTCAGCACATCGGAGTCTATTGTTCCCCCTCAGAAAGAAGAGGAATGAAATGCAAATATAAGAACATAAATTTTGAATCAAAGTGTCCCAAGACACCAAACCGCAGACGATCGCAATGCATTTAAAAAGTTTCCTCCGTAAAGTGGTTTCGCAAAAACTTTTTTCTCATACTTTAAAAGTTAACAAAAAATTTAAAGAGAATCGACGTCTTGACGTCTTCCATTCGGTTCTATGTCCAACAACATCCATTTCCTTACTTATTCATAAGTAATCTTCAAAGTAAAAATAAAATATCGAATAGAATAAAATAAACCAAAAAATTAATACAACAGAAATGAAGGAACAAAAAAAAAAAGAAAAGGAAATACAATGAGAGACAAAATCTGTAAGAGAAACTTTTACGTTTTTAAAACCACTAAAAGTGTCATAATTCGATACCCACGAGACGCCTGTCACCAAACTTTGAATCGTGGAGCGTGGAGTGCTCGTTGCCCTAAATCGCTCACACAGGAAGGAGAGCGAACGGACGTCAACACCGACTGCAAAGTTTTTCGCCAAAGTGTGATGTTCGCCCTCAAGAACAAACAAAAGTTAAACTCACAAACCGAAATTTTAAGAACGCCACTACTGTGACTTTGTCATCGTACGAATTGGCGGTTTCGAATTAATGCCGGCACCCGGCACCCGACGAGAACCGGCAAGTTCAAGTCGAGTACGAGGCGAGGCGAGTCGAGTCGTGGTGGTGCGAGGCGAGGCGAGGCAAGGCGAGTCGTGTCGAGTCGAGTCCGCTGTTCAGACGGAAGGAAGTTTAAGTAACAATGCGGCGTCTTGAAAGCTTGAAATTTAACAAAGTTTCTATGTCGACAATTTGGAAGGAAAATAGAAAATTCGGGAAATGCAGGCTTGGAAATTATAACTCTTCGAAGTTTGTTTTCGTTTGGGATTGAAGGAGTCAAAAAGGAAATTCATTACTTTTTAAATAATTATTGAAAATACTAAATAACTGCTGCGATATCTGTTCATTTAAAGCAAATTTTTGACGCATTTTTTAAAGCTTTTTTTAATAAGCTTTTTAAAGACGAGTCTCTTTCTTTTTTCCAAAGTTTGAGAAACCCTTCTTGGACCTTTATGTCAGTTCAATCCAAAACATGAACCAGTTTATCATGTCATTTTATTTCAATGTATTCGGCGGTTCTTTGATACTAGAACAGTTGAACTAAACTTAAAGAGGCAAAGAAAGCACATTTGTTTTTCTTTTGACACTCGCCTTCTGGAGAAGCATAAAGGACATATTTCTTCCCGAGAGACCACTTTCTATAGTACCCTTTAAACTCTCTAAATACTCTAAAAATTAATTGAATTTCAAAACTCTTTTTCTAAGCACTTTTATTTTATTCACTACAGGAAGACTATGTAAGACTTCTTTTCGTCATAAATAACTACCCTGCAGTAAAGAGTTGGACAATTATTTGAAAATAACTAGTACTTTAACCAGAACTAGAAGAACCAGTGCAATTTTTGGGAAAGCTTCCACCATAAGTATACTAGTGATGATTGGAATAATCATATGCGTTCATTAAAGTTGAACTACAAATCAATCGATAGTTAGGTTAGGT
Source organism: Chlorops oryzae (assembly GCA_020466095.1). NCBI lineage: Eukaryota > Metazoa > Arthropoda > Insecta > Diptera > Chloropidae > Chlorops > Chlorops oryzae. Next base: position 9,262,861 of record CM035808.1, read on the forward strand.
TAGAGTGGCTGCCCCCTTTAAGGGGACACACTTAGGCCGCATATGGGCCCGTTGTGGTACCACATGGGAAGACATGCCTCCCTAATTACCCATTTGGTGAAGCCACTTGGACTCATTAATGAAGCGAGCCATGTCTTTTATTCGAACAGATGGCAGCTCAGTGAGAGAGGAGAAAAAGAAAGAACGAGCAGAAGCCCGGGCAGTGGCACATGAGGTGACTCACCGTTTCTTCTTCCACCTCCGATCTGCAACTTCTACAGAAGTCATTGTAAGGAACGCCAAGGCGTTCTGCGTGTTTGCCTATTAAGCAGTGTCCTGTGATTATGAAGACTATACGCCTTATGTTGGTGCGGCCCAGCACCAGGAGTTGACTGGTCCTTTTGTAGTCCAGGTCTACCCACATCAACCTTGAAGTTAGGCAAGAATCTTCCTCTGCCCATGCCTTGCGCGCTTGCCCGTAGAAATCAGATTTAATCTTTAATTTAACTGAGGCAAAAGGAACACCCAGTTCGGTCTCCGTTAAAATGTTATCAAGTTCTGTGCCGGCCCTCGCAAGGTCGTCCGCTGTACAATTACCTTTGATGTCCCTGTGTCCAGGTCACCCACATCAGGGTCACCGAAGAGTGCTTAGTCATCTCCTGAAGAGACGAACGACACTCGCGGATTGTCTGAGATGTGGTTACCCCACTCGAGAGGGACTTTATGTCCGCCTGGATGTCCGTGTAAATCGATAGTGACTGAATATAAATGTTTTTCTCCACGATGGGCTTACAGAAAAAGGAAAACAAATCAAAGATTCTGGTACCTTTTTCGCCGTAGACAGCACTGGTATTTAACTGGTGCAAATTTACCCAATTGCATCAAAAAGTACTAGAATAGTTCTGGTGCATACCTACTGTACTAGTGCTTTCCTGTACAGATGTTATACTAATTTTCTACAGAATTTTATATGGACAGGGGTATAGAAAATAACTAGTAGGCTTTTGCACAAGTAAAGTACTAGCACCGCACTAGTTCAAATTCCTATAGGGTAAGGCTAGATCGCTGAAACAAGAGAAACTTATCGAGAAAATCTAATAAAGCTGATCTTTTTCGGGTGAAACTCTGAAACCCTGGCGCAATATTTTAAAAGCTATTTAAAGACATACTCTCGTATAGCTCTTAAATAATCTCGCATATCTGCGCCACTTTTTTTGATGCGTCACAAAAGCAATTACATTAAAATTTTTGTAATGAAATTTAAGAGTCAAACTTAATTTTACTTCTCTTACTTCATGCTTGGTCTCTCTTAAGTTATGACCTGAAGTAAACTTAATAATTATTGGTTTGCCAATATTTAATCATTTCTTTGACCTGTTTAGAAGGTCGCATCCACTCAACATTGAGACTCGTGCCATCTCGGTAATTTATTTGTTATTACGGCAGAAATATTCCAGAAGTTCTCTAAAAAAAAAAAATTGCATAGCCAAAAGTGACTTAAAAAATATATTAAGCTGATAACTAGTTCATACAAAATTACGTCTTACTTTTGCACTTTGATTTGGACATAAATCGTTGAACGTTTATTTTTTTTTTATAGGTTTTTCCTAATTTTAATTCCCGGTAATTCAACTTCTTTCTTCTGGACGCGATCGTGTCGTTCGTGTTTATTCGTTCTTTTCTTTTTCTCTCTTCTGTGATATATGTTTAATATAAGACCACCTTCAGGCCAAGTCAATGACGCGAAGGCTTGAGCGTGGTTTGACTGGAGCAAACCACTTGAACAGGAACACAAGATTATATGATTAAAAATGGAATGGTGCATCAAGTCTTTTGATAAAGACCAAGGTTCTAGGATTTTTTTCCACGTTCCTAAACTTTCTTTATGGGAGCCATAGCTCCAGCAATGTTATGGGGTGGTGATAAATGGTAAAAATTTTTCCCATTTTCCCAGTGCTAAAATTTCGTCATAGATCGGAAGATGAAATATTGAACGCGGAAGGAGTTATGGCCATCAATAACTGCGCAACTAAATTCTCGGCCTTACTTTTTGAGATCGAATTTAAAACAACCTGACATCAATCTGACAAAAACAAATATAGGGAATTGCTATATTTGCCAAGTGATTTCAGAAACTGCAGCTAAATTTATTGTTATTATTATTATTATTATTACTTTATTGATATTAGTACATACGATTAGATCTTTTTACGTACAATTGAAGAGGAGGTAATCAATTGTGGGTTTAACGGGTCTGGCGGGTTGCGGCATCATGAAAGGAATTTTTAAATTTTGTTGATTTTTCGATAGGTGCCATCTAAAAACACTGTGGAGACTGCTTTTTAGATTTTGAACAGTCCTTGAAATATCCTTGAAAATCCTTTTTTAATAAGCCTTTTTTCAAAATTTCATATCTCAAAAACTAATCAAGATAAGAAGATGAAACAAACGTTGTCCAATTGCTAATATAACAGGAAATCAAAAAAAAATTTTTAATTTTTACACTGAGAAAAATTTTCCCACAAAACTAAAAATACAAACTTTATCAATTTTTTTCAGTGTATTCCCAGTTTGACGCTACTCTACAAATTAAAAAAAAATACTTCTAAGTATTTGCTTTCATTTAAAAAAAGTTTCATTCAAATTAAATGGCGCAACAGTGAGATATTCCAAAAATTACAAGTGCACATAGATGCTCTAGTACTAATATCCAGTACAAATGTGCGAAAATGATACAAAACACATTACTCATACGGCATGTTTTTAAAAATTTAATATCTCCAGAAATAATTAAGATAAAAAGATGAAAAAAACAGCAACTTATTGTTAATAAAACAAGGAATATAGAAAAATTATTTTTAAATTTTACACTGAGAAAAATTTTTGCACAAAAAAGAAATCAAAAATTTAACTATTTTTTTTTCCAGTGTATTTCAGTTTTTGTAAAACTTTTTGAATATTTAAAAAAAATACCTTGTTTTATTAACAATAACTCACCGTTTGTTTCATCTTTTTATGTATGTATTGTGATCAGCTGTTAACGTTCACGCCACCAAATCTCTTTGTTCTCTAACAGAGAAAGAAAACAGATCGCAAAAATCTTTCTCTCGCTCAAAATCAAAAGAGCACTATGAATGAACATGAATTCTCATTTGCGGCTAAAAAGCAAAAAAAAAAAAAAAAACTAAGAACGAAAGCAAAAAGAATTTGAAGAAGCAGCGAACGCCTGTGCTGGAATGAAAACAAGTCTTAGCACCAAGAAGAACTTAAGCTGAGCATTAGACTCTGTAGCTTTGTAGCTTATGCCTGACCCGTTGTCATCTTCTTCAAATCCAATAGAAATAAAAACTCCGACACATTTGCCAAAAGAGTTTAGTCACGTCTGGAGCTTGGTTGGAGTCTCATTGTTTAAGCGAAAAGTTTGCTTTCGAAGTCTTTTGTTTCAAGTCGCATCATCAGCGATCGATTAGTCAGAATAACTTAAAACACGACACGATTAACAACAAAGTGCTATTCGCAAATTCTTGGAGTTACGTGTAAATATTCGGAGAAATTTTCAAACTGAAATATCCTCGCAATGAAATCGGTTTTGATACTTGTTTGCTGCATGGCCAGTCTGGCCTTGGCCTATGATAATGGTAAGTTCAAGCGACGAATCAGTTCTTTTGAAGGATGAAATCAAAATAGGCTTATCATTATTTTGTTATTGTGACGCAGGTCAATTGTTACATCATCGCCTTTTATAGGTAGTCTTAAATGAAAGCATTGATTTTTTTTTTTTATTAAATTTTTTTTCTATTAATTTATTTATTTTTTTTAACTTTATCAATCCAGTAATTCTTTGACGTAGATTTCGGGGGATTTTATTCTTAAAGTGATTATTTTGTTGTTATCGTCTTTGGGAGCTCATTAGGAAATCAAGTTTTCTTAATTACGCTTCTTGAAGTCGAGTCTTTTATTGCTTAAGACTGGAATTGTGTTGATTTCTGGGAGATTCCAAAATAGATTTTGCGATGCTCAACGAAAAACAAGGGGAACAAATTTTGCCGAATCAAATTGAGTTTTGTGTTAATTTTTTTGTTTGTTGCTTGACATTGAAATGAAGAGATGTGTTTTTTTTTTTTTTTTTTTTGCTTTTTCAGACAAGTATTTTGATAATTTATTATGAATTGAAAGTTCTCAGTTGGGGGTTTAAATGATTTGCTCTCGCGTTAAATTTTTTTTTACTAACCAAAAATTGACGGATTTGAATTAATATCTCCGTAAGAGGATTATTTTCTATCAATTCTTAATTAGAAAGAGTTGAAAGCTGAAGAAGAAATTCACAAATATTTTATTTCATTTTTAAAGATGAAAACTGAGGACAAGTTTCATACCAGTTCCCCACCCAGACAGAAAAACTTTTCTTGCAAATATATTAGGGGCGTGTTAAAAACGTTGGAATGTCGGAAAATCGGAAAATTGCGACTTCTTAAAGATTTTTTTAAAACATTTTTTGTATTTTGCACAACTTTTTAAGCAGTTAAAATTTTCCGATTTTCCGACTTTCCTATTTTCCGACGCCTTTGTGAATACCCCTATTGTAAAAGGACTAGAGTTTATTAAATGATCAGCTGACTTCTTCCAAGTCGATCATATTGAGAAAGCTTTCCATTTTGTCCACCAAATTCAATGGGAAATTTTCGAAATAAAATGGGTCAATTAGAAAAAATTTCGATCTCTACAGTAAGCGTTCAAAATTGTATGGTACGGTCATTCTTTTGGAGTTGTTTGAGGATCTCTCTTAATAACTCCGAGGAAGGCTAGAGGCTTTAATTTCATAACTGAATCCAAAGAGCGGTTTTTATTGTTTCAGAAAGTACCTATATTTCAAAATTTTTGCTCTATATAAAGGAGATAAATACTACCATCATAGCTCTCAATAACTGATGACCATTAATCTCGATTCAATTCGAAAATTTGTGATTCTCTATTAAAATCTTCAGAGCGAGAAAGTATCTTCAAAATTGACCTAAAATTACGAAAAAAAAAACTCAAATTGAATTGCCTGAACGATTTTACTGTACTTCTTTTGACTTTTTTCAATGGCTTGAAGAACAAAATTAATTAAGAATATTTTAAAGACAAGGAAAGGAGAAGAGAAAGTCGCCGATATTGATTTTTTTTTGCATATTTTCCATTTTCTTTTTTGTTCAGATGCTGGTCACTTTGTTCCAAAGGCCTTCTATAAAATCGATTCGAATGGCCATAAATCTAACGTTCATCCAGTCAATCCTAACGTAAGTACAACGAACCTACTCCACAGCACTCCATTCCCACCAAAGTCGATAATTTCGTTAAACACTTAAATATGCAAATGGAGTGCTTTTTTTTTTTGTGTTCTCTTCATATTCATTTATCGTGCCTTATCTTCGATAGGTCGCTCATTACCTGAGACGTTTGCGTAGAGAGACAGTCTCATCGTCGTCGTCATCCTCGTCGTCATCGTCTTCGAATGGTGGACCAACGTTCTTCACAAGTCAACAAGTTGTATCACATACACCCGGTGTTAGGTGAGTGTGAAGTTCCTATAAAGTGTCTTAGATAATGTTTGAAATATTCATAAAAATATTTTCCAACAGTCTTGCTAGTCGCTTTGGCGGTGTACCTGAAACTGTCGGACATGTCGTTCAAACGTCCGGAGTTATTGATAATTCGGGACGTGTACACTACATGACACAACATGGTAACATTGGTGGCTCGAGTTACTCGCGTCCATCGGATCAATATGACTCGAGCTACTCGCGTCCATCGGATCAATATGACTCGAGCATACTCGCGTCCGGAGAGCAAATACGACTCGCGTCCGGACAGCAAATACGACTCGGGCCGATATGATTCCGGTCAATATAAGCCGAGTAAATATGAATCTTAAATCTTCGTTAGGTGCTCTCAGTGCTGTGCAGTTTAAAAAAAAAAAAAAAAAAGATAAGGAAAAAAGAAAACAAAAACACAAAAATTATTTCTAATTCCTAATTTTAGTAAATTTTGTTATTCGGTGTCTTTATTTTTACAACAAGAAACTGATAGCCCAATAAAAAAAAATGGCATTTTGGGAGCAAAGAATATTCATCTATGAAAAAGAAATCGAATACGAGAAGTCTCGAATGACGACAATTGAATGCAATTCAAATATTTTTTGAATAAACATCACGTCATGTACTTCAATTCTTACGTAATGCTGCAGAAGAAGATTCGCCACGACATTCAAGTCGGACTATCATCAATTTAAAAACAATACCCCGGAATCATCGTTGGCTGATGAGTAAACATCATCGTCCATTAAATCAGACAACAAAAGAATTTATTCGTCAGATTTTCGACTTGTTTTGCTTTCCTGTTCGATCGCACGTCCGACATTAAATATTGCGCCTAAAATTATGCACAATTTTTTCGATTTTCTCCGCAGTTCGTCTCTCTTCTTCATTGATAATTTTATCTCATCGATTGATAATTGCTCTCAACAGATTTTCCCCTCGTCACAGTGAAGGCATCTTCAAAAATGAACGTATACAAATGATTTCAATGAAGAAAAACCTTGCAAAGAAGTCAAAGAAAAATATTTCAAGGAAAAAGTTATTGTCAATAGGGCCAGATCGGAGGATTTTTTCCATTTGTAGGGAATTTTTTGACGAAAATGAATTTTTTCGTATACAAAATAGATCAAAATCTCCGACGAGATAACTGCATCAAAATACTGGAAGGATTTTTAATTGTTCTGCTTTTATCCTTGTTTGAATTAATAGGAAGAATAATATTTTTCGCTTTAATTGCGGATAAGAATTTTTCCTTTTTCAACCAACTTGGACCATGAATTTTATATACTTTTCCGACTAATTCATTAAACAATATTTTGCGACTCTTATTCACAAATATTCCCCATAATCGCTCCGATGAAAGGTCATAACATCAACTTTGATAACCAATTCTATTTACTCGAATCGCTTGATCAAATAATTGAGTCCGCCGAGAAAGAGACAGAGAGAGAGAATAAGAGAGAGAGAGGAGGGATTTCAAATCCAATAATGTAGACCTCGAGGCGTACAGAATAATAAAATTCGTTTATTTGATTAAATGAAATTGTTTTCGAAAATCAAACAATGAATTTATGAAATTTTCACCAGACCGATCTAATGTTATTAAATCGTATTGTTCACTCATTTTGCGGCTTCTATTTATTGCATGAAATTTTTAGTTTAATCACAATTGAATAGCGCTTTTCAGGAAAATCTTTTTATACACGATTGTTTGTATGCATAGGCCAAAAAAAAATATGAACGCTTTGAACGATTGTTAGTCATTAAAATACACCGATAATTTGATCAAATTTTCGCTATAATTTTTTTTTTTTTTTTTTTTTTTGATGAGCGAATATTAAATTATCCGAAATGAAAGCCGAAGGCCTCCGTTGCCAGTGCTCCTAGCATATAAGTTATAAATTCATTAATAACTTTCATTATGAAAAAAAAAAAAAATATAAAAAAATATCCGAAATGGAATTAAAGTGCTAATTAGACGAATAAAAAGATAATGAAAACAAATTCGGCCTCATATAGATTTGGACACCATCTTTTCTAATATACATTCATTTGTTGCTGTATTTCAAACCAGTAGCGCATCGAAATTGAGGCTTAGGTGCTTGTTTTATAATACAGTACACTCGGGATAACGTCAACTAATTAAAACCGCGAGTGTTGACGTTGACCAGATTGTTGACGTTTATGATTGTCCTCATTTTAGACCAAAATAAAGTTGGAGTTATAGTTTTAAACGTTATTTTAGTATCCAAACTAAAACCAACCAATAATCTGATTCAAACAAATTTTTATGTACTTTGGAAAAATAGAAAAAATATTTTATATGAGATCATGCCACTTTCGGTTTTTAGAGATCATTTTATACGCGCATCAACAAGTTCGAAAGGAGATTCCCGGAATTCTGAGAATTCGTATTCTACAGGGTGTCCCGTTGGGAAGTACATTCCTTAAAAGGGGTGGTAGGGGGGTCCAAGATGAACAAAAAATCGTATGTGAGGGTGGGGTCCCAAATGCACCCCTGAGGAGTTATGTGGCTTTAAAGTTTTTTAACACAAAGTCCAGAAAAACAATTCTCCCACGCCAATGGTTAATTGTAGAAAAAAATTTGAATTTAGTTTGAAAGCCAATTGTATGTGCTTTTAGGCAAAATTAAATTTATGGTAAAAATTTGACCCATTGAGGGAAAAATAAACGGTCAAAGTGAAAAATTCTGAAAAAACTTTCATTTTTTTTTACTTTGGAAGCCATTTTGGGATGAAAAAAGGCCAATTAACACCCAATTTTTTTATTTTATTCAAAATGCTGGATCGTATTACCTTTAATTTGGTACCTCATATGTCAACGGGACACCCTGTATACGTAATTCCAGCTAAAATTTTCTATTGCGCAGAGTTTACCTTTTGGAGCTTTTAGCTTATGTTGACGTTTTAGAATAGTCAATGTAAATAAAAAAGTGTTGACGTTTTGGGGTGTTGACGGAATAGGGGGTTGACGTTATCCCGAGTGTACTGTATTTACATTTACAACGGTTTCCGAGAAATTTAAAAATATTAACAAAAAAAATTTCAAACAATATGCATTACAAAACAATTTAATAATGAATACCCCAAAGTAATAAAAAAATATATATTCAAAAAGGAAGAAAAAATAACACGAAGCAAGTTTTAGAAATTAGAGAGAAAATCGAAATCTAAAATGGTCTGAAAAGGCGGTTTTTTTTTGTATCAATTTTGAATTTGCATTGTTCTTCACAACATGTTTTGTTTTGTATAAAGTTGAAATATTCGAATGTTCCTCTCTATGTTTCATTGAAATTTTGTGCATCATTCTCATTTGCTGTAGGCGTTTTGATATAAAAGAAGCATGTTAGCAGGTTCATGGAATCAAATTGGACGAAGGGTAGCTGAAGTGATGGGTGTGTGTGTTGTTCGAAAGAGTATTGAACTTGTGTCGAGGACTTTGCTTTGGTACTTTTTTTTTCAATTGACTGTATGGTTTTAGCTTTGGCTACTGAAGCAAACCCAATGGCGAAAATGCTGCTTACAGAAGCGATGAATCGCAACACATTTCGTAGGCGATTATGCATACGACCTCATATACCATCCTGGTATACTGGTAGTTCGCTTACAATCTCGTATACTTTGTAAGCTATTGGTAGGCAGTTCGCCTACAATCTTGTATACTTTGTAAGCTATTGGTAGGCAGTTCGCCTACAATCTCGTATACTTTGTAAGCTATTGGTAGACAGCTCACCTACAACCTCGTATACTTTGTAATCTATTGGTAGACAGTTCGCCTATAATCTCGTATACTTTGTCGAGTCTAAATATTAACTAGTAAGCTAGTAGGATTCGCTTACAGTCTCGTATACTTTGTAGCTATTAATAGGCAGGTCTCCTAAACTCTCGTATACTTTGTAAGCTATGTGGTAGGCAGGTTCGTCTTACAATCTTGTATACTTTGTAAGCTATTGGTAGGCAGTTCGCCTACAATCTCGTATACTTTGTAAGCCTATTGGTAGGCAGTTCGCCTACAATCTTGTATACTTTGTAAGCTATTGGTAGGCAGTTCGCCTAAAATCTTGTATACTTTGTAAGCTATTGGTAGGCAGTTCGCCTACAAGTCTTGTATACTTTGTAAGCTATTGGTAGGCAGTTCGCCTACAATCTCTGTATACTTTGTAAGCCTATTGGTAGGTCAGTTCGCCTACAATCTTGTATACTTTGTAAGCTATTGGTAGGCAGTTCGCCTACAATCTTGTATACTTTGTAAGTATTGGTAGGCAGTTCGCTTACATCTCGTATACTTTGTAAGCTATTGGTGGCAGTTCGCTACATCTCGTATACTTTGTAAGCTATTGGTAGGCAGTTCGCTTACAGTCTCGTATACTTTGTAATCTATTGGTAGACAGTTCGCCTATAATCTCGAATACTTTGTAGGCGGTATGCACTGTCGCCGCTGGGTAACAGTCCAATAATTAAAGTAACCGTAACGTCTTAAAGTGCGATAGAGACGACTGTATTAATTGTCCAGTCTTTACGTCAAATCTGAGTATCGGCCGTTATCATTTTCTTCGCTCTTCCCCCAATGGAGTATAAATCGACATTGAGGCTCCAAGCGATTAAAATATTGCGCCCGTAAGTCTCGAGATATTGAAAAGTATAGCTTAAATTATTTGATTTCTGTGCTAATTTGGTTGGGCTGTGCCTATGCCTTTAAGTCTGCCTTGTGATACACCTTGATATTTTGCTGAAAACCGAAACCTTTTATTACAGTTTGCTACAAAAAAAAAAACAACCTTGAAATAAATAAATCAATAAAACTTGACAAATTTCGTTCAAAGCAAATGAATAAAAAAAAAAGCTATTAAATTAAATGAGAAGGCAGAATTGTTCGCAAAACCGGTTTACTATGCTACGCAATTGCAACTACAATAGTTTATCATCAGAAAAAAGTCCCATAATAACGGTCCGAACAATTCAACGTCTTTATTAAATTGTTTACGCCGAAACGAAAATAAAAAACCTAGACACGATTCTAGTGCACCTACTATAGAATTAATTTAAGCCCATCTACGCTCAAGGGCAGCGGTTCAAGCGCCCGTGTAAATAAAATACAAATGATTTTTTGTTAATTTTTTAAATTTATTTTGAGGGATTATTTTTCACTTGAATTCGTAAAAACAATTTTCACATAAAAATCTTTTGGGGAATTTTCGCAGGTATCACAAAATCTCAATTATTTAAGAAAAAACTCCAAAGTGTTTTGCCGTCAATGTGAGAGGCTTTTAAAAGACTGAATTTTCACGGCCTCATACTGCTGCTTCGGCCATTCCTATTTTGATCTAAATTTTGTCAATCACGGATCTGTAAAAGGAAACGATCGTCAGTTCTAGCAGGTGTGAGGTCCTATGTGTCGGTAATTTTCTCACCTTGAAACAATGATGGTGGAACGGTGACGCCATGTGGGCCAGCATTCAACGGTGCCAAAGGAATTTTTTCCGTTGGCTCAATCACAATCGGTGTTATTGATGCCGGTTCGGCCTTGTCGTCCGTTAGCTTGTGCTTCAAATTTTCATAGGTTTGTGAGACTGTATTGCTGACCTTCTCGGCATATGGCTTGGCAGCATCCTTGACATCTTTTGCTCCCTCTGAAATTTTGCAACCCAAGTTTTTGAACCACGCAGCAACTTCACCATCATCGGCACCAGCAGCATTTGAACAATCGGCTTTTGTGGATGCTGCGCAGAGGATGACGGCAAAAAGTGTTACCCAAATGATCGATTTCATATTTTTCTCCTCTTTTGTTATTGATTTAAGTGAGTGACTTTCAATTGGGGAGCTAATGAACGACTTAAAAATGCTTTTATATATTCAAACTTTAAGCTTCTAAAGATGAAATGCTACTGAATTGATCTGATTTTGATTAAGCCAGAGTATGTGACGGGCTCAGAATGACATATAGAGCGAGAGAGTCGAATTGTTGCTGGTATACACACTTTTGAGTATATTCAATTTGGTGTGTAAACATACGCACATACATACGTGCTTGTGCTTGCACTCTGAGAACGTTATTTGTTGTCATCCAAAGAAACGGAGATTTTGTTTTGTTTCAGTTTGAGTCTCTTTAATCAAGCAAAAGTTGATTAACAACTGATTGAGATCGACTAGTTTTCAGGGCTGCCAACGAATGTTGGATTTATTGAGATATTTAAGATTTTTACCTACCATGTCATATCATTGTTTGCTTCCTGTAATTTTTTTGGGAACTACATATAAGTAATATACAGGTGTGGCATAGGAACTCGACTCATTTTTGAAAAATGTCGAATTTGAGAAACGAAATTGATCGATTTGGCGTATTTTCGGACAATATAAATCCGATTTTAGAAAATATTTCAAATCGAATTTTTGAAGCTGAATTGTGTTTAAGGTCAAATTGCAAAAAAAAAGGAATGAATAGTGCAAGCGAGAATGAGGTCATTCGATGATTGGACACTCAATACTTTGAAGCAAGTCATGACCCTTTTGGGAGTGTGCTTGAGTGTGCCAGAGACGTTTTTACAAAAAAAAAAAAAAAAAAAAAAAAAAAATCCTTAACCCTTAATCGCATACGAAACTATCTACGGTTTCTCAAAAAAAAAAATAAAACAAATAAAATTCCTTAACCCTTTATCGCATACAAAACTATCTACGGTTTCTCAAAAAAAAAAAAAAAAATTAACAAATTTAATCCTTCTTAATCGCATACGAAACTATCTACGTTTTCTCAAAAAAAAAAAAAAAAATTTCAAACATTCCTTAACCCTTCATCGCATACTAAACTATCTACGGTTTCTCAAAAAAAATAAAAAAAAAAATTCCTTAACCCTTAATCGCATACGAAACTATCTACGGTTTCTCAAAAAAAAAAAAAAAAAACAATTCCTTAACCCTTAATCGCATACGAAACTATCTACGGTTTCTCAAAAAAAAATAAAAAAAAAAAAATTCCTTAACCCTTAATCGCATACGAAACTATCTACGGTTTCTAAAAAAAAAAAAAAAAATTTAAAAAATAAAAAAATTCCTTAACCCTTAATCGCATACCAAACTATCTACGGTTTCTCAAAAAATAAAAAAACAAAAAATTCCTTAACCCTTAATCGCATATCCAAACTATCTACGTTTCTAAAAAATACAAAAATTAAAAAATTCCTTAACCCTTAATCGCATACCAAACTATCTACGGTTTCTCAAAAAAAAAAAAAAATTAAAAAATCCTTAACCCTTAATCGCATACCAAACTATCTACGGTTTCTCAAAAAAAAAAAAAATCTGTAACCTTAATTCTGTAATACCCAAAAGACTATGCTTAGGATTATTTTTTATCTCAAATAAAATACAAACGAATTTATAAGAAATTTTAACCCTATATGATTCGCTAACAAGTACTATCTAGGTTTCTCAATAAAACAATAGCATCCATCCAAAGAAAACCAATAACATTCTGTAACATTCTCCATAGAAATTTGGTCGATTTCAATAAAAACATTCGTAACTTGATTTTACATCCTTTCAGGAAATTAGGATAAATTCAACATTTTGAGAATTCTATTTCTCATTGCACAAGTTGAGGGAAAATTTAAATTATTCCTATGCAATCTCTACAATCCAAAATTGAAGAAAATCGAATTATAATCTACAATCGAATTTCAAATATCAGATTCTCATAGACAAGTGGATAAAATATGGCTCTGTCCAATTAAGAACCAATAGCAGTCCGACCCCAAAGCAAAACCAACAAATTCTGTAAATTCTATATGAAATTTTGGTCGATTTCAATTCCGATTCCTTCAGTTTTCGGATTCTAGAACATGCCTGATTGTATTTAATTCAGAGGATTCATTTCTCAAGCATAATCTCGAGGTAATTCAAATTATTCTTCAATCTTAGTTAAGGGAAATAAATCACATCGATTTGGGAATCGAATTACCTTTTCCGGGGAAGGGTCGTTTTCAAAATCGATTCCAAAAACTATCGATTTCCATGACACCCCTGATAGCTCTAAAATTAGAAAAGAAATCACATTCAAATTTTTCCACACGGTTGACTTTCTATAAAAATCGATTTTCTAAGAAACGTCTTGGTTTTTTCTGAAGATTTTATTTTTCCTTTAACCCTCTTATTCCTAGCTCCGTCTCTAGACGGACTTTTTTCAAACTAAATTACCGAAAAAACTAATAATAATTATTTCAGATTCATGTTTTTCTACCCAAAATTAGTGATATCTGAACTTTTCATAAAAAAAAAAAATTGTGGCATTAGAGGGTTAAAACCCCTTAACACTATTATCATACACCTTCAATATTAAGAGTAAAATCCTAATCAGGATAAATTACAATTTTTTTTCTAAATCATAAAAGTTATAATTTTTAGATACAAATTTTAAATTCTAAATTTTTAATTTTACCCATCAATTAAAAATTTGAAAAAATTTGCTTAAAAACCAGCAGGATAATATATGTTATACTGGTTGGAAAAAATCGTCAGAAGCCTTTTCATTCTCATGTTACAGCTGGGGTCATCTTTAGACACGAGTTAGATTTACCCCACATTCTTCTAAAGTAAAGTCTAATGTTTCTGTTTCAATAGTGTCCACCCATTAAGATGAAGAGACTTGTCTTTACTTGAAACTAACATCAAAACTAACTAAAAGCAGCTTTCTGTTTACATTTTGTCTAACTGAACCTTTATTAGCTTTTATACTGTACTATTTGGTCATAGCAATTACATTTCCTCTTTTCTGTTTGACAATTAATTAATAACTTTCAGTAGTTACAGACCGGGAAAAACTTTTAAAACCGATAAATTTCAAAGCTCAATAACTTCTCTTAAATAACGAAATGCCTACTTCTTTAAGTGTCTCTAGTTCTTGTGAGCCGAACGATCGAATATCTAATTGAGATACAAAATTATTTATTGTTCATGGGAATCGAAGAAAATATTTTTAAAATTTTCTCAATTACAATTGGAAAGCCCCTTGTAACTGGGATAAATTGCGAATAGTTTTGAGACCCCAAAAAATCCCAATGACATTTTAGTCATCGTCACTTTGTTGCAAAAAACATTTGAACTTTCACGCTTCAACCGCATGCAAAATTAATTCACTTATCATATACGAGTATAGGATAGGAAATTTACGAGGCGCCGTCAATTAGTCTACAATGCGCTTTCGAATTGTTGATTTAGGTAAATGACTCAGATGTTCATTGAGCAAGGGATAGCCGGCTATGAGTTTGTCGCGGTTAGACGGGCTTAAATTGTTTTTCTAATCCAAGAGAATTTTTATTAAATAATAATATTTCTTTCGTTTTTGTAGTTATGGAACTGTTGGGTACAACATTCCATTGCCTATAACTTCTGTAGCCACAATTAGAGGACGTTGTGACGAACCCTTCCTTTCAAGTTAAAGACACGGAATCGTTGAATGATTCGCAACAGCAACGACAATTCTATGGAGCAGAAATATGTACCTTTAAGAACGATGTTTGTTTTATGAAAATAAGGACAATTAATTTTGAATTTTAGTTGAAGTTGATTTTTATTTTATTTTTTCTATTTTCGAACAATTTTTAATAAAATTAATTAAATAATAAATAAAATATACAGAGGGACGGATTCTGTTAGGATTTCTTAGTCTTAAAGAGATACTTTTAAGTGATAAGAAAGACCGAAGTGTGTCTAAAATTTGGCTTTTTCATGTCTTATTTTTAATAGGTATATCTTATATTATATATTTAATAATTCTTATTATCTTTTTACACGATTTTTTTTAAAATTATTTAAATTAATTTTTTTAAATGTTTTTTTCAATTTTTAATTTTCTTTAATATATTTTTTCCATTTTCTTAAATCGTTTTATTTTACCACAATTTTACACGTTCTATGCCTAATATTTAAAGATTATATTTTTCACGAATTTTTCTACACGACTTTCTTACGTTATCACTTGGTTTTAAAGTACAATTATACATTTTAAGTACATTCTGCATAAAAGAAGCAATTATATTTTCCCAAACAATAGCTTTTGAGCAGGACATACTCCTTGCGGCAGATGAACTCCTTGCGAATATAATTAATTCCTTTTTCAGTCAATTTTTGTATCATTTTGTACCATTTTTGTATCAATTAAATAACTTTCGCACCAGGCGGTACACAAGGATATGCCCTATCGCAGGGCCTCACTAATTTCGGGACCCTGTAACGTTGTGAAGACGCCGACTGGCTCTGCAGCACGAGTAAAATTCCGCAAATGCATATCGATTTGATGATATTGAAATTCATTATTTCGCTTTTTTAGTGGCACGAGTCCGAAATGGGTTACAAGAAAAAATAAATACTTCCACTGAATACCGATCGTTTAAGCAGTTCAACTGTCAATGAAAAGTTGAACGTTTAAGTTAACATTTAAATAAGAATTTTTTTTCTTTTTTTAACCCGCTTCAAGTTTTGAATTTCCCATGTACTGGATTACTTATTCATTGAGATGAGCCGCTGTTATATTTAGCTTACGCAGAGCTTTAAGTCAATTAGAAAAGTGAATACCTTTAAACCAGCCCCAATTACTCATGCAAATAAAATTATCCATTGCATTTGGAATTTTCATTCAATAAGTCATATCGTCTATCGATCGAAATTCTTTTTTTAAACTCAAATCTAGACTGAGTCTAACAACAAGTTTTTTTTTTGTGTTTTTCGCAACGCTTGTGTGGACTTTGCAATTAAGTCGATATACGAGGAAGTACAAAGAATATCCCAAAATTCAAAAAATGCGACATTTATTAAATAAGAATGCTGGTGAAATGAGCGGAACTCATCCTCCATATCAAATTATTATGAAATTCCTGACTCGAGTTTGTTCGATGAACATGATTTGTCATGGGAAGAAAGGACGCGCTATGAGTCATAGCTAATGCGGTTTCAACGATATCATTTTGACTTAACTTTTTATAACTTGTTCTCGTATTCAATCTTTCATCGACTTGAAATTATTTCTTCATTATTTTGTGGCCATTAATGTCTTCGATATTTATTTCTATTTTCAGAACATCGAAAATAATTGAGTGAATCAGTGATTCTGTAAGCTGCAAACAGAATTTGTTGACAAGGGCCATGCATTTCAGACCAAATAAGGAGACTCTAGTTAGGAATAAAATTTATGAGTTTTTTGTAAGTACCTCTGATGAATTTATCAATAATTTCCCTTTATTTTTACCTCGTTCTTGTCAAGTCAAAAGAGCGAAGAGCGAAGATTCAAACCTATTTTATTTTGACCTCTTTTTTTAAGGCGATATTTTAGAGTGCAAACTCTCAGCTTCATTTTTGGTTTGGCTCATGGTTGTAGCAGCACTCTACGTGCACACATTTTTTGATTCATTTTTTAAATTCTTATTTTGAATTTAGTAGTCATACTTCTTTCTAAAAATTAGTTTTCCTTTAAATCAAAATTTAAAAAAAAAAGGGAGAAGTAGAACTTCTGAAGTTCTCCGAATTGTAAAAACTTTCTTTATTAAAGAAATATAATAAATAAATAAATGGAAATAATAAATCCTGTTCTTATTTGTTGTTGTCCTCTGATACAGCGGTATCCTTACGGATCCTTATACATAGGTATCCTTACGAATCATTATACTGGGTACATCTATTATCCTATACCTATTTATACTGCACCTTTAAGGGGACCTTCTGGTCTAGAGCACGAAAATTTAGGGTATTTTCATGATTTTTTTTTGGTATTAAGCCAAATCAAAAACGATTTTCTAAGTATGCAGGCTTATTATATTCTTTAATGATAAGAAATAAAAAATGTTGTTGTAATTTTTTTTTTTTTTTTTGTATTTTAAAAAGGACGTTGAAGTGGACCCTCTTTGAAAAAGTACCTCCGTGGTGTGAAAGATTTTGGCAGTTCTGGTAATCGGAAAAAAAAACAATAATATGTTATTAATCATAATGAATGCGGCTATGGCAGGAACTAGAATAAAAAAAATTCTTTTTAAATTGACAAAATGGCGCCATTTTTTATTTCAACAATCAAAAACTCCCCTTTTTTTGACAATTTTTTTGATGAAAAAATATGAAGTTCCTGAAATAAAACTTCGATTCTAGTTCGGGCCATAGCCATTGATGTTATGAATAATATATAAAAATTCCAGACAAATCGGTTCGATGGTTTTTTTGTTTTCATTCACACCAGGTCAAAACAAAGTAGTTTTGAGATAAACGCGTTCAAAGTTGCTTTGATCAAGCGCGCTGCCTGCTGTCTCTACCTACTAAAACGGCTGTAGCAAAACAAAAATTGTCAATATCTTCACGAAACTTTGCCAGCATATTCTTAAAAGTCTATTCTTCCGAAATATATAAAAAAAAAAATCAATTTTCAAAAAATTCTAGACCAGAAGGTCCCCTTAAATTGCCGCAAGCCTCCACATGGTCATTATTTTTGACCAATGGGTTCACTTTAATTCAAAAATTCACGTACAATCTGACCTTCAATATAGGAGTTAAAAATCAAATGTTACTATATCTCTATATTCTTTTTGATTAAGAATAAAATTTCCCGGAAATCTTATCAAAGAATTTCCATCCATTGACATATCTTACCTTCACCGGAAATTGACTCATCTCATTTGAATCTCAAACACATTTTTCTTTTTAAATTAATTTTTTATTTATTTATAAACATTTCTAACTATAAATAAATATTACACAATAAAATATCAGACTTTTTATAATATTAATTTACTTAATTTTGTATAGAAATCAGACTAACTGTTTCGGCGGAATGCATTTCTTTAGCACTTTTGACCAAACACATCGTTGCTTTGGCATTGGAGCAAATCGCTGCGCCTGTGTCGTCTGTAATGCCATTACGATGAGTAGTACACACAGTACGATGAATCTTAAATGTTTTGTGAATTTCATTCTTAATTTGTTCTTAAGTATAGATAGGCTTAGATTCTTATCGAAGCTCTAAACGAAGTGTCAACACTGTGTGACCACGAGCTGAATTTATACAGAAAAGTGTGGATAGTTTTTAGTTGAGGTGGTCCTCAACGTTTCGTGTTGCCGATCGACTGATATCGATGTCGATACGACTAAAAGGCTTGAACTCAAATAACAACAAATTCAAGCTTACGTTTGATCGTATTTTAAAAGCTGTAACAAGTTTCGGTTTCGCAGAAATATTCATCAATTAGCCAACGAGCTGAACTTCCCCCATAACACTCTCAGCCTTAAGAAAAAAAAAATGAAAAAAAAATGAAACAAAATGAAACAAAAAAACACATGTTCCCGCTGCACTTGACAGTAAAAATACTTTTCTTCTTCTTGTTTTTTTGTTCTTTCTTTTCATTTTTAGTGATTTAGGCAGCTTTTCAGAGCAGTTAACGACCTAAATAAAGGCTAAATAGCAGGTAGGATTTTATGACTCATCAAACGAATGCAGTTGGAATGCAGTTAAAAAAAGTGTTAAGATCAAATAGTGCATTTCCTTTCGCTTTCCCGCGCCAAAGTCTCAGACCATCAATGGTCCATTTAGTATGTAGATAAATATCTATTCAATTATAATTGAAAATGTTCTTTTGTTCGCATTGTGGCAAGATGAGAATTCGAAAAGCCCGCGAAAAAATGTGCGGAAAAATCCCCAAGCCGAGCATTCGGTATTCGTTTAAGTAGTCTCTTGATAGAGGGCAGTCGTTGCTATACATTTTTTTATACCCTAAAATACTTGGATTTTGTTTTCGGAATTCGGAAGTTCTCGGAATATTGCAAAAATTTGAAGCTTTGAAATGAATGAGTGGCTGATGCCGGCTGAATTTTTTTCATTAAGGGGGTCTTCTCATTGAAAACCCGTTTTTTTGACCCTTTTTAAAAAAATTCTTATTTGAAAACGCAAAGAATAATTGAAAACTTTTTTTATTAATTGTATTACAAAAGGTTCAAAGTAAATACAAAAATTTTTTTTGCCTCGATACGTGGGCTGTTCAAAAAGTAATGAGACTTCAAAGTTGGTGGTGAAAAAAAAAGGTACCGTCACGGCGGCCACGATTCCGGGTCTCCGGAGCGTCCGAAATGGAAAAAAAAAACGGGGTTATAACCAGTATAGATGTAATTCTCGGGTGAACCTCAAGCTTAAATTTGTGATTTTTTTTGACAAAATGGCGGCCATTCAAAAAAAAATTTCAATTTCGGGCTTTTTTTTTTGTAGTTTAGTGTAAAAAAAAAAATAGTAAAAAAATTTTTAAAATTATGGTCGAGGTTTACCCGAGAATGGTGACAATTCTGCGTCGATTCCACTTTGTTTCATGAAAATCGGTTCAGTTGAACTGGAGATATCATGGCCGCCAGTTCGAAAAACGTGGTTTCGAGATAAACGCGTTTAAAGTTTGAAGCAACGCAAAAATTACTCGTTTTAGCGCAGATCTTCCTCGACAAAGAAGGCTATATCCTCTAAGCTATTTTGAATTTCAAAAAATCCTTTTAGGGGCATATTCACAACTACCCAAGCTATAAATAAATGCAAAAAAAAAAGTCGAAAAAAAAAATTGCTCAATGAGAAGACCCCCTTAAGGGGATATCTCCAGCTCTGTCGGTCAGAAGTGAAAAGACTTCATACAAAAAGCTCTTCAGAAATGAAAAACTTTAAATAAAAAACGCTTCAGAATATTTCTGGAGTTTTTTTTTTATGAGAAGTTTTTCATTTCTGTTTCATAACTGACAGAACTGGATGGAGTCCCTAAGGGAAGAAATGCCAATTAATATGATAAGACTTCAAATCACTTCTCTTTTAAAGATCTTAATCTTGCCGGGGGGAGATGAAATTGGAGGAGAAGTAATTTTTCCTTATTCTTGACCTTCTTTCGAAGTTCTCATGCATTCAATTGTTTAGATATTGATATTTTTATAAATTCTTGTGAATATCAAAGAGGCTACAGGTCGTCTTTGTGGTTATTAATTTTTATTCAAATTTCCCAAATTTTCGACACCCATCGGTTGTCATCTTCGGGGAATTGTCCACTAAAAACAAAAAAATCTTTTTGATATTTTTTTTTTGCTGTAAAGTTTACTTTGACACCTTGTTTTAAGAGTAATCTATCAATGAAAGCTTGAAAAATTGAAGTAAATTTTATGAAAAGAAACTTTTTGAACAAATAAAATTGTTTTCACTAAATAAAAAAATGGGGAAGAAAATCAATTAAATGTTGAAAAAGCGAGTGGAAAATTCGGTCAAATAAACGCATATGTTTTTGAAATTTTACTGCATGATATTTCAAAAAATCGGAAAATTTTTTCTCCCCAGTAAATGGTCTTATTTAAGCCTAATATGGCATTCAGACGGCATCGAAATCCCGAGATTTCGGCACTTTTGAGGATTTCAGCCAATATCCAGTCGAAATACAGCGGATTTCCCATACAAATGAATGTCAAACGAAATCCGCTCAGAAATTGGATTTCAACGAAATCCCAAGAGAAATCCGGAACAAACTGAATGCAACTCTGTGTTTTTCCATATGTATCGAAGAAATATTGCAACACTACTGTCAAATTTTGAAAAAAACCAAAGTAAACAAACAGGCAATGCTGCCACACGCAAACGAAAAATTCCCTACAAACTAAAAAAAAAATCCCCACAATTGTTAACGTTTTTCCCTACCACAATATCGTTATATTTTTTTTTTAAATAATATGCCTCTTGCATACAGAAATGTATGAGTACCCATGAATATGGTAGGCTAATATTTTTGAGAATCTTTCAGGATAGTCTGGAACTCCGAATCGTACTAAAGTCATTTGAAATTTGGTTTTTTTTTCTTCAAAAATTTATTTTTTTTGTTGTGGTTCAAGTAAAAATGATTTTATTGAAAATATGAATAGGCCTTATCTTGTAGCGGTAAATAAAACCGTTTTCAATTTATTCAAAAAAGCCTATACAAATATTAGTGGTATTCAAGCAACAGTGCAAACGCAGTGTGCAATATTTGCACTTGTCAAATTGCGTACAAAAAAAGCAGTGCAAATATTGCACACTGCGATTTGCACTGTTGCTTGAATACCACTACTATTTCAATTTTCAAATGTGTAGACTATCGACGCTTAACGATAGCTTCGACCGAACTTTTTCACATAAACACAGGTTGGCATAGTTTTTATTTTGTCTTTTTAATTTTATGACAACCAAATTTATACAAAATTTATTAAATATTATGGAATACATCACAAATTCCGTACATTTGCCGATTTTAAGAAATCGGTACTTTGTCCCTACAAGTCATTTTTTGTTAAAAAATCCCTAAAAATTTTTAAGGAAATTTCTCTACAATTGGCAGCACTACAAACAGATGTATGACTGTCAAACCAAATCTTCTCAATGGCGATATTGTCGTGTGAACGCTTGGATTTCGATATGGATTTCACGAAATCCACGTGCCGAAATCCCGGGATTTCGATGCTCGTCTGAATGGCATATAAGAGTTAACCATAGGGGTATTCACAAAGGCGTCGGAAAATAGTAAAGTCGGAAAATCAGAAAATTTTATCTAAGTACTTAAAAAGTTGTGCAGGATACAAAAAAAAGCTTAAAAATTTTTAAGAAGTCGCAATTTTCCGATTTTCCAACGTTTTTAACACGCCTTTGTGAATACCCCTAATATATCGTTTTACTTCAACAAATAACCAATTTTATTTAAAAAAAAATCTTTTTAATATTTATATTTTTTTATCTTTATAATTTTTTATTTTATTTTATTTTTTTTTATTTTTTTATTTTTTTTTTTTGTCAGAAACCATACATGGGATCATTTGGGATAGAGGGTTAAATGAAATTTAACAATTAGTAATTGCGGAATTTTTTCATTCAACATTTCGCACCATTTCAATTCGTTCACCACTAAGCCTTGAACAAAAAAAATATTCCGTCATTTCATTGTTCACGATGTGAGGTGTTCACTCTAGGTACTCCCTTTTGAGGCAAAAAAAAAACCGCTCTGATTAAATGCTGCTTTTTATTTCGAAATAAAAATATTATTAAAATTTTTTTAATTTATTCGAAAATTCATTCTTAAATTTCCACAAATCAATAGAAATAAATACAATTTTAGTTTTAATCATGGCAAAATAAATTCCATTGCTCCTCTATTCGAATGACGAATTTTTGGATTTAAATGATGTTTTTAAGTCACCTCAACTCTCTCATCGAATTTCAAGCACTCAATGGTATTTCATTGGCAGCAAAATTCTCATCGGAAACATCATTTGCAATTGCGATCGGAGTGGATGAAGCGATGCTTGTACTACTAACACCATCATCCTTAATAAATTCTTTTTCACCCTCGATTGGTTCTTTTGCTGCTTGCGTTACGACTTCGACCAATTCAATTGTGGCGGCCTCATCGGCGGCTACATTTCCAATGCCAAGGCTTTCCACTGGACGGTGAACAATTAATTTCTCTACCAAATCAGTTATTGTATGAATGAATCCTTCACCGAAACGTTTAGCTGATTCACCGAAACGTTTCACTTCTTTCTCGATCTCCTCGACCAACGGCTCGGCTTTCTCCAATGTACATTGGACCGTGCGGAAGAACTTTTTCACATCGCTGAATTGGCCTTTAGCGGGCATCGGTGCCGAAGTTGTTACGGCGTCCGTCACAGCTGTTCCATCCGATTTCTCATCAACGTCCAATGACTTTTCACTTGCCGTCGTCGTTGAGTCATCACTTTGGATTGCACTGACTTTTGAAGCACCATCAGCAACACCACCGCCACCGCCACATATTGATGCCGCTTCGGTATACAGTAATACTACTTAGCATCACTATAGCGAAAGAAGTTGCGAAAAATTTCATTTTAAGCGCTGACAAAAAATCTGGCTCAATTTCGAGTAACTCTTTTGTCTGAGACGTCTGAGACACGAATCCAAACTGAAACTTGTTCTACGTCTGGCGAAGGAGTTTGGTTGGCTTTTGCTTTCGAGAGTTACAACGCAACGTCCAAAAACTATTACATTGGCTACCTGTTTTCTCCTCTTTCTTCCTATACTTTGTCTTCGCCTTCATCTTTTTGTTGTGCTTACTTCTCTCGTGAGAAAATTCCTCATCTCCGTTGGAACTTAATGCAGTTCAACGTTAAAGATTTCGATTCCGAAAGAACGTTTTCTGCTTAAACGCGCTTCGAATATTTTCAAAGTATAACGAATATCGTGACGATGCATAAATGAAATTACAGCCTCCTCTTTCGGTCATTCTTCGGCTTTTTTGCTTTCATTTTATTGTTTTGCTCGCTGATAAAAATCCATCAAATTGACATAGTTTAACAATTTCGACCAAAAGAAATGCTAATAGAAAGAAATCGGTAAACAAACAGAACTGAGCGCGAGCGATTAATAAAAGCTCTCTTTATTGATCAGTGCAAATTCGTGGCATTATCGAAAAGGTGACCATCAACTCTGCGGATGTGTGCTTATCAACAATATTTTCCTATTTAATTTAGGCTCAATACTTACTTAATTGATGTTAGAATTTCATTTGGTTTGCCCCATTAAATTTCGTTCAAGGCAAAAAGCTTTAAGAATAAAGAATCAAATAAGTGCCATACTATATATAATTCTCATTTGCTTCAAGAAATTTCCCGTGCAAGAGTTCAATGCAATCTGGGACTTTCAGGGCACGGTTTTCATCATACAATACGTTTTCGTTTTGTTTCATTTGTTGATATTTGGTAATACAGTAGTTTCGCTATATAAAAAACCCGTATATAAGAAAAACCCGCCTTTAAGAAACTGTTTACCAAAACCAAAAACTCTATGTAAAAATTTTTATAGTGGGTATTCCGTTTGTGAAGGTCAACCGGTCGTGAGCTGATAGAGGGGTCAGAACTAACTAAAAATCGTAAGGCAGGGCGGGTCCAAAATGCACCCCTGAGGAGTTATAAGGGAAAGAAAGAAATTTGCAGTTGTTTCAGAAATAAAATTTTCACGCCTCAACATTTGAATCCAAGATAAAAATTTTAATGCAGTTCAACAGAGAATTGTCAGACCTTTCTAGGCGTATAAAATAGTCTTAAACTTTATTGCAGCTTCAAGGGTATTTGAGCCTTCAAAGTCAAAATTTTATATTTTTTCAACATTTTTTGACTTTGAGAGCCATTTTGGTATGAAAAAGGTCCTATTAACACCCATATTTCTATTTTATTCCAAATGTTGAATCGATTTCCTTAAATTTGGTACCCCATATGTCTAATAATTCTTTTGAAAATAAGATGAGAAAATTAAATATCTAAATGAACTTATTAATTTCACTGTATCAAGTATAATAAGTTCGATTTCATTGATAGCAAACGGATAGATCCAGCTCCCGACTGGTTGACCTTCACAAACGGAACACCCTGTATAAGAAACTTGGTTTTTATCAAAAATTTGACACCCCTATTTTCAAATATCGGTAAATTAAAAAAGAAAAATTTTTCTTATAAACGCTTTTTTTTTTGTAAGAAGAAATTTTCTTATAAACGGGTTCTTATATAAGAAAAAACCGGATATAAGAATGAAATTCCTTGGCAAAATCGACTTTCTTATATAGCGAAACTACTGTATTGGGAAAAGTATCGACCTTGATAATGTCGACTGAAAGCATTATTGATATTTATTTATCGCAAAAATAAATCGATGTATCGATATATTGACCATTTTTATTCTGCATTCTTTTGTTGAAAAAAATACCTTTTGTACTTTTCTAAAATGGTTATTAGCATTCTTGCTTCTCAAAAATGTCCCTCTGGAAATATTTTTGCAGTCGCGTAGATGTCCGCTTATGAAAGAGTACACTGTTATCGAAATTTTGTGCTCATCTCTAGTGCAAAGGTCCTTAATATTTTCATACATTTAAATCAAAATGTATAAGTTTCGAAACTTTCTTTTGTTAGGAAATTAATTGGCCAGGTATGGTACATTTTCATATGTTTGTCGCAAATTTCCCTAAAAACAAATATTTTCGAACAGCAATCACGTTCTTAGGTTTGACTAAAATGGGCTTCATCGATCACATCGTCCACTTTTAAAAGCCAAGTTAATTTACTTGGTTTTTTGTTAATCAAATTTCTTAAACATAAGGTCTGTTCCCGTACTGTACGAAACTGCCAAATTTTTTGGAAAACTGTATGAAAATTGAGCAGTTTTGAACTCATGTTACTTGACTCAACAAATCAAAAATTTTAAAGAGTTAACAAAACGATCTTGCACGCTAAGTTGAACACTTTTCGCTTATAAATATGCATCAGAATTATTTAAAATATTTTTTTAATGCATATTTATAAGCGAACAGTGTTAAAATTAATTGTA
Source organism: Chlorops oryzae (assembly GCA_020466095.1). Taxonomy (NCBI): domain Eukaryota; kingdom Metazoa; phylum Arthropoda; class Insecta; order Diptera; family Chloropidae; genus Chlorops; species Chlorops oryzae. The sequence continues at coordinate 9,288,789 of CM035808.1, forward strand.
CGAAACAAAATAAATACAAAATTTATGACCGCCTCTTTTCGAATTGGTAATTATTATAATTTTGTTTTGATTTTACTCAGCTTTTAAAAAAACTTTTTACACCCGACACACTCCGTTTCGAGGGTATATTGAATTTGTGCGTACGTGTGTAACACCCAGAACCAGTCGATATGGGCCATATAAAAAATGTGTAAAGAAACGATCGGCGTCACTAGGAGATTCGATTTTCGTCCTTCTGTCCGCCTGATCGTCTGTCCGTCTGTTTGTTTTCTTATCGAAGGAGTCGAGCTATCTTCACGAAATTTGGTATGCGTGTTCACGGGGACATGAGTAAGGATATCAACGTTGAAAAATGATAAAACTCAAAGTATTTAGATAAAAATGATTCAAAAATTTTTTATTATTCTCTTTGGTTTATAAATACTGTGCCCAATTTAAAAACGCTGCCACATGTTTCTACATGAATTTTACATTAAGAATTTAATTTAGGAATGTTGTGACTAAAAAAAAAAAAAACAAAAATTACTTGCGCAATTTACTGCAATTGCCCAAGGCATCTAGAATATATCCATGGCCACATTGTTGTTCAGCCTTAAGAATATCCGGATTTATGATTTCGATACTTTCTCGCAGCGAAGCCTTTCCGAGCACAGTTACCTCCTCCTCCTCCTCAGAGTCTTTGGACAGTTTATCCTTAAAATCGTTGAATTTAGTTTTGATGTCGGCACCCAAATCTTTTGCCTTCTCACCTAATTTCTTAGCGCCATCCTTTATATCGCTGCCAAGCTTCTTCGCACCGTCAGAGACCTTTTCGGCGCCCTCCTTGATCTTACATCCGATATTCTTAAAGAAATCCCGTACCTCGTGCTCGCCGCTTATGGTTTCTTCGCTGGCAACTTTCGTTCCGATAATCGGAACATCCTTCAATGAGGGCAATTTCTTCTCATCGCAATCGAGCAAATCGGCCTTGACTGCAGCAGCAGCGATTATGACAGCCGTTAGAATTATAATTATATTTTTCATTTTTTTTTATTTTTCAGTTTTTGATTTTTTCAAAGTATTTTTTTCAGAATTTTTGGTTTTTTGTATAAATTCACTTCAAACAATTCCTGGCAGGCGTTGAATCGTTTGACTGAACTCGATAATTTTGAGAGTGACCCGCGAGTCGACACGTTTCGCGAAAAACTGTTGCGCTTTTTGCTGAAATTGCTCGCTTTATTTATGCTCAAATCGAGCTGTAAATTAAAAAAAAAAAAAAAAATTTTAATTCAATCAAGAAAATCGTTCTCGTTCTCGTTCGCTGTACGTCAATTTGCTTTTTGTTTGGAAGTCATTGTTCTGGGAATTACAAGTCCATAAATGCCTGGACTTATGTGTAGGCCGTTTATGGAATTGCAGTACAGAGAGCGTGCTCACTTATATGTATGTATATGAATCGGTATGTTGTAAGCTTATATCGACATTATCAATGAGACAATGGGCTACTTGCGACTAATCAACAGAATTTTACGTTCAAGTTCTTCTTATTTCCGTCTTAATTTGATAAAACTGACTAATGTGAATATGAATTAAACGTTTCTCCACATATTTACATTTATTTAAAAGGGATTTGCGTATAAAAATTATACGCAGTTATCTTCCTTTTCGGAGACTTTCAAACGTTTTCAAAGATTACAAATAAAAATTCAAAAAAAATTCAAAAATGCCTAACAATTTAAGCCTGCAAGAACCATACGAACTTTCCCTTTATCGAAAACATGCTGCCAGCTGTAAGCAACATGTTGCTTTTTATGAGCTCGAGTGGCTATGAAAATATTGTTTGAGTGTATGTGAATAAATAATCGCGTTTAATTAAATTAATTGTTCAAATTCATTGAAAAAAGTCACTCGCTTTTAAGATTTTTGAGAATAATTTACGGAAAGAGCGAAATTCTTTTATGCTGGAATGAAGGAAGCAGTTCAAGCGATGAGTAACGAAAAATTAAAAGTGAACAATTAAGGCAATGAGGAAGGAAGCTGACTATACGGACATAAATTTTTATGGAGAACTACCTTAACGTTTCCCGCTGGAAGTAAAAAATCGTTAAATTTTTAAATAAGCATCTTCCGATTTTCTTCAAATTAATTTTGATACATTTCTTTCGGTTTATGGGTAATGCCTACGAGCTTTCAAAAAAAGCATTTTGAAAAAGAAATTTTTTTGGGTATCATGGACATTCTGCTTTTGGTATTATAGATAATAACTTATTAATAAGGCCTTAGAACGCGAAAAAGGTATTGAAATTCGATTACGGCGGGATATAAAAGGAGATTAAAAGTAAAATGAAAATTTTTAATATGACTTTAACATATTTCTTTTTGATGCTAAGACGTGGCTTAGAGGACTTGAATTTTTCTAAAAAAAAAAAACGCATCAAAAAGAGCTTTCGTTAATTTCATTTTTAAAAGACCGTCGTTCAATCATTTGTGCATACTTTTAGGATCAAAATAAATTCAAAATTATTTGAATTAATGGTTTTTCGTTGTTTTACTGATCAATTGCTTAATAATATGTTTATGTGATTCGTAAATATTTATTATTTGAGCTCGGATTTTGAATATTTTGAATTTTTTTGAATTATTTGAATTTATTGAATATTTTGAATGTTTTTGAATTTTTTTGCATTTAACTGTGCTTTTTGAATATTTTATTCACTGAAGTAGGCTTTTTCTGTTAATTTATAAATTCAACATTTTAAAAGGCATACTAAATCGAACTAATTTAGAATTTTTGACTGTGAATTTTTTGCATTTTTGATTGAATTTTTTGCATTTTTTTTTTTGAACCGTTTTGAATATTTTTTGAATATTTTTTTTGAATTTTTTGAATTTTTTACATAAGGGGCATTCTTTTACAAATCGGACAAAAATTTAACTTCATGTCTCCGATTCCTCTGAAGAAAAAGATTCCACCAATATAAATGTTATGAAATGAAATAAACCTTTAATTGAAAAAAATGCATGTACTCCATTCTTAATAATTTGCCATATCACCATTAGTGTCTTAATCGAAATTATTTTCTCGATTTTTTTATTTCGAAACACTTGAAAATCTTAAAAAATTCATGGAAAACCTTTAATATCTTCCAAACAACTAAAAACGCCACTCTAGAAAAAATTTTGTTTTAAATAAAAAATTATAGCGCTCCGACTGGTACTTTGTAATTTTGATTTGATTTGGGGGACCACCTTCAAAATTGCATTTGCAGGAATCAACTGCAGTTTCTTGGTATTTTTAACAAAAATGTGAAAAAACATTAAACGCTAGTTTGGAGCACATTTCATTATCTATAAAACGGCGAACAAATGATTTGAATCGGATAAGTATATCCAAAGGTATGAGCTTTTAAGTAGAATAAGATTTCGTCAAAAATCAATTTTTCTGAAAACTTTAAGGTAACGGTTTGCGGTAAAAAAAATTTTTTGGAGAAAATCTAGTACTACATGTTGAATAGTATCGTATGTAGAAGCTGTAAACGAAAATTGGTTCAATTAAAAAAAGGTCAATTCATTTTTCCCTTAATTTTGTCCGATTTGTAAAAGAATGCCCCATATTCAAATTCCGAGGCATATTTATTATCTTATATTTCTTTTTGTATCTGACTTAAATGTAGCCCAATTGTCAATAATGTTGAATATCGTCTTTAATGAATTTAAGCGATCTCTACACCTCTGTAAAAAACATAACTTCAAATCATGCTAAATTTTTTCTTTAAAACTAAACTTGCCATTTAGAGCCCGCCGTCATAAAATGTCAATTCGTTTTTCACGCCTGAAACGCCCTTATTTGTCATTTTAATTCAATTATCAGAAGCTCTAGTTTGCAGCACTTTTCTTATAGACTTTGGCCTTCAAAACGTGAAAAAAATATATTAAAAATTTCTTGTGGAAAGTTTTTTTTTTATATTGATTTTTGTAAAAAAAAAAAATGTATGGGAGTTTTGCGGCTTTTTCGATAAGAACTTGAGAATGGACCATCCGATTTGAAGAAATTATCCCTCAAATAAAAAAAAAGTTAATTATTCTAACATTTTTCCTGAATAGTTTTAAAATCGGTCAAGAAAATAAGAAACTGTAGAACCTTAAGCCCATGCGATCGAATCATAATACATATTTTTAAAGTATTTTTCTCTCACCATAAGCACATTTAATCTCTTGCGACTCGTTATATCCCGTTTTAAGTTCGCCCATGTCGATTTATAAAACTTACACCTATCCAATGCAAAAGTAAAGAAAATTATTTTCTAAAAAAACCAAATTTACCCAAGCATACTTATAGGCAATTTCTAAAAAACCGCACCGCACAGTAGAGGCAATAAAATTGTACATGAAGTCATAGGTCGAAATCATAATTGAATAATTTAAATGGTAATTTCACTTTCCGAGTTTCTTGGCATCTTGATCCATTTTTTCACTAAGGCTAGTTTAAATTATCATAAAATTTATAAATACACAAAATTCTTTAAAGAATTTTTGCCCTGAAAAACAATCCACTTTCAACAGGGTACACTTTTTTTTTTGAAATTTTGTATCAGTAGGAATTGAGCTTTGACATTTGGGTATGTGTCAGTAGGTGTATATATTCTTCAGCAGTATCGAAAGATGTCGATTCGGACCTTCTCGATTACACTAGCTTACAGAATTTAAAACTTTCGCGAGAGCAGAGACGAAATGATGGTTTTAAGACTAAATTGAGTTCGCTGATCACGAAAATGGCATCCGTTTATGTTTATCATTTTTAGTTACCGAAAAAAATTAAAAAAATTTTTTTAGTACTTAAAAGTTAAAATGAAATTTTGAAAATTCAAAAAAAACCCAAAAAAGTCAACTTTTTTCAAGTTCAAATGCCTATAGCTCAAAAACTAAGATACCGATTGTAACAAATGATATATCGTTGCAAAGGGTACAGTTTTCTGCTTCATGCAGATATTTTATTTTATATATATATTTTATATATTTTAATTAGACGAGCCGTTTTGGAGTTATTTGGCAAAATCTTGTAAAGTATCCAAAAAACACGTTTTTTGCCCATAGCTCAAAAACTATTCTTTGGGGGAAAAAACGGATGCCATTTTCGTGATCAGCGAACTCAATTTAGTTTAAAAACCATCATTTCGTCTCTGCTCTTTTTTTTTGTTAACTAGTGTTATCAATTAATCTGTTTGTCAGTCCACCGGTCCTGATTTCTGTCCGTTTTTCCTTCTACCTAGCTATGGCGGTCTCACCTCTCAATTGTCTGAATCAATCGAATTGAAAAGTGGTCGTTATTGTGTCCGTAACTTTTAGTTTTCAAGAGTTGTAAAAAGAAGCTTCGAATTTATTTATTTACTTATTTAGAAAAGGTAAGAATCTGACCATATCAAAGTCGATAGTACTTTTCTTTCTTGATTTCCATTGACTTTTTAGAGGGACCATTTAAGATTATAAACGTAAATATTTTATAAATATATCCCGTCAGCGGGCTTCATAAAGAGTCTGAAAATCCTTTTTTAATAAGCCTTTTTTCAAAGTTTTATATCTCTAAAAACTAATTAAGATAAGAAGATGAAACAAACGTTGATTGATTGCTAATATAACAGGAAATCAAAAAAAATTTTTTTTAATTTTTACACTGAGAAAAATTTTCCCACAAAACTAAAAAGACAATTTAAACAATTTTTTTCAGTGTTTTCCCAGTTTGACGCAGCTCTACAAATTTTTTTTTAAAATACCTCTAAGTATTTGCTTTCATTAAAAAAAAAGTTTGATTCAAATTAAATGGCGCAACAGTGAGATATTCTAAAATTTACAAGTGCACATAGATGCTCTAGTACTAATATCCAGTACAAATGTGCGAATGATACAAAACACATGATACACTCATACGGCATGCTTTTAAAAATTTAATATCTCCAGAAATAATTAAGATAAAAAGATGAAACAAATATCAACTTATTTTTAATAAAACAAGAAATATAGAAAAAATATTTTTAAATTTTACACTGAGAAAAATTTTTGCACAAAAAAGAAAACAAAAATTTAACTATTTTTTTCAGTGTATTTCAGTTTTTGTAAAACCTTTTGAATGTTTAAAAAAAATACCTTGTTTTATTAACAATAAGCCACTGTTTGTTTCATCTTTTTATCTTAATTATTTCTTGAGATGTAAAATTTTTAAAAGCCCTGAAAATAAACCCTTTTCTGAACTAAATTTATTTATGTGGCAAACAAGATTTCGATAAAAGTAAATTAGTTTTCCATCCAAAGGCATAATTAGTTCAATTTGTAAATCATCGGTGCTGGAGTATAAAGCATTTAACGGTTATGGAAGCATAAATCACTCTCAACGAATAAAAAAAAAACAAAACAAACAAATGCATAAATATATTTACTTACGTGTATATAAAGGATAGGAGACATGGTGAAAACTGAATAAACAAAAGCATTAAAAATATTTAATAAAAAAAAGAACAAATCGAAATGGCCTTACACAATGAGCGTTTTTGATATTTATCGAAATTTTCGCTGTGATCGCTTGCTCTCAACAGTCGGAAAACCAAGCCGAAAGCGAGTGGTAGTGGAAACTGTTGTCGGGTGGTCTTCTGAAGAATTTTTTCTTCTTATTTGCATATAGAGGAAAAATAAAAATTTTAAAAAAATCGAAAAATTATTTTTTTTTTGGTTTTTCTGCAAAAATATTCGGTTGTGATAGATTGCTAATTCGAAAAATAAAAATAAAAATAAATAAAATAAAATAAATAATAAATTCGAAAAGACATTCAAAAGTTAGGATAACGAAAAATTTAGATGAACATTTTTCTGCAATTTATCGTTTCCATTTACATCACGAACTAATTGGAAAACATAAATCGAATGAATTATGATCAATGTAAATAAACTCATATAAAATAAAAATAAAAAATTAACAAATTAATTAAAATTAAATGCTAAAAATAATTCCAAAATATAATAAAAAAGTTTTCTGTACACAGAGCAGAAAAGCTTCCCCTTGGGAAAGCAAAAACCGTGGGAGCAGCTCGTGTAATCCTGAGCCATACGGAGCCGATCTATAAGATCTTTTATATGGGACGACGATATTTTGTGTATTTCAACGCCTCATTGAGAACAACAATAAACTGAATTGTGTATCATACTACATACATACATACATATGTGTCGACCAGCTGGCACAGTGCCAACGATCAAAAGATTCAAAATCGGTGTTGTCGTACGGTTTACGTTTCATCAGCCCAAATGAAAGTAGCACAGCGACAAAACAAAAATTATTGGAATTCGGGAGCAAATGCGCAGATATGTTTAATTTTTTATTTTTATTTCGCCTTTTTTTTTCATAGAATAAATGTCAGAATTTTCGAAATCGCACAAGGCAAGAGCATAACAACAGGTGGATAAGAGTGCCTAAGTCAAAATAAAATTTCAAAGTCACAGCCTCAAAAATAAGAGAACCTGACACTGAGGAACTCAGCTGATGCTGACGTTGACGTTTTCCGTTGACTCTGACTCATCGCCTGTCATACATACGTGCTTCTATGCAAGAATCGGTCGTTTGCATTTAAAAAATTCATATTTGAAATACCTAATAGTTTCAAAATATCTTTATGGACATGCATCAGCAATGTGAACCACACGGAACCACCTCATTTATAGCCACACCGAATGCGGAACACTTCGCCAGCGACGATACAAACGAAGCCGAGGATGAAATTGCGAATTTATTAAGCCTTAAATTGAAGAAACCAAAACACTGGAACTGGGAGCTGAGTACATCACGTGCTTGCTCAAATATTGCACTGCCGCGTATACTGCTCTATGACCATAAGGGAAATCTTCTCATCGATGTGAATAGTCAAGAAGAACAGGTTTTCAAAGAACCCAACATATTAGCCGCACGAAGATCGCAGAGCAGTGCTCGTGTGGGTAATCAAAAACGCTTGAGCCGTTCGTCGACTGTGAACCTTTCGCATTCCATACGACAACAATTGAATCAGGAATTCAATGGACTTCAAATCGATGAGGCCAACACTCCCTCCAGTCAGCTCTCACCCATCAACAGATCAACACTTAACTCAATAAAATCTCCTTCATTAGATACCACCACCGCTTCGTCATGCATTGATTTCTTTACGAACGATCTATCCGACTGTAAGATTGATCGTCGTTCGAGCTCGCTGAGAAGTGTTCGCTTCAAGGACGACGATCGATCGAAAGCATCGACAGTCACGCTACCTCTGAATGATATACAAACACCGCCACAATCGAGCGTAACGACACCAACTACCTCATCTTCGGGGGGCCGACGTGAAAAACGTCGTTATCGTCGATCACGCAGCTCGGGACGATCATCGTCGATCAATTCGCCCTCGATACTCGAACGTTTCAGTTTTAACAAAGGACGATTCTCATCGCCCGAATATGCCGAAGAGCATGAAGTCTTTAAGCCACCACGTTATGTGCTGCGTACAAGCAAAGCTGGCACTTTGCTTGTACAAGAAGATAGCTTCAATCGTTGTCGTCGTCGCCGCCTAAGACCCAAAACATTCTTTCAGTGAAAATTCACAAAACGAAATTTTACCGAGACGACGACGATCGAACAGTTTTCTACAAATACCTGAAAATATTCCGCCAAAACAATTGCAGCCTGATGATATGGACGACTCCAGTATTGCAGCTAGTGCTGATAATCTTTCGGGAAAGAAAAACAAGCGAAAAATGTATACACGAAGGCATCGCACTGACATCGACCTCTGTACGCCTTCGTCGTCGGAAGAGGAATTCGAAGACGCTGGAAGTCGTTTAGATATATTGAACCGACTTTCCGGGACCCAACAAAATTATGGGAACCTTAAGAAACGATTGAAGGGAGGTTGGTAGTACTTTTTTTTTTTTTTTCATTGGAGCAAGAACGTCGTTTTTGCCTAACGATGTCCTATTTTCTTTAAAGCAGTTCCATTACACCCGGGAAATGATGTCTTCCATCCATACGGAAGCCCCACTGAACGCTAGAAGGCTCCGTTATGATATGATGGATGAGAAAAATGTCTTGTGATTTAAGTGAAAAATTCATTATTTCAAATAACTTGTTAAATGTTACATGAATACTCTTGTATGAAGCACTGCATCATTGATACAGTGAAGTCCCTCATAAGTGAACATCAACTTTTGATGATGGAAAATTCTCGCTTATCGTTTTCTAATCCAACTCAATAGAGAATTCTTCCCATCTTTTTCGATTTGAATGTTTAAAATTTAATGAGAATGTCCACTTATGGGGGACTCGAATAGACATATATAGTCGATGAAATAAGAATATCCAAAATGATATTTAAAAAGCAAAATGGAAATATTAACAGATTTTTTGTTATCCCTTATTCATATGTAATTCACTTTTAGTCCTAGTAAATAATTTTAATTAATTAAAAAATGTAAATAAATGACGTAATAATTCAGAACAGATTAAGAATTTTTCAATGGAAAAGAAATTGAAAGTAGGTACTTAGTATGAAAAATAATGAGTAAGAATGAATTCTTTGATGAGAAAAAAATTTGAAAATTTTTTCCGGTAGTAAAGTATTTCCAAGGACGTTTTCATGTTTAACGTTGAAATGTTAGAAAGGGCGCTCTGTCAGATGATTGAGGGAGTTTCGTTGGTTGGTTGGTTGGTTGAAGTGGCTGCCACTTAGGCCATTAATCGGCCCATTGTGATACCAAGGAGGTTTTCTTGTGTTTGTGTGAGTGTATGTATTTTTATGTAGTGTGCCCTAATTTGCGATTTTTTGAAAAACCAGTGCTAGGCTTGGAACATTACACTCCGTTTCGCCTGTGCCGGGAATCGAACCTCGGACCCTGGGATCAAGAGCATAGCACGCATCCCCTACGCTATCCCAGAGCCACGGGAGTTTCGTTAGAATCAAATCTTTTGATTTTTTTCAGTTTCTATTTAGGAATATTTTCAAATGACTTCAATCAATTTTGCTGTTATGTAAAGGCATCGTGACGTGCGTGAGTGGAAAATTCTATGAAATTTACTCAAACCATTCAACGCCTGTCAGGAATTGTTTGAAGTAAATTTATAAAAAAAAACCAAAAATCCAAAAAAAATCTTTGAAAAAATCAAAAACTGAAAGAAAAAAAAAAATGAAAAATATAATTATAATTCTAACGGCTTTGTTAATCGCTGCTGCTGCAGTCAAGGCCGATTTGCTCGATTGCGATGAGAAGAAATTGCCCTCATTGAAGGATGTTCCGATTATCGGAACGAAAGTTGCCAGCGAAGAAATCATAAGCGGCGAGCACGAGGTACGGGATTTCTTTAAGAATATCGGATGTAAGATCAAGGAAGGCGCCGAAAAGGTCTCTGACGGTGCGAAGAAGCTTGGCAGCGATATAAAGGATGGCGCTAAGAAATTAGGTGAGAAGGCAAAAGATTTGGGTGCCGACATCAAAACTAAATTCAACGATTTTAAGGATAAACTGTCCAAAGACTCTGAGGAGGAGGAGGAGGTAACTGTGCTCGGAAAGGCTTCGCTGCGAGAAAGTATCGAAATCATTAATCCGGATATTCTTAAGGCTGAACAACAATGTGGCCATGGATATATTCTAGATGCCTTGGGCAATTGCAGTAAATTGCGAAAGTAATTTTTGTTTTTTTTTTTTAGTCACAACATTCCTAAATAAAATTCTTTATGTAAAATTCATGTAGAAACATGTGGCAGCGTTTTAAAATTGGGCACAGTATTTATAAACCAAAGAGAATAATAAAAAATTTTTGAATAATTTTTTATCATATTTCAACGTTGATATTTTGGTAATCGAATAATCAGGTGAATTTGCGTTTGTTAATTCTGGGAAATTCTAGAGGATTTTATTTACTCGCTGACTTTACGCTTTGACTTTCATTGGAAGATGTTGCAAAATTGAAATGAAATTTGAGCTTCGCAGCCTGTGGGCGATGGAAAAAAAAATTGAATATATGAAAATAAAACAAGTAAATTGAATTTTTTGGAGAGCACTATCTAATTATCAAAAACTTGTCAGAAATATGCCATACCTTGTTTATGTAACAGCTTGAGTGCATCCATACCGAGAAAAAAGAATGGATTCTTGGTCTTAACATCTGGATTTATATCGATTTTTAAGTATGCCAAACCAAACATTTAAGAGACTTAAGGTCTACGAATATATGCAAAACCTTTTTACATATTATAGAAAGAAGATTGATTTCCCGCTCAGGATCTACGTTTAAATGTTATGCCTGCTATTTCCATAAAAACAATGTGAGTGTGAATTATGAATAAATGTGCTAAACATAGAAATATGGAACAAAGGAAGGTCGATTGTAGTACTTATCGTTCCAAGCAGGGACTATAAATAGTCATAAAATTCAATTTCTATATCTTTCATTTTGCTCAAATTGAGATTTTTATTCAAAACTCAGAAAATAATCATTACATTCAGAATTCTATTTTTTCTTAAAATTTTTTTTTTTTGGAAGTCAAATAACAATCAACGTTTGATTAAACTTATTTGTTAATTTTTAATGGCAAACATTAATGCGTAGGAACCTACAGCCAATTCATCTTCGGATGTATCATAATGCAATTTTGAGTTGTGACTGCTTTTTTGTGGAATTACGGGTCGTATCATACGATATAAAAAAAAAAAAAAGAAGAGGTTCAACAATACTAAGCTACGAAAACAAAAAAAAAAACTTTGTTTACGCAAACTACAATTTTACACAACATCGGATGTTTTATACATTAAGTCGAACTCGAACCTTCACTTGCCAATGCGAAGCATTGCATCGCCTTTTTTTTGTCTATATAAAGCCAAGCTCGACGCTTCAGGCCTTTCAGTCTCGTTTTGTGCGCGTGACCATTCGGTTGGTTTTCGGTAGTCGTGGATCGCGGAGTGTTTAGTGAAGTGAGTGCGCCGGGCAAGTGAGTTTGTTTGTATGCATGTATGCATAAGTGCGTCGCGCTCTCGCGTTTCTCTCTTGCAGTGTAAAGCGTAAACCGTTCGTTTCTTCGATTTCGTTTAGTGCGTATCAAAATGCATCGCTAACATTTGTGAATGTGAGTAACTTTGTTTTAAATTTTCTTTCTAACAATGTTATAGTGCATTTTTTTTTGCTAAAAATATAGGAATTTGTTATGCTTTGATTTTATATCGTCTCCTTATGCAACGTGAATGCTAACATTTTAATTTACGTTCATTTCGTTTAAATAAATCATGAACTTCTGAAAGGTGCAACTTAATTTCAGTTCGATTTTTGTGATTTGTTCTGACTTAAAAGTAGGTTTTTTGAGATTCATCTACTAATGATTTTATTTACAGTCAAACTTCCATTACTCGAACTTCTAAAACTCGAGTTTTCTATAATTCGACTGAATCGGATGGCAATAACGAATATTTTATCATATATGTATACGAATTCGTTTCCATAACTCGAAGCCTCTATAACTCGAACTATTTCTTTGGATAACGTTGCATTGAGCTATGGAAGTTTGACTGTATTTTTGCTTGAAACACTTAATTTTCCCCAAATGCAAAAACTACCAAAAACAAAATATACGAACAGTTATTTATTTGTCTAAAAGCGATAAAACTAACTGCTGTATACAAAAATGCCTGATCGCTTTTCGTTGCATTTTCTCTTACATTTTGCGTTCGTTTAAAATTTAAACTTTAAATCGAGCCGAAGTTCTGCGATGAGCTAACGTCTAGAAATGGGAGCTACTAGGTCAACGTTTGTAAATGGAAATCTGTAGACGGGAACACGTTAAAACGGTTTAGTGCAATAGTGATCTTGGTTTTATCCTTGTTTCGTCATTCGTATTCGAATTTTTCCCAAGTGATCACCAAATTCGAGAATTGGGACTAAATATTTTTAAAAATTTCCTGTGAAAAACTAATGTTTTTTGCAATTTTCTCAAGTGTGCGCGATATCTGAGTATTTTTCTTCATGGTTGTTTGCTGATTTGCAGTTTTCATTTCAATTCAGAAAAAAATTAACATTCTTATTAATATTTTTTGACAATGAGAAATGCCTTCTTAAATCAAATCCTCTTGGAACGTATCATCATGCTAACTGTTTTAAGCAGGGACTGAAAATAATCAATAATTTCAACTTCTATTTCTATCATTTTGCTCAAATTTAGATTTTTATTAAAAACTCAGAAAATATTCATTACATTCAGAAAAATAAAAATAAAAAACTTTTTTTACGCAAACTACAATTCTACACAACATCGGATGTTTTATACATTAAGTCGAACTCGAACCTTCACTTGCCAATGCGAAGCATTGCATCGCCTTTTTTTTGCTATATAAAGCCAAGCTCGACGCTTCAGTCCTTTCAGTCTCGTTTTGTGCGCGTGACCATTCGGTTGGTTTTCGGAAGTCGTGGATCGCGGAGTGTTTAGTGTAGTGAGTGCGCCGGGCAAGTGAGTTCGTTTGTATGCATGTATGCATAAGTGCGTCGCGCTCTCGCGTTTCTCTCTTGAAGTGTAAAGCGTAAACCGTTCGTTTCATCGATTTCGTTTAATGCGTATTAAAATGCATCGCTAACATTTGTGAATGTGAGTAACTTTGTTTTAAATTTTCTTTCTAACAATGTTACAGTGCATTTTTTTTGCTAAAAATATAGGAATTTGTTATGCTTTGATTTTATATTGTCTCCTTATGCGACTTGAACGTTAACATTTTTATTTACGGTAATTTCTTTTAAATAAATCATGAACTTCTGAAAGGTGAAACTTAATTTCAGTTCAATTTTTGTGATTCGTTCTGATTAAAAAGTAGGTTTTTTGAGAATCATCTACTCGTGATTTTATATACAGCCAAACTTCCATTACTCGAACTTCTAAAACTCGAGTTTTCTATAATTCGAACTGAATCGGATGGCAATAACGAATATTTTATATGTAGTTATACGAATTCGTTTCCCTTATTCGAAGTCTCTATAATTCGAACTATTTCTTTGGATAACGTTGCTTCGAGTTATGGAAGTTTGACTGTTTTTTTTTTTTTTTCTTGAAACACTTAATTTTCCCCAAATGCAAAAACTACCAAAAACAAAATATACGAACAGTTATACATTTGTCTAAACGCGATAAAACTAACTGCTGTATACACAAATGCCTGATCGCTTTTCGTTGCATTTTCTCTTACATTTTGCATTCGTTTAAATCGAGCCGAAGTTCTGCGATGAGCTAACGCCTAGAAATGGGAATTACTAGGTCAACGTTTGTAAATGTAAGTCTGTATATTGATCTTGTTTTTATTTTAGTTTCGTCATTCGTATTCGAACTTTTCCCAAGTGATCACCAAATTCGAGAATTGGGACTAAATATTTGTAGAAATTTCCTGTGAAAAATTAATGTTTTTGCAATTTTCTCAAGTGTGCGCGATATCTGAGTATTTTTCTTTATGGTCGTTTGCTGATTTGAAGTTTTCATTTCAATTCAGAAAAAAAATTAACATTCTTCTTAATATTTTTTGACAACGACCAGTGCCTTCTTAAATCAATTTCTCTTGGAACGTATCATCATGCTAACTGTTTTAAGCAGGGACTGAAAATAATCATTTATTTCCATTTCTATTTCTTTCAACTTACTCAAAATGAAGTTTTTAATTAAAGTCTTAGAAAATAATCATTACCTACATAGGTACATTCAGATTTCTATTTTTCCTTTCAAATATAAAAGTAAAATTTCGTTATATCTTTTGTCGCTTCAAAATAGCACATAATTCTCTCCTGGCTCAGGTTTCTGATAAGGTTTTTTCTCAATTGGTTTCACTTCTATTTTCCTATAGAAGAATCCAATTACGCAAGCTTTGATAAACTGCAAATGCTTTATTAAAGGCCACAAAATCGCGATTCGAACAAAGCAAACTTTTGCCTTTCATAACAGTGAGACCCCCATTTCTGCATTGCCTGTGTGCACACGATAAATGTGTAAACTTTTCACTTTTGTCGCCCTCAATAGGTACATTGTAGACTGGTGTAGTTTTGTGTTTAGTTTCTAGTTTATGCTAATAATGAATAACGATAATTGCGATAATGCCGGCTAAAGTCATCTACACGATGATAATAAACATGATGATGATGATGATGGCGATGACGATGACGATGGTGTTGACGTATTCATTGTTGGTAATGTCAAAGTACTGTCGCCGCCAAGAAAGTTCTGCTGATAAGATGCGCAACGATGTGGGTGCATTCAATTCAAGCGGGCTATTCAACTGTTCAGCTATTCAACAAAAAGTTTCCACTGCAATCCTTTCATTTGCAAAGCCTTTGAGTTTTCTCAAAGAATACAAAGTTTACTTCTTGGCAATAGAGATAATGTGCTTGAAAAGAACATTGTATTAAAGTGACAATTGCTTTGAAAATGAATAAAATAAAATGTCAAGTGGTGGGTAGTCTTTTGAGCACTTGGCATTAAAGACAAAGTTTATTTAAGCAGCTTTAAACTTTCACGGAAGCATGCTAACGAGTCATAAATACATGCATACATATATATTTTTATTTATTTTTTTTTTCTCACCTCAATATTTAAACATACAAATCAGAAGAGTAAACACTCATAAATCACGTTTAAATGGCGCACAGCAGTGATAAGCACAGCGTGTTGTCTACCCTCTTTCCAAAGCTTTATTTGCAATGGCTAATCACAGCGGAAACGGAAATGCGATTAATACGCGCTTTAAAAAAAAATCCATTCACTTCAAACGGAAATTGTGGAAAACGATGAATAAAAAAAATTTCGTATTTTATTTTTCTTTTTTTTTTTTTTTTGTGTATGTCAAGCACAAAGTATGGCAATAAGTGGAGAGAAAAAAGGGGAACCCTTAAGTCAATACGAACATGTGCATGCGAGTGAGGTGAATGGTTTTGACGTCTGTGTTCTATACCAATGACATGAATGTCGAAATAAACGAGAAAATAAAGAAGACGAAATGAAGCTTAAATGTCTCAAAGCTCATTAAACAGTAACGTCTTAACATTTTGCACATTTCATTGAAAATTCTTAGGTACCTGTACGGGGGCTTCTTTTCCCTCTCTTTTGGCCACACACGGTACTCCTTAAGGCATTATAATGAATGCTAAAATCGTGTGTGCACGTATAATGAGTCATAAAATTGAATTCAGACTGAAATGTCAACGTTTTCGAACGTTGTCTTTTATTCGGTTTTTTTTTTTCTTTTTTCTTTTCTTTGTCGACTTTTCTCAATTATTTTAACCTTATCATTTCGTATACTTTTCCACCTTTAACATTTTTGTTTACCATTGTTGTTCTTGTTTTTTTGTGTTTTTTTATGTCCTAATCAGCAATCGTCACAAGTCTTGTCACGTAGCTGAGTGTCAAGCCATTAAGTTTTTCTCTGAAACTTATGAAGCTTTATCTGCTTCATGCTTTTAGAAAATTGTGCAAAAAAAATCTCTGAAAAAAAATATGCTATCAAAGCACGATTAACAATCGGGGTAAAGCCTTTTTCAGGAGAAAAAATGTTGGAAAAGATAAAATCCAAGGTTACTTAAAGATCAAAATTTCAAATTTTATGTATTGGGATTCTTCATTTTTCTTTAACTCTCTGCCGCACAGAACCCTTATCCCCGGCTAGAAATTTTAACTAGAGATTGCAAGGGCTAGATTTGCCTAGATTATAATTTGGGCCAGCCAAGTAAAGTATAGTCATGCCCTTAGGGGCCTGTATGTTTTTGACCATTTTAAGCCCCCTCAGCCCCCTTTCTTAATTTTTAAAATTTTTACAAATTTCTTATTCCGGTTACCCTAGTAATGAACAATGAAGCAAAAAAGTAACTTGGAAAAAACAAAAGGTTTCCTATGCCAAATTCCTTAAACTTCACACCTTAAGAGCCAAAAAAAACCCTAAATCTAGGCGGTAAAACACCTAAACGGGCAACACTAGTTTTCAACTATTAATAATCGCAGACGGTTTATGTTTCCACGTATTTAAACTAAGTGAGAATTATAAAAAAAAAATTTCTCAAATTTACTCGCTCGGAAAAAAAATTCACATAAACACGGGCTATAACCATTTTTGCCAGCTTTTTAGCGGGACATCCCACTAAACAAGGCCAAAATTCATTAATATTAAAATTTTAGATACTATTAAAACAAAAACTTGGTCCTATGACGACTTCCTTAACCACTTTTCTGGCCTAAACCTCCACTAAAGATCATAAATGTCTTCATAATGCCGCGGAGATCCCGGCTAAATTGGCAGCAGTGGCTATAACTAATAAAATCTAGTGAAGTACTGTCCAGATTTTCCCAAGGCCCCTAAAGAGGCGGCACTAACTAGGGAAACGATGACGCTAGGATAGAATTTTTTATTCCGACTTTAGCGAGAGACAATTTCAAAGACTCTGTCTAGATTACCTACCCACGTCATCGCCATATAAGAGCGATTCTCGCCAGCGTCAAAGTAGGACCAAGATTAGCCTCATCGAGTCAAGATTAGTTAGTTTAGGGCTTGTCTAGATCCAGCCTGGATTTATCTATATTGTGAAAAATCTAGCTAGGCCCAAGCTAATCTAGTCAATTTTTCAGCAGTAAAGGGATAAATATTAAAACGTAAGCATATGAGTTGACCAAGGCCGAACTAAAGAGATCATTTATTGGAGTACTTATAGAAGAATTCTCCTTTTCAAAATAAAAGTTATTAAGAAAAAACAATTATATTTTATAACTTAAAAATTTAATTTGATTACTATTGAAAAATATAACATAACCTTCAACCCATCCTGCGTTGTAATTTTATTTAATAAAATGTCCCAACAGACTTTTTTTTTGCTGTACTTCTCCTTCTGTTCTTCATGATCATGCTTCACTTCTCACGTCCTGTCATAAATTGAGAGTTTAAATAGAAACTGCTCGGAAGGTGCTTCGAGCCCGCACCGCTCGTGGTGCATAGACGAAAATTCAGGTAGAGTGCAAGCATAAAAGAGCGCAGCTCATACATACGAAATAAGCGAAACTAATATTTTAGCACCATAAATCATAAGAACACCGTTGGCACTAAACAGCTGCGATTAGGTATACCTTTAGTTCGAATCGAACACATGAACTCTATTGCCGCCACGAGCAAAGTGTTAAAGTCAAGTGCAGCCATGTTCTACGAAAACACCGAAGAAATTACTTACATTTCGCCAGAGCACCAAGTCGAACCACATCCACCACCACCGCCATCCAATCACCACTCGAAGTGTTACGACGTGGAGCAGTCGAAGAAGAGCAGAACACGAAAAAGACGAAGAAGTTGGGGTTAAAGTGTCATGCTGAAATGAATAACCAACTCTTCGGCGTCGCTGGAAGACACTGACAATCGATTTATATCCCGTGTCGTATAAATCACGCATCACGTGAACCGCACCTAACGCAGATTAAGGCATAAATTGTATTAAAAACATATACTTCCTACACTCGCGTCCCAAGTAGACGAATGAAAAACAATTTCACCCGAAACGGGATTATTGGCCCTTGTAACCACTCACCCTAAAAACGTTGTAAGCATTCGAAGTCATAAATGCAAATAAGGATTTTATGGAAAGCATTCAAAGCTAAGCTCTTCAATCTGTTGTTTTGGGTTTTTTTTTTTTTTTTTTGTTTTGCCTTTTCGATGTGTTTGCATGGCATTCTACTGTCAAAGCGTTTACTATATCGCCGTAGCTATAGCGTATCATATAACAGCAAAAATAACACTTCGTGAACATTCGCTTTTGGAACGCGCTTGCCAAGCCAAACCAGAATTTAACCGATCCAACAAAACCGAATTTAAGTCGCACGGAAACGTCGGAATATTTTAATTTCCTTTTCGCTTCGGGAGTATTTAGTAAAGCTAAGTTGCGCTTATTTTGCACACACAGACACTGTGTCCCCATGGGCTAACACTTTTAATGATAGCCAAGCAAAACGGTGGCCCGTGGTGGCCAGTGACCAGAGTTCCATCGACTGCGGGCACATTTCCGTTTCCTGTTTCACTCCTGCTCCTCACTCAGAGTTGCAGCGTTCGGGCATTGGCGAGCGTTCTCTGCTGTTTTGTTTTATGTTTTTCAATTTTGGCTTTTCGATTTTTGCTCTTTCACCTGCATCAACCGCTTTCGGTTTATCTCAATGCCCTCTCAAAGTTACAGTTTACATGTCGGTCGACCGGTCGCTTGGAACATTTATCTATTTTGCCTGAATGTGTGCGTTTTCGATTCGATTTCGTATCAAAATTGGATATCCTGGTTCGCGTTGCTTTTCACTTTTTCGCTTTTCCAATTTCCATTGAGGTTATTTACGATACTCGAGTCCAAAAACAAAAAAAATTGCACACTTTTCAAAACAGAACTTAAATATACGATTTTGTATGCACAATTTATTTATAGCTTGCATCTGCATCTCCTTATTTTTGTTTTCTACAAATTTTTTATCCTATTCTGTAATATAATTTAACAGTTCAATAGATAAATAGCGAATAAAATTACCAAAACAAAAATTTGTAGCATATTTATTGGCTGGTTAGCGTTGAAGAATCGAAAGGAGTGCCATCAATTCAACGTGCAGATACATTTGAAACAGAAATGCATTATGCAATTCGTGGTCTTAGACGTATTCTTCGAGACATACCATCCTGTAGGTATGCTACAAAATTTTAATTTCATACATTTTCTTGCATTATTAATTACCATTTCCTTAATATATGTATAATAAATATATAAACCACAATTTAAAAATTTGTAAATAATTCCCAAATTTTTCAATTTTTATTATCTTGCGTCTTCGAAATTCAACACTTTTTTTCGCGTCTGAAACGCCCTAATGTATATTAACATCTTCTACGAAAACTAAAATAATTCGACTTTATTGCATTAGGGCGCTCATCCATCCAATTGTTTCCACAGAAGAGTCTTACATATATGGAAATATTGAAATAGTCTCCCAGGCTTATTGGCTAACTCCAGCTTAAGTGGCACACACATTTAATTTAGCAAACCTAATCAATTTCAATTAATATGCCCTACTCAGGAACATCGGAAGAGAGTTCTGAGCATCTTCTCGGGAGCAATATGAACCATAAAGAAAATTTCAACAAATTCTGTTTAAGCCAATATTGTTGCCAATTTTCCACAACAGCAACAACAATCTCATATATTTCAACTATTAAGGTCAGGTGAAAAAGCCTACAGAAGCTTGGATACCATCGACTTCAGCTGTCCGATGGGCACCAACTAACTACCTGTCCATTAGACTAGATTTCCGAAAAGGAAATCTGATATGCCCTCCTGTGTGGGTAAAAGAAAAAAAAAAAAAAAAAGGAGATAAAAATCCCAGCACACCCGAGCGTATGGCGAGCCGAGTTTGCAGCCGGCGTGAAATTCTAATGGGAAATGGAAAAGATTTTCTCGGGTGACTATTCGCACAAAGGAGCAAAATAAGAAAATCCATTTTATCATCTTATTACATAATTTCCTGTCTCATTTTTCCCTCTTCTTCTCCGATCTTTTTGTGCCCACTCGCAAAAGATGGTGACATTCATTGTTGATACGACTGGAAATGGAAGCTGTGCACGATTACACGGGCCGCTCGGGAATGTCTGCTCTGCGGTTGGGCTACTATGTTCGTCGCCTGTTTGACTGTGTTTGTCTTCATTGTTGGGGCGGCATATGAAGGACACCACAAAAGGGAATAAACTCTAGTGGAATGAATTCAATTTTATGGCTAAGCCTGAGGCTTGTTATCAAATCGAATAAACAATTTGCTAATTTTTTTATAGCACCGCATTCGGTTTGACCCGCACTTTTTCCTGATAAACTTTATGAAAGGAAATTACGTCTTTGTGTAAGCTGTACAGGCAATTTCCGATGGTGTTTATTTTCTTTTGACTTTATCTTGGAATGAATTAAAGACACTTGTTGGTTGGAACAAGCTTTTAAATTATTGGTGCTAACTGAGAGTGCCTTTTTCAATATTTAATCTTTCATCTTAAATTAAGATTTTTAATTAATTAGTGCCTTACAACTAAAATATTTTTATTCTCTTCTTCTTACAGACACACGTCTTCTTGTGCTAGGATAAAAAACCTATTTAAGAGTTAAGTTAATTTAATTTTGTATAAGCCGTTGGCTTAAAAACAAATAAACAAACAAACACGTCCAGACGAAAGTGAAATCCAACTTGTCTTCAACATTCATTGAACAAAAATATTAGAAAGCCAATGGATTACCAAAATAGGAACTACTTACCTCAGCTTCAATGAATGTAAAATTGGTAAGTGATCCAAGAATTCAATTTTCAATAAATATTTTATTTTTGCAAAGCATTTTTCTATACATATCTATGTATATGATTTTCAAATTAATAACGCGCAATACAATATTATAGAGATTATTCATTTTTATATCTTAAATACTCTATAAAACTATCTTAATTAACTTCCAATAAGCGATATCAATTTTTATGCTAGTCATTTTTTTCGTTTCTTGAAACTTCTTTGCCTTTTATCCAACTAATTTTACACATTTTTATATCTTTATAAATTAATGCGATTCATTCAGTTTTGAAAATTTTACAAAATGAAAAATATTTTAATATGGGCAATGCACTGTCATTTGTATGAAATAATGCACTGTTACCAGTTAAGGGGAACCTCCCCTGAATAAAAAGACATTTATGATCTTTAGTAGAGTCTTAGGACAGAAAAGTGTTGAGGGAAAATTTATGGGACCAAGTTTTTGTGTTTAGAGGATTTCGAAACTGATTTTCAGGGAATTTCGGCTTGTTTTGTGACTACCCTACAAATTTAGCAACTGTGTTGAAATGTGACAAATCTTCTCATTGTTTTATAGGTTCGAAAGCCGTGATAATGTTTTTTGAAGAATTTATTAAGGTTTTGGAAGGGGTAACATGTCGAAGAAAACTCAAAAAATAATTAAAATGATAATAAAAGGAAAAATTAATGTATCAATGTATATTAAAGCCCTTTAACCCAATACAGATCAGGAAATTTTTTATTTTTATTTTCGAGTTTCGTGTTTATGATGCTTTTTGGTGAAAGTTCAATAGCATGCAATGTTAGACGCGCCAAACAATTCTCTACATAATATCAACTTGAGAAGTTCAGCGGCCACAGCTGAATAGCGGCTTCTGCGTGCTTGGCGCGTGGGTCGCGCTGGGTTCTACACCTCCATTGAGTCGTAAATTTTGGAGATCCCATCCTGTTTAAGATGTCATTTTATAGAAAAAAAGCTCAGCTTTCGTTTAAAAATTATTTTAAAAAATATTAAAAATGTCATAAAAATGCTTAAAATAATTTGTGCATCAATAATAATTTCTGGGAATTGTAATATTTTTTTTCGGAAAGAGCAGACAAAAATCTATAAAATTCTTTTATCACATTTTGTTCATTTGCTAATTTGCGAGACGTAGAATTTTTTGAATACAAAAAGGACCGAAAGTTTAACACCCTGTATCTAGACACCCGGTCAATATTTGCACAATTCATGTACTCTCATAGCGCAACATTTCCAACAAGTTTCATCGAAATCCCAGGTACAAATTTTTTGAGCGGGTACACTTGACGTGAAATGGCCGAAAGCTGAATGAATCCCCCTATTAAGTTCTTTTTACAAACCGTAAGAAAGTTTTTTTTTTAAATATTTGAATTGGTTTTAAAATGGTGACACTTTAAGGCTCACTCGAATGAGGTTAAATTTGGCGACTTAAAGCACTATTGCCAGACTAGTATGACTTCCAGACTGTGAACTTAAAATCTGAATTCAGCTCCTTAAGTTGAATTTAGAAAATACCCTTTCAGACTGTAAATTCTGAGTTTACGAGCTCACACGCCTGTTCGAACTTAAATTAGATGTTTGCTTTAATTGATCGAAAAGATATCGTGGTATAGTGGATAGGCCTCCGCCTTGGAACCCGAAAGGCTGAGGTTCGAATCCGGGCGCAAACAAGATTATTTGGGGAGAAGGATATTTTATTTATTTTTATTATTAAAACAAACGAAAATTCATTTCACCTCTAAAGATTTGAAAAAAGAAGTAAACAGGTAATTTCATCGTTGTCAAAAAAGGTAGTGAAATGTAAGGGTTGCAGCAACGAATGCCTAAACTCATGAGTTTATTTCTGAATTTAAATACCCTAAAGTCAGTTTGAACTCACTACTAAAGTCTACTTAAGGTACTAAATTTCAGTTTGACACAATAGTCTGGAAACCATATAACTCTTTCAAACATTCACAGGAGCGATAATACCAAACCGAAATGAAATAATCAGGCATGCTCCAGAAATCGAATCCGAATAAAAAAATTCGAAATCCATGTGATTTCAGTAGAAATTTCAAATTTTTTTTATGGGGAATCGATTTCTAGAGCATGCTCGAATATTTATAAATTCCACTACATATTTTGTGGCTTGATTTCTTTTCAGAACAAGTAATTGATTTCAATAATTACTGCACTGTTTAATGAAAATAAATTTAATTACTACTTGCCCGGGACTATTATTGATTGACTGACATACATATATGGAATTTTCTATGGTTGTGGCACACCCCAGCGATGTTAACGTTTGATTCAATTATTTTTACGGTCAAAGAATATCATTAACACTACAAAAAAAAAGGGGGAAATTAAAACTGTACCTATCGATCATAAATATATGTATAAAAACAATAGTAAAATTACTTTTGCACATTCCCATTTTAAAGCGCATTTAATCAATGTTCGACCCGGCGTATACGTGATGCACAATTAAAGCAGCAGAATCGCAGCCACATACGTACGTAGTACGTACGTAATGCAATGGATTGCTTGTAAGCTTTTGTATATACAGACTTACGCACATGAATAGTGTATGTTGCAAGCAATATTACAATAAAAGCCAATCTAAGAAGCGTTGGCCAGCCAAGCCATCCAATGTTAAGTTGTTAAATCAGTCACCGATGTTGGTATTGGCGTTGGCTACTCAATGTTTTCATTGTAATGTCAGCTATTTACGTTGCTGCCTTTGGTGTTGGTGTGCATTGCGATTGCATGAGTTCGTGTTGCGCCTTTGTTGTATGTTGTATGTGGGTTGCACAATAGTCAACATGAGGTCATGGAGAAATTATGTCAAAGTTGCAAGTTAATTGCGATTGTGTGCAACTGAAAGCGGCGAAGATTAATTAATCTCAACTATAGTTGCGCTGCTGTGTATCGAAAGCAATACACACCAATAAGTGTATTTATGTGTTTGTGGTTAAGGCCGTTTTTGTTTTTGCTCCTATTGTTATTGCTTGTTGTTGTTGTCAATCGTTTCGCGCAAAGCACTAACCTACACGCACTATGCACGAATAAAAATGATTTATTGACGATGAGATAGCTGTCAGAATTTCAAATTTATGATGTCATAATTAAGTGCTTAAGCCAGTGCAAAATCTCAAATAGCAATAAAATTTTAATTATTGAGCTGAGTGACAACGTTTAAAGCATTATGCGAAAATATGATAATAATTTAATTTAATAAAAGAAATAACAATGAGCAATTGAAAAGATTTATAAATCCATAATGTCTATTTGCTGCACATTTTATGAACATAAGCCTTTGAATAAATGAATCTTACTTTTGTTTCTCTTTTTTTTTTGCACTTATTCCCACTCTAGTTGCTTCAATTCGATTGATTGTTGAGTTTCTGTTGTTCCTTTTGTGGTCGATTTCACACGAATAAGTATTTTCATCGAGCATTTCAAGGATTTAAAAATTTAAACATTAACAATTTTACTTGACAGCTATTTAAATTAAATCAGAAAGTAGCACATAAAGCTGTTATAGCTGGGACGGCTTTTATATTTTTATTTTCTTGTGTTAAATGCTCATATAAATTTTATAGTAATGTCACATATTGTAGGACCTCCTAAGCAAAAGGATAAATAAAAATTTTGGTGAAGAAGGTTAACCGTGGTTTTTATATACCATTCGTTAGTCGATATTACTAGGAAACTTCCATAGTAGTAGAACTTCAAAATGTGGTTTATAAAAGAAAATATTTGATTTTGAAGAAGGGTAGAATTTTTTGGGGAAAAAAATTGCAACCTTGAGTGGACCATCCTAGGAAAATTTCAAAAAAACGCTTGAAAGTTTCAAAAAAAAAAACCACATAACCACAAAAGTTTTCGAACTGAGCATCGGATTCAGTGTGATTATCTGAGGCACAATGTTTGCATGTAAAAAACCTTTGATACTGATGCACTACTCGACGACATGCCCAAATGCTACTTAAAAATGCACCAAAAAATTTAATAGAGCTCATAAAACTAGTTAACACTCTTCCAAAGTCTACTTTTACCCATAAACATGCTAAATTTGTATTAAAAATTAAACATTTTGACGGTCGGCTGAAGATTGCAAGCACTGGTCCACTCAAGGTGAATCATAAGATTTCAAGTGATTCGCCAAAACTTATTTCAAAATCTGTTTAAATTTCCAAATGCTTTTGAACTATCAAGTTCAATGCCCAAACAAACAAGATAATATACTTCTTTTTTAATTGATTGTGTCTCATTATTTTTGATCTAGAACCTTAATCTTTTTTATCATGGTGTATTTAGAGGCGATATATCTTAATATGCAAAAAAGTTAATTTAAAAAAAATGTTAGTTGGGGCCATTTTACATTAAGGTAACGAAATATACCTTCATTTAGCCCTCAGAAAACCGCGTGTGAAGAATTATCTGACAAAAACATTTGTTTCACAATAACAAAAGATAAAAACAAAGTATTTATGTGGATTATATTTTTGTTCTCGTCATTTTTAAGTCGTCAGCTCATCGAAAATATAATAAAAAAAATAAAAATAAAAAAAAACAATGCCTTAGGTGGAGTCTCTTTAGCCATCACTTTTTTTCTGCGGAAAAAAATATTTTTTATTATTTTTTTTTGCTTGATTGTATTCATAGCAACATAATCCAATGTTGAAGCAAACGTTCAGTGTTTCTCCCCGTTTCCAGATAATAGGAGAAAATATAATTCAAATTAAATGGAATAGCTCTTCAGCTTTCAATTTATGTTCGTCCTTTGTTACCTCATTTGAGCCGAACTGCCTGCCATCGATGTCGAGTTGCTTTATAATTTGCCTTTGAAAGTGGAAGCTGATAATTTTGTTGTTTCTCTTTTCGCTTAAAAACAGAAGAAGCTCCGTACTAAAAAACTTTCGCAAAGTTACGTATATGGGTTTACAGACTTGCATAGGAAGTAAGTAGCTTATCGTGGGGATTTATTGTACATTATTATCTATACTTTTCCATTGTTGGATACACACAAGCTTAGGGAGTAAAAATTTTGTATGTGGTTTTCTATTTTATTTTTTCTCTCCCTATTTTCCACTTTTTATGTTCACATATTTAGTACATAAGTATATGTGTATTTATGTATTATTCCTTTTTTTTTTTTTTTTGCTATTCTACTTACCAACATACTTGCCTATTATTAGTTCATTGTAATTTTACAGTACTTAAAAATAAATATAAATATGTTATCGTTTAATTCATACAAAGTAACTCACTACTTAATTGTCCTCTTGTCGCTTCATGTTCTATGTATGTATAGGTATTTATATAATATATATGCATCAGTTTGCGCAAACAACGCAGTCAAGATTTTGCAATATTTTAACGAAAAATATGATCAGAAATTAGTATGTTATATCATTAATCCTACAGATATTGTTTTTGTGTTTATTTTTAATTTTTTTTTTTTTAATCTTTTCTCCTTGTATGCTCTATGCGCATCAGTATAAATTTTAAATTTAATGGAAGCTCCTGTTGCACGCCAAGTAACAAAATACGGTCTATTAAATGATTGGAAAACAGTAAACGTCCTTCTCCCTTTTGCTATTTTCTCATTCTATACGCCACATCAAATGCATTTGTCTTTACCTTGCCATACCATTTGCTCAATTCTGTTTCCAACTTGTTGCTATAATTAAAGAGAGGATAACGGAAATCAGGAATGTAAATGTTGACTTTGTATGCAGCTTTTTTTCATTCGAAACAGCATAAGCTATGCTTAACATTGTTGTTGTCTATTATTGGGTATTTTACGAGGTCCTTTGAGTGCTTAACTTACCTTTGTAGTAGACTTCACGTTGCATTGTTGGACAAGCAGCTTTGCCATTTAATTTCGGTGTTTTGAAATCAATATTTGTTCGTATGGGTCGGTGCAGCAATGGCTGCGGTGGTCGATAATTATTGCCTAATGGAGCTTTCGGATGGTCGGGACTGCCTTGCATTAGACGTCTTAGTGCGTGCAACTGCAAAGATCAAATGAAATATAATGAGGTAATTTTTCAATGATTTTCACAATGAATAATAAAATTTAAAAAATTTAAATTCTTCATTTGAAATTTTTCTACTCTAGACCGGATTTTATTTTAGGCACATTCCGTAATTGAGCTACAATTAAAATCTTTTCAAATTATGAGGGTACCCATTCTAAAATTTTGAGTGCTGATCACGCTTCTACAGATTTTTGAGCTCCCCAGCGGGAAATGTCCCGCGGACATCCCCGATGATGTCCTAGTGACTTCGGAGCCGGAATGCATGCTATTTCCGGTGACACTTTGTATGACATTTACACAGGAGCTGACAGGGACTTCAGCGGTGACATTATCACCGAAAGATTAGAAAATGTCACTGGTCATGCTAGGAGATGCGATGGCGAAAAAAGCATTTGAGAGCAGCACATTGCTCTTTTTCTCTCTAAATGTCAATTTATAGAAACCAGTTTGATAACTCTCTTCTTTGCGCTCTCTTTGAATGTTTCGAAAATTTTTAAAAATCTATTTTTAACAATTTTTTGTTCGCCTCTGCCAGGGATCGAACCCGCGATCTTCGGATTCTGAGTCGAGCACTCATCAGTATGCCTCTTCATGCTAACGCTGAACTGACGCTAAAACCTTATTTAAATTTCAATAGCCAATGAGAGTCAAGCACATGAACACCATCCCTCCACGATGACATGTCCTTCCAAGATGTCATGCATGACAATGTCACCTTATGTCATCGATGACATCATTGGTGAACTTTGTCATGCAGGAGATAATTTTCCGCTGGGCAATGAGAGTCAAGCACATGAACAGCATCCCTCCACGATGACATGTCCTCCAAGATGTCATGCATGACAATGTCACCTATATGTCATCGATGACATCATTGGTGACTTTGTCATGCAGGAGATAATTTTCCGCTGGGTCATTATGATTTCACTCATACAAAAACGCAGCGCAGACTTTTGCCTACTTTATACATAAACAGTCGTAAGCATTTAAGTAACGAAAACTTTTCATGCAACATTTTTCAACACGTAGCGAGGCATTTGGAACAGAAACAGCGGCAAAAACATTTTTATTATAGTTTTGTTTTTTTTTTCTTTTCCTGTTCTATCATGTTGCATTGTGGTTTTGATAATGTCATGTGGCATGTACAACTATGCCCTTTCACATGTGCAGCTTAAAGTGCTTCAAACCCCAAATGGCTTTCAGCTTAAATCCTTGGCACTGTTTATTTTTCGGTGCTTAAATATTTGCTGCAAAAATTTCCCTCGTGCGCTCGAGTTTTGAGGCGAAGTCTCCCAGTGCTGTTCATGTGGAACTTTTAACGAGTCGTGTTTGCCAACGGTAACGATATCAATCGATAGGGATCGCTTCTTTTGTAATGAGTTTTAACAAACTTAATTAGTAACTTTGCTTAAGCCGCCAAGCCGTGTAAACGCCTCTGGGCTTGTCTAGAAGAATAAATTCATTTTGGTTCAACTTCAAGCAGTGTTGAAATTAGTATGAAATTGATTTGCGGTGCAACTTTTTTAAGCGAGAAAAATAAATGAGAAGATTTTATGATTTAAAAAAAATTTAATGTTTAAAAAAATTATGCAAAATTGTACCAAACTTTAAACGGAACGAATGATATGCGACAATAAATCCGGATGGATTTTATAGCACCCAAAGCATTACACTGCACATCACTCTATTTATTCTCTCACTTAATAGTCTTTCATATCAGCAATCTCGGTAGCTTTGGGTTAGATTAGGTTGGTGTGGCTGCCACCAAGGGTGACGTACTTAGGCACCAAATGGGCCCATCCACGACCTCCGCTGGGAGTTGAACCCAGGACCTCTCGCTTCGTAAATCGGCATCTCAGCCAACTACGTCACAGAGGCCGACCTCGGTAGCTTCAAACTCTGTAAATTTTTTTTGAAATTTCTTAAATAATAAATTATGGCATTATTTTCTCAATAAATCTTAAATTTTGACATCATGAATTGACCCTTTGGTGAGAGGATTGAAATATGAATCGAAATTTGCTACACTGTGTCTGTTCACAAACACAACTTTTAATCACTCGGGATGAAGTTAAGCACATGTAGTGAGCTCAATCCACAACGTGGAAAACTCGACTCGCATTTTACGTAATGAAAGCAGTGAGCATTACAGCATTAAGCGCTTTAAATAAATCTGTCTGTGTATCTGGCAGAATTTCATTGTAATTATGAGCATCAAGCTCTCCATAAACGGCTCTGCATTGTTGTGTGCTTTTAAGTTTTAATTTCAAGTTTAAATCGTAATTTGTACGGTGGGCATGTCAGCGCGATAATTATCATTAATGGATTCGGGATTTCGTCATTACGTTGCGTTAAATAAATAAGCTTCGAATTGTGGGAGTTTTACGTACAAAC
Organism: Chlorops oryzae; assembly: GCA_020466095.1. NCBI lineage: Eukaryota > Metazoa > Arthropoda > Insecta > Diptera > Chloropidae > Chlorops > Chlorops oryzae. The sequence continues at coordinate 9,318,558 of CM035808.1, forward strand.
GTAGGTGTTCAGGAAAACGTGACCTGCTCTTTTTTTCTCATCGAATCAAATTAGTTTATAAAGGAAGACATTGATGGAAGAACGGACTGGTGTGTTCTCTCTATATAAGTTCTCAAAAATTATCTGCAATTTTTTTTACAGTTTTTCACCAGATAAAGTTAAAGTTCTAACCTCTTCTTCACAACTACCCCTCAGGCCTGTAGAGAGCAGGGTAGAAAAGGGAAGTGCGGACTTTCGGAAGGGTCCCACAAATTAGCATGGGATCTTTTTTAAAACTTACTTTTTTGTCAGGGTTTTAAACAGGGGAGTAAAAAAATTTCCCAAATTTCCCTTTACGGTCCCGCTATCTCTTATAGATTCCCACTCAATTGACTAGAAGTAAGACCACTATACATTCTATAAATTGAAAAGATAAAAAAAATAAAAAATAAATATAAAAATCAAATCAACAATACAATAACCCAAACATTGTCAAAAGAGACTCCAAGACCACTGTCATTAGGAGAAGGTTTAAGGGCCCTATCTTCCGATTTTTTGGTCAATTTTTTATGAAAAGTCGCCCATTTACCACGCTCACTTTTCCAAATTTTTTGAATAATTATAATTATTGGAGGATTAAATAAAAAATAAAATTCTAAATTTCATTGAAAAATCTCGAAAAATTCTGACTTTGGGGTAGTTTTCGGGCGGTTTTGGGATTTTTGTGACATACCCTATTACTGAAGGTACCCTTAATAATTCGATCCGGTCCGTTCTCGAACTTGTTCTTACTCATGTCCACCGTATCAAATTTCGTCATAGCTCAGCTCCTTCGATGAGAAAACTGTATACGGACAGACAAAAACGGACTGATATCTAATCTCCTGATGACACTGATCATTTCTATATACACATTGTATGGTCTATCTCGACTTGTTCTGGGTTTTACACACAACCACACAAATGAAATTCCATGAATGTGGAGCTTTCCTTATAAAATAAGTTGATTCAGTACAAAAACGATTACAAGAAAGTCATAAAAAATTCTGGTTCAAAATTCGAAGATCGAAAAAAACAAAGAGGATTGCTGCCAGCTGGTCACGTCGGCTCTCTATATACATATATTTCTGTACGAAATAATCTCTTTGATTATTATGTGAACATTCTTTATAGTATGACCTTCTTGGGTGAATGGATTGCGTGATTTCTTTAGCAAAATATTTGTATTATTTTTCGAGTACCTATTAAAAATACTCATTACTTTGTGTATTTAATAATAACCGCGGCTTTCATGCTGAATTGAACATCTTCTACATGTGATCGATATTATTGTCTGAGCGCAGTCTGTTGTCAGAGTCAATATATACATACATATTTACTGATGCAATTTAATGCAAATTACTTTGAGCTGCAGATTTTTTCTGATGTTGCAACAGCACAAAATTGTTGTTTCCATACCTCACTATGCTGCCTTTCGGATTTATTGCAAGGTAAAGTGATGGAGTTTAATTGGAAATTCTGCTGGAAAAGCTGTGACAGGCGATTTGCATGTGTCACAATCAAAGCTGGGAAGTATGCTTCAAGTTTACTCCTTTTTAAAATTAATGCTTTTCATTTCTTTGAAATTTTATTTTGGAAAGTAAAGGGCTTTAACCGTCCAGGAAGTCATGCAAATTTGCTGAAAGGGATTTTAAAGTTTTGTTGCTTTTTCGATAGGTATTACCAAAAAAAAAACAAAAAAAAAAAAAAAAAAAAACACTGGAAAATAATTTTTATCCTTCATTAGTCCTTTTTAGAAAGGCTTTTTTCAAAACTTTATAACTCCAAAACTAATTAAGATAGAAACACGAAACGAATAGCGAATAATAGTTAATAAAAGAAATAATTTAAATGAAATTTTTTTTAAATTTTACACTGAAAAAAAAATTTTACAAAAAAGAATATAAAAGCTAAATTTTTATTATAGGGTATTCCGGTTTTTGCGCCGTTTTCTGGTTATTTCCACTAAAGCAAGAATGATAGAATATAATATTACGACATGCGCAGATTTTTCTTTTATTCGAGCATTTGTGACGTTTTTGTTGGTGTTGCCACATGGCTATGTAAATTTTTAAAAATATTTCTTTGAAAAATTTTTTTGTTTACTATTCATTCAAGTTTTAAGGACGATGTATGTATGTAAAAATCAGATTTGATAAAAGTTTCAAATTGGTAGTATGTTTTTCAAAAGTCAGTGGCAACGCTGTAATTCTTTAATTAAAATTTTTTGTCTTGAAAATGTTCATCTGTCAAAATTTTTAAATAATTTCAACCAATCAGAATACTTTAAACACTACGTCACAAGTGTACATGCGCAGAAGATTCAAATTTTGAACTCAAATTGTCGTAATCTTATAATCTTTAATCCTTGCACTAAAGAACTCTGAGTATAGGTAGGTAGGTTGAAGTGGCTGCCACTTAGGCCGTTAATCGGCCCATTGTGATACCAAGGAGGTTTTCTTGTGTTTTGTGTGAGTGTATGTCTTCTTATGTAGTGTGCCCCTAACATACGATTTTTGAAAAACCAGTGCTAGGCTTGGAACATTACACTCCGTTTCGCCTGTGCCGGGAATCGAACCACGGACCCAGGTATCAAGAGCATAGCACGCATCCCCTACGCTATCCCAGAGCCACAACTCTGAGTATAACATCTAAAAAATTTTATCAAAATCCAAAAGTTGCTTTTTGAGACACCTACATATTTCGAGAACTATTTTGTATTGGATTGTATAATCTAGTAAGTGAAAAAAAATATTATAAATTTATTTTCTTAATTTGCGATTTTCGATGCTTTCGGGTTGAAAAGACGCTTGCGAGAAACCCCCTCATTATAATTTATATAGACTTTTAATGACATTTTAATTTTTCATTTCCAAAAAAACATTTTCATTTAACTTAAAAAGCATTCTTAAGGATCAAACGCATTCTCCTGACGAAAGAGAAATCACCAAATAGAAAATAAAACACAGAAAAAGAGAGCGTGATCAAAGTCAACGCTTTCCACACAAATCACTCTGAGCAATCTTTCTGTCAATGGCTTTGCCGACGCAGCAGTCAACACGATTTTTCGTGTCACTCACACCGTTCGCAAAAGGCAAAAGGTTTCGCCTTCATTTGCCGCTTGTGATTTCTAATCCTTTGAGATTTTGGCATTAAAGTGCTTTTACCGGGTTTGCCCGTAACATTTGCGTGAATGGTTGACAAATTAACAACAACTCCTTTGCGATGCTGAAATCTACCTCCGTTTGTCGGCAAAGCAGTCCTATTTTTTTTTCTCTCTTTTTTGACGACATTTTAATTAATTGATATACCTACCTACGGCATCGTTTGTCGGCCTAAACTTAAGTAGTCAATTGATGCTTTGAGTTGAATTGGGGGGCTTACCTGTTGCTTTGTTATGTATATTGGTTTATTCATGACGATCCACGTGACGGTCTCGTGACAGGCGGGCGCTGTCGTTGAGCCATCATATGTCATATAGTGATCGGTCTCAGGAAGTAAGCCACGTATGGAAAGACGCTTTACAAACGCCTCATCACCACCGAATCTAATGCGGTCGAGTTGATCCGTAAGCATTCGTAGCTCGGCATTAGATAAATCCCCCAACTAATTGAACGAACATAAAATTGCTTTTCATTTCCAATCAAGCGTAGACAGCTAAACTACCTGTAATAGAATTGAGATGCCAACAATGCCTTGGGCTCGATTCAGGGCATCCGAAAAATTAGTATACAATTGTGAATTGTAGCCAAAGATTTGTATCTGCAATGGAAGAATTAAATACAAATAAAATAAAAAAATATTTTTTCGTGTTGTTTATTTGTTGTTTTGTTTGTAGTAAATCAGAAAAGAGGTTTCATGTGTGAGCCACAGCAAATGTTACGACAATTTATTTCTACACTTTCATATATAAATTTCTTTTTCTTTTTCTAACCAACCAGTCAGATGTGGTTTAGCACTGGGTGCCAACTATTGTAAGTGGTTGAAATATTGTAGAGAATGCTAACTCCTGAAATGCACACCCGAACTGCTTATGTGAATACTTTCAAACTTATTCTTGTTCATTAAGAGGAGCGACAAAGCAAAATTCAACAAGAGACTGAGCTCTTAAAGCGCTAGTCTTTGCATTCTGATTTTGAAAATTTGTAGAAGGCTTAAGGCTTACGACTTTCGTCGGAAATTTGTTTGTTATTTTGCTTAATCCTTCCTGTTGTAGGTAGGTAGGTAGGTACCCACAATAGCTCCAACAAAATAATTCCGAATTTCAGCAACAAGACTCCATAGAATGTAGACACACTAGAACAAGACATTATCTCCTATTCATGTCGATAGTTGAACAACAACAAAATGTAACAAGCAGGATGTTATGGTCCAAAGCATAGCAGTTTAACGTACATAGGTATACATTGTTCCTTCGATGCAATTAGATATTTGCAAGTTAAAATAACTTTACGAGGCATTTTCAAGCATTTTAATTGACAACAACTGTCAATTGACTGGGCAATTCAATTGTTTATGCAAGCTTTTTTCCCACCCAATAAACACATGATCCGTTTTACGGCTTTTACATTCTCATAAATTCAGACTTAACTCAATTTCGTTTAATTAGTCCCATTAAGTAGACATCTTCATTGCAATGCTGACAATTATAATGACAAAGAAAAACATTGTTATTAAAACTTTCTAAATCAAAATAGTAAAAAAAAAAAAACCTCTAAATTGAAAGCTCTGTTTTCAGAGAACATTTTAATCAGATTAATTACAAATGTTTTCCCTCGATATGTAGCTGCGTGTAAAACAGTATTTCGCACCACTCAACTTGCTACCCGCCCTCTTTTTGTTCTCTAATCGAATATTACGTTTAAAGGAATGGCCCAAAGGAGTTGTCTATTAGACGACTAACTAGCTCGAATGCATATGCTGAAACTTTATAGCAAAGGAGCGCTTGTCATGCTCGAGCATACAAAGCAATGCTTAGAAGTAACACTCATAGAAGCAAGTACGAGTACATAAAACATGCTTGCACGCCAAGCTTTTGTGGTAACCGTACAGTATAGAATAGGAGCCGAACCCATTCGATCCAACCAGACATTCGTAGGTATCTATGTTTGTATGTAAGTATGCTCAGATGTGTTGCATATGCTTGCCATTGGGTGGCCTGATTCTACTATGCTCCATTAATTCAAATGTATGTGTTGCATTTCATGTAGACATAAGAAGCAAATTAGCTTAAGTTTTGAGGAAGAAATTCTTAGTATTGACAATGGTAGTAGTGGTGCATCCAAGACCGACAGTCAAAGCTTTTTGTATGTGTTGTTTTGGTATATTTTGAGAAATTTAAGATTTATTTTATTTGGAATTTGCTTTGTTTGTTCACAGACTAATTCCACGATATTCCTAAAATCCTTTGAAAAATGAGACATGAAATGGTCTACAGTCGAGCTTTTTCGGCAGTCAGATCATCTCTTTGCTTCCGTAAGAGCAACTAGTTTCCTCTTGATAATATCATAAAAGAAAATTTATTAAAATGATGTATAAGAAAACATTATTTTGTAGCATACTTAGTGGATGCTTATCGCTCTATTATAGGAAGGAACTTAATTAAATTGAATTATGAAAATGTTAGGTGTCTAAGCGCCGTATCTAGCGCAAAAATATATATGTAAGAAGTTCACGCCGTTGAGTATGCTACAAAATTTTTAATTATTTTTTTTTTTTTTGTCTTCATACATCCTATCGCTTGAGTATATTTTCTGGGTCCATTGAGTAGAATTTTCGCAAAATTTGAATTTTGAATTGACGCATTCCAAAGACTTCAGACTATTAAGAAAAAGGAAAATTTCCTTCGGTACTTGCAGTATAATATGTTGGCAAGCGGAATCCTTACTTGCTGTTTTGTAAAAAAATTCTCAATCCGATTAATAGTTAATTGTGAGCCATTTACTCTACAAAATATAAATGAGCCCGCGCAAAAATGAATATTTGAATAACGTCCAACATGCCGTATAAGTGATGCCTCTGCATGCGCACGTCTAGTGCAGCATATCAGTACTGAGAGTGTCTATATGGGCTTACGTTTTTGTTAATATCTCCTAAAACTACATTTTGATTTTGATAAAATTTTTTTAAGTTAAAGGACATACTCAGAGGTATTTTTTAGAAGTAGCGAGAAAGTGGCTCGAAAACGGGAATACACTGAAAAAAATTTTTTAATTTTTATTTTCTCTTTTGTGAAAGTTTTTTTCTCAGTGTAAAATTTAAAAAAAAATTTTTTTAATTTTCCGTTTTATAAGCTATCAGTAGCCATTTGTTTCATCTTTTTATCTTAATTCGTTTTTGAGATATAAATTTTTGAAAAAGGGCTTAATAAAAAGGGTTTTGTAAGGATATTTCAAGAACAGAAATAGAAATAGAAACCTAAAAATCGGTTCCTACAGTGTGTTAGGGTAGTATGTATTCAAAAATCAACAATACCTTAAAATCCCTTTCATTGGGCCGCAGTCGGCAAGACCCTTTAAAACCCCGAATTTTCAATACCTATTTATGTTATGTCTCAAGTTGACTACTGAATCTAAATGAGCGAGTGTCGGGTTTTACTGTTTACTCAAAAGTTTCATTCTAATAATACAATTTCGCTTTTAAGGACACAATTTGTATATAAACTCTGATACCTCAACGCAATGTGCCATTCATAAGAACTCTATCGGCTTTCGACCAGTAGATATTTTTCTTGGTAATAGCCTCAGCAATATTGCTTTTCAAGCAGGCAGGCAGGCAGGCAAGATGGCAGGCATTACGCATGCATTTCACATACGCAATTCAAAACAACAATCAAATGGCTCTTGTCGGCACTTGTATTGGCCCAGCTCTGAAGAATGCCATGAGACGCAAATACTCAATATGTCAACACTTTCTGCTTGCGTCTGGATCTTCTATATCGACCAGTCGGTGTGGCGAGATGGGGGTAGATGCTTCACTGATGATACTATTATTTTATTTTGCTCGAATATTTAGTATTCCTTAAGCTTTTCCCATTGTTGTTTGGAAGCCTCACATTCAGCACTTATGGCCTCTTAGTTGTAAAGTTGTTTGTCGTAACAATTTTTGTTGTTTCTGTTACCACTTACAAATTGCTATTGTGTTAAATGACCTCTGACAGAGGACCATTGATTTTATTGCCTCGTTTTCTTTTGCCTTCTCTGCATTCGTATCTCAAGTATCTTTTCTTGTCATTTATATTATTGGCATGCCTGTCTGACTATGCTCTATGACTATGTACAATCTACATATGTATGTATATTTATACATATATGCTTCCACACATGTATGTGTAGTTTGTTTGTCAGAACTGGTTTCGGTGAATTTACTCGAAAAGGGCTTGCACACTCCTGTTTGTTGGTCATTTCGATCATCAACATGTGACATGTCAATTAATGACAGTTCATTTCTCTTCGCACCGAAATCGTGTGAGTTCCAGAAATTAACTGCAGCTGTAGCAAATTTGCTAATGTTGGAGGCATCATTCTTTGGCTGTTCAAATGGGCTTTCACAGCAAATTACCGAAATATGAACGAAATATTAAAGTAGGTATTTTAAAAGAAATCTGAATACATTGCTTTCATGAGTTTAATTAGCAAGTGTCCATCTTTATTAACAAAAACATGATCGAAAAATCAAAGATGCTTAAAATATTCTAAATACATATGCTGAAAAAAATAAAATAAAATTATCTTACTAGATCAGGCAGGCAATATTCAAGAAAAATTCTTTTTTGTAAAATTTTTTTCAAAAATTAATACATATCTCAAGAATTAATAAGACAGAAAGATGAAAAGAAATGCGACTCATAGTAAATAAAACAAGAAATCCAAAATATTTTTATTATTTTATTTATTTTTTTTTTTGATTTTGCCCTGAGAAAAATTTTTCTACTTTTCAAAAAAAAAAAAAAATATTTTTTTCAGTGTATTACAATTTTTGCTAGTTTACTAGTTTTTTTCTAAAACACCTGCAAGTCCCACAGGATGCTTTTAATGAATAAAAGCAACAAAATCCAAGCCCTGGTTATGTCCCATTATGTTTTCAAAAACTTAATAGCAAAAATGCGTTGCATATTTCAAGGCTTTTTTTTTTTTTTTTTTTTTTTTGGAACGCCCTTATATACGTAAATGCTCGCAATATTAATAAGTTGAGGTAGACATTCCTACCCCGTGCAAATGTACGAAAACTGGTATAAAAAGGACTCACTCATACGGCAAGGATACATAATGGTTTGTTACTGTAGTATTGATAGGAACTACAAAATTGGGATCAGTTTAAATTAAAATGCCTGAGAAAATTCATGGCTCAGTTTTAAAAGTAAAAATATATTCTTTAGGACATTTTCGAGATAACCACCCGTAAAGTATGCTTTAAAAAAATTTGTTGCTTATCTTTCCTTTCTATAGAATTTCTATGTATACAGTCGAAAAAGTTCTCGAATGTTTAATTGTTTATTCACATAACTTGAGATTTTAATGCTCAAACATCGAATCCTCCTCATTTTCTTCAAACATCTTAACTCTTAATTTAAAAATAGAAAAATTCTTTTCTTTCCTATCCCAGTCGCTTTCAATTTCAATTTTTAATTCCTCAGCATCACATCATTAGTTAAATGAGGGGAAAAAATCCGCTTAAAAAAAATAAAATCCGAACTCCGAAAAGAATACAAAAACAAAACCGAACGAAGTCACGTTCTCTTCTCGTTTGTTTTCGCAACGGATATTTAAACCCAATTAGCAATCGATACCATATATAATTAAGTTAAATTAAATACAAATACATAAACTGGATTACACAGCGAAAAATTGGGGCTAAGCTGATTCTGATCTGAGGTAGTGCCGAACACGGTGCCCACCTGCATGTTTACGCCTGATTAGCCTCACCCGATAAGATAATATCACGACCATGCACACAATTACAAATCGAGAAAAAGGGTGACCCCACAAAAATAAACAAAGCAAACTAATCCAAGGAATTTCGAAGGAAATGAAACGCAAAACCCCAAGACCACATCGAATATCTACAGAGAAAGCAACCACCAAGTAATTCTGTAGGAGCCGAACAACCAAAATATTCGTTTTTGGCAACATACAACATATCCCCATGCGTCTTAAAAGGATTTCATGAGGATTAATTAAAATTACCAATTAAGAATTCATTACAGCAGCTGAAATTACAGCACCATCGACGTCCACATCGACATCGACTAAACACAGTTGTGGGGAAAATAATGAGCGCGCAGTTTGCGGGTTTTTCTACGAAAAACATCAGCAACAACAACAACAGCAAAAACACGCAGAGAAACCGTAAAAAAGGAGACAACAAAAAAGCTAAAAGAAATTCACAAAAAGTAAAATGCTAAGCTATCATGTTTAGACTGCAGTAAAATTAAAACATCATGTCTGGTATGGCCCCGACTCCTCTCCCTTCCGGGGCTACCCTTTTTCGTTCATCCAACTCAAAAGATTTGGTCTGGTTTAAGGTTTTTATGTAGCTTGCGGCTTTGTATGTCTTAGCACTGCTTTCGCTTAACGTTAGCTGCTTAACATTCCATTAAGCGGTTAGCTGTAAAGCGTTTTGATAAAGATTTAGTGTAATTCTTGGAAGCGAGCAGAAACATTCTGTTCAAGACGATTTATAACTTGTTAGAACAAATAACGAAGAGATGAATTGCTGGCGCGAAAACAACTCAATAAATTTTAAACTTAATTGGACTGGAATTAAAATTATAAACATTAATTAGTAGAAGGAAATAGTGAGGTATGGCCACCTGAATATTTTTTTTTTTTTTCATAAATACTCGCAATGATAATCCTGAGAGACGCAAAGAATTCATAGCCGCACAAAAGCATGAAGGGAAAAGATGAAAATTCCAATTATTATCAATGTAATCAGAAGGAACGAACTTTATACCAACTGAGAAAATAGTTTACAAATCATCAAACAAAGAATTGCTGCGCTCTTGCAACCGCAACATAACTTTGTGCGTCTTTTTGTCTCTTTGTCTTCCGCCAAGAACGCAATCCCGTCCCGCATGGCCGTCAAGAAGAGTTATAGACGACGAGGGAAATTTTAAAATATCATCTTGTCGAATACTGCTGGAAGGTAGCGTATTTCTTCTAACCGCTTTCTTAGTGAGTCTTGCTCCACTTTCGAATGCGGCAGCAATAACAACAAAACAACAACGGCAGCAACTGTGGCAACACAACAGTTTTAGGCCATTTAATAGCGTGCGGCACAACATTTTGTCATTTTAATGACACTGAGCACATAGAATGTCACAGCACGCAGCACGCGCGTCATACGGCAAAGGAACTAGGCACAAGGCACAACGCAAGAACACGTTGCATCGAGTGCCGATGGTGTGCGAAAGCGAAATATCTGGAAAACTGCTTTCAGTTATCCCTTTTGAAAGCACCCACTGTGCGTTTTAAACGTAATAGTTTTACTGACTTTTTGCCATATGAACGCGCATCATATTTTCAAGCGTTTGAGTTGCTATAAATTGTTTTTTTTATTTTTTTTTTTTTCGTTCTCGTCTTCATTCCGTGAATTCATTTTTTGGCTGCCCTCGATTCTCCAGTCCGGATTTTTGCGACATTTCAACATGTCAAAAGAATCGTGCCTGCAACTCTGCGGCAGCTTATGTTGACAAATCTTCCGAGCACACTCAGTTCACCGCTTAATATGTCGACTTTTCAATGCCTTTTGTATCTATTATTTTCCTGGCAACAGTTTTTGTGCTTTCATATCTGTTGCCGCTTCAATTTTAAGCCTCACACACAACAATCATGTGGCCTGGCCATAACCAGTGCAGCAAAAAAAAAGAAAAAATTCCAATTGTATCCTCTTTTATTTTTACTTGTTTTTTTTTTTTGCTCTTCGTTTTTTTTTTCTTTTCTTCAATTTTATGTCTCTGCACGACGTAGCCTCTTTGTGTGGCTTTTGGTTTTATGGCATGCCTTAGTCTCGTTTTCATTGTAAACGAGGGAAATTTTCTTCTTCAGTTGAGAGAAAGCGTCTAAGCGTCTTGACGGAAACTATTTTAAAAGCAATTTGTTTGCAATTTGTTCGTTGCCGGTTGTCATATGATCGCGGATTTATCATTGGAGAAGTCAGCAGTGTGGGAGCAGAGACTTTCCGAGACGGAAGGTACTCAAATATATAAGTAGGTGGGCAATCGAGACTATGGAATACTTCAAGTTTCAATTTGTAAAATTACTGTTAGGCTTTAAATTTTCTTCGGTATTTTGAGATTCTGTTCTGCAATGAATTCTTAGTTCTTTAAACTCGAATTTGATATATTAAAAGCAATTTTCCTTTCAAAAACGACCACCACTTCAATTACTTATGATAATTATATTATAGGTACTTAAGATTCCGGGACGTATACGTAATGGAAATGTGTATTAATAACATTGCGTATACGTTGTGGTTGAGAGAGTTTGAATTAAATGTAATGTTTGATTAAAAGGCCGGGATGGAGCAGGCGCTAAATTATCTTTGTAGGGTTTGCTATATCGCACCGTTTTATACTAAAGCGGCACAACTCAAAAGGGTCTGGCCGACTGCGGCTCCCTGAAAGGAATTTTAAAATTTTGTTGATTTTTCGATAGGTGCCATCTAAAAACACAATGGAGCCACTTTTTAGATTCAATAGACCTTGAGATATCCTTGAAAATCCTTTTTTGGTAAGCCTTTTTTTCAAAATTAAATATCTCAACACTCAATTGAGATAGAACGACGAACTAAAAAGATTATGTTAGATAATAAAACGGAGAAACTAAAAAATATTTTTTTTAAATTTTTACTTTCAAAAAAAAATTTTTCACAAAATTAAAAAGAAAATTTTAACTATTTTTTTCAGTGTACTCCCAGTTTCGCGCCGCTCTATAAATTTTTTTAAAAAATAGCCCTTAGTGTTTACTTTCATTTGAATGAAAAAAATATTCAAATCGGATGACGCAACAGTGTGATATTCAAAAAATTTCAAGTGCACCTATATGCTCCCAGTACTAATATCCAGTACAAATGTGTGCAATATGGTACAAAAGCACATCACTCATACGCCAAGTTCAATCCCTTTTGAAGCATGTAAAAAATAATTTTCTCAATTAATATTATTTTAATCGACTCGTGCATCAGTCAATATAAGGGTTAATCTTTTAGCTATTGGGTTTCTTGCAGAAAAAATTAGTCAAACATAAAGAAATTGATTAAAACAATTTCGAATTATGCCGGTTAAGGAGAAGCACCTAACTGTCTGCTGTGATTTGTTTCATGAAATTTTCACAGCACTGATTTAATTCGTCCTGAATATGGGCTCTCTTAATAAGAACGAAAACCCAAAACAAACGTATATCGAAATTTTTTTTAAATATAAGTTTGGGAGTTCATGCCTTCTTGATACCAGACTTAAGACTCCAATAAGCTTCAAAGTGGACATATGATCGACTTTCAAAGTGCTGGAATGACAAAGAGTATCGAGTTTTTCGATCATTTTTATACATATTAAAAGCGCTCAGACTTTTTGCTTGGATACCTATACAGTCCAAACTTTCTACAACGAACTCCTCTATAGTGAATTTTTCTCTATTGTGAACCATCTTAAGACCTTTTTCGCTACATTTTTAGTGCCTTTTGTTCTCTTTATAATGAAATTTCTCTGCAATGAATTTTTTTTCCTGTCCAATGGAATTCGTTAAAAATAGCTTTGACTATTTATGAAATAATTTTTTTTTAAATTTAACTCGTCAAGCTACTTATTTGAATGATGAACTTCTTCTTTTTTTCGTGGTAAAAATTTATTGAATCAAATTCTCCCAAATGCTTAATATGTTTCGAAAGGGCTCAAAAAATTAATTCCTAATTAAAAAGAAAAGCAATGATTAGGTGTTTAAAATGCCTTTTTTCGAAGCTGTTTATTTAGACGTAGTGCTCTCTCTTTGCTAAGCCATTCATTAATAGCTGCATAGAATATATTGAATATAGCAATGGAATTTGTGTTATTAGTATTAAATAGGTAAGCTGTTAATCTGTAAGGAATTATACTCCGGTAGATTTAAATAAAATGAAATGAAATTTCAATTAAAAAATATTTTGTAATCCTTCTTATTTTTTCTTTCCCCGTTTCCTTTTCTTTTTGATATTCCGGGTACCCCGAAATAGAAAAGTATAACCTGATTATTTGTAACATCGTCTTCCTGTCTGACCCACTCTATATCATCATCATAATTATCAAACCTAATCAAAACATAAATCATAATTTGAATAAATCAAAACTGAAAATTCCAACAATGTTCAGTCCTTTAAATTTAAGTTTATCCTTAAATTTTCATACAATTCAAAACCTCATTGCCTTTCAATCAGAAAACAAAAGCAATAAAATTTTAATTTCCCCAAAAAACCTCGTTTAAAATGCTTTAATTGAATCACTTTGCACTCGCCCTTTAACGATTTTCTGCACAATGTAAGAAATCAAGGAAACAACAGCAGTTGCTTGACTTTAAGTCAATGCACATCGGAATTGAGACCAACTCAACTGTGATGACATTTACAAAGTCAAAGTCAGGCGTTACAACAACGACAAACATAGATACATACATATATGTGTGTTGAACTCCTTCGGTGTTTGCCAACAAGCGGCACTAAACGAGAAATCAGAAATGAAAGACGAACAGGACGAAGTGGCAGTAAAAATGGGAGAAATAAGAAGAAGCATAACAGTCTATTGAGTCAATGTCACAATTATTCGCAAGTAACAATGTCTACGACGATACAGATAGACATTTACAGAAGAGATATGTGCTAGTTTCGAATGCTGCTTTCAAAACTCACCGTTCCCACCAACACTCTGCTGGCTGTCAGATTTCAAGTGTCGTACTATAACGAGATATTTCCCCATAGAAGAAAGAAGAATCTTCGTGTCTATAATGGCATTCGAACATATTCATACACGTACGACAAAACGACGACGACCTACACATAAGCATGTGTCAGGACCTTATCCCTTTTGTGCAAATACTGAGTCGAATATAAAAGGAGCAATTGAATTTGCCAAAATGGAGCAATTTTAAAATTGTTTACATTGCGCTTTGTTTGCATTCCATTGACAATCGTAACTATGTGACTATGCATTACGATAAACGAAAGGAAAACATTTTCCGAGGCATTTACCACTCGACTCGACACGAATCGACTCGACTCGACTCTACTCGACTGAACGTAAGTAGCTCGAATGAAGAACATAAGTTCGACATTTGGACGTGCTTAGAAAAATGAAAACGTGAGAGAAACATGATTTTTTATTTCTCTTGTATTTAGCTTACCTCCGCTGGGAACGTGTAGCCTTCCACAATGTGCTCCGAGCCGAATTGATCGTGTAAGCCGTAGTGTATGTGGATTTCATGGAACTTATAGCGATATGATAGTGGACCTCCTGTTATATTCACCGGCGTTTGCATGCCATCATAATTCGCAACTGTATCATTGCCAGCTGTGAAAATTACACTGTGCCCCGTATTGGCAATTAGACCGCTTATCTGTATTCAAAAGAAAATTTATTAAAAATAATTTACTGATAATTACACTGTGCTCGACATTGGTACGTTTTTTTTACCGACAACATGGAGACATATCTGGTAAACATAATTGGAGGGCGCTGAATTCAGTCCCATCAACCATTTTTCTAGATTGGCTCTAGTTTTTGAGATATCGCGGTTTAAAAATTGTGACTAACTTCATTAAAAATTATATATATTTCGCTCATGTTGCTATATATTTATGACAGAATAATGACGATAACGTTAATTACTTGTATTTAGTAGAATTCCTGTCCAAAAACTTCGCTGCAATCCCAACGGTAGTTGGTATTTTATAAGCAGGGCTCGGATCTTTACATGATTTTATAAATTTAAAGCATATTTATGGGCAAAAATATTTTCGTACAGCATATTTGCGAATAAGTTAAGGGAAGTTGAAACTGTTCACATTCGCTTTTTTATTTCAAAAATTCATATTGAAGTCAAAATCATTTAATCCAAATTTTAGTGAGATGAACAATTGTGCTCCAAAAAGTATACTTCAAGATTATAAGTCAACAAAATCCGAGCCTATTTATAAGTGCTTCATCAATTATTCACATATTTAAACGATAACTCTGAAGCATATTTAGGCCCAATGAAACTGTTAATCGATTTTTTTAAATATATTTTTTTCATTTAAAACAGTTCTCAAAAACTTCAATTTATTTACAACGGTAATGAACGATAACTCTGAATTCAAGGCCAAAAGTTAATCGAAATATTTTTATTTTTTTTCGGATTTTTTCTTAAGTTTCGGGTGGTGTGAGTATCCGAATAAAAAAAAATTATTTCTATTATACTTTTTTAATATAAAAACGGGTCCCAAAATCGAAATTAATTTTTGGAGCAAGTAAAATTTTTAAGTAAAAAACAAAATAATGCTTGCATACTTTAGGGATTCACCTTTGAACGCGAAAATCTCCGTTAACTGAGCCAATCCCAAAAAATCAATATCACTATTGTATTCAGCGCATTTGACTTAATATTTCTAGATATGAAAGCCGTCTGTCGGTTTTTTGAACTAGCACAGTGTTATCAAATATTACTATTTAAAAAAAAATAAATCACTTACCCTATGCTTGTCGACATGCAATAGCCTTAAATTGGGATCATAAAGCAAACGCTGTGGCTCCAAGTTCACTGGCGATTGTCTACGACCTTTATTACAAAGGGACCATTCCGGATTGATAAGTCCCCAAAAAGCAGGACCTTTTGGATTGCATAGAAAAGAAAATTGAATCAGAAATGGTTTTTTGAACTTCCCTAGACTCAAATGTTTCCATTAAGGTTATTTTTTTGCAATTTCTTAACAAAAAACAATTTATTTTTTATTTTTTCCCTCAATCTATAACGTTTAAAACCCATAAAAAATTCAATTATTTTAATTGAAAGCTATTACGACAATTATGAAATATTCAAAGCAATTTTAGTTCATGTTTCCTTTCGAGCATAACTTCAAATTCAATTATATCTAAATATATATTGAATTAAATAAACATTCCGAGCAGTAAAACAAACAAAAAAATCTCAAAAGAATTATGATTTATTTGATTTATCCACTTTGCCCCACATTAACCCATTTTCGCACAAACTCTTTTCAATATACAATATTTTGGAAAAGTATTTTCCCATTGTGGTTTGGTCATAAAGCAAAATAAATGAACGTCGAGGATAGCACTGAAGTACGGTCGAATCTATGGCTGGATATTGTGGCAACGGAACTAATTTATTACAAAGTAAAACATCAAAAAGCAATGTTAGGTCACTTAGAACTGTGTCTTGGGGCTTTAGGCAACCATGAGAGCCATGCAAAGATATTTAAAGGAAAAACAAAAATATTCAAATATTTGCAGAAAAACCGCACACATTTCGTTTTTACACGCTCGGCATTGTATTTACAGTCAAACTTCCATAACTCGAACCACCATTATCCAAAGAAATAGTTCGAGTTAAGGGAGTCTTCTCATTGAAAACCCGTTTTTTGGACCCTTTTTAAAAAAATTCTTATTTGAAAACGCAAAGAATAATTGAAAACTTTTTTTATTTATTGTATTACAAAAGTTCAAAGTAAATAAAAAAATTTTTTTGCCTCGATAGTGGGCTGTTCAAAAAGTAATGAGACTTCAAAGTTGGTGGTGAAAAAAAAGTGCCGTCACGGCGGCCACGATTCCGGGTCTCCGAGCGTCCGAAATGGAAAAAAAAAACGGGTATAATCAGTATAGATTGTAATTCTCGGGTGAACCTCAAGCTTAATTTTGTGATTTTTTTTGACAAAATGGCGGCCATTCAAAAAAAAATTCAATTTCGGGCTATTTTTTGTAGTTTAGTGTAAAAAAAATAAGTAAAAAATTTTTAAAATTATGGTCGAGGTTCACCCGAGAATGGTGACAATTCTGCGTCGATTCCACTTTTTTCATGCAAAATCGGTTCAGTTGAACTGGAGATATCATGGCCGCCAGTTCGAAAAACGTGGTTTCGAGATAAACGCGTTTAAAGTTTGAAGCAACGCAAAAATTACTCGTTTTAGCGCAGATCTTGCTCGACAAAGAAGGCTATATCCTCTAAACTATTTCAAATTTCAAAAAATCCTTTGAGGGGCATATTCACAACTGCCCAAGCTATAAATAAATGCAAAAAAAAAAAAAAAAAGTCGAAAAAAAAGTTGCTCAATGAGAAGACCCCCTTAAAGAGACTTTGAGTAAGGGAAATGAAATTTTATATGAAATATTCACTATTGCCACCCGATTCAGTTCGAGTTATAGAAAATTCGAGTTATAAAAGTTTGACTGTATTTTCTTGTTATTGCAATCCTCCAAGGGGAAGGACCTTACAACAATGAAGAATTCTATTTAGTAAATTATCACGGAAACCATGTATTTTGAAAAGCGAGTAATTTATGGGCTTATGAGTAATTTGTCCCTGTCCCAAAACACACTTAAACTCTTTTCACTTAACAACAAAAACACTGCAACTTAACATGACTTTAGAGCTTTTGTCGACCTCAGCATGAAAATGTTCGTCAACAAGAATTGCTTGCTCAAAGCAATTTATCATTATCGTTTCTATCCAATCGGAAGATGTCATAAAATTAGTTAGTGACTGCACTCTATCGCAATATCTATAAAAATAATATGCGTTTAGTTCCTTCTTCGTATTACTTTCAGAGTGACACTCCATTCTAACTATCGACCTTCTTCTGTAAGCTTGAAAAAAAAATTAGTAGTTTAGATAAGTTTCATTTTTGATTTTTTGTTATTTTCTTCTTTTAAAATCCTCTTAACATGAAAATCATAAAATCAAAGCACGTACGCTTTTACTACGCTTTTGACAAAATGCTTTTGATATTACAAGCATACGCTTTTAAAATCGCAATATATACTCGAAAAATTCTACATTTAAATAACATTAAGATCTTTAATTAGAGAAAGCTTTCGCCTTTAAGAATTAAATTCTCATCGAAAGAAAAAAAAAATATCTTAAAGCGGAATCACCCAAAACAGTACACATCCTTCGAACAACAAATTCAAAAATACTATCTTTCAGGAATCAGCATACAGATGTTGTATACCCACGTAGAATGAGATATCATGGCATAGTGTGATCCCCAAAGTAAAATATGAAGAAACCCTGCAGTAATGAAATGTTTTCGGTGTAAAATGGACCGGACCTGGGTGAGTCCATATGGGACCGACCTGAAAATGATATGCACCGCGACCGACCCGGGGTGAGTCTCAATTGGACTCACCCTCGTCTAGTCCAAAAATAAGCGTAGGTGGGGTGAGTTCGTATAAACTTGTACTTATTGTTGTCTGTTCTAAGTACTCAATCTGATCGTTGTGCTACCAAAGGCAAGTTAGCTTGATGGTTAAGACTCTCGCTTCGCAACCGAGAGGGTGGGAGTTCGAGCCCTTGCTCGTTTTAGAAAGAATTTTTTTTTTTCAATTACCTAAGATTTTTTTATGCTCATATTTAATTTTTTTTTTTAACTTTAAAAAAATAAGTAGTTTTTTACATGTTAATTGTTTTTTAATATTAATTTTTCAAGAATTTTTTTTTCTGTGAAAGTGAAAAATTCTTTACGCACGTTTCCCAAAAACTTGAGCAACCAAACACTCAAGTCAGCGTTTTGATCAAAGCATTAAACTTGCTTGTTTAGCGTAATGGTTAAGACACCAATTTACCAACCCAGAGTTCTGCGGTTCGAGGCTCGGCCGAGGCGGGCAAATCAAAAAGGAAATTATATAATGTTGTGTAACAAAAAGGTTTAAAAAAACAAAAAAGGCAAAATAAACAAAATAAGAAAAAATTTTTTTTTCATTTTTCATATCAAAATAAATATAAAAAAAAAAAAAACTCACCCTCATTTAAGGCCATATGGACCCACCCACAACCGACCCTAAAAGCTTTGAAAATGGACCGGTTGTTTTTCAATGACAGCGCTGTGGAAAAACGGGTGAGTTGAACGTATGAAAACGCGACCGGTCCTCACCTCTTTTGGACCGACCCCGGGTCGACCCGGGGTCGGTCCCAATTACTGCAGGGAAGCAAAACAAATTTGAAAATCCCAAACACTTAAACTTATTTCATGCATTCTTGCATTGCTCGACGGTGTTGGCTGTTGGCTGTTGGTCATGGTGTGGTAGAAGCGAATTTTGCACTTCAGATAGTGCTACTGAACTTGTGCATGCAGGCTGCTATGAAACTATAACTTTTTTTCCGCTATATGTATACAATATGTATGTAGGTGTGTGCATGCATCTGTGCTTGTGTGCTTGTTTTCTGGTATTCGAGATACAAGATGGCAGATACAAACGGACGAAGGACGTATAAAGAAAGGTAACTAGGTAGTATGCAGCAAGGGCAATGATATCGACGAATGAATAGTAAACGGAAAATCGTTGGAGCAAGAGTCTGCTGCATCATCGTCAAGTGTATACGGTAAATAGTACTCCAAAAATTTTGAGGAGTATCCTAATAAGATTAAGCACACAGCCATTGAATAAAGTAGGATGATTTTAAGCAGACGCTTAAGGGAAAACTCTCCAAAGCGCCGGATAGAAGACACCGCAATGCAAAACTCAGCATCAGCATCAGCATCGGCAATGGCGATTCGAAATTGCAGTGAGTGCGGAAAAACCGAAAGAAGCTGGAAAATGGCAAAAGGGAAACGCGAAAAGGAGTCCGCTTCTTTCTCATGTATGAATACCGAGTATGTTGAAGGAAAATGTCTATGATATTTGCTGCTACTTGCCAAGGCGGGCCTGACAAATGAATAGATATGTAACCGAATGTCGGAACGTCGCGGATGGCACAAGTGCAGCATAAAATTGCTTAGAGTGCTGATGTGGGAATTCAGATCCATTTCAAAGGCGATACTATGCCTTTAACCAGAATATGTCGTCGTTATCACGTTTCTTAGCTTTTTCGAAGGATATCGCAGAAAACAAAATAATGAAAAAATATTAAAAAAAATTAGAAAAGGACTTCGAATCTGGTTAGAGGCAAGTGATAGTAAAATGACTTCTGTCATCTCAGTTGTGTTTGTGCCGTTTCACTTGCAGGTGTACACTTGTGCTATTTGCAATGGGGAACGTCTTCCATGTTGTCGACACTGATACGGCTACGTAAATGGCATTGAAATTTCGCCTGATGTGCCTTTCAAAGAGCGCGTGATGGAAATGCATTTAAGCTTTTTTCTCACGTTTTACGCTGTCAGCTTGGATCGTTGATCTCGAAACTGCAGCCGAGAGAAAAAATTATGTCAAATAATCCTAAAGGAGCCAAAATGGAACTTTATGTCTTTAATTTATTTTTTTAATTTTTTTTAAATAATTCGAAATAATCTTAAGACTTATGTTTAGAAATCGCAAGAAGGCCTATTGCTTATTAAATTATTTTTACTCATTCTGTTTAAAAGGTGCTCTTCAGCTCTTAGAAAATGAAGTAAAAATTTTTAAATGCCTCAATATATTGCTTTATAATTTTTCGTCTACATTTTTTCACAGACTCCAAATCATAAAAATAAATTGTTTTCGTCTTGCTGGGTTTTTGAATCAATAATTTCATAAGCATCGAAGGTCACTAGAGTCAATTAAAGACTGCTTCATGCTTAAGCCAATGAGTTTGAAAGGAATTTTTTATGGAATGTTTCAGCTAATGTGTTCTTTTCCCAAAATATCCCTGTAGGAAGATTGTAGTAAATATGGGCCCTAGCGAGTAGCTCTCGAGTATAGGAAAAAGAACTAGCTCATGCTAGACCAATAGTGTTGAAAGGACATTTTTTATGCAACTTCAGCATAATGTTTCTTGTGCGCGGGATCAATAGTTCTGTAGGAGAGATGTCGCTTAGCAAACTAAATGGTTCGCGCCTCGAGTTCGATTCCCGTGGTACAGCGAAAACATTTGGAATAATGGTAAATTCGAAAATGCAAAAATTGATAAAAATCAATACTTCGCCAATGCTGTCTCAAACATGAGCCAAGCTTTAAAAATTCATGAATTTGAATTTTCTTTTTTATTTATTTGCTTCTATTCCTACATTAATCTTATAAGTAGTAGTTAAAAAAGCGTTTGTCGACGGGAAATTGATACCCGCTTCTGGATCGTAGTGAGATCGCCTAGAATGCGCTTGCAATCTGAAAGGTTCGCGCCTCGAGTTCGATTCCCGTGGCAGGCGAAAACATTTGGAATAATGGTAAAATTCGAAAAATGCAAAAAATTTGAATAAAAATCAAATCTTCGCCAATGCTGTCTCAGAACATTGAGTCCAAACCTTTTCAAAAATTTCGATGAATTTGAAACTTTTCTTTTTTATTTATTTGCTTCTTATTCCTTTTAGGATTTCAAATTTTACTAAGTAGGTAGTTTAAAAAAAAACGGCGTTTGCTCGGACGGGAAATTGAACCCCGGCTCTTCGGATCGTGTGGCATACGCGCTACCCACTGAGCAACGACAGCTCTGACCGTTCCCCTATCTATTAATGTAGCATATGAAATGTACTGAATTGGCCCCGTTGTCTCTACTTCTGCACTAGTTCTAACGCGAATGTCGATTTTCGAAGTACACATCATAGTTAAAGGTTACAACTCAATGCATTGGCGGGGAAATTACGAGCGAGTAGTACTGTTTATTTGGGGAGTAGTCGAAGAGTACTTCTATATTCAATTTTTTATAGAATAAATGAAAAATTCTACAAATTTTGGCGTCAATAATTTTTCAAAAAACTGATTACAACTACTCCTTTTTGGACCAGTTTGGAACTAGACCCTAACTAGACTAAATGTAATCAGTTTTTTTTAAATTTTAGCGCCAAAGTTCTTTGAACTTTTCACTTATTCTATATATAAATTTTCATCAAAATCGGATTATATGGGGTTTTGGTCCACAACTCTCTAAAATTCCTCCAACCCCTCCAAAATTTTTTTTGGCTTAATGTCTTATAATTTATCAATAAACCACTGTGGCAAATATAAGCACAACCAAAGCACTCTTTCTCAAGCTACATCCTTGTTTAAAAGGAAATCATTTCCCAAAATTTCTTTGCAATAATCAAAACAAATAACAAAATGAAGTCCTCTTCAAACTAAAAACATTTTCAACTCAATTATTTAAATTAAAATCAAAGAAAATAGTAGGTCCTTCGCCCACCAAGGTGAAACCCGATTTTAACACGTTTCACTTGAACTGTCTGCAAAAAGTAATACATTTCATCTACTTACATACACGCTCGTACATGCTACTCGTATATGCATTAATCTAAAGAGCACACAGGGCAACACTTAGAACAAACTCGTAAGGTGCTGTAGGGAATAAATAAAATTTCACGTGCACATTTTACAGATTTCTGTTAATGCAAACGTTTTAACTTCCGCCTAAATGGGACACACACACACACATACAGACATAAATTCAGAGCCCAGCAAAGAAAGGAAACCCAGCCGTATTGTCTCTCTTTATTCATTTCATTCTTTTTTGTTGTTTTATCCTTTTTTTTTTTCATACGCGAAAAACTTTCATTACTATCTGTGCTGGCATGAGACTCGACTACATTTGGAGCTGACATTGTAAGTTGCATGTTGCAACTCCAAAATTCGCTGCTACACGGCGCACAACAATACTTCATGGCAAATTGCAACACGTTTTGCCAGGTATGATTGCAAAGATTTTCCAACTTTTCTTTTTGTTAAGCTCTCCTCGCGAGCCATTGTTGATTTGTTTTCTCTACCTCGACAGTTAATTCTTGAATTTTTTCATTTTTGTTGTCTTATTTTTCATTTCTTAGTTTTTTTATTTTTATTATTATTATAATTATTATTATTATTATTTTTTTTTCTTTTTTATTCTTAAATGCTCAGTTTACTTAAGGAAGTAATGCTACTGCGTGCTGACTTAACGTTGCTTTCGACGAAATTTTAATGGCGTTCAGGAAATTATTAAAGTTGTTTGCTATACAGTAGGATAGTGAGTGAAGAAGTTGAAATAATTTACCTGAAATTCCATCATATGTCCACCATTCCTCCCAACTAACTGCGAGTATAACTATAAAAAGGGAATTAAAAAGAATATTTTATGATTAATAAAATGTTCAATAGATTTTGATATAATTGATTTTGATAATTGATATAAGCTTTAATTCAATAAAAACGAGAATTGTTTAAAAAGAAACAAAAAATCTCTACCAACATTCTTGAAATATCTAACAACACATTGTTTTCAATCACTGCTTCCTGAGTGATTTTTTATTACGGCAACATTTTCATTCCTTCCTTAATTTCGAAAATTTTTATAACCGTACAAAGAAACAATTGGATGATAGCCAAGCCTTTAACTAACGAACATTTCAGCAAGGCTTATTGATTTCACCTTTTGTCTCAGAAAGCAACATGTTAAGCATTTAAACACTGAGAAAATCTTTTCGGTGAATTGAGTGTGAGCCTCAAAGTAACGAACATTTGATGTTTTTTATGGAATAAGTGCCCACACCAGGGACGTAGCTAGAGAAAGAATAGTATTTCGGCGCTAAAATTTTTTCAAAAACTGATTACAACTACTCCTTTTTGGACCAGTTTGGAACTAGACCCTAACTAGACTAGTTGTAATCAGTTTTTTTTTTTTTTTTTGTAATTTTAGCGCCAAAGCTCTTCGAATTTTTCACTTATTCTTTATATAAATTTTCATCAAAACGGACGTCATGAATTTTCTTGGATTTTATGGGTTTTTGGTCCAGAACTCTCTAAACTTCCTCTAACCCAACCAAATTTTTTTGAATAATTGTCTTATAACTGTTCAATATACCACTGTGGCGAATATAAGAACTACCAAAGCACTCTTTCTCTAGCTACGTCCCTGGCCCACACGTTTCGCAAAAAGGTTTTTGCCGTGTAAAAACCGAAATCTCAAACTGTTGGGTAAGGTCGTTAAGGGCAAATGTACAATTTTTCGAATGTGGTCTACACAAACAGAAGATACAAATAGAAACAGGGGAAAGAACAAACCGTTGTGACTATCATGAAACCACATTCAAAGCTTTCAAGGTTCTTTATTGTAACTGAAACGAAAGTTTTATCCAAAATCAATACAAAAAAAAAAATACAAAAAAAAAACACAACAAGAAAAAAATAAAGCCCCTTAAAAGAGTTTGAGTAAAAGCAATAAGTGCAAAAAAAAAAATAGAACTTTTCACATCGCATGACTGAGAAAGTTGAAAATAGAAACGGAATCATCCACCAACGAACCCCGCAACCCAGACCTCCAACCCCTTTCTCACAATAAGCAGTTTTGTCGGGGGTTCGTGAAATACTCCTTTCATCGCATTTCATACGTTCTTTTCTTATTTTCCTTTTCTTATATTTTTTTTTTTCTTCAATTTGTAATGGTTTTTAATGAGTCAGCGTTTTTAACAATTTGATTTTTGTAACACTTAAGCGCGCAAGTGCGCTTCGCATCGCCAACAATTGCGAGAAGCTTTTTAACTGTCAAAATAAACAAGCGTTGCAAATGCTCATTTCGTCCGTGCTGTCAAATAAAAACGAACTGCAAAAAAAATTAAAAATAAAATAAAAAATAAAACAAATCGTAAAAGACGACCCCAAATAGAATAATGGTAGAAAAATGAGTTAAAGAATTTCGACTGCTCATCGCTGCTAACAACCAACCCGCGCACTCAAACCGATGAGTTCGGTTAAGAAAATTAAAAAACATCAAAAAAATATTGAAGAAGGAAGAAAAAACCAACAAACAGGGTCCTTGACTCTTTAAATACGATTTTCGACATCATTAAGCACAGCTTGCGCTATTTGTAATGTCGGTCAGCGGCGCACAACAATAAAAACGCCAGCCTCAAGCAAACAATTCTACACACATACATATGTATGAAATACTTAAAAAAAATTAAATTTTGTTTTGGTTTTCCGAATCTTGAGTGTGCAAGAATTTTCATTTTTTTCAGTCAACATACTTGAAAGCTGAAGTGCCGACCTACAAAAGTAGCAGAGCAATTAATTAAGTTAATTCAGTTGTTCCTTTAATAAGCAGGAAGGACGATGGAAGTCCCTTTTTTTGTTGATATTATTCATAAATATTTAATTTCACGTGCATATTTTCTGAATAACCGTCTTAAAATGGGGGGATTTCATTAATTTCTACACTTTTCAGCTCAATTAATTGAAAAAAGAAAGGGGAACAAGAACTCCAAGGAAAGTCCTTGTAAATTAAAAAAATGTTTGAATGTTTTACCATATTTAATCGCAAAATGACGAAGCAGAAGGACAATTTTTTGATATATTCGATTTGAAATACAACGTACTCTCTCTTAAGCGGACACGTATGGGACCGAAAAGTATGTCTGCTTAACCGAAGTGTTCGCTTAAGAGGAAACTAATTGAGAAGATAATATACACTAGAGCATTCCCAAAAGGTGTCTGCAAGATTAGAGTATACTGTATTTAGTTTCATGATTAATATACTTGGAATGGAACCACAAATCGCACGATTGACTATTCAGAGCTCTCTATCAATGTCAGTTGGGAAAATTTCTAACCTTTATTTGAGCAATGCATTTTGTAAGTTCGATAAAGTTCAAAAGTAAATAAATTATGAAATATTCGTCAATATTCATTCTCAATCTAATGACCTCCAGATATCAATAGGAAACCCGTATTTCTTACATGACAGAAACCAGCGACTCCCAACGCTCAAGCCAAAGATCGCTGAAAAGGACTAAGAAAGACTAACAATTAGAAACCGAAAAAAATTGCCCCAAAACTGACACAAATAGAGTTAAAAACAATGAAAAAATAGCGCGAAAGTCTCCAAATTAAAGCACGTGGAAAATGTTCCAACCAAGGATGATAGATTATAAGGTTACGACAATCAGAGTTCAAAATTTCATTCTTCTGCGCATGTACACTTGTGACGTAGCGTTAAAATCATTCTGATTGGTTGAAATTGTTGAAAATTTTTGACAGATGAAAATTTTCAAGGCAAAAAATTTAAATTAAAGAATTTATGTTATTACAGCGTTGCCACTGACTTTCGAAAAATATACTACCAATTTGAAACTTTCACAAAGCCTGGTTTTAACATACATACGTCCTTCAAATAAGAGATTCTTGTAAAAAGACCAATTAAAAAAAAAAAGAAAAACATTTAATAACTTGAATTAATAGTAAAACTGAAAAATAAAAATAAAAAAATTTTTTTAATTTAAACAAGGCTCGAATAAAAGTAAATTCTGCGCATGTCGTAATCTTATATTCTATCATTCTTCCAGCAGTCTTTTATTTTGCCTTGAAAATCACTTCAAATATTATTTTTTTTTTGCCTCTTTTAATAACCCATTCCATCCCACTGTACTCGCTTGAGTACAGAAAAATCAACTTTTTACAAAAGCTGTCAAAAGCCACCGCGTAAATATTTCTTAATGCATCCGGGGTTTTTTTTTAATACGGCGAAATGTAGTAAAATAAATGGATGGCTTAAGATTTTATTTTTGCTGTATCCGTTATTCGCTATTTGCTGATATCTATGCTCACTTTTGTTATTTTTCTAATTTTTATGGCTAAGTTTTTCCTGCATGGAACTTTTATTTACAATGATGGAAGAGTCCTTCAAAAAAAAAAATATTTTTAATGACGTCTTAATTCATAAAGCAAAGCACCATAAGAATTTTGCAGAGGAATGAGCTTCGAGGCTTGTTGCATTATTTTAAAGGCATTTTTCGTAAATTTTAGTTCATTTATGTATCATATTCAATTTAATTTACTTTGGTAACTAACCGAGCCTTACCCTTTTTGACCGAGAATTTTTGACCCTTTCTCTATGTTAACCTTGGTGGCATACGTCCATGTCAGAACTGACCCCCAAAGGAAGAGGAATGAAATGAAAAATAGAAAAGCTATGAACACAAAGGAATAGCTTCGTCCTTCAAGTGATAGAAAATTTAATTCAACAAAAATTGCAACAGTCCCGTTGCAACTCACAACTGAAATGTAGGATACCTACACACGGTGCAATCCATTATAAGACCCAGTCAGATTAGACGATAGATAAGACCGTTTGTGGCAACGATTTTCGGTTGGAATGAAAACCAAAACGTTTTGACTTTTTCAAGTTGGAACCCATGGTCGTTCAATGTGATTGGATGTTTTATAGCGCAGTTGTATAAATTTCAGTCAGTTTGATTTCTACGAAAGAAACAGTCGCAACCAAAGGCTATAACATAAAACAAAGTGATGTTGGATTGAACTTTTTACAATGATTGGAATGAGCATGAGTAGAACTCAATTACAACCGCTGATCCAACTCGATTGTACAATGAATTGGACTATGTGTATCCTACAAAAGGATCGTAAAACTGTTTCACTACACAGAAAGACTTGTATGCGTAAATACAACCAATTTTTTAATCAATATAACAAATTCGTTGTTAAAACTCAGCCTATCACACTTTTTGTTATATTAACAAATCGTTTAATTGGGACAATTACTCGAAGTATTAACACTCAATAAACATTTTCAAACAACGATTTGTTATATCAACAACCAAAAGTATTAATAAAAATCAACCAATTATTTCAAATAAATAAAAAAGCCAAAAATGCCTCATCTACATATTCCAATAAAAATTTGAGTCTGCAAAGTCAGTTTACGGAAGATAATTACACATTATAACATCATAAGCATCAGTGCTCGGACTTGAAAATTTTTAAAGGTGGTAGATTTTTAAAGAAGAGGTGGTAGATTTTTATAAAAAATGGTAGATTTAATTGTTTAAAATAGTAATACAATATATCACATCTGATCATGTAGAAAATTGGGAAAATTACTTATTTTTTAGGTATTTTCTCTTATAACAAAATAATGTGTCAATATTTATTGGATGTTTTTAAGCGCCAATACTGCCATTCTTGACAATAGGAAGCTGCCAACATATTTTTCAATAATTATGAACCAATTTTTTAGTCAATTTTCTAATGATATTTATATTAACAGCATAAAGTAATAAATGGAAGATTTGGACCTAGTGTGGTAGAAGTGTAGAAAGTAAAAATAGTGGTAGATCTACCACTAAAGTGGTAGAAGTACAAACATTGAAAAACATTTGTGAGCTAATTTTTGATTATTTTGTTCCTTCTTGTATGTAAGTACGCATAAAGCTAATGAGAATTTCAGAAAAATATTTATATGCACTTTCAAATGTTTCAAACAAAAGTTTTGTCAATATAACAAAAATGTTAAGCAAATGTTTTGTTAAGTGTTAACACTTTTGGCATTTATAAAAATAATCAACCAAATTTTTGTTCAAAATTTAATATTACGAAACTTTTCTCCGAATTTCGTGATTTGTTTGAAATTTTTAATTGGGACAATTAAAAAACCGATGAATCGAGTTTAACAAACGCCATTAATTGGAATTTTTCGTAGCCAGTTTTTCTGTGTATAGAAAAAGTTCGCCAAAATGAATGAAAATCACATTGAAGATCCAAACATTGCGTCCTTCATACCTAAAAATAATGTCAAAAACATACCGATCGAAAAATTTTGCATCTGTAGATATAAAACCAAAAAAAAAAAAAAAAAAAAAAAAACACGTTGGACACCACAGATACAAGTCGCCTAATAAAAGAATTAGTTAAAAATCAGAAATAAATGAATAGGTAGTCAAAAACATTTTATTACTAATGACACTAATAAAGTTGTAGGACAATTAACATATTTCAAAGCTATCTGATTTCACCGAATGAAATGCGAGTGCACGCAATCAAGTAGCGCGAACTAAACATGAATATCGCCCACTGTCTATCAGTATTGACACAAGCTTTTAAATGCGTACATACATACAAAGTCATTTTCATACAGACATTCAATGTACATATGTATATGCCTGCTACGTGCGGTTTTTGGCACACCTAAATGTTTATTTAACGAATATGTATATAAATATTTTTTTTTTAATAATCCTCACAAAACATCATTTGACTCGGCCGAACTCCGCCCACCAATTTTATCATCTAAAATCTATGTAACCATTAATGTAACCCAACACATCGGAAACCGCTTGACCGAAACGAAAACATACAATTTAACTCGTCCAAGCAGCGACTTGGTTTTGCCAGACCGGATTTTTCTAGTGTCAATTATGATTTTCGACTTTTTCCGAATCGCTGTCACAACATGACGTCAACCAAATGAAAAGTGTCATTTGTCGTTTTTTTTATTATATTTTGTCAATTCATGAACATGGAAAACGCTAGGCCCGACATAGATAAACAATTCGACAGGGGCAGAATAAACAAAATTTAATTTTAAATGCACGAACCACAATGACTGCACCGCACCTCTAGCCATCGAATTTTCGCACGAATGGATTTTACCCCGTTCGTTCAAAGGACATCGCACGCAAAGGTGCCGCTATAATTTCCTGTTTCGCAAAATGCATCAATGACATCGTGACAACGGCGAACGGCGAACGCTGGGATTGTGAAAGGCAGGAGAGACTATAATATCATCGATACCAGCGAAACACAAACACTGAATTCACGCCCATTTTTAGCACTCCGAAAACGGCAATTTTATTATTATATTTATCTACAATTAAGGAGTGTCGCTAGTCGGACGTCAATTTTGCCTCCGAGCTAATGGCAACGACTGGCGACGGCGGCGACACTCTAGCCAGCGAGAGTCGAAAGCGTAGGAAATGAAAAAGAAATTGTAGACATTTGCGTGAACATGGCGCTGTCGAGGGGGTGGGAATGTCGCCCTTAAGCGAAATGAAATTATGACAAAGCGTTGACTCGTAACAAAACGATAAGAAAATCAAATTAAAGGTAATTAAGGATAGAACAAATGAAAACAAATGCGACAAATGCGTCGGAAAAGTAAACTAAGGGAAATGCAATCGCTTTTGTGTGAGTGTGAAACGACAAGAGAGACAGAAAAGCCGGCGGAATATATTTAAGTCCTTTAACATTTGTAGTCAGCTATAATTTAATGAAACGTACACAAGCACACTAAGGAGGATTCAACTGAGGCTAGCAAGAAAGATTGAAAAATTTCTTTGATTTTCTGAAAATCAATTAATCATAATGGTATCTTCTTTAGCAGCTTCTCTACAATAGAAAGCCCTATTTTAACTATTTGGGATCTGTTAATCTGAAATCCTTAATGTGGAAATTTATTTATGATATAATAAACTCCATTATGTCATAAAAACTTCTCGTCTTATGACTCTCCCTTTGGCTCATTGTTAAACCGTAAAAGAGTTGAAAATTCATTTCCATCTTGTAAAACTAAAACTCGATATTTCCGCGCACCCTTGACACATTTTATGTGAGCATTTTAAGCCTTCACCCGATAATAATCTTAAACAGCAGGGGGCATGGGAAGGGAGTGTTTCTTGAATTTGTGCTCAGCAAGCATTTAATTTCACACCGAATTCGCATGACTCCATTTCCATTACATTAAACACACTTGCCGAAGAAAACTATATAAAAAAAAATTCAATGAGAATGGCACGCAAACACCTGCCAAATCTCTGTGAGCGCAGCAATATATTCGATATAACTCAGGGATAGTGACTGAAAGATTGACTGCACCCCGTCGTGTTTTTCACACCACGTCAAATGTCTGTCATTTTTAGTTAAGCAATCTTTCCTTCTCGCTCTGCAACCCCGCTACATCCGTATTATTATGGAGGAACCTACATACACCTCGTCATTGATTTATTGAGCTAAGCGGCAAATAAGAACGAAAAGTTTTAAAATTGTTTATATATAATATATAAAATCTATGAATCGGAGAGAAATCGAATGCTGACTAAAGTAAAATCCATGTTGTACCCTTTTTGTATTTCAATTGCAAATCTACGTGTTCTCAAAGAAAATGTTATTCTATTCACTTTCGACCAGTATTAATACCAATTCCATTTATCACCATCATAGCCATCTATTCGTATACTCGCCTTTATTTCTTGTCTTGACTTGAGTGCGAGAAAGCTTCCATGAGCATTCTTTGCATCGTTTTATTTTGGTACATTCAGTAAAGGATGGTAGGAGAATAAGTCAAGGGTTGCGCTTCGTTTTGAACTTGAAACTTCGGTAAGTTATTTTATTTCGATTTTTTTCAATTTAATCAACCAACCTGAGAGACTTCTTTGGCTCAATGCCGGAATATACACGAGCATACCGGAGAGCTGAGAAAGAAATTTTCTTTGAATCAACATTATAAATTAACTTTCATTTGGCAAAAGATACTTAATTTGAAGGAGCTAATGGCTAGGGGGATCATGTGTATAATATTGAGTGAAAAGGAAGTGACACTGTTAGATATAAAGGATCATAGTGTTCAACTTAGTTTCAGCTTTTTGGAGATTTGAACTTTCAATTGTGTACACACAAGTTTTTAGTTGATCTTGAATAAGATTCACTCACTAGTCGGTGGCTCCTGGCAAGTCCACTGATAAAGCTAAGAAATTTGCCTATAAAAAGCTTCTTTAAAAGAAAATTTCCGTTTGGGGGCGGCGTTAAAGTGTAGGTCCCCACTCTGCCTTCTAAAGCATTACGGACCACTGTTGCCAGTTTAGGGGAATCTCCCCCCAAATCAGAAGACATTTATGATCTTTAGTGGAATCTAAGGGCAGAATAGTGGTCACTGATATTTTTATAGAACCTTATAAGACCAAGTTTTTGTTTTTTGAAGATTTTAAAATTCAATTTCAGGGAATTTTGGCCTTGTTTTGTGACATTAAGGGGAATATTCTCCTAAAAATCTGGCAACAGTGATACAGACAGCGACAGGTCGGCTGTAAGAAAAATTTTAATTATTTATTTATTTAGGTCTACAGATTTTACATCTTACAGACAAATTTAATTAAAAAATTCAAAAAGTTTAAGCTTAAACGTATGAAGCCTAACACTAAAATCTATGTAGGAAGAATAATTGTTGCATAACCGAATACATCTCGCATCATTAAGACCATAAAGCGTACCCGTTGTAAACGGGATTAATAATCACTAAGAAAAAGAAGAAGAATTCTTCAGGAGAGTAAATTTAATATGAAAATTTTTTTAAAATTCACTTATATCAAATGGGTTTGTATGAGTAAAACCGCCTTTAAATCTAAAAGAGTTTGTTAGAAAATTTAGACTTTCGAAGTTCTTAAGCCGAGTTGAGGACTACGACCCTAAATTTTGCCTTTTATATACAGTGACAGATCTTGAAAGAAATAAGGACCGGGTTGACTTGATCTTTATTAAGGAAAAACATTGAAGAAACTGATCTTATTATAGAGCTTCTCACAAAAGAGCAAGTACCTACCTACTTCGGAATTGAAACTCAGAGTTGTCAAAGCCATCCGGTTGAACTGTATTCATCTAGTTCACAGGCTCATCTCAACTCGTCTGGAATAAGTAGCCCTTTAATAGAAAGTGCCACCTACAGTTGTCTCAATTCATTAGGCATCACTATTATGAGCAGGGCTCGGATTTTGTTGACTTTTATAAATTTGAAGTATACTTTATGGAGTAAAATTTTGTTCAAATCACACAAAGTTAAGATTTAAATCGATTTTTTACTTCAATTTGATTTTTTTTGAAGCTAGAAAAGCAGTTTGAAGTTCAACTTCGTTAAACATATTCGCAAAATGTTGACCAGAAAAATTTTTGCCCCATAAAGTATGCTTTAAATTTATAAAAGTCACAAAATCCGAGCCCTGATTATGAGCAGCTCAGTGCACTCACAGAAAACAGTAGGAAATTATTTTTGGGTTTTATGGCACTGTCGTGAGCGTCAGAAGATTATAATAGCGATATTAAAGCCGATCGGCAAATCAACTATAAGAAGGACCACCGCCGTCGTCTTAAGGTGGCAAGAATAAATACTTATTTTTCTTCCAGACAGATCCTATGTATATATTAAAAGCAGGGACGTGAACCGGGTGGAAAATTTTCCCGGTTCGGTTTAGCGATTCGAACCGTGTTTGAACTTTTGGATTGGTTCGTGAAACCGGTTTTGCAACTTCTTCGAACCGGGGTTTCTTTCGGTCTCATCGGTTCGGGAATTTCTCAAACTGAAAAGTTTTGTTAACACGTGTTCCCACTTCTAACGGAATTTTTTACCATTTAGGGTTAAAATTTGCACAATAAAAAGTTAGTGGTGGTTACCTTACTGATATTAGAGATGGTATCGATACTAATTTCATAGGAATATCGACTTTGATTTTTTTTTTTTTTTTTTGTGGCCGATGGGAGCGACCACTGTGCATGGTTGCAGGCAAAAATGAAACCCCGGACCTTTACAAAAAGAGGTTCGGTTTTCGGTTGGGTTCAAACATTTGTAAAACTCTTCGGTTCGGTTCATCAGCAGATAAAAGCGGGTTTCCGGTTCAAAAGCGGTTCACGTCCCTGGTTAAAAGTAATGATATTCTAGAAAATGTGCAGACCAAGTTCGAAAGAAAATTCTTCTTGATCAATGTTCAATGTTCTTTCTAACAATGTGGTCTGAAGCATATTTTCAAAAACGTCTCCATAGTTATGTAGCTGTCTCGAAAACTTTTGACTTATTCTCCATTTTAGTTTTAGCCACCCTTTCACTTTTGTTCCACCGATCTCATATTGGCGTTTCACTCAGCACAAATGCAGATAATTTCACTTCGTAGTCCCTCTCAACAATACCTTTGAAAAGTTGGACATTAGAAAATGTTTTGCATGCAATTCAAAGTTTTCAAAGAAAAAGAAATTTTGTCAAAATAAATAAGAAAAATCAACAGATGTAGGGAAAAGTTTTTCTTTAACCCACTCCCATTCAATGTGGTGTACATATTTTGAAATTGTTTGTTAATATTTTCAAAGAAACTCTGTACATTAGTCGTTCAAGTTTACCAATGTCCATTCATATTGTGACCGAAATATGAAAAGATGACATAGTCCGTTTTCCGTTTTCCGTTTCTCTGTTCTTCCATTTTCTATTTTCCATTTTCACACAAAGCACGTATCGTTGTTTTCGAGTGCACAAAAATGCATTTGTGTCCATTTGTTTTGAATTCGCACACACACACACACACACACACAGGCACACCCATTCACATGTGGACACTTTGAGTGAATGAAAGTTGCACGTTTCAGTCTGTCTCCTTGAGTTTTCAATGTACCACATTGCTGACATTAAAAATTAACTTCAATAGAATATTTCGTGACCAGAAAGCAAGTGACTCCTCTCGTTAGTTAGCGTTAGTCAGCACCAATAAATTCTGAATAGATTCCGACAGACGCCGTTTGCGCCCTTGAACACCGCACCCTTTCATTCCTCCACTTGACACTTCAGTATTGTTTAAATGCACTCAAAGTATTAACTTCATTAAAATTCGACCCTCCGTCTACTTACTCTCAATTAGTCGAAACTGAAGCGACAGGATGCCATGGCTAAGCAACCGAAACAATGACTACTCTTCGGATAATAAGCAAGGTAATGATAATTATGGAGTCGAAATGGTGATTGCAATCGTGCAATGGTGATGCAATAGTGTGGCTGATGGCGATGGTGATGGCGATGGCGATGGTGAAGGTAATGGTGATGGGGGCGGTGGCGGTGGCGGTGGCAGTGGCAGTGGCGTGGCTATGGCGTTGGTGGTAATAGTGATGGGCACGGTGATTGCAATGTGCAATAATACAATGTGCTGTATTGCATTGTAGCGAATATTTCCCTAATTTGTCAAGTGTATAATTTTCAAAGGATTCAGTTGGAGCATAGCATAGAACGGCATCCTGATGCAGGAAGAAGCATGTCAGGCATGAGCGTAAATTTTCACTGACACTGATTTGTTTGTGCTGTCTCTGTTGAATCTTCATTGTGAAAAGTTATTTGGCGCGCGCTATTGTCTCGCTCAAGACAATGGATGAATTACTGTGAAAATGCAGGTCAACAAATGTTGAGCTGGAAAATGCGCAGCATAATGAATTAAGAAAAGACGAGGAGGAAAAAAAAACACAAATAAAAATAAACGAAAATGAAAACTAAGACGAATGAAATGCTGTGGCCTTTAAGGTCCGATGGATTTTTAATCTATTTTCGAAGTAAAGGAAACAAAGGTAGCACCGATTCTGAAAGGAAAAAGTTTGACGATGGAAGGAAAAAGCTAATTTTCATTGAATTGAAAGACGTCACATTGAGTTTGAGCTTAGCTTTGGAAAAACCGATTAAGAACTTTGAAAGTTTCTTCTGAGTTAATTTAACTGGTATCTTTAAAACTTATCACTTTTATTTAAATCGTCAAATGCTGAACAGAGTAAAATTAGCAATGAAAATTTCGTAGCATATTTATCGGCTGCTTATGTCTTTCATATTAAAAGGAAACTTATTAATCCTAGATTATAAAAATGACCAAGGAATTTCCTACCTCCTTTTGAGAATCAAACACAAAATTGCTTTCTTAAGGGCACATTGGCGATAAAGGGTCAATTAGGCATGCCACAAGATATTCCTTGCTTCAGAGATGAAATTGAATATAACTATGCGTCCAAAAGAAAAATCAACAAAAATATTTACAATCCTTATTTTAAGAGCTTTTTTTCATAAAATAGTAGAATTACTATTTTATTTTATTTTATTTAATTTATTTTATTTTAAGTATTTATTTTATTTTATTTTATTTTTATTTTATTTTTATTTTATTTTAATTTTATTTTAGTTTTATTTTAAATTTAATTATTTTATTTTAATTTTATTTTTCTATTTTATTTTATGTTTGTTTATTAGTATTTAAAAAGTTCCTTTAAAATTTTCCCTAACTCAACGGCTTTCGGTTTAATATAAAAAGGCTTTAATAATACCAAAAAAAATAAAAAAATAAGGAACTAAAATCTCTCGAAAAGCTTAAAAGAGAAGTAAAAACGTAGAAGAAAATGGCACAATTTCCTGCAAAAACAAACTTGAGAAAAAAAAAAAACAAACCCCCAGCCGGGCTGCTGAGCACCGAAGGAGTCTCTGTGAGCTTTGCAAGCAGCTACAATTTCAATGGTGATAGCACCAATGACCTAGAGCAATTTAAAATGTTTATTTGGATTTTCGATGCACTTTGGCATAAAAATAAGACTAAATTTAAGATTTATGGCTGAAGTTGTTCCAAAAGACCATTTGCGGAATTTCGTATGGAACTTTTTAGTTTACCTGAAGCCATTAAATTCCATTTCATTTGGGATTTTCGAAAAAAAAAGCTTTTTACGTTCTCGAAATCTATTTTTTAATTCACAATTTTCTTCTTTCCTTCCTTCATTACTTCTCACTTAAATTCGAAGTTTTTAAATGCACAAAAATAGAAACTGCATTGAGAAATATCGAAATTTACTTGTCTATCAATCATTATTGAAATGCAATTTGTAAATCGAAAAACTTTTAGTTTCATTAAAAAATGAGTACAAAAAAGAACATCAACAAAGATTTAAATTGAGCAAACACC
The DNA here is from genome assembly GCA_020466095.1 of Chlorops oryzae. NCBI lineage: Eukaryota > Metazoa > Arthropoda > Insecta > Diptera > Chloropidae > Chlorops > Chlorops oryzae. The sequence continues at coordinate 9,355,149 of CM035808.1, forward strand.
CCCCACACATTGAGCAAAAAAAAAAAGAATATTCCAACAGATCAACTCAACCGAAGAACTCTTAAAATTCTCATGCACTTTTTCATTCGCTCCATTGCGTTCCAGCCATTCTAAAAGCTCCCAATGCACACAAAAAAAATCTCTCTATTTGCATATTTTCTTTTCGCAATATTCTAATCCATAATCGATTAGAAATGCACTGCATTGAGTTTTTACCTCCCTGTTTTTTTTTTTTTTTTTTTTTTTTTGCGGGAGGCGGCAGTATGAGGCGAAAGTTTGGCAAATGTGATCCGCCATAAATTAAAATTGCATTTTGAAACTAGAAAAACATATTTCGAACTAATGGAGATTCATTTTGTGGGGGATTTTCATCTCATCGGATATGTAAAAGCATAGAGCGCAATACTAAGTATTAATATGGATTTGATTTGTTGCTCTAAATGCACAAAATGCTATTTTAGGGAAAAAAATTCCCTAAATCCCTTTTTGCCTTGGCAGATTATACAGAAAAGATAATAGTACAACACTGATTATACATTATTTTCATGAATCGGAACCATTTGCGTTGAGTTGAAAAATTTCGTGCATACCCGAAGGGCGATTTTGCGTTTTTTTTCCGATTTTTGGTAAAAATTGTTCAACTTTGCAGCGGTAAAACGGTATCAAGTACTGCTCGGATTCGGGCCGTGTATATAAAGAAGTTGTTAAGTTATAGCTTTTCTATATTTGCATCAAAAAATTTTGAAAAAATGTTTATCGCCTTGGGAGCTATGAGGCCATACAAAATAAGATATGATAAAAAAAAAACACGTCAAATTTTAAGAATTTTTGCAATTTGCACTTACTAGATAGAGTTTTTCCGAGTCGGTTTGTACTAAAACTATTTAAAATGAGCTCAGAGCTATAAATTGTGATAGATAGGAAATTAAAATATTGAACGAATTGCGAGATATAACCATAAGTAAGTGAGTAATTTAATTCTCGGCCCCACTTTTTGAAGTCTATTTAAAAAAAAAGTAGAGGTGACTTGACAAAACTGAGTATGAGGCGTTGTTATACTCATCAAGTACTTTCAAAAAACAGTCATCAATTTTTTGTTTACAAAATCGTGTCGCACTGTGTAATTAAATAGACACATCGGAATTGTTAGAATTCAATAAAAAATTCCCTTAAAAGATGAAAGCTAAAAAAGCTATTTCATTTGGCCTCAAAGAAATTTCATAAGAATATCCACTACACGTACATTTTTACAATAGATCAAAGCTCTATTATAAATTCATCTTAACGATTCAATTGTTCCAAGCGTTTAACCCATTCAACGCGTCACCATACAATTATGTGAACACTCCAAATCCCCCTCTCACAATCTAGTATTCATGCTGTACAATCATATTTAGGCATCAGTACTTGGCTCATCTCCATCGTTATTGAATCAAAGCGCCTTGTTGCAGCATGTCCGTCTGTCCAGTTGCTATCCATACCGTTGTCGTTGTCGTCATCGTCGTCGTGGTCGTCCTCATCGTCGGTTCGACTCAATAATCCCCGTTAGACACATAAAACAATGGTAGAAATAACATAATTTCCAACACTTTAGCATGACCGCCTGGCAATGTTGGCATCATCCAACACTCGAACTTAAACAATTGAGTTGACTTTCTTGTCTATTTTAAACCGAACCTCCTGTCTTTCCCCCCCCACCCCTCACAGTATGCAAACAATTTTCTCCTCTTATTATCAAAACATTAGGGCCATTGTTTGAGTAGCTCGCTACATTCACTTCGACCCTTCGTCTCCTCTCATTTTGCTCGCATACAAGAACAACGAACGAATACTAGAGTCGAAGAAGACGATGAGAATAGAAAGAAGAGGAAAAAGAAACGCAAAAGCTTTAATGTAAAAATGCAGTTTTACGCTTGAACTGTTCCGAGACTGATTTCAATCTGTTTTTCCTGTTTTCGAAGTGGAGAAAAACAAAAAAATTTATTTTGTTCTTCAGCACACAACACCCTCCACCGATCCTCAACTGTATGTATAATCACCATTTCTGATTTAAGCTTATTTTTCTTAACTTTCTTCCATTGTGTCCTGACTGTTCGTCGGTCTCCTCCGTTCTTCAACTTCAACTTCAAATGGGTGCATGCATATACGCCTCGTATTTTTCCATCAATTTGCGGCTATTGAAAGCGAAGAAAAAAATTTAAAAAAAGCTTAAAAAAAAATAAAGAAAACTGGAAAAAGCAACGAAAACAGATTAATATCCTTCGGGGGACTTGCTTCCTGATTCTATAAAATCGCTGAGCCAGTCAGCCAGTCCTTCACTCAAAGGACAATAGCCCAATAGAGACTTTTTACTTAAGATAAGAGCGTCGCATTGTCGCTGCATGACAGAGTTGGAGCGCGATACGATTTACGTAATGAATAAATCGATTAATTATTATCGAAGGAAAAAATTACCACCGTCCGGAGAGTCGACTCACTTTTAAATGGCCCTTTTTAGTAGCGGAAACGGAAATTATGCTTCCGAAGTTAGACGTAATGCCAATTGACAAAGTTTAAATCCGTTCCCGTCGTTGTTTTTTTTTTCTCTCCTTTTTTTGTTTTTTTTTTTTTTTTTCAAATCAGTTGGCAGCAAAAGACCAGCAGACGTCTTGGATGTAAATTTAAATTCCCGCTAATAAATGGTTCAATATGGACGAGGGAAAAGGAAAAGTTCATTTGCATAAATGTACGACTGAGTGTAGACGTTATTGACGTTCTTGGGAAGTCGTTTCACGCTGCCCGAATGGCTTTGAATGCATGTAATTCGTTAGTCCTTTCATTGGCGCTTTGCGCTTTCCGAATTTCGTACGCTTGCTGCATATGTTACCGATTATTTACGGTTCATTTGCGTTTCAATAACATTTCCAGGATTCTCATTTTCGTGGTTTAAACATATTCCGGCCAGTTTGGTGCAATTTAATCAATTAAATAATGTAAATTTAAGCTCAATTCTATTAGAATGAGTGGGAGAAATTTTTTTAAATTTTATATGAAGAGAAAATTTAAATTCAAAACATTTCTCGCTTCGAGAAACAATTTTCTTGTTTTCTTTTTTTTCAGAAATATATCTAAGCACTTTGAGGTACATACTATATAACCACTTTTGCGGCCTACTGGGACAATACGTCCCACTCATTTAAAACATGATTATTTCTATTGGGACATATATGTCCCATATAAAACTGTTATTGGTATTATACAGGGTGTCCCAAGTTGAGTGTGTCAAACTGTGAGTTTTAGGCGTCCAGATGGAATTTAAAAATTTTGTATTTTGTGTTTAGTTTTTTTCATAAATGAATGTGATTTCGAGGTAAACATACCAAATTTTCGGTATTTGACGACGTCCACTTTACAAGACAATTTTCTCAATATTGGAACAAAATAAGTCCAACATACACGATTTTAAATTATTCAGCTTTTCACTGAGCGTCCAACGGACGAAAAACTGTATGGGTTAGAGGGTCGCAAAATGCACCCCGAAGAGTTACACGCAAAAAACAATTTAAGTTTTGTCTGACCTCCTAACTTACAAGCCGTAATTTCAAATCACATATGAAATCAAAAGCTCAGCAGTTTTCCTTAAAACTGCAAACCACGATTTTAAATTATTAAATTTTGCTTTGTCTTTTATGACCATCAAAGAAATAGTAGCTTTTAAAATCGGTTTATTTTAAATTAATACAATCGAGTGTCTTTTTTTTAATTTTTTCGAAAATTTCTGAATAGTGTTTTAGTTTTACATATCCGCCTAAAAGTATGCTCAGCAATTTAGTCGAATTCTTTCCGCGCCTCTAGCTCCTTACGAGTGCAAGATGGACCCCCCTCCCATAAAATTTTTTTCCGTCCGGACCTCCCCCATCACCTCCTTCAGTTTGACACACTCAGCTTGGGACACCCTGTATATCCCAGGATAACCGAAGGATATTCGAAATTGTTGAGCACGCAGAACATGTTTTTTTTTTGCTCTTTTATCCATTTCTGCAAACAGTTTTTCAAAAAAATTCCTGTTTCGAGAAAAAACTTCGGCGCGAAAGTGTTAAAAGGGTAAAAAAAAAAACTTTCCTCATAGCGCCGAAAAAAAAAAAAAATTGTTTTTAAGGTGTAATAAAACTATTTGCCGCCGTCAGGGGCGGTCTCGGGGTCAAAGGGCCCACCGGGCGTTTCAAAAATGTTATTATTTAATATATCAGTATACGCAATAAAGGGTTAAGATATATTCTAGCGGGTAGCAAAATTCTTAGTCGAAAAAATCATCTCTTCATAGCGTATCACCCCCCTAGAATTTTTAGTAGTTGGACCAAAATTGGTACCACAAAGCGTATGGCTTCTAGAAAATCCATTCCACTCGTAACTCTCCACTCTTTCCCCCGAACGAGTAGGTACGGAGAAGAATGAAAACGGAAATGTCCTCTCTTATGTTTTTGAAAGATTTAAAAAAATCCTTCTTTATTGCTGAAGCCTGACCTTTAGAGATCAGTCATTGAAAACGTTCAAAATCGAATAACAGAGAAGCAAAAAGATTCTCAACAGATTCCTAATAAGCTCTTAAAGAACACACTGCATAATAAACAACTTCAAGAAATATAAACAATTCTGACTTTCCACACAATTATTTGCCACTGTTCGTATGTTTCTACTTATGCCCGTCTTACACTCATTGCCTATTGTAAGGCAAGGCAACCAAACTGTCTTTAGGTAGAATTGATAAGTCAATGCCGAATGTCTACTAAGAAAAGTTTCAATCATCAGTCCATTATGGAGCTGACGTCTTTGAAATGGATACCAATTTGTGTAAGGGTGGCATAATTGTGGCCTTGAAAGTAATAAAAGTATAGAATGGAGTAAAAAAAACCATCGCCTGTAACTGGCACTTCAAAGAACGTTTACGATTTATTGTTTTTATCTGTTCAGGTGTCCTTCTATTTATTTTTAAAATTTTTTTTTAATATTTATTTTTTTTATTTTATTACACTGTGCGACGAAATTGCACTTTTTTAAAAATCCAAGAGGTTTGAGAACTGATTCCGGCGTGGTTTGGTCTCCTGATCACGAGGATATCGTTATTTTTTTGGGTCACGTCAGAGTTATGTTTTATGGGGCTCCAAAGTTTAGCCTATAAAATACCTTGTGAAAGAAAAAGATGTTGCATATTCAAAGGCGTAGGCTTTCAGTCAAAAAATGAAACTGCGATAAAGTTGGGCTCTTTGAATAATCCAGATAGTCTGAAAGTGGTTTCTGGTCTGATTTCTTTTCCTGATGACGAGGATGTCTTGGTTTTGTTTGGGATACGTCAAAATAACATTTAATGGGACTTTCGAAATTCTTTGTTGTGTATGAAATGAAAATTTTTTGAAAGTAAGTTGGCTATCGTGTTTGCATTGCATATTCAAATCTTAATCTGTAAGGTATGCTACGTTTTTAACATTTTTTATTATGTATCATATGAAAAATCGTACAAATGCATATAAAAGTACTGTTGTATAAATGATCTTTTGCTAAGTAGTACGTGATTTAAAAAATTAAATATAATAAATATGGCGCTTGATTTATTTAGGAAATACACCTTTACATTTTTCTTTTCGAGCATCGACTGTACACTCTTCGAGCTCGTCTGGTATAACACTCCAGCAATATTCCGCAAGCATTGAAACCAAATTTTCCCCCTTATATCTTGTTTCCATTTCAAGCATTTCCTGGTGAAATTTCTCACCATGTTCGTCCGAAACTTCACCGAGATTTTCAGGAAAAAAATCTGTGACTATGCAACATATGAATTTTCAACGACATGAGAACATTTAAATCTTTGAAAGCAGCTAGCATATTTTTTACTAATTCCTTATAGTTTTGTGTCTTATAAGAACCTAGGAAGTTTTGAATGACGGATTTAATACTCGACCATGCTCTTTGTTCCGTTTCGTTCATTTTTGACGTAACCCAAACAAAACCAAGACATCCTCGTCATCAGGAAAAGAAATCAGACCAGAAACCACTTTCAGACTATCTGGATTATTCAAAGAGCTCAACTTTATCGCAGTTTCATTTTTTGACTGAAAGCCTACGTCTTTGAATGTGCAACATCTTTTTCTTTCACAAGGTATTTTATAGGCTAAACTTTGGAGCCCCATAAAACATAACTCTGACGTGACCCAAAAAAATAACGATATCCTCGTGATCAGGAGACCAAACCACGCCGGAATCAGTTCTCAAACCTCTTGGATATTTTTTCTCGTCGCACAGTGTTATTTATTTATTTATTTTTTTTTTTTTTTTGTGTTAATGAAAGTAATATTGTTGAAAATCGTCCCAAAAAAAGGGAATTTTTTGAGTCCACAAAATAAATTGAAGTTCGAAGAAATTTTCAAACTTTTTTGAAAGTCTAAGCGGAGAAAACTTCCAATTTCAATCTTTGAATTTTCATTTAAAAAGAAGGCCATTTAAACCGTGCACACTCCATCTGATGGCTGAATATATTTTTCAAAAAATAATTACAACAGACGTCATGAACATAACGATGCATGTCATTTTCGTAGACTGCAGCTTATAGTAATTTTTAATTAATTTATACCTTATAAAAAATCAAAAACAAAAGTTTCCCCAAATCTTCCTAATTTCCACCATGCATATGAAATCATTTATCCCCGGCTATCTGTTTGTCCATATTACAAAAAAATTTCCATAAAAGGAATAAAATTGAAGGGAGAATTCAATTTAAACTTTTCAACTCTACAAAAACAAAAAGTCAAACCCCAAAAGAAAATTAACAAAGGCAAAAAGAGGAAAACACAAACTGATAGTTTTCCTTTATTCTTCCAAGATTCGATTGCTGCTCTTGCAGCCAACAACAGTTCGTCCAGTTTTTGTGTAATGAAATCTTCAATGGTTCGGTTGCTCGAACTCAAAAAGTTCGGTGAAGGAATATTTGCAAGATTGTGTCGTTACGCAATTGACCAAATTAGATTAAAGAAACAAATTTAAAGTGACCCGCATAAAAAAGGTTCATATCAAATACATACATTCAGTGTCGAATCACTCAACGTTGAGGCCTTGTGATACAAAAAAAAAAAAAAAAAATAGAAGTCAACAAGCTGAAGGACGATGTTGAAGGCAAAGGATTTTCGAACTTTTTCTACATTTTCAAATATCAAAATTCTTGTGGAAAATCTTCGAAGAACACTTGAAGTCGTTTTGGCCTTAACAGATAAACAAAATAAATTCCTAAAAGAGGGAATATTCCTCCAAATTGGCAGCACTACAAATGATACTGATGCATTGAAAAGCCAATGAGGTGAATGAACAGAAAATTCATTTTAAAATTCTATTGAATTTTATTCAATTTTATTTATAGTAGGTATACTTTAGGGCTTATTTAATAGCATATAAACAGGGCTCGGATTTTGTTGACTTTTTTAAATTTAAAGCATACTTTATGGTGTACAAATCTTGTTCAACTCACATAAAGTTAAGATTCAAATCGATTTTTACCTTCAATATGAATTTTTTAAATTTAGAAAAGCAGTTTTCAGTTCAACTTCGCTAAACTTATTCGAAAAATATTGGTAAGAAAAATTGTTGGCACCATAAAGTATGCTTTTAATTATTAAAAGTCAATCCGAGCTCTGCATATAAATATCCGCTCTAAAAATTAATTCTTAACAACATTCGAATTTAGTATATCCATCGATAAAGAGTGGGAATGATTTTTTTTTAAGTCTTTTATCACGTACTTTTAAGCGCCCTGGTACCTTTTGCCCCACTAATCCTTTAGTCCGGCTTCGGATTTATTCTAGTTACGAAAACTATAGCAACACACTACTTATAAAGCAAAATTTCGCCAAACTTTCATTTCAAAATACAAGCAACACACAGGCATGCACACATGCACACGTATGTGTGAAACCCCTGCAGGAAATGTCAATAGTGAATCTATACTCTTTCTCTACTGACTGCGTCAACAGCACTACTGACCAGCTATACCCGTCACAATGCTTTGCATTATTGACATTTAACATTGAGTTGTCATTGAATGTCAACAGTAGACCGAAAAACTATTGACGAACTATTGACGTCGGTACTATTATGTAGACAAAAAGGAGTACTCTTTCGCTTTATAAGGAGACACGTTGTTGACATGGTCAATAAAGATGAACTATACCTCTTGAAAGTACAGTTTCTTTAATGACACCGCCTATAAATACTGTTGACGTTGGAACTAGTTCTCTTGTCTATATTGACGTCTATATAGATATGGGGTCATATGGCGACAGGCTTCCTGCAGGGACGCTTGCACTCGTAGATGTAAATTTATATGTTTGTACAAAGGAGCTGGGATTTACAAGCATTGATAAAGGCTTAAGCACGTACGTTGGGAGGGAACGTGTATGCTATTTGCATTGTATTAAATTAAGTTAGTATTGCAGCTGACAATCTGTAAATGGTCGTGCGAATGAGTGTGTGAAACTCAACTAGATTATATGTATGTATGTGCTCGTACTATTCTCGTCGTCGTTGTTGTTGTTGTTGTTGTTGTTGTTCAACTGGTAAGTTATGTAAAGTTTACTAAAGGATAACGCTTCCTTTGTGGGTTTGTAATTGAAGCTGCTTTATACTTCTTGACTCAGTTTGGTTGGTCAAAGTGTGGATTCAATGAATCAAGGACTGTTTGAGAGATAACGATGTTGAAAGAGCAATGGCATTTCTCTCGCACGGTGGTCAGAGAGGGCCAGTTCGTCCTGGATTCGCACAGCTATTTAGTCAAATTAAATGAATAGGTGTCGGAATAATTGTCGGTACTAATTGTCAAATAAAACACTTTGGTCTCAGATATTTGTCAAACTTGCAAAATTAATGAATTTACATGCATTTCGACATTGCAAGGTATTCTAAATGAATGAAAATTCTTAAATTTAAATTGGAAGACTTTCAAGTTTGTATAAAAGTTAAGTTTTTAATAACTAATGAAGTTTAACCTTTTGATTAACAGATCGGATCATTATGCTAATAAAAAGCCACGTTCAGTTGAGACCAGACCTGTTTCATCTGGATAATTCAATAAATAAATAAAATTATTTTGGTTTCTAAGTATACGCCTTAAATAATCCTATTTATTAATGGCTATTTAATCTAAATCCAGTGTATTAGTAACGATCTAGAATTAAAATCTAGACTTTCTTTTTATCCAAAATAGTCTCGCGCAGCGATGGCTCCAGAGCCAAAACGTATCAATGAGGGCCTTGATGCATTAAGTATGCTTTAAGAAATTATTTAATTTTAATTTTTTCTATATTTAAACTAATAATCTTTCGGAAAATGCTTGCCGGTTCGGGAGCTATAGGCCTCGAATTTTAAAAGGAGTTGTCAATATTGTATTGCTTTTGAGATTTTTGATATTTGTAGCTAAGTTAGATGAAGTTTTTCCGAGTTATAGCATGTTTCCACATAGTGCATTAACTATATGCATTAAAGTTAACGCATATAGTTAATCACTGTCGTTTCCACTTGCGGACTGTGCATTAACTAATCAGCTGATTTCGTCGGAAGCTGCTATAAAAAGTGAAAAATACCCCTGTTCTTATATTTTGCTAGATATAAACGATATTGGATATTAGATCTTCTTTGATGCATTTAATATGTATTTTAAGATTTCATTTCAATTTATTTTTTTCTTTGATTTGACAGAACGGTTGTTATTTTACGTACTTTTCTATTCAGGGGTGCAATTTTTCGTAAAATTAAGCAAGTCCAAAAGCAACCATGCTGTTTTATCTGCGTTAAATTTTAATGTATGCATTATTGAGGTGATCAACTTAACATTTTTGTATGTAATCACAGGGCTCGGATTTTGTTGACTTTTATAAATTTAAAGCATACTTTAAGGAGTAAAATTTTTATTTAACTCACACTTAAAAGTTTACTGAACCTCAAGTGATGAATTATTTAACTTCAATATAAATTTTTTTGAAGTAAGAAAATCGGTTTCAATTCAACCTTCGCTAAACTTATTCATTAAAAGTTAGTTAGAAAAATTTTTCTCCTTAAGTATGCTTCAAATTTATAAAAGTCAACAAAATCCGAGCCCTGGTAATCATATTTTTAATCATGCGTTTACGAGTTACTGCAGGTAATTGAGTTAATGCACTATGTGGAAACATGTTATTAGTGATTGCATCAGATCTTTTTCCATGTCTAGAGCTAAAAGTTAGTAACACACAGCAACTTACAGCAACTTAATTCTCAGCTATACTTTTAGAGACCGATTGAAAGTTGACCTGTAGCCGATTTCGCAAAGACCACCATGGTAATTTGCTCCATATATCAAATATTGTCAGGAACTGTAGTGAAAACTTCGCTTACATTCGATGAACACTGTTAAAAAAGACTTAAAAAAAGAAATGATAATGAGCAGGGCTCGGATTTTGTTGACTTTTATAAATTTGAAGCATACATTATGGGGCCAAAAAAATTTTCTCCCCAACATTTTGCGAATAATTTTAGTGAATTTGAATTTCAAACCGCTTTTCTAACTTCAAAAAAATTCATATTAAAGTTAAAACTCGATTTGAATCCCATAAAAAAGTGATTTGAACAAAATTGGAACTCCATAAAGTATGCTTTAAATTTAAGTCAACAAAATCCGAAATAACAGTATCCTTGCAAATCCTTATTCTCCTTTCTAAAAGCTGTGTGCTGACTATAGAGTTTTTGAAGTAGAGAGCTGACTAGAGACTCTGAAATTCTTCAGCTCTTCGTAGAGTTGCCATCGACATATGTATTTCGAAAAAAGCTCTACTGTGTATTTTACTAGCTGTGATTAAGCCTGAAATCCAGTTAAGAGTTTCTTACGTAAAGAAAAGAGTATTGAGTGTAGAATCTACCTTTGTTGTGGACACTGAAGACAGCCTCTAAACTCTAAAGCTCTTCGTAGAGCTGCCGTCGACATCTAGACTAGAGCTCTGCTATGTACTCCTCGACTGTTTAACTATACATAGTTGTGTTGTAAACACATGTCTACCTATTTTTGCAAGCATTTTTTTCTTTCCAAAAAATCTATCTGTTTTATCCAAATCATAACTTTTAAACCAAAACAAATGATTTCACCAATTAGTTATGTGACAACATGAAATGAACAACAAAATTTTATGAGCGCAGACTGAAAAGGAGCATCAAATGGATTGAAACATTTCGTTTGGCCACTTGAACTGTCCGAATCTGAGGGAATCTATCTAGCGATATGCGAACATGTATTTAATATGAATTTCCGCACCCACACCAAAGCGACGCACGTCTGACATACGTTCTTTCACAGACGGCAACTATCAGATAACGAACACACACACACACACACACACACACAACACACACATTGACCAAACATAAAATCGTATGGCACTTTGATGGTCGACAGAAAAGTTAGCATTCGTGACCCTGACTGCGTAACAGTGTGATTTCAGGTCAAAATGCCATTTCGGAGTCCACTATAGGGTGTGCCTGTAATTCGAAGTCAAGCTGTAATTTCCATCGATGTGTCAATTTAATCACTCGTTTTGTTAGCAATTACCATTTTATTTAAATACCTACACAACTACACAGGTCGGAGAGGCCGATTACATCAGTCGACCGGCAATTGAGTGTACGAATGAAAGGAGTTCTTTTTTTTTTGTCTTTTTTTTGTGATTCTCCATCACAAATGGCACTACACTGACATCGAATCGAATAATACACACGTTCAGTGGTAATAAAAAGAACCTACGATCAGACAACGTAATTGTAACGAAAATGAACTTCACGAGTAATAGCAATTATCACAATTTGTTTGCTGCATTCAACAATGGCAACAGTTGAAAACGATACTGTCGAATGCCAACAACTTTCCAACTACCCAGCTGTCTTCTCTCATAACCATAGCGTCAACATAAAATGAAAATTATAGTATGGACATACGTATGTACGTACATACGTGTATATAAACAAACATATATAAAAGTCTCTCATTCGTTCGTACATTCCCTGTAGTAAACAGTTGGGCAATTGTCTGAAAAGAACTACTACTTGTAGGTACCAGAACTAGAAGAACCAGTGCAACTTTTTGATAATCCATCCACCATAAGTATACTAGTGATGATTGGAATAATCATAAGCGTTCATTAAAATTTAACTACAAATCAATCGATAGTGACAGAACGTAAATGTTTTTTTCCCACGATGTACCTAAAGAAAGAGGAAAAAATATCAACGATTCTAAATAGTACCTTTTCCCGTAAATATCACTATTATTTTACTGGTGCAAATATACCCAAATTAAGGTGAATCGATTTTGTAACCTCCAATTTCCCTAGCAGAATATTATTCTGTTGTCCATACTTAATAATTATGCCGAAGAAACTAGGGGTCAAATGTGAATTTTAACCTTCCTTTTTTTGGTCATGATTGTTGGTGAAAATATCTCAAAACGCAAAGAAACAATCACTTGAACGTCCCTCAAAACTCGAGCTATTGAAAAAATTTTATATTTTCTTTAATAACTATCTTAAAATGGCCAATTTATGATGATTTTTCAAGCAATATTTTTATTATTGCTCATGCCTAAAATTATGCTAAGAATCAAAATAAGAAAAATTCAATTTAAAAACATTTTTGATTAGGTAGAAATTTCAATAATTTGTAGCATGCTTTTAGGCATATTTAAAATGGACCTTCTTCGGGTTTGACCTATGGTTCCCTGGGCATTTTTTCTCTAAAAAAATTTTAGAATCTAGTTTCACTAGGCCAATTTTATCTTATTATCTTAAAATGGCCAATTTATGATGATTTTTCAAACGAAATTTTTATTATTGCTCATGCCTAAAATTATGCTAAGAACCAAAATAAGAAAAATTATATTTAAAAACATTTTTGATTAGGTGGATATTTCAATAATTTGTAGCATGCCCTTAGGCATATTTAAGATGGGACTTCATTTTAAAAAGTGGAAGAAAATAATTTGGCTTTGACCTATGGTTCCCTGGGCATTTTTTCTCCAAAAAAATTTTAGAATCTTATTTCACTAGGGCAATTTATTTATTTATTTTTTTTTTTTTTTGTCGAACAAAACGATCCACCTTAACCCAAATGCATCTAAAACTACTAGACTAGTTCTGGTGCATACTGTACTAGTGCTTTCCTATACAGATGTTATACTGATTTTCTACAGAATTTTATATGAGACAGGGGTATAGAAAAGAACTAGTACTGGTGCCTTTTGCTACATAGTAGAGTACTAGTACAGCACCAGTTCAAATACCTACAGGGGTGTGCATACATACATCGAGCGGATCTGATCGATTTGTATGATATCGTAAAACATTCGTTCAGGCTTGTTCAACCAAACCTACCCACACAGCAGGTGTTATTTCAGTCAATTGATGTCGCTTGTCAACAAATTTGTATAGAAGCGACAGCAAGCTTCTAGTTGCCAGCTGTGCCAGTGATTATTTTGAGAATGGTTAAATGAACACAATAAGCAATTTACTTGTAATCACACACGATATAAGCAATGTTATCTATGTACTTGGCCAACAAATTATCATACAATGGGAGTATATTTGGTGTAATCACTCAATTGAGGTCATATAAAATCTAATTTATCATATTGTTAAGGAAGTTTTCAGTTTTTCGAAGACTTTTTCTAACGTAAGGACAGGACAAACTTAATTTATTTGTATGACAGAAATTATGATAATTTTTTGTTTTTGTATTTACTCTGCCATTGCCGCTCATTTCATACATACTTATTTTGCCAAACTCACTGAGAACTGAATTGAAAAATGTTGGCCAAAAATCGGTTTCATACCGCCCTCATGTCAATAAATAATTTGTGAAAATTACAATTTAAATTGATTACGAATTTAAAGATAATTTCTGTAATTATATCACAACCAAAATTCAATTCTTTTGCTGAAATGAAGCTCGATGAGCAACGATGTCATGATATTTCAAGCCACATCGTTAAATCCCGTTCACACCGTGTGGGTTTTTATTTTATGCGTTGCTTCTTTGTTGATTTCATCAGCGTTCAAATGACAGAATAAAATCCTTTCTTTTAAAGTCAATTCCCACATTATGGATTTTTATTTTGGACATTCAAATTTGCAGGTTAATATAAATAGACTTACATTTAGTGTAAACAGGGCATTATTCGTAAATGGCAGGTAGCATTCAAGTAATCTGTTTGGGTTCAATTTTCATTGTAGAACCATATTTTTGTGTAACAATTCATTATTTTGAGAATAAAACAATCACACATTCAATATTAGCCCTTTTAAATAATTCTCATCTTATTTGAAACTACCAGCGCTTGCACAATTTTTGCAATTTTTCACATGTATGTGTGCTTGAACTAACCAAATGCACTGAAAAAGTAGCTCATATTTGAGCACCAGAGCTACCAACAGGTACGTCATTACGTTTTGCATTTAACAGCAGCACTTTTATCGTGCAAACGGGTGTTATAAACATTCACAAAATAAAGAGCACATTAATCAAAGCTTTCCCCTGAATCAGAATTTATGCAAGATAAGCTAAGACGTTGTTTCACGAATGTTAAGATTGCGAAAAGATATTGAAATAAACGTTTAGAGCATTCCCTGGACAGAACTCAAGAAAAATAGTTCGATTTCATTAAAGTAGCTAAAGGCCTTTTTACTTGGCGATCCTGCCAGGAGAAGAACTTGGATTCTTCTATTGCAAACAAAACGCTGTGTATGAAAAACAAAAGCAAAGCAACAAAACGTGTCAATGCTACCGTCTATATGAAAGATTATTACGATGGACAGCACTGGTTTCAATAGATACTTAGTAGCCGGTCTTGCATAAATAGGTTTGATAAAACAAAATAATGACAGTGATCTCCAACTAGTACATAATCCACAATGATGCTCCTGTCATATAAATACATAACAATGAAGTCACTTTTTATTACACAAGAAAGTCGATATGAAAATTTAATTGACGAGTAACTTTCAATCATCCTCTTCTCCATACGTCTCGCTGGTTCTTTCGTCAGAATAGAAGTCCATTTGCTCATGTAATTTTGAAATTTTGTTCGAGTTGATGCTACTAAATGATCTATCGGTTGATCTATCGGCTGTCAGGAAGTAGGCACTTCAAGAAAATAACTGAACTCTTTTTCCTGGGATTACTGAGCCACCTCTTTTCATACTTCCATTACAACAAATTCCATCAATACTAGTTAATAGTTTACGAAAAGACCTCAGTTAAAAAATGTACAAATTACTTAAACTTTCACCGAACAATTACTCCTCAATTAAGCCACAACATATTATTTAATGAATGCGGAAGTTTCATTAATAAAGCGCTCCATGAGAACAAGCGAATTAAACTGAAAGGAAACTCTCGTTTAAAATCTTACTTTAACTGAGAGCAATTAAAACTGCACTCTTAAAATTGAAATGAAAACGAAAATAAAAATAAAAAAACAAAAATAAATAAAACAAGGAAAACTCTCTCATATCCGCCAACTTAAAATGAACTCAGACCCACCTTCCGTTCGTGTGAGCAGCAACAATATGGAACAGCAAAGTGCTTGCTGCAAATCCATGTTTCATCAGTGAGTAAGCAGCAGTTGCGGCGAGGAAAGCCCTAAATCGGCCGCAGTAGTATACCACGCACGGGTTTCACGAAGATATTCGTCAAAGGGATTTATAGACGCTTGTAAGCGCGTACACGTACGTATTTGTTGTTCCTGTTGTTGCGACTTACAACGTGTCGACGCCTTGCAACTTCCGGAATGCCAACAAAATACACACGCATGCACACACCTTTCGGGACACCTTCCGTTTGTTTCGCTTATTCGTCGTCTCCTGTTGTTGCGCGCATCCGTTTTCGTTGGCTTCGTAGTGTATCGTTTTGTTTTTATTTTTAATTTTTTTTTTTTTTTTGTCTTTTTCTTCGTTTATTTTTTATATTACATACTTTCGCACAGTCGAGCTGAAATTCTTCTTTACACTTAACTTGTCAACTCACGAAATCCATTGGCATGAATGCATGAAATTCGTTTGCCAAGAAATTTTGTGTTGCTGCAACTCCTTCTCGACGCCCGTGAGCAGATCTCTCACGAATTCGGTTACTATAAATGCAAATATACCTTTTCTTTTTTCTCTTTAATGTGAAAATCTGCAGACATGTGTTGGCATATCCAACTCAGAGTTCCCGGTGTTCATCTGTCCGTAATTCAAACTCTCGGTATTTCAGTATCTCGGCATGTTAAGACAGCAATTCTTTTAATCTGAAAATGCAAATTACAAAAATACAATTTCATCAACAATTTTATACTAAACTTAATCTTAAGTATGTTTCTACATAGTGCAAATGCTCGGTCCTATATATGAACTTTTTGGTATGAATGCTTTTACAAAATCCAGAATCAATCAATTGCAAGAATTGTCAGTAATATAAAAGAAGGAAGCCTTTAAAATATTTTCGAATTTTTCCATGTGTGACTCCATATCTGGCATTTCGATTTTATTCTGAGTGCTCAAAAAAAAATTTTTTTTTTATATTTTATGTGAACATATAAAAAGTCATATACAATGTTTACGGGATTGTTCGTCCTCATATGGTTTTAATGCCCATATATCGGGCAACGCTAATCTGATTGTGCCAAACGAACAGGCGTTTAAAAGGTGACATTTATGGTGAAATTTTTTGTTCACACAATTTTGTAATTTTTTGTTCGTATTGAAATTTGTACTCATTCGAAAATTAGTGAAATATCTGGAGAACTAACCTATGTGATGGCTCAAAAGTTTCCCTTTTTGGAAGTTAAATAAATTTTTAGATAAATAAGACGATGGGATAGAGCTGGCGATCCTTTAATTATTCACACTATTCCCTTATTAACAGACACCGATCATAATTTTAACGCATTAAAATCGTATAAAAATTCAGTAAAAAGTATCCTGCCATTAATTTTTCACCTTTTTTAATATGAAACTGATAAAAGTACACGAAAACTTAAAAATAAACGTATTCCGAAAAATCAGTTTTTTTTTATCGTATCAAAAGCTATTTCATTTTGATCATTCGCATGCGGGCTCATTATAATATTACCTTCCCAGTAAAAAAAAGTATATGAAATAACATCTAAATCGAGCAATGAAGGAGTAATGACTTCTTCGACCCTTCGGAGCCCAAGTAAGGAATACGAAATCGAAATAAAATAATATTCCTTGACTTTCGATTTGGAAAACACGATCTCGATTGTTGCTCCCAGAATTTTTTTTAGATTTTTTGAAAAACTATTAGAAGTTACGCTATACAATTCCAATCCAAAAATATGCTGCTTTACCGAGATATTTTAAAGTTTTTAGTGAAAACTGGTCCATAAGAAATTTTTTTTAAATATATTATATATCTAATCGAAGGTTTTGTTTATATACACTATAAAATTTTACTTATTTTAGTGCTCATTTAGGCACTTTATTGGAAATGCTTTTGAAGTCTCGAAAACGAGGCTTTATAAATTCTAATCTTGATATGAAAATGGGAAAAAGGAACGATGCAGTTTCAAAGATAGTCAAGTCCTTATTAACTTGCTATAAGAAATTAGCATATTACTCTTGTGGTTCTTAAGTTATGGCCAATTAGGTTCTCAAAAACATTATCACAAAAATACGGCAGATACTTTAATGATTTAATGTGTTATTTTAATTGATTACAGATACCCTTCTTTGGGAGGATTTTTCAAAACTACGCAAAAAAGCATATACCGATCCGGCTGTCAATATAGTATATGAACTTAATTTTCTAATATTAAAAAATAAGAGTCTTAAAAATCTCAGAAAGCGACCATTAAAGCCATTAAAAGAAAAATTGGCTTTGAATATATTTGGTATGTGGAACGAATTTCTTGAAGCAAGTCTGCAATATCCTCCGAGTTTTTTTGGGTAAGTGACCTGACAATGCTGTTATATATATTTATAAATATTTATATTGAATTTTTTTTTTATTTTCTTCTTTTACTTTATAATTTTTTTGTATACCATTGAACCTTGCAATAATTTTTCTCGCAGTCACTCCCTGAGAACATCTTTATATATCTTGCAAAAACCAAATCCAACAATCTAATTTTTCATAGCAAAATTCTTGGACTCATGATAATTACAAGGGCTCGGATTTTGTTGACTTTTATAAATTTAAGGTCTTCTATTGGAGACAACTAATTTTTTCGACTTTCTACCTTTGTCTGCAATTTATATTGAAAGTTTTGAACTTGCCCCTAAAAGTGAAGTTTTTGAATATCAAATGGTTTAGAAGGTATCAACTTCGCTTTGTGAGAAATTCTGCGCATAAAGAGTAATTTTTCGTTCTTAAACTAAAGATAAAACTTTTTCAACATGGCGGCCATGATATTCAGTTTAATGAAGATTTCATGAAACAAAATGAATAGCGAATTGGCAAATTCTGGTGAACCTGACCATAATTTTAAAAATTTTTTACTATTTTTTTCTACAGCTAAAGCTAAAAATAAAACACAAATTAAATTTTTTAATGGCTTCGCCATGTTTGTAAATCAACAAAATTAAGCTTAGTTCACCCGTTACATCTTCTGTTATACCTTTTTTTTTTTCCATTAGTTACGAATGTTGAGGACCTTTTTATTTCACAAATTTTGAAAGTCTGCATTTTTTATTTGAACAGCCCACGTATCGAGCAAAAAATTTTTTTTATTTACTTTGAACCTTTTTTACATGATAAAAAAAGTTTTCAATTATTCTTTGCAGTTTTCAAATAAAATTTTTTCTAAAAAGGGTCAAAAACGGGTTTTGAATGAGAAGACCCCCTTAAAGCATACTTTATGGAGTAAAAAATTTATGTGAGATTCAAATCGATTCTTAAATTTTAAAATTGTTTGAATTTAGAAAAGGGTTTAAATTCAACTTCGCTAAACTTATTCGCAAAATGTTGGTGAAAAAATTTTTTTTGCCCCATAAAGTATGCTTCAAATTTATAAAAGTCGAAAAAATCCCTGTTGTAAGCTATTATTCTGGCCTAATTGCATCGGCATTCGTTTTCGAAATTTCCTTACATTAATTAATCATAGTAGGAACAGTAAAATTCTTTGTACCTGCCAATATTTTCAATAACATCTCTGTTCTTTACACATTGATGCGTATTTACGTGTAAAACCTTTCATCAGAATTCCGGTATTTTGACTTCTCCATTCCGAGCATTTTAAGTTTCTATTTTCAAATTTTTTGTTTTTTTTTTTTGTTTTTTTGTTCTCATAAGTACGTTAAATGAATCCATTCGCATTTGGAAAAACATAACAAGGAAAATTCTGAATATTTGCATTTGATTTGAAACTTTGAATATTTCACGAACACCAGTCAAAAATCCTGAAGGCTATCCAACGAACAATTATTGAATGCATGCGTCTCTAGGTGTAGTTGTATGCAAATTCTGAACATTCGTTTCATTATTTTGAGCCACAAACAATAGTTGCTTCTCTTTTTTTTTGTTATTATTTTCATATTTTCCCCGAAATTCATTGTTGAATAACAAATCGAAAAAGGATTGAGGCCAACAAGTCAGTTAAATATGCTAGCGGTGATTTATATCATGTTTGAATATAAATTTAAATTCAATTTCAAAACAAAGAAGAAGGAAAAAAACCGCATTTGAACATTTTCCCATCGTTTAAGGGTCAACTGGAATTTTTCAAAAATAACTGCATACAAACATATATATATATATATTTAAAAGCATGCCAACTGCAATGCCCTTGCCTCAAGATCCTAATCGTTGGCTTCATTAAAGCGAATTTAGCATGCGAGCTTCCTGTTGAATACTTAGAAGGTCATCGCGCGCAATAGCTTCGTATAAACTATAAAGTTCATGCTGTCCAAAGATAGCCTTCGTTCTAAGCCGGCCCACCCGACCGACCGACCGACCGACCGACCCAGCAAACGACAAATAACTTCCTTTTAGAGTTTAGAGTTCGTTCTCATGAAAAAATCATAAGCGAGAAATACCTAAGTAGGGGACGCTCCGCTCTTGCCCCTGGGCTCTCTGGGTTGAGTAAATTTACAGAAAAGGACACGGAATATCCATGAATGGATAGTGAAAGGTTAAAAATTGTTGTTACTTCGTAATTGCCTTAAACTAAAGGAAGTCAAAGGAATGTGAAAAAAAGTTCAACTTCTTGCTACTACTTTTCAATTATGCCCATGACATGACATGAAATGTAAATTAAGGCATATGTCTAAAAGTCAACCCGTCAACGCTTGATTTACCTACCTGCCTACATACATACACACATCCATAGATAAGCATATATGCTTTTACATAGGTACTTAGTTGGATGTGTCTGTCGTTTGTCTGGTGCTAGCGACATTCATGTTTTGTTTAATTCATACAACCCTCTCCAACTATTTGAAGTTTTTCATTTCGCTTTTCTTTTGTTTTCATTTTCCTAGCTGCCTAGCCGTGATTATGCAAGTCACTAGGATTACTTATTGTGCTCGTATACTGCAGGTCTCTCCGCCTGCTTTGAAAAGAGTGCATGTTAAGTGCCTTATTACTGCGTTTATGCCCTGTTAGGATCGTGTGACAGAGCAGCGTTATAAAATGAGAAGAAAAAAGCAAAAAAAAAACGAACTAAAAAGGACAACAGATGCGACTCCATTACTCTCAGGCAGAAACTAGAAAAGACTTGAGTTACAAAAAAAAACAAACCCCCACACACACACAAACATAATTTTTCAATTAAAGTTGTCCATATTTTGAAGCAATTTTTATAATTAAAACTTTTAATGCCTCTAAAAGACACAAGCGCTCAAGGGTTGCAACCTTATTAATCGCGATAAAGTAGCAGAAAATAAGACACTAATAATAGAAATAAAAAAGGAAAGGTTACTTTTCCAAGTTCGAAATAGTTTTGAGTTCTTTTGATCAAATTTCATAAAAGATTTTCTACAGAAATGTTATTGCTAATATATTTTTTTTTTTGTTTTTGTTTTGGTTTACGAGAAAAGTTGTCTTCTACATTCTCTTTCGTAGAAATGATGAACAGAAAAAAATCTTCTTTCTTTCTTCAATTCTCTTCAAAGAAATTAAATAATTGAGTTCAGTTTGAAGAATCCATTTTTAAGCTGCCTTGTTTCCGAGGCTATAAGAACTTTGGATAAAAGTTTATTCTATTATTTTGCCGTTGGAAAGCCAATTTACGCACTCATTCCATGTCCAAGTATTTTCTTTACTAAACTACATCCGTCCTCTTATGTTCATTGATGATTTGCTGTAGAAAAAGTTTTTCTGAAAAACTTTATACTTATGAATGTGATGAGTTTTCTTCTTGAGGCTCATATTTAGATACGAATTCACGGGACATTCTCGTATTAGTTTAGTAAAACCCTATCAAAAATATGCTATTAAAAATTCAGACCGATGGGTATACCAATTAATAAATAACCTACAACTCGTAAATAGTCGCCCACGCATCGTAAGCGACTGTCTCCCTCTTGAATCCTTAAACTAATTTTTCTCGAAATATCATTTTCTAAAACGGTCATGGTCCTGCCACCAAAACTATTGCTTTCAAATGTTAACAGTTCTCCCAGGTATAAGAATTTATTGCTTTAGAGAATATTTTCTTACATTTTTTAAATGATTTTTAACAAAAAAAAAAACAAAAAAAAAACAAGATTTTTGAAACTTTTTATCTCCTGCAAAATAATAGAAATAAATATTTTTATACAGGGTGTTCCATACTCAATGGATCAAAAAAAAGGAGGTGATAGGGGGGTCCAGACGGACCAAAAATCGTAAGGAGGGGAGGGTCACAAATGCACCCTTGAGGAGTTACATGCAAAAAACAATATTTTGGTTTTTTCACTGGTGCTCCTCACTTACAGGTCGTAAATTCAAAATCACATATGATATGAAAAGCTTGGCGGTTTTCCGTTAACACTGCATACTACGATTTTAAATAATTCAACTCTGTTTTCTCTGGTACTACCATCTAAGCCTAAAATAGTGTAATTTTGGCTTTTAAAGTGATTTAATTCAAGAGAAATACGATCGAGCCGCTTTTTTTTACTCTTTTCGAAAACTTTGAGTTTTTCTCTTCAATTTGATACCATGGTTGCTAAAAAAAAGTTTCACACTCAATGCAAAACTACGGTTTGAAAATAATTATTTTGTATTTTTGACTCCCAGAAATGTTATTTTAATCAAATTTATTGACCACACTTTTAGGCAGCATAAGAAAAGAAAAATCTAAGAAATTAAAAAATTTCTGAATATCGTTTTAGTTTTATATATCCGCCTAAAAGTATGCTCATCAATTTAGTCGAATTCTTTCCGCGCCTCTAGCTCCTTACGAGTGCAAGATGAACCCCCCTTTCCATACAATTTTTTGCTTGTATGGGTTCCCCTTATCACCTCCTTTTTTTTATCCATTGAGTATGGAACACCCTGTATACAATCACTCGCGAAGTTACTGAGAGAGTTAACGCCGCTTGGCTTAAGTGGCGTTCAACGACTGGTGTTATGTGCGATAAAAAGATAAGCGACCGCTTAAATTCCAAAATTTACCGCACAGTCATCAGGCCAGTCGCTCTTTATGGTACCGAATGTCTACCAACAACGAAAGTAGCAGAAAGAAAGGTTAGTGTTATGGAAACAAAGATGCTTCGCTGGATATCCGGACTCACTCGTCTTGATCATGTCCCAAACGTAGACATCCGTAGACGCTATGGAGTTGAGCCAATTATTGGAAAAATGCGGGAAGCAAGGTTACGCTGGTATGGACACGTCCTGAGAGCAAATGAGGAGACTTTGGCAAAGAAAGGCTACGCACTGGAAATTCAAGGTTACAGAACACGGGAACGTCCGAAACAGCGCTGGATGGACACAATAAAATGGGACCTAGAGGCTGTATGTCGTACCTCCGATGATGCAATGGAGGAACTTGTCGCGTTTTGCGGACCCCGGGATAGACCAGGATAGTTAAACACGCAAGAAGAAGAATTTTTATATACAATCAAAACTTTTTATAGCGAATTTTAAGGAGACAAGGAATAAATTGCAATTTCAACTGAAGGTCTGTGTATGGATTAGGATCATAGATGGTTACTTTTCTAGTATTTATATTACTATATTAATAGTAAAAATAGAATAAAAATAATATTTTACTGATGTTGCACTTAAATTGAACATTTTTACTGATACAAAAATTTTACTAGTAAAAGTTTAGTTATACGGAAAAATACATACTGGGTATTAAAAATCAGTTCACTACCAGTAATGCGATTTAATTTTTAGTATGTTTGATTTGTATGTCCCAAAAAAACAAAATTTTAATGTGATTTTTTCGAAAGCTTATGGGTTAAAGAAATTTTAAGAATTTTTTCAGATTTTTTGTAAAAGGTTTAAAGGAATTATGGGGCCTCCTTTTTGTGACACAAAAATTAAAAAAAAGCAATTAATGACGCCTAAATGGGTTTAAAAAATAAGTTTTTTTTGTAGTTTCTGTACATCATAAGAAAACTTGGATACATTTTCACCGACTTATGCCTAAAAATCTTGAGAAACATTGCTTATGAAAAGGCTATCACTTAAAGTTTAGAAAACCAGGACTTTTTGAGAAAATCCGCGTACAGCAACCTCTAAGTTTTTTACAAGAAATCTGAAAAAGTTCTCAAAAATACTTAAGCCCATAAGTTTTCGTTGACTTCACGAGCAAGTATGAAACTTCAAAAGGCCTTTTTTGGGGGGACGCCCTAGTACGGATGTGCTATATAAAAATAATTCTCTATAAAGAAGTTCGTTATAAAGAGGCTCGACGCTAGATATAAGTAATTTTGCTTTATCATTCTCATCGTTCGATGAATTAGTTGGTTGGTGGGTTAGTGTGACTGACACCAAGGTGGGCCAATTAGGTCTCATATGTGCCCTTTTGCGATACCACGAAAAATGGTAAACCAAAGAAAAACAAAAACTGAAAAAAACGACACAAACATCGACGACCTCAACTGGGAGTTGAACCCAGAGCCTCTCGCCTCGTAAGTTGGCATCTCAACCAACTCCGGCACAGAGGCCGACATTTAGTTGGTTAGCTTCTAAGGAAAAAAAATGCTATACTTCAACCATGTCTGATAGCCTGGCTTAAGAGTGTGTTTTTCTATTAAAATTTTCTTCATATGGTACCCCTCTGAAGCGCCGTAGAAGCGGTTATTTTTTAGTAAGCCTCATAATAAAAATTTAAATTAAAAATATTACAAAATGAACTACAAGAATATCTTGTTTTTATGCTTTCAGTTGACATAGAGTTGTCTGTGGATAGTAATCTGAAATAATTTTAACAGCTTTAACAAAATCGCCTCTCGGTACTTTAGTTTAATTTTTTTTTTTTTTTTTCATTTCGCAAGCCTACGTTTATCAACCACACAAGCACGCGCGTCATTCTAATTTACTCGAAACGACACCCCAAAAATATGCTACACGAAATTAAAGCTCGTAAGATTAACAAATTGGCGGCTTACCTCGTAAAGTTGTTGTTACTGCACACATACACGCAACCACGCAACCGCTTGAAACGTGAATTAACGCGCACACGTAACGTTACGTATGAGAATTTCTGAAAGTTTGAATGTCTGAACGTCTGAGCTTCCGACCGTCTGTGGGGAGGAATTTAACCTGACTCGTGACTTTTAATTGCCTACAAATTTGTATGAACCCTCTCTGACACTCAGTAAAATGGCATTAAAAGCGATGGCGATGGCGATGGCGATGGCAAAAAAAAAAAAAAAACAACAACAAAAAGAAAAAGAAAAAGCCAAAACCGGAAGTGGCACCACTTCACAAAATGCTCGTTTAACGCACACAAGCACAGCTTAACGAATTAAGGTGAGCACCTTTCAGCTACTGCTGACGTTGCCTTCCTACAGTTGTCATTGTGGCAAGTGCATTGTTGTTTGTTGTTCTTGTTGTTCTTTTTATACTTTATTTTGCTCGTTCTGT
Source organism: Chlorops oryzae (assembly GCA_020466095.1). Classification (NCBI taxonomy): domain Eukaryota; kingdom Metazoa; phylum Arthropoda; class Insecta; order Diptera; family Chloropidae; genus Chlorops; species Chlorops oryzae. The sequence continues at coordinate 9,380,205 of CM035808.1, forward strand.
TTTTAACGCCGTTCCATTCATGCTCTCACATGTAACATGTCCGATGTTTCACATCGTTTTTTGTATGGAATTTATTGCGAGACACAACGACAGTAACGCCTGCTGGCCGCTCGTAACGCTCGTAAACTTACAAAACGCGTCGCGCTTAATAAACTTTTTTCGCTTCTTTTTTTTTGGATTTTTGTTGGATTTTTATATTACGTCGACTACGGATTCGGAATCAAGTACGAGTGTGCGAGTACTCAGCTGCCAGACGGGGTAGCGGGTAAACGGGTAAGGGCCGCTTAACGTGCTCCTACGTTCGTTGGTTTGTGATTGTGATTTGAATGCAATTTCCTTTCCGGTTTGTTAACTACGCGCCATTGCTTGCCGTCGTCGTCGTTGTCGTCGTCGCTACGTGCGCGCCGTCCTGCACAAGCCCACGTGCGATTGCTGTGCGAAGCGGTGTGTGCGCGGCGAACGGCGAACACCGAACTGCGAACGGTGAGCGCGCCCCTTTCAAAATCGCAATCGCAAAAACACTTTTGCGGTTTTTAGTGCGTACATTTTGGCTAAAAGTGATTTTTATGCGCAGCGTAAGCAATTAGCTGTTATTAATTCGAGTGCCTCTGTCATTTGCGGTCGTTATAAACCGTTATTACACGAAAAGGCGTTGTATTTAATTTATCGGCCACGATTTCATGTTTATGCCTTTTGCCGACCGATTTAATTCAATTAATGCGTGCCCATATTTCTGGCCAAATTGCCTTCGATTCTTGATTTTTATTTTTTTTTTATTTATTTTTTTTTATTTCTTTGCTTCTTCGTTATTTTTATTTTATTTTTTTTTTTTTACTCTTTCGTTTGTCAGGACTGTAGTGTTTTTTTTTTTTTTTTCAATTAAAAAAATTTTTTTTTTTAATTTAATTTAATTTTTTTTTTTAATTATCTCTTGAAATTTCTTTCGATTCAATATCGGAGTTAAGAATTTATCGCGTATGCGTTACCTTCCTTTCCACGTTCGCTTTTGAAAAACAACTGCCGCATACGATGTGCTCGTATCCTGTCGGTTCCTACGCGTATTTTTATTTGTTACTTGTCTTCCTTGCAACCTGTTTGGCTTACAGCTAATTTGCCTGCAGCGCCTGCGCATTCTTCGCTTTAAAGCATATCTCGCTCTGTAGTCTCAGTGAAATTCACCACACTTTCCCACGTAAGACTGTTTTTGGACCTGCAAGCGTTTTGATTATGTTCGAAAAATGCCATGTGCTCTTTCCAAAGAAACTTTTTTTCTTTGTGCAACTGGAAAGCTGGAAACCGGATTATTATAAAATGTAACTTAAGGAAGGACTGGGTGTTATTACTTCTCCTCAATAATAATATAATTTGGCAGTAGCAAAGTGACATCAAGGAATGCTCGAATGTATTTAGTGTACTGCAAAGAGCTGTCCAGTTTAGGATTTTCTTTATTTTTGTCTTAAGAAATTTCAATAAATAACACTGTGATAGGTTTTTTTTCAAAAATTTAAAAAGACAAGACCGAATTTAACGGTTTCCCCCTATTTCGGGCACGAGGAATCGAACTGCATCATTAGTTCTTTGAGTTATCGGTACGCCTTCATGCAAAATTTTTTTTAAACATTTTTTGACCACTTTTTGGCCCATATCTATGCATGAATTGAAGTTTGGTATTCTAAGCTAACACCAAAATTTACTCTGAAATATGCCAAGTATTTCTTTCGTAAACACCGTTGTGATAAAATGCCGCATTAGGGAGCTATAACCGTTTAAAACTAAAAAAGAAAAGCAATATTTTTTCTACATGTTTTTTGCCTACTTTTAGGATTAAGCTTAAATATAAATTTATGAATTTAAATATCAAAATATTTAATAGCATACCTTACGGCGAAATTTTGAAATGTTTAAATGTTTATTTATGAATTTACCTCTACATTTCCTTCTCTTTCGCTTATCCTACAAGAGCAAAAACGATGGCAAGGAGAATTATAAAAATTACCTAAAACTCAAAAATTATCTACTATTTTTTTTTTAATTGTTTTATTTTTTATATGAAAAATCCCTGAAGTATGCTTCGAAATATTTAAAATACTAACAAAAAATGATTTTTGATTTTTGAGTTTTAATTGCGTATAGCCATCTGAACAGTCCTAGTTTCCATGTCTAAAGGTAAAGCTTTCCTAAATAAAACGACTTTGCTAATAAATCGGCACAATTCAAAATTTGTTTAATAAATTTTTTTATGTTCGATTGCATTTTTCTGTATGAAACCCAACATCTAGAAAATTAACGATTATATTGACAGATGCAGCAGTCGATTGAGAGTAGTATAAGTTTAGGAAAAATAATATTTCTCCTTAGTTTCAAGAGAGATTGAATAATTTTCAAGGAAATGCGAAATTTCGAAATGTGCCGATTTAGTGGCAAGGGTGCGAAAAGCAAAAAAAATGAGCAACATAAAACTCAGCCACACTTTTGGAGACCGATCGAAACTGACCAGTTGCCAACCTGGCGAAAACACATATAGAGATTTGGTACATTTATTAATTCCTTTCAGGAAACTATAGGGCGATTCCATTTCGTCAAAATAGTCTTATTTAAAATATAAGGATGTGATTTGAAGTATTTAAAATTTTAAAAAACTTTTGACAACATTTACGACATGAAATAACCTGATTTCTCCCCAAAATCGATGTGACGGGTGTGACATGAAGGACCGTTTTGCGTGCAATCACCCTGCAGTAAAAGCCTTGTTTACCTAAATATTAAGTGCTGCTCTGTATAATGAAAACATATTCAAAACAAATCTCAAATGGGTCCAATATTAAGACCAACCTAGGCTCAATGGAATAGATTTGCGATGTTTTGATAGCCATGTGGGAGAACGAATTATTTTAAAGTTTAAGGTCTTATTGAGAGTAATGTTTTTGAAAGTTGCTGGCCTGTAGAGTGTAGAACGTGAGGAATACAGTGGGTTGTTCGTATTGAATAATCCACGATATCAGGCTTCTTTTCGGCTTCTTTTTTGCCACAAACAAATTCATTTATTTTCAAATTTCATTTAATTTAAAATACATGTGATCTTAGATCTGATCTTCAATTATAGTATTCCGTAGACAGTTTCGTCCAGACTTCACGTCTTCATTTCTTGATTCCCGACACCATTCCATTTCTTCACCTTCTTGAGTTTCCTGTTGACATAAACATGAATACCTAAGAATATTAGTGCGAACCTCTTGTCCAACCTTTCTATAAATAAACAATCTGAAGGGGATTGGTTCTGTAAGTAATCCTTTTTCCTTTTCGTTTTAAACCTTAACTATCCGTTCTATTTTTGAGACCTGGAGGAGATTTCTATACTTGAAGAAGATTAATTTAAATTAAATAAATATTTAATTCACAGCAAGAAGTACATTAAGTTTCTGTAAGGCAATTACTCAAAACAAAATCATATAAACATTTTTCATACTGACTTAAATGTCCTTATCTTCAATTTAATATTTTTTAAAACCATATAATATTCGTCCGAGCACAAAGCCTTTATAACTATCTACCAAAAAAAAAAAAAACAAAATTCCTGAACAAAAAATTAAGTGTCAATCAATTGCCAATTTATTAATTAAATCGAAGGGTGACAAATAACATCGCTGGCCCAGAAAAATGTTAGTGTCCTTGCCTTAAATTGCATAGAGAGAGAAAAAAAAAACAATTTCATAAAAAGCGGCGATATTTCTGAAGTTTTCGGTAAACACACTCCAAACTTCGGCGATGTTCAGTTTTCTAAATGTTTCAAACTAACGAAGAGACCATCCAGAGCCAAACTGTATTTCCCTTTTTTTTTTTTGGTTTTTTTTGTTTGTTCTTTTTTTTTTTGGAATTTTTGCTGGCGCTTTTTGCACATTTCTATGATCTGGTCAGTCTCTTGACATAGAACGGGGCAAACAAACGCATGAAGTGGTCAATACTCATGTGTGGGTGTTGTGTGTGCGAGTGTGGGTCCTCTCATACATGACGCTGGAGCTTTGTGCAATTGAGTGTTTGCGCAAAATTTCAGGAATGTTCATTTTCATTTCGCTTGTCGATTTGATTTTGGCATCAGCCGCACACAGCCGGCCACATACAGATGAAATGAAGCCAAGTCACATTCGAACTTTGCGGTTTGCTGAACTGTTTTATGCGGTCAGCTAGGCCTGGCCCTGGTCGTAGGTACCTTGCCTAGTCCGGCCAAACTTGTTGGTGCCAGCGAAAAAAACGAAAATAAAAACAAGAAGCCGAAATAGAAATGTACGAAATGCAAAATTTCCACACCAAAAAAAAAAACCGCTTTCCTGCAACGGAACGCAATGCACTGCGGGCACAGTCCGTCGGTCACTTAGTCAGTCTCACATACGCTGTCATTGAGTACGAGTATCTCTTCTACAATTTCAATTCGTTCCCCTTTTTTTCTTTTTGCGATTCTTTCGTTTTTGCTGAAACTAATCTCTATCGGTAGTGACCACAACAGCTGCTCCACTGTTACACGGCTCCACTGTGCCCGTACATTGGCTCCTGTGCGCCACTGTGCGAGTGTTGAATGGCATTTGAAGTGTGTTTGATTTGTTGCAATCGTTCATGGTGAGCGATCCGACGATTCCCGCTGAAGATTCCAGCTCTCTGTGTGTGTCCGGTTTGTTAAAATTCATTTCATTTCCCGCGTACAATCGACCATTTTTGATTGAGCTTATGTTAAATGGATTTTAAAGAACATATTTTATGTGTGTTGTTTGCCTATTGAAATGTAATCAGACGATGGTATGTGCATGAGCGGTTTTGTTTGATTGGCTATTCAAAATCAATTTTCATTAAAATGTGAATGTGAATGTGAATGTGATTGGCACAAGCTTTTGAGAATTTTCAATTTTACACTTTTAATTAAATTATTTGTTGATGCAAAAAAGTTAAATTCTGTTGGCAGCAAAATTCAACAAATACCAATTTAATGGATTCGAAGATACATAATGAACAGTGAAGAAGGGAGCTCTTGAGATTCTAATTCATTTGGTGAATTGTGTGATTGTGATTTAAAAAAGTGACTCTTGTCCTAGTGCTAGTCGCTCGAGGATAAAAAAAAGAAGGTTATATGTAAATAAAAACTATATATTATAAAAAATAAATTTAGTTTTTTGATTGTGTGTAATACCCAGAACCACTTGAGGCATACCATATAAAATGCTTATAGAAAGAATGACCTGGTACCTACATATTAGGTGTAGTAAAAAGAAATTTTTTTTGCATTAAATTGAGGGCTTTATTTAAGATAGTTAGAATGACCCGATTTAGGTCAAATATGCGCCGTTTTGTTCGATAACTTGTTGCCATTTTAAAGGTAATTTCATTATGCCTCTCTCATAGAAGCCCTCGTTCCTATTAGCAAAAAATTGAGACAGTCGAATTTCAGAAGCCTCTCTAGAAGCGAATGTTTCACCAGCAAAATTGTTCGCCATGGACAGGAACAGATGGTAATCACTTGGTGCCAGGTCCGGACTATAAGGTGGATGCAGAAGAACCTCCCAACCAAACTCCCGGAGCTTCTGGCGAGTCACTATCGATGTGTGTGGCCTGGCGTTGTCCTGATGGAACACAATTCCTCTCCTATTGGCCAAAGCTGGCCGCTTATGGGCGATTGCTTCCTTCAGACGGTCCAATTGTTGACAGTAGAGTTCCGAGTTAAGAGTTTTGCCGTATGGGAGCAGCTCATAGTAGATAATTCCCTGCCAATCCCACCAAACACACAGCAAAACCTTCCTGGCCGTCAATCCTGGCTTGGCCACCGTTTCCGCCGGTTCACCGTGTTTCGATCACGACCGTTTTCGCTTGACGTTGTCGTAAGTGACCCACTTTTCATCACCAGTCACCAACCGCTTCAGAAATGGGTCGATTTTGTTGCGGTTCAGCAGCGATTCGCAGATGGAAATTCGGTCTATGAGGTTTTTTTGCGTTAACTCGTGTGGCACCCATACATCAAGCTTCTTTGTGTATCCAGCCTTATTCAAATGGTTCCTAACGGTTTTTTGTGCAATCTTTAGCTCTTTTGCAATCGAAACAGTGCTAACATGACGGTCGGACTCGATAATTTCCATGATTTTATCGACATTTTCGACAATTGGCCTTCCAGTGCGTGGTGCATCCTTGACATCGAAGTTACCGGAACGGAATCGACGAAACCAAAATTGCGCATGATTGGCTGTTACAGTATCAGGTCCATAAACGCTATTCACATTTTCAGCCGCCTGGCTTGCGTTTTCTCCCTTATCGAAGAAAAACTGTAAAATGTAGCGAATTTTCTCTTTGCTGATGTCCATCTTTGACAAGCTCTCAAACAAAACTGAATCAATCAATCAAAAAAGTGTCAAAAAAGCTTTTTTAGTAGGAACTGTCATCTTTCTAATGCCCCCTAGCGGAACACGATCGGACTTATACAACGCGAAATGCAGATAAATAAAGCCATCTATTGGAAAAATAATGGATTTCTTTTTACTACACCTAATATATGAAAGAAATCCCATTTTTGAAAGAAAACATATGCTGCCCAAGTGCTGATTTCAGCACAAAGTTTCCCAATGCAGGTGAAGATTTTTTGGGGAAATTAATAAGTTTAATCCTGAAAAGTAAATATTATCCACTGTAAATGTGTTTTCGACAGAAGAAGGTGGATAAGTCTGTTCATTGTTTCCTGGAGGCATGTTTCTTTGTTTCATAGGTATTTGTATGTAATAATTACACTATTTAGCAGCAAAAAAAAAAAAAAATCAGTGAGCAAAAACCCCGTGATCTTAGTTATTTTTGATGCACTGAAACCAAAACTTTTTCAGTTTTTTTTCATCACGTCCAGTTTTTGAGATATTCTCACTTAAAAAGTACCTTCTAATTTGGGCATATTTAATATGGAGCAAAAAACATTCTCCATATTTCCAAAGTCCTCCTTCATGTCTATGTTTGCAGAATTATGTAATACTGGATGTGCATATACCTATACACTGAATTTTTGAGATGTTTTTTAGAAATTTTTCTGAGTGTACAATACTAAAAAAATAGTTGCGCAAAAAACCTACAAGACCGTAATACACTGAAATTATTTTTATTGTGATTTTTTTTTACGAAAAATTTTTTCTCAGTGTAAATAAAAAAAAAAATGGTCGCTTGTTTTTTTTACTATCACAACCTAATACACTGAAATTATTTTTATTGTGATTTGTTTTTTATGGAAAAATTTTTCTCAGTGTATTAAAAAAAAAAAGTTGGTCGCTTGTTTTTTTACCTATCACAGACCTTAATACACTGAAATTATTTTTTGATTGTGATTTTTTTTTATGGGAAAATTTTTCTCAGTGTAAATAAAAAAAAAATTGGTCGCTTTTTTTTTACCTATCACAGTCGCATAGACCTTTATGGAAAAATTTTTCTCAGTGTAAGTTAAAAAAAAAAGCTGGTCGCTTGTTTTTTTTAGCTATTAGTGATCATATGTTTCATCTCTCCTTCTTAATAAGTTATACAGATATTAAATTTTCAAAAAATGTTTACTTAAAACAGTTTTTCAGGGACAATAGGCAATGGGATTCTGAAATGCGGCATCTACAAGTTTTTTATGTAGAACCATTCAAACAAAAAGTTCACATATTTTAAAATCTCTTTCAGAAGTCGCACGATGTCCTGCACCGGAAAGACTCTTTGTCTATCAGTTTGATTCGATTATTCCCGGGGAGTTCTTCTGTGAGGATTTGGCAAAAAAACTTTTTCCATTCTAAGCACTTTCTCTCTTATAAAAGCACTTAGAATATTTCCTTTTTCATTTAGAATATGGCTGTTTAACATGCTCCTCTATATTTTTGATACGCCATTGCACATCTAACACGAACAGGAAAACAGTCCAAAGGATATGCAATGGTTTACAGTATTTTTCCCGTCAATTTATGTGTGTTAATGCTACTTTGAGTTTTCATTTGATTTTTAAAATATTTTATTATTTGGCCAGTCCCTCTGATCTCCTCAACATAACCGATATAGCAGCGGTTTATCTCATCCACGAATTGTTATATACCTCTTACGTTTTATTTTTAGTGTATTATACTTTGTGGTATATCTCTCTATTTCTCTATATATCCTTCTCCCTCTTTCTCTTTAACAAATCAATTTTTCGTTCCTTAAAATTCTTCAGATACTTCGAGTGTATTATAATTATTGAATACCGAACAGTCGATTATATGAGAACTACATTTTTGTATTCGGGAAAAAAATTCTCCACCCACATACGGTATTCATATCAGCAACGGTTAATCTTTTTTTCGATATATAGGTTTATAAAAAGTTCAACAAATTCCAATGAAACTTTCTGCAATATCAATAATCCTTACGTTTATGTCCATTTGTCTGCTATTAGCAGCGTCTCGTTGTTGCAGTTTTTCCCTTCTTTTATCATCGCATTTATACCGGATGGTCATTGTTCTGTTTTGTGACAATTTTAAGCAAAAAAAAAAAATGAAAGAAAGCAAAAAAAAAAATGAAAAAATCATCACAACCGATTTTAATATCAACAACCATTCAAAAAAGAAAAATCCGTCACTATTTCTGCAATGACCCTCCACAAAGTTGTCGTTCCCGGCTTCGCGGGTCCGCAGGCCCACATTATAGGAAAAGTTTTTTGATTGCTTTGTGTTAACTGCAGCTGTGCGCGCCATCTCCTGAGCCAGCGATAGCGCCATCGCCATCGCCGTCGCCATCGCTGTTTTGTGTCCTGTCAGTTGAGAAATTGTTTGCGTCGTAATAATTGCAGCAGCCAAAGTGCCGAGAAATGAAAAAATGTAATTAAAAGACCAAAAGAAACGGAAACTATAAAACTTTGGCATTCGCAACGAACTGTCAGCTTGTGTCTCTATGTGTCAAAATTTTTTTTCCCATAACAATCGGTGTTTCATTGTATGTATACGAGAACGGATGAATACATAAACATTTGCATTCGAGCGTTGAACGCCAATAGCATCATGCTATGCTGCCGCCAGCTAACATACACGTACATATGTATATACGCACATATGGTACACACGTAGATACGTGCACGTGGCATGGACGTATGTGGGTTCTTGACGTTCTACTTATGTTCCCATTACTCATACGCCGCCATGCTCAAGCAGGAAAAATTAAATTTTTTCTCTAGCGCTGCGCTTTGAGGTTAACAAATGCCATTTTATCTCTGCTAAACGGACGGTGGCAACGGCGGCGGGGGTGGTTTGTCGTTGGCTTGGCCTCTTTTTGCCGCTGAAGCGCTTTATTAATATTTCATCTTTGGCATCATATAACTAACTTTGCGCATCCCATGTTATGCTTCAGTGCCTGATTCAAATTGCAAACGGGAAAATACGGGAAAACTGAAGGGGCTTAACATAGACACCGACTAAGTTTTCCTAATTTTCCACCACACTTGATTGGTTACTGCCGAAAATAGACGTTGTAAAATTCTCGTTCTACCATCTTTTTGTGTTTTCTTTGCTGCTCTCATTCACCATGTCTATACGAGTTCAAGCATAGCAGGGATGCTGCGAATAATCGTAACTGCCTGCATCGATTTAAATAGAAAAATTTTCCAAGTTAAATGCGCTTGTGTGGGAAATTTATCTGTAATTTCAGGGTGTATAATCTATATTCTATGGAAACCATTATTACGTCTGTCCATTTTAAGCACATTCACTTGGGACACGACTAAAAATCGCACTGATTGGGAGCCTCCGAATTTCGGTAGATCTGATGTAAAGTTATTTGAAGATAATGCTTTGAAATTATTACATAGGCCAATACTAAATGAATTTTCCCCGGGAGTTTTCTCCCTAGAAAAATTGTTCTCCGATGAAAATCTTAGTCTCAATTAGAGAAAAATTTGATGACCTTTTCTTAAAAATATTCGAAATTTTTGCTCTCTTCGTGTTACCTTAGTTTAGTATTCCCCAGGCAGGAGCTAAGTAGTTCCCCTGCAGGAAATGTCAATAGTGAATCTATACTCTTTCTCTACTGACTGCGTCAACAGTACTCTCTTAACAGTACAGTTTCTTTAATGACACCGCCTATAAATACTGTTGACGTTGGAACTAGTTCTCTTGTCTATAATGACGTCAATATAGACATGGGGTCATATGGCGACAGGCTTCCTGCAGGGTCCCTACAAAACCTTATTCGGATGTTAATAGGTTGAATGTTTCAATTTTGTTTTTATTTCTTATATCCGCAGCCACGGTGGCAAGTTTTCCAAATCTCCATTCGCAACATCTCTTAGATTTTACATACATACGTTCGTACGAGAATGGCATCATTCAATTTTCTAATAAGTATATCTCAGCTAAAGGTATCCATCTTTGTGTGCAGCTCTCTTTTTTTTTTTCTCTTCTATTTTCCTCTTTCCCTTCGCAGGCGTGAAAGTTAGCCAAACTTTGTGGCATATTCCGGTTTAGTGGTTTTGTGGCTAAAAAACAGAAAACTCATTAAAGTTTATTTCCAGTACCATGCAAACGAGCTACAACCGTACACATACTCGTACTCTAATACCGTGTGTTTGCTCCTCCTCGCCTCCTAAAGGATAAACTGGGAAAATGAAAGAATACTAAAACGAAAGCAATTGAACTTGGCCAACAAAATCAACCAGAATGATTACTTGTTTTGAGGTTCGTTGAAATGGAGATAAATTTCAATTCTTTCTCGAGGGTTTTGCGATGAGAATTTCATGAAAGGATTGAGAAATTCTTATTATCTCTTTTAGTTATTTTTTTTTAATTTTTTTTTTACTAATTTATTATCTCCATTATTATTTGACTGGAATTTTGCAATACTTCATCAAAGCTTATTTGTTAATTTGTAGTATTTATCTTCCGAATAGTGGCAGGTGTATTTGAGTAGTTTAATGAGCTTTAATAACTTATGGCTATTTTGATGGTAAAATATAATGAAAAAAATTAAAATTAAAAGAAGAAGAAGTTTATAAATAACCAAAGGCAATGCTGCGAATTGAATTGAAAAAGAATTACGTAGAAATTTCCATGTGACTCATCAAAAATCTTAATTTCTTAGATTGTCATTTTTAGAACCAAAAAATAAAAAAATATATGCAGCAACCCAAAAAAAAAAAAATTCTATGAAATGAAATGAAACGAGCATAAGCGAATCAATTCAAGCGGACGCGTTTCAAACAAGCCAAAAGTCGAAAACATTCGAAAGCAAACAAATCGACTTTGATGCCTAATCGTTTGAAAATTCGCGGAAAAACACGATTCGTTTTGCCAAATCAGATGAAATCAAAGTCTGGATGGGGGGAAAAAACAACGACGTCAAAGTTTCACATGCCACACACACACACACACACATAAACACACACGTCCGTGCTTTTGTGCAAACAAAAATCGGAGCGAAAAAAAATAGGAGATCAAGAGCATTTGAAGGCACGGCACCACAGTCTGCACTTGAAGGGAATAATAACAATATTTATTTTGTTGGATTTTATTTTTTCTTTTCTTTCGATTTCTTCTCATAAGTTGATTTAATGGGGGCAACATGTGGAGGTGGTGGCTTGGGCGGAGGTGGAGATGGAGTCAGTTGTCTGGCAGAGGTGTCGTGTTGTTTAACTGACATTTTCAAGCTCTGACGTGTATCGTACAATTCACCTCACACCATAGCGCCGCACGTAATAGCGGCAATAAGTCAAGTGTAAGTAAGCAAGCAACACGTATACGGGAGCAAACAATGGCACGCATACTGTCGCGAGTTGACTGCGCTGGCTCACTCTCCCATATTCATCATCATCCTCACCAACACAACACTTACTCATCCTCCCCAATTCCGTACGCAACGCACACACAAGCACACAAGCTAAAAGCGGTGTAAGTGATTTTCGCATTAAGCTTTGAGCGATGAACACACTATGAAGATGGAAATGACGGTAGCACGGCGACTATCTGTCTATCTGCCTCGCTGAATCGCTGCCGCACGGCTTTGCTGTTATTTCGATGCTGAATGCCGAGCATCGCCGTCGTGAGGTGTGATAAAATTTTTATCACTCGGATAAGCTGAATTAGCTCTTGTGTGAAGATGTCGTGAAAATTAAATTATTAAGCGTGCGTAGGAAAATCTTGAATTGTTTATTTATTCATTTTATTCATTTATTTTTCTTCTCAGTTTCTTTTTTTTTCTTTTCTTTCTGTTATGCTTGTAACATCTTCATTTGCCTCAAATGTCGGTTTGATTATATCAGTATGTCAAAAAGGAAGCAATTTTCTTTTGTAAATGCGACTTCGGGCACCTCTGCCTGGTAAGCGTGCTAATTTCATCTTCAATTTGGAGATTGATAATGCCGAAGCCCCTGGTCAAGAGGCGGAGATCTCCTAATAATAACCACAAATTTCTGGAGCTTTGAAGAAAAAACACAAAATTACTCTTTGAATATTATCGAAATTTTTCGGTTTTTTGGAAATCAGTGATGGACTGTGAAATTAAACCGATTTTTGAGGAACAAAATCACATTTTTGATGTATGAATTTTCAAAAAAAAAAAAAAACAAGTTTGGGTGTTATAGTCAGGCGAGCCTGACAATAGAATACCCGACACAGACACACATGTTCAAATAAGTTTTAATATCAAGAGGTGTTTAAGACCATAAGGGGCCCCATATACCGACTTTTGATAGATTTCTTTATGAAATCTGCCCCTTTTCCACGCCCACTTTTCCAATTTTTGTTGAACTATAATCGGGGGCTTAAATATACACCCAAATTTTAAGTTTCATTAAAATGTTTTGAAAAAGTCCGATTTTGGGGCAGTTTTGAGATTTTCGTAACAGACCCTAGTACTGGAGGTACCCCTAAAAATGGTCCGATCGGGTCCATTCTCGAACTTGTTCTTACTCATGTCCCCGTGAGCACGCATACCGAATTTCGTCAAGATAGCTCAACTCTTTCGATAAAAAAAACTGTATACAGACAGACAGACAGACGGACAGACAGACGGACATGTCTAAATCGAATCTCCCGGTGACGCTGATCATTTCTATATATATTTTGTATGGTCTATCTCGACTGGTTCTGGGTGTTACACACAAACGCAATATACCCTCGACACAGAATGTGTCGGGTATAAAAACAGTCCAATGATTAGATACAAATAATTTCCTCCTTTCTGAACAATTTTCGTTGGATGAAAAATTTTTAGCATATTTATAGGGTAATTTTAATTTTGTTTTTTTTTTATATTTTAAATAAAAAATGTTCAAGGAGCACTCAGATGCACTTTGTGTACTTCAAGAAGTTGATTGGTTATTATTTCTCTATATTTTAAGCAACTAATTAAAAAAATATTCATATTACTTTGGGAGCTATGGGCCAGAAAAGTTAAAAAGACGAGAAAAATCATCATCAAAATCAAATTTTTGAAAGTTTTCCCATTTGTGCCTACTAAATGGAGTTTTTTGGCTTAGTTAGTACTAGAAATAGTATTAATGATTGTAGGACTCAAACTTTATCATAGATAGAAAAATAAAATATTGAATGGGTTACGAGATATAGCCACAAGTAAGTGCGCAACTTAATTATCGGCTACACTTTTTGAGATCGATTTAAGATAACTGCAGCCAATCTGACTAAACGAAATATGATGCGTTCCTATATTTATGAATTTCTTTCTTAAAATGCATTCAAATTAAATCTTAGAATCGATGATCTCAGCAATGTGTCACATTGTTATTGAACTTTCTCTCATGAGTCATGAACGATGGCCGCTTTAAAATTGCTTTAAGTTCGATTCTAAGTGTTAAAGTCTCAAATGAAGTTAGAAAAAAGCACATTAATCCAAAAATTGAGCTATTTTCTACTTTACTCTTTATAATTTTTCTCAGCTATCAGCTTTCAATGAACACTCTTTAAGAAAAACTCATCGAATAATTCTCCACAATTTTTTTGGTGCTCATCCTTAAAGTGTGCTACATTTCTCGCGAAAAAACTTTCCCACAATATTTGAAAAAAAAAATATTTTCCACGAATCGGAGCACACTTTCGAACATGAACGAAGGAAATATTAAGAACTTGATTTTGATGCGATAAAAGGCAATAAGGCGCTTTCGTGAATTGTCCAAGCTTCTGGTCTTTTGCCGCGTTTCATCGAATTCGTTTTCACTTTTGTATGATTTTTAGTTTTCAACATATTTAATACTCTTTATTTTCGATGACGTATTTCCTGCGGCAATGAATGTTTCTGTGATTTTTTTTTTCTTCTAACTTTTGTTGTTGTTGTTGTTGTTTTTTGACGTATTTTTTCGTAGAGCGCTTTTCTTTTTCTAAACAATTTTAAGTGACTTTTTGGAGGTTCCTTATTGTGGTGTGTGCTTTGCGATTGTTTCTTCGACTTTCGCTTCGGTGGAAATCCTCTTTACGCTTTGCCATTACAATGGCATTACGAGGTGTCATTGTTATTATTCTTGTTTAACTTAATGTTTAAAAGCTTTTCCACGCTTTTTCCATTACATTACAACGAAAAATGTACATCTGTGCGATGGTTGCCGGGGGGTCATTCGAATGCTATTTGACTTTTGCGTGTGTCGGTCTTTTTTGTAGGTTTTCTTAAGATTTAAAAATAAAATTTTAAAAATTTAAATGGAATTTCTTCTCATGGAATTTATATCACTCAATGATAGAAATTCGAGTTTGAGTTTTTGAGATTAAAGAGCTTCTATTTTCTTTCCCGAAAAAATCAAACCATAGAGTTTTAAGAGAGGATAATAACCTTCACTTTCATCTGTTGTATAATAATGATGGGCGTCTAGGCAGCTGAATGAAAATGATTTGTTCTTTGTTTTAATATCAGTTATAAATATATTTTTAATATTTCGCATGAAAATCTGTCCCTAGTTCTTAGTTAACACTGAGATCCACACTCTGTCGTCGTGGCTTGTGAGTAATTTCTCCTTAGTTGGGACCCTTGGATGCTTAATTATTATGCCTCGGAACTTGAATATGTATGTAAAAAAATGAAGAGAAAAAATTCAAAAAAATATTCAAAAAATATTCAAAAAAATTTTTAAAAATCAAAGAATTCAAAATATTCAAAAAAAATTCAAAAAAAAATTCAAACAAAAATGCAAAAATTTCACAGTCAAAAATTCCAAATTAGTTCGATTTAGTATGTCTAAATAACAAAACTGCCTACTTCAGTGAATAAAATATTCAAAAAGCACAGTTAAATGCAAAAAAAAATCAAAAAAATTCCAAATATTCAAAATCCGAGCTCTACACAGAGAAAACAGTACATAATAAATACCTAATAAAATATAACAAAATTAATCAGATATCTCTAAGGGTTTTTTTCAAGAAGAAAGTCTCATTATTGTAATAAGGAAAACCTTTTTGAATAAGTCAAGAAGAAAACTTGTTGCTTTTATTATGTATTCTTATTGACTTTTTCAAAAAGATTTTCCTTATTAAATAAATTAAGAAGATTGTTTACCCATAATCTTACAGGAACCTAATGAAATCAATAAGAATATCTTTATGAAAAAATCTAGAAGATAGCCGAAATAAATCAATAAGAAATCCATTTTTAATACAATTCAGTATAAAACCTAATGGAATCAAGAAGTGTTTCTCTATGGATTGTTTTTTTTTGGTGCCAAAAATAACGGATATTGAGTGCAAAAAATTGTGAATAACTAGTTTTCTTCTTGATTTCATATGTTTCCCTTCTTGATAAATTTAAAAAGATTTACCACATTAAAATAATAAGGAATCTCTTTGGAAAAATCTTCTCTTCCTTCTGCTGGGGTACCTCTTAGCCTAAAAACGTTTCATAGAGAAAATCTTCTTAAATCTATTAGGCAGTTTTGGCTCTGTGTATTAATGATCAATAGTTGGTGAATGGATGGTGATTCCGAATTGTCGTTGGACTTCGTCTTTTATAGCCATTAAATGCTGCCAAAAATCATTCCCTTCAAACCGTCTGATTGTTATAAGCTCGTTTTCCGATATCTAAATCAATCGTTGAACTCTTACTATCTCTGGCCCAATTCTTCAATTGGTCATGGCTTTACTACCGTTGACCCTGTTTCGCGTTTGTCATTATTTTACATACATTTCGCGCTGGTTGCTAACTATTCAATCTACTGTCGAAATGATGCCTTGCCGTCGGTGAAAGTGTCGTGTCTCCTCACGGTGCGGCGTGAAGATCAGTATCGAATTTGGCCACTAAATTCAGTGTTCCGTCTTGTTTTTGGTATTCACATTCGTCCAGTTTCTATATTGATCTATTTCTTAAGCACTACCAATCAATGCAATGATCCATACATATAATAAACGGCTTAGAGCTGGCATTGTGACGTTATAATTGTGACCGTTTCATTAAATCTTTCTCACTAGATATAATTTTATTTCTGCTATTCAAATAAGATCTTCATCTTGCCAGTCATTCCTGTTCATTCATTCAAAAATGAAGACTTTATGTATTTCCTAGCACCTGCAGAAAATTCTTCTTTTAACAGTAGTCATCTCCGGTCACAACAAACAGTTAAAGAAAATTATGGGGACAGCAATGCATTTTTATAGTCTTCGAGTACTTATAATTGAGAAGATTTCTCGTGAAACTCGTTCGTCCTTCGAGCGTATGTTCTCAAATATTTGACTTGCCCAAAGTTTGGCTTAAAATGTCCCAGATAAAATAATAAAAAAGTTCCTGAGAACTCTATTTACTGTCCCCTTTTTGTCTTCGGCTGCAACCGCTATGCACAACACTTGGAAAATAAGGACAAAATTCTTTTTATATTTTTCTCCTCATTCTTCTCAACAAGTATTTTCTTTTCATCACTTAGCGCCATCGTAATCATCATCAACGCTGCCATCGTCATTATCATCATTGTGCTCATCAGTCGTTGGCAAGTTCGTTGTCAACTTTTTAATGTTTAATTTGAAGTTAAATTTGCTGTGTTGTTAGTTCCGTTATATTTCCCCTTTCACCATCGCGCGCCCATAAGTAGTCTACTATTTTCGTTCATTTTATTTCTGCTGCCTTTTATGTCTTTTATTAGTTGGTTCGTTGTTTGACTAAAAAAGTGTAACTGCAGCTGCGGCTGCAATTGCACTTGCACTTGTCGGCGACTGTTCTGCTCTGCTCTGCTCTGCTCAGCTCTGCTCTGTGTCGTACTCGACTGACGTTAATGCCGCATTTATTTTCACTTCCGTTTTGATGGAAGTTTATGGTTGCTTGTAATTTTCTTACAGCAATTTTCGTTCTTCTACTCTTTGTGTACCGTTACGTACGCTGGTACGCTTTGAGGTCGTCTACAATTTTGACTTTTCCGCCAGCATCTTTGTATATTATTTCGTTTAAACTTGCATTACTCTGTAATTTGAAATTGGGGGTGGTAGGGTAAGCAAATATCAACAAGCCACAATGGGAAAATAGAATATGTTGAATTGTTGTTCGAAAAAATAAGAATAAAGCAGCCAAAAAATCGAGCAACATTCCTAGTTTCTAGAGTAACAAATTCTGCTTAAACGACGAATAAACTGTTGATTGCACATTATGTGATTTTGCAGTGTGTGTGTGTGTTTTTGTGTTTTTGTGTGTGTGTGAGCACTCGTCTGGGAATTGTCTGCAGATTTTAAACTCTTTTAGTTAACATATGTAAACAAATTTATGCGATGGCAGCTGATTTGCCAAGAATCAAGATGAAATGACTCTTTTACTGATCTGAAGTTGATTTTCATCTTCTCTTCTCGATATAAAAAAAAATAATAATATTAAAAATCAATTAAAAAGGGAATCGTTTTCATAATTCCAATGTTAAATCAATAGTCACCTCACAGTATAAGCTCAATTTGTATTCGAAAGTTACCGCTTCTTACAACATCGTCACTACCCAGCGGCTAAAATACTGCTTACAAAAGCGATGAACTGCAACACTTTTCGTAGGCCGTAGGCGGTAATGCATACGACCTCATATACCATCCTAGTATACTTTTGTTCGAGCGTAGCCGTTTTTGTAGGGTGAACGTCTACCACCACCACATAAAATAAGCTAAGTATTCGTAGGCAGGTCACTTACAGTCTCGTATACTTTGTAAGCTATTGGTGGGCAGTTCGCCTACAATCTCGTATACTTTGTAGGCGGTAGGCACTGTTGACCGCTGGGTATTAGACCTTCAACGAAAACCCAGCCGGAACTGTGTACAGAAAGTACCCGATTACTGCCATTGCACCAAGTACGATATGCACAACACTATGCTGATATACAAAACGTATGCACTTTTGTTAAAAACTGCCCTAGGCTGGTGCGGTGGTGTGATAACTCTGGGTTCGAAGTAGATAGCAGCTGTATATGGGCATACTTCGTGTGTTTTCGTTGCTAAAGCACATTGCTGTATACAACGTGTACTTCGTGCCGTTCGGCTTCGGTTGCTTTCTTCGGTTCTGCATACTTGCTATGCACCAAGTGTATCGTGTAGTAGGCAGTCAACTATTTCATTTTTGCCTATTAACTACTCTGTACACTGAGTGCCTAGTAACTACAAGGCCCGGCTGGGTATCAGCTATCGGTATTCAATAAGTAGTTTTCCTTTTCCATCGCTTTGAGCTTTTAAATTAGGAAAAAAAGAATCCAAATGAGCGAAGAATGTGTGTGGAATTTCAGCTTAAGGGCTCTCGAATTTTCTTCATATTATTATCCTCATATTTGATGAACATTTCAGACCCATTGCATTCACAGTCGAATCTTTCTATAACGAAGTATGTATCTCTATAACGCATTTTTCTTCCGGTCATTTCAAATTTGTTATAGATAGTTGCGACTTTTCTATAAATCTATAATCTGTATTATCTATATAACCAAATGACTCGACGATAACCACGATCTAGAGATGGCAACGTGACGTGATCGTGATCGTGAAATTCATGAAAGAACAAGAATTTATGTGCATCAAGTTAGCTTGCACTTTTTTGAATTTCCCGAAAAAAATTATTGTGCTGTAATGTGCCCAGTTTGTGCTATCATGTGCCGTTTCGAAAAAAAAAGTTCCTCAAGGGATGCCATTTTTATGAGGAGGTCCTTTTTTTCGTGTCAAGTTAGCTTGCACTTTTTTGAATTTCCCGAAAAAAATTATTGTGCTGCAATGTACCCAGTTTGTGCTATCATGTGCCGTTTCGAAAAAAAAAGTTCCTCAAGGGATGCCATTTTTATGAGGAGGTCCTTTTTTCGTGTCAAGTTAGCTTGCACTTTTTCCAATTTCCCAAAAAAAATTATTGTGCTGCAATGTGCCCAGTTTGTGCTATCATGTGCCGTTTCGAAAAAAAAAGTTTCTCAAGGGATGCCATTTTTATGAGGAGGTCCACACACTTGCAATAAAACTTATCATGTTTCCATACAGTTTTATAGCCTTATAAGGCACCATATTCATAGAAATATTTTTAAATAAAATTTTGATAAAATTCCAATATTGTGTGGAAAATTTGAACTCCTCTAATGCAGAGCGATTTAAGGCTTTTTGATTTTATGGAAAAATTTTTGATTTAATCCTGAAAAACTTTTCATAAATTCCGGCGTGATCGTGAATTTTCGTGCAAGGTTAAAAATAAAGTCGGGATCGGCGTGATCATGAGTGATGTGAATGAAAATTTACTCACAATTGACATCTCTACTACGGACCCCTATGATTTTTCAAAGTGTTCGAATAATGAGATTCTAATTTAGTTAAAAGACGATTGATATTTTTCAAGATCAACAGTATGTTATGAATCAACATGAAGGCAGTCGATGACTGTCACTGAGCGAGTGACACATAATTCCAAAGAGCAATAAACTAAACGGAATGCTCGATTCTAAATAATCCCATAGAAAAACCTTTTCGATTAACTTGTTTTCTAAACGAGGTGTGTGAGATTTAATTGAATTTCCATGCGGTAAAAATTGCATTACAATTGAACCGAGACAGAAATATTTAAATAATTGCGATTTCAGTATATCGCTCAGTTCAAGCTGAAACGTGTCGATAAGCGGAATTGAAAAGAAGACGCAAAAATATTTTCTTTGCACGCGAATTTCGGAGTGAAAAAACTAGCGAAATGAAATTATTGATTGCTTTTTTTGTGTGCTTAATTTTCATAATTTTTCAAACGCTGCAAATTAATGCGTTTCCGCAGGCAGACAGAATCGTTTGGGATAGCAAGCCGAAAACAGAAAGCCCAAAGGTTTCCGTAGAGTCACGATCCCGATTTTATCCTGCACCACATGTGAATGATGAAAGACAAAACAAAATAAACGACCTTTTTGGACCATTGAAAGAACATTAGAAAGTGTCTTAAGGATAATAACTTTAATAAAATTAAATGGCCGATAACCTGTCGTAAAGATTAGTGCCTTAGATTTAAGTTAAAGTCATCTTTGTATTATGATTTATAACAAAATAAATAAATAAATAAATAAAATTAAAAATTAACACATCCGGACTTTATTTTAATCAAACTTCTAGAGAGTTTCAGCTAATGTGGGTAGAGATGGTGATTTTCTTCTTCTTTTTTTCTCGTGGTCGGCGGGCTTTTCTTATCCACGGGTCAGTGCCTAATCTTAAAATATAAAATATTGAATTTCTTCTTCCTCATTTCTATTATCAATGCACTAGCAGAATCAAAACAATCGGATCATTTTTAAATAAACGGAGATTTCAATGTATCGCTCAGTTCAAGTTGAAACGTGTCGATAAGCGGAATTGAAATGATGTCGGATAATAAAGGCTCCGTTACTCTTGATTGAACGTAACTTAACTTTACTGATTTAATCAGCTGATTTGATATGTTAAGTACATTTTGTATGGGAGCATCTACTGAAAGCTTAATTTGACTTAAGATAGAAATCTGTGGGATACAGATTTCTACACAGGGAAAAAATCAACCAGAAAACTGATTAAATCAAAAGGAAAAACATAAAAAATGGCTTCAACAAGGAATATTTTTATTTTAAAAATTTTTCTTATTGGAAAAAATAAAGTTTTTCCTTTTAAATCAACCATATTTCAGGTCGAATTGAAATGATAATTTTCAAAAATGGATTTAAATTTAAATTGTTGAACTAACCACGGACATAATTGAAATGACAAGATAATTTTTAAAATAAAGTTTTCTAAAATACCTATAAAAGAACAAATGTCAAAACAAACTTAATTACCGTTCAAAGCAAATGGCCACAGATCCCTTTGCTGAGCATAACCCCAAAAATAGCTTATAAACCAAATGAGAATTATACCGAACGAAAAGAAATGTAATTAAACATATTTCCTTTCAAATCAACCAATAATGTTGTTGACTCAACAAATTTTCAAAATCAAAAGGACTGTGAACAGTGCTCGGTCTTGAAAATTTTTAAAGGTGGTAGATTTTTAAAGAATAAATGGTAGATTTTTTAAAAAGGAGTAGATTTGAAATTATTTCATATAGTAATACCACAAAGGCGTGTTAAAGACGTTGTAAAGTCGGAAAATCGGAAAAATCCGACTTCTTAACAATTTTTTAAACTTTTTTTGTATCTTGCACAACTCTTTAAGCCGTTAAAATTTTCCGATTTTCCAAAACCTTTGTTAATACCCCTAATATTAGGTGTAGTAAAAAGAAATCCATTATTTTCCAATAGATGGCGTTATTTATCTGCATCTCGCGTTGTATAAGTCCGATCGTGTTTCGCTAGGGGGCATTAGAAAGATGACAGTTCCTACTAAAAAAGCTTTTTCGACACTGTTTTGATTGATTGATTCAGTTTTGTTTGAGAGCTTGTCAAAGATGGACATCAGCAGAGAGAAAATTCGCTACATTTTACAGTTTTTCTTCGATAAGGGAGAAAACGCAAGCCAGGCGGCTGAAAATGTGAATAGCGTTTATGGACCTGATACTGTAACAGCCAATCATGCGCAATTTTGGTTTCGTCGATTCCGTTCCGGTAATTTCGGTGTCAAGGATGCACCACGCACTGGAAGGCCAATTGTCGAAAATGTCGATAAAATCATGGAAATTATCGAGTCCGACCGTCATGTTAGCACTGTTTCGATTGCAAAAGAGCTAAAGATTGCACAAAAAACCGTTTGGAACCATTTGAATAAGGCTGGATACACAAAGAAGCTCGATGTATGGGTGCCACACGAGTTAACGCAAAAAAACCTCATAGACCGAATTTCCATCTGCGAATCGCTGCTGAACCGCAACAAAATCGACCAATTTCTGAAGCGTTTGGTGACTGGTGATGAAAAGTGGGTCACTTACGACAACGTCAAGCGAAAACGGTCGTGGTCGAAACACTGTGAACCGGCGGAAACGGTGGCCAAGCCAGGATTGACGGCCAGGAAGGTTTTGCTGTGTGTTTGGTGGGATTGGCAGGGAATAATCTACTATGAGCTGCTCCCATACGGCAAAACTCTTAACTCGGAACTCTACTGTCAACAATTGGACCGTCTGAAGGAAGCAATCGCGCATAAGCGGCCAGCTTTGGACAATAGGAGAGGAATTGTGTTCCATCAGGACAACGCCAGGCCACACACATCGATAGTGACTCGCCAGAAGCTCCGGGAGTTTGGTTGGGAGGTTCTTCTGCATCCACCTTATAGTCCGGACCTGGCACCAAGTGATTACCATCTGTTCCTGTCCATGGCGAACAATTTTGCTGGTGAAACATTCGCTTCAAGAGAGGCTTCTGAAATTCGACTGTCTCAATTTTTTGCTAATAGGAACGAGGGCTTCTATGAGAGAGGCATAATGAAATAACCTTTAAAATGGCAACAAGTTATCGAACAAAACGGCGCATATTTGACCTAAATCGGGTCATTCTAACTATCTTAAATAAAGCCCTCAATTTAATGCAAAAATAATGGATTTATTTTTACTACACCTAATATATCACATCTGATCATGTAGAAAATTTGGAAACTTACGTTTTTAGGTATTTTCTCTTATAATAGAAATATATTTCAATATATATAAGCGTCAATACTGCCATTCTTGACAACATTCTTAACAATAGGAAGCTGCCAACATATTTTTCAATAAGACATAACATTGAAGCACATTTTTTGTGTTCTCAGTTATTCTAATGATCATAAAATAAATAAAACAAATGCATAAATAAGTAAAAAAAAAAAAAGTGGTAGATTTGAACCAAGCGTGGTAGAAGTGGTAGAATGTGAAAATAGTGGTAGATCTACCACTAAGGTGGTAGAAGTCCGAGCACTGACTGTGAATAACAATGCACATTTAAAAAAAAATCATGGTAAAGTTCGCTCAGTGTATAAGTTAAGTTAATTTACGTTCAATCAAGAGTAACTGCAGCAATCGGCCAGCACCGCGACTCAGGGAAGGCGGGGCCGTCAAGCCCGTTCCCCGTGCGATGGGGACCCTGGCCTCAAGTCTTCTTCTATACAGATATTTGAAATGAAAAAGTTATTAAAATCTAACAGAGAAATGGTTAAAATCAATAAAAATAATAATAGTGATTTAATAGTACAAACCTTAAATTAAAAAATTTTGTTTTAATTAATCAAAACAAAAAACATTTTCCGCATCGAACATTCGCAAAAAAAAAAAAAAATTCATTGAAATCAGAAAAAATAACACAAATTTTAAGTACCTTAAACTTCTTGAGATCTTTCTTTGCCAAACCCATATTTTCTTCGAGCCTCGGTATTCGATTATTTATTCAAAACTTTGTGCCCGAATCTCAGCCGCACGCCAGCGAAAAGTTCGAAAAATAAAGCCGAAAAAAAAATTCAAATAAAAATTTCGCTTTGACTTTGCATATCGTGCTTCTGGTTTTACTTCGCTTTTTAAAACTTATTTAATATTTTATTATTGTTTTTTGAGTTTTTCCCTTCGTGGATAACATTAGCTGCCACTGCCTTCAGTTTCTCGCGAACTAACACAAGAAACGACCCATGCAAACAATGTCTGAGAAAGTTTGGCTTGCATACATTGCAATCATACCGAGGATTCGAGAGCTCGTTTCCATGTGGAAGGCAAAAACAACAACAAAAAATATAAAAAAATCTAGGTAAGTAGGTTCGAGCAATAAATGCAGCATCACTTCGCTTTACGGAGTCTCGCTTCGTTGCATTACTTGACTTAATAAGAAAAGAATGAAGTACAATTCAAGTACTACGGGTTACAGGTAGTCAGCCGACAGACAGACGGACGGACAGACAGACGGACGGACAGACTCTCGCGAGTTTACTATTAAAGTTGGAATTTGTAATGCACGGCACGAGAAAAACAATCTAATTTAAAGTTCAGCAGTTTACGGGAGGAGCAGATCCTTCCATACACTCAAGATGTAACATCATACAACCGCATAAAGCCAAATACATTCGCACTCACACACACACACATACAACTATAGCTGTGTACTCACACAGATAATTTGTAATCTGAAGTAGGGAAAATTATGAAAGTTTTGCCATAGGAAGCCCACCAACGAAGGCGCCAAGGATAGCAATAATTGCAGCATATAGTTATGGACTGCGATATTTTATTGCTTTTTATTGCTGGCTTCTCCTCGTCCATTCCCTTTGCGCAATATAACTTGACAAATTGAGAAATAAATCTCAAACGGACGAGCGAATTGCAAAAGAGAAAACTATTTCACATCGAATAAGGTAGAGAGAATGAGAGTCACATGAATTATGATATTACTTAAGTTGATGCAAATTAGTTTTGCCAAGTAATGGCCAACTATGTAGAGCGGCGTTATTCAATGGAGAAATTCTCTTGAAAAGTTTCTCTAATTCTGGGCAATTTTCACAGTTACTTTCATTTCACAATGGACAAAACGGATCGAGATACTACTTATGGTCTTTTCTGGACTCTAATTTTTTCCATGCAATGAATTGAATTCGCTGAAATGGTAAAAATGATCTCCACTATGGTCTATACTTGAACTTATTTTATATCTATGACTCACGTAGACAGAGAAAGGGACTGCTCGAATGTGAGAATGGTCACACCTAAAAAGTTCTCAAGACTTTTCCCATACAAAAACCCCATACAATTTTATAGACGAAAAAAGTATTTTTTCAAAACAATTTTGTGAAAAATTCCCCTTTGACTGGGTGATTTTATCATTATGACGAGAAGCGAAGCTTAAGTTTGAAGAGTGAAATTATCCGAGTTCCAAACCTGGTAACTTAGAATGTAGTTTTACTTCGTTAATCCTTTAAAAAAGTGTGGTGTTACTAATCAATCGATTTAAAATATGCCTAAGCGATTGAAAAGTATTTTGAGTTTGCCTCGGAATTTGAATATGTAAAAAAATGGAAAAAAATTCAAAAAAAAATTCAAAAATATTTTTTCAAAAATTCAAACAAAATTGCAAAAAATTCAAAAAATGCACAGTCAAAAATTCCAAATTAGTTCGATTTAGGGGCTATTTCCACTACACCGCATTTAGCATTTGCATCTTTAAAGATGCTAGACCCGTTTCCACTGCCTTTCGCATTTAGCATTTTGTGAAAATTTGAATTTTTGTTCGGAAAAATATTTGAATTCTTTGAAGTAGGCTTTGAAATGTTTAAAATTTGAAGAAAATATCAATGAAAACTAGACGGTTTTTAGCATTTTTATCGCATTTTCTCAAGATGCTGAAAAATGCTGTTTTAAGAACAACAATAATTACATGTAATTCAAAGCCGCATTTTTGAGCATTTTTTAAAAATGCTGAAAAATGCTAAATGCGTCTGTAGTGGAAACAGACCCTTAGTATGCCTATTTAAATGTTGAATAGTCAAATTAACAACAACAAAAAGCCCACTTCTGTGATTAAAATATTCAAAAAGCTCAGTTAAATGCAAAAAAAATTCAAAATCCGAGCTCTAATTATGAGCTTAACTTTACAGCGATAATGGAATGGGCTTTCTTCTCGCAATTGAAAAGGCTTACGAAATTTTATTCCACGTGCTTTCCCACGAAAGAAAACATTTAGAAGAGAATAAACTGAAAATCATTTAAAGGGGAACATTTTAATCCTTTTAAATGATTTTATAGCAGCCCTAAAAAAGGTTATTGTCTTGCTTTTAAGCAACCCAGCCTAATTGAACTTTGCTACTAATTTCCCCCTCCCCTCATTTTTTACTTATTTCTATTTTTATACGGATTTTTCTCGTTGTGCAAGGAAATAATAGTGGGATTCAAGCAGATGTGCAATTTTTGCACCCTCGCAAATTTAGCGTTTGTGCAAATTTGTTTCTATGGAAAAAAAAATCCTGAGACATCGATTTTGATGGGCAAAATTTGCGCCATGTTATCGCACAAGTTTTGCACTAGTTCTTCGCAGGGTCGTTCATACAAAAGGCCAAAATTTGCTGTTGCAAAATTTGCACACTTCAATTTCCACAGCTGCTTGAATACCACTAATGTTAATGATTGCAAAGGGCTATAAATTTGAATGGATAATAAATCTTATAAATTGCGCTAAAATTTTACTTGATCGCTAAAAATGTTGAATTTCGACCCCCCTAAACCGCTGAAATTCAATACAAAGAAATTTTGATCTCGCGGACATTTGCCTTTTTACCTTAGATCTAGTTTTTTACCCCTACCGCCTTCTATTACTATGGTTTTTTAGCATCTGAAATACCCAGCCCTTGACTCGCTGATGGCTTTCAAAAAGGGCACAAGAAACGGTCAGGTTATGGTCAATCGATTCCCACTGAATTTTTGGCAAAAAATTTCTTGCTAATGCTTGAAAAGTAGAGCTGTAAAATATCCTTAAAATTCGCTAAAAAGTAACGATTGGTAAAACATTTAACATAGTCAGTAATCAGGTCAGTAATGAGTCCGCAAAACAGTATGGTAGTAGAGTAAGTTGAATTGAAATTTGATTACTAAATACCGGGTGAAGATTAAAAGAGCATGAAGTAGTTTTGATTACTTTATCAACATTCAGTTATTCATGCAATAGCCTTCGTTCGGGAATAATATTTACAAAATACTTGGTAACGAGTACTAAGTAGCAATTACTTGGCGAAAAAACCGAATACACTCGAGTAGTGTATACTTAGGCATTTTTACAGCTCTATTGAAAAGAGCTCCTCAATCGCTTGATACATATTTTGCTATATGATTGACAACCCGTCTTAGGCAGGCTTAATTCGTACAAGAAGAGATAAAGAGAAGAAAATATCAGCACGACTTATTAATGAAAAACAAAAAATTATTTCTCCGATAACAAAAGACTTCGAGCAGCACCAACTTCAAAATAATCTCATTGCATGCATATCAATAAAAAAAGGAAAACAAGAAAATAAGAAGAAGAAAAAGCAAAACATTCAAATCAATCCGATTTGTTTTTGTTTTCCGGTCTTTTTTTTTTTTTTTCAATACACTTCCACAATTTCTGCGGCTCTTATCTGAGAGCGTTGTCTGTAAACGCGATTTCCTTCGTTCGATTCTTTGTGTTCAGTTGAAGTAAGGCAACCGGCCGTAGAAGTTTACCAAAATGAAGAAATTTTTGATTCTTTTCGTTATGTGTTTTTTTCTTTCTGAATGCCGAATAAACGCCGAAAATGACAATGTATTAAAAGACAGAAAAGACATTTCGATCCAAACACATTCGGCCGCTGAAACTCAACAAAATATCGAGGAAAAACAACTTTCGATTGGAGAAAATCAAACGGAAAATTCCCTAAAATTGAATGAAAACATCCAAACGGATAGCAAACAATCGACAACTGTAAAACCAAAGAAATCTCGAACCAATATAAAAAAGAAAAAGCCAAAACATCATCAAAAAAATAGGCGTGGCCATCATTGCCGGAAGCCGCCCTGTCGTGGTCGAAAATCTTCTCGCAAACTCAATCGCCGGCACAACGCAAAAAAACTATGAACCTTATAAAATAATAAAAACATCGCATTAACCCTTTGGGAACTGAACGCCGCAGTTCAGTGCAGTTTTAAATATTCGATTAAGTGCAACTTATAGCAAGAAATCCAAGAAATTATATAAAAATAGAAATATAAAAAAAAAAAAAATTCAAATTCGAAACTCGTGTTCAAAAATGAAGTCTGGCTTTCTTTTAATAATTTTTTTTATATTTATTATTTGCGGATTAGCGAAAGCTGAGCATTCTGCCATCATGATGCGTTTTAATCCTGCAAAAAAGACTACCTGCGTGAAGGATGCCAACGGCAAATGTCGTCAAATTATTTAGTCCTTAAGACGTCAAATGAATTTCATGAGAAATTATTGCGTGTAATTTTTTGATAAAATTTCTTGTTTTTCGGAAAAACTTTTTCCTTTAAAGATTTGATCAATAAAAGTTCTTCTTAATCGAAATTGTTGATTCTTTTATAAATGTTAACATGTGTAGGGTCCTGAAACTATCGAGAAAGACCATATGAAATTTGTAGAGAAATAATTGGAGTCACCAGCAGAATGGATTAAGAAATTTCCCATACTAGTTTTTTTTTTCTCCCATGCTACTTTTTTTGCTAAAATTATATTTTTTACAGTTTCTTATCTTTATACCCGACACACTCTGTGTCGAGGGTATATTGCGTTTGTGTGGTTGTGTGTAACACCCAGAACCAGTCGAGATAGACCATACAAAATATATATAGAAATGATCAGCGTCACCATGCGATTCGATTTAGCCATGTCCGTCTGTCTGTCTGTCCGTCTGTCTGTATGTCCGTCTGTCTGTCTGTTTGTATACAGTTATCTTATCGAAGGAGTTGAGCTATCTTGAAGAAATTTGGTATGCGTACTCACAAGCACATGAGTAAGAACAAGTTCGAGAATGGACCCGATCGGACCATTTTTAGGGGTACCTCCAGTACTAGGGTCTGTTACGAATATCACAAAAACTGCTCTAAAATCGAAGTCCTTCAAGATATTTAACGAAATTTGATATTTGATCATATTTAAAGTCTAGTAATATGATTTCCAAAAAATGGAAAAGTGGGCGTGGCAGAAGGGCGTTTTTCGAATATTGTCTCCTTCACCCGAAATTCAAACTTGAACGAAAGTGGGCACTTATGCTGCCTATGTAGCCATAAAAATTCTCTCCAAAAATTTCTTTGATAGGTCCATTTTTAAGGGTACCTCCAGTACTAGGGTCTGTCACAAAAATCTCAAAACTGCCCCAAAATCTTACTTTTTCGAAATATTTTAATGAAACTTAAAATTTGAGTGTATATTTAAGCCCCCGATTATAGTTCAACAAAAATTGGAAAAGTGGGCGTGGCAAAGGGGCAGTTTTCATAAAGAAATCTATCAAAAGTCGGTATATGGGGCCCCTTATGGCCTTAAACACCTCTTGATATTAAAAGTTATTTGAACATGTGAGTCTGTGTCGGTTATTCTATTGTCTGGCTCGCCTGACTATAACACCCTTACTTGTTTTATTTAACTTCCCATTAGGAAAAAATTTCCATTACAGCATTGATGACATCAGGGTGACTTTTTTAACCGGCACGTATGCTATTTCTTAGGACATTTGTACTCGAGCTGACTGTTATGACCAAGTAGGTACACTTTGTCACCCTGGAGGAAGCGCGACATGCGACAAATTCCAATCTCTCACTTTATGTCATAAAATTTTTATTGATAGAAATTTTTTTTTAAATGAATTTCGCAGTCTTTTCTGAGTGCAATCAACTCCCGATTATTGGAAATATTTTCTTTTACCTAATTGTTGTTCTCCTGACCGATCCACTCAAAAAGTAAAACAAAATTCCTTTGATCCATAAAATTTTTTTTTTTTAATTTTATTTATTTTTCCTTCGGAATACAGTTGAAATTAATACGAAATTATCTTTCCGCTGTCAATTTCTTTAATGATTTAATTGAGGCAATGTCTCAGGCCTTGCGAATATAAATAGATGGCTCGACAGACGAAATGTGGAATACATATGCACATGAATCAATGTAAGCTTAACTTCTCAGCGATAATGGAATTGGATTTCCCCAGCAGTTGAAAAGGTTATCAGAATTCTCTTCGATGGGCAATCATTAAAGAATTCACTGAAAAGAGAAATATTTGAAATCTTTTCTCATAATTCGAAGCTTGTTTTGAGTAACTTTAAATTTGGTTATTTTATTACTTTTAAGCAAAACAGCCTAAATGGACAATTTTGTTAGTAGTTTCATTACTTTGTTTATTTATTTTTATGCCATATACGGAATTTCTTTATTATACAAGAAAACAATGTTGACGATAGCGCCATTAAATAATCGCAACTGAAACGAGACACTAAAACCTTAAGTAGTTTTGACTGAGCATAACTTAACTTAGTGAATCAGCTGATTCAATTTTTTCAAAATATTTCGATTGTAACTTAACCCAATTTGGGCTTCAACGAGTAAATTCTAAGTAATTCATGGCTCTTTCTGTACCAAAACAAAGCTCGATCTATTGGCTTTCAAAATAAATATTACACAGAGAAAAAAATCAATCAGAAAACTGTTTAAATCAAATGGAAAAACATACAGACGGCTTCAACAAGGAATATTTTTAATTAAAAAATTTTTTTTTGTTAGAAAGAATAAAGATTTTCCTTTTGAATAATCATATTTCAGGTCAAATTGACATGATAATTTTCAAAAATAGACTTTTATTTAAATTGTTTAATCTACCGCGGACATAACTGAAATAACAAGATAATTTTTAAAATAAAAAAAAAAAATTACTAAAATTCCTATAAAAGAAGAAAAAGTTGTGAGATGTATACATATTTTATATGTCCTATTTTATAAACCAAATGAGAATTATATCAAACGTAAAGAAATTTAATTAAACATATCTCCTTTGAAATCAACCAAAAATGTTGTTGACTCAACATTTTTCTTTTGAAATTTTCGTTCTGCTCGAAAATCAAAAGGACTGTGAATAACAATGCGCCCTTTTTAAAAAAGCATGTTAAATTTCGCTCAGTGTAACTTTTCACGTTGAATCGTTCAAACGAAGTAACTAAATTATAATTAATTATTTTTTTTTTTTCGCGGCGACGAGGTCAAAAATCCTTTCGGACTGACAGCATCCGTGATTGCTGGGTGTGTGGTGATTCCACTAAAAAACATCCCCTTCTCTTCTAGTTGGTATTTCTACCCTGGAAACGCACTACTTCGGGGTAGGACCCAAAAGTCGTCAAAGGTGCTGCTCCCTTACAATTAACCCGTGGCCGTTTCCCGCTTCATACATTTATTTACCAGGCTGCATGATTCGACTGCGGCAATCGGCTAGCACCGCGACTCAGGTAAGACGGGACCGTCAAGCCCGTGACCCGTGCCATTGGGTCCCCTGCCTCAAAATTATAATTAATATCAAAATCAGAAAAACCAAAAGTCCATTGAAAAATAATTCATGAAAATTGCTCGAATATTAAATTTATATTCGGTATAAGATATATCTTCCATATAGCCTCAAAAGTGACTGGTTTTAAATTCTTTCCCCAAAAAAAGTCGGAATGAATTATTTTTAAGTCCAAAATTTCTTTAAGTGTCCTTCTAACAGGTCTCTTGACGATTTTTTTCAGAAGAAGCAATGTCTCAATTTTCTTGAAAAAATTCTTGGTCCGAAATGGTCTGAGAATCTATATGAATAAAATCAATATACATAATTAAAATAAGTAAAATAGACATTAAAGCATCTATTTGTCGAGACATGAATTTGTCTCTTTTTGCATTTGGCAATTTCTGTTATGTTACGTTCAGTTAAGACAAACTAAGGCTTAAGAATCAACATGAGTGCAAATGACGACCAACAAACACAAAAAAAAATGATTTGTTTGGCTGAAAGCTGAGAAGAGTTCTTGATTGTTCGTTGATGATACATTTTTCTGAATAGACCAATAGGAATACCATTCAATGTGAAGTGTTACCCAAACGAGACATGTGAGAGGTAATTGAATTTCCATGCGATACACATTGCATTCGAATTCCAATCCGAAACAGTAGTATTTAAATTATTGAGATTTTATTGTATCTCTCAGTTCAAGCTGAAACGTGTCGACAAGCGGAATTGAAAAGAAGACGCAAAAAAAATCTTGCTGAAGGCGAATTTTGGAGTGAAAAAAACATACGAAATGAAATCATTTATTGCTATTTGTGTGTGCTTAATTTTCATTGCTTTGCAAACGGTGGCAGTTAATTCATTTCCGCAGGAAAGTGACAGAATCGTTGGGGAAGCCAAGCCGAAGACAGCAAGCCCAGAGGTTGTCGTGGAGTTACGATCCCGATTTTATCCTGCACCACATGTCCAAGATGAAAGACAAAAAAAATTAAACGATTTTTTTGGACCATTGAAAGAACATTAGAAAGTGTCTTAAGGATAATTATTTTAATAAAATTGAAGATCAAACTCATTCGGAAATTTTTGGAATTTTTTCAATTCAAACTTCAAGAGATCTTTGCTTAGTGTTGAATGCAATCAATAGAAAGACTTATCTCTGGGACTTTCAAACTAAAGATAACCAAAAACAAGGATACCAAAAACTTCCTACTTGGCTTAGAGATTTTCGGTGTACTTTTGGGACTTGTGCTCATTTTCTCTTCCTTTATCGTATAAAATATCAGTTCATCAGAGAGACATAGACATAGACATAGTTCGATAACAAAAATCTCGAACATTTTTAAGATCCCACTCATCATCTTTCGAATGCTTATTTGCAAACGTTCAGAAGCATTGAAGATTAGGAATTCGGCTTCTGTGGCTGAGTGTGTCCACTCTTCCATATTTCCATAATTCTTCCATAAATTGTTAGGAGATTTTGTTGCCTTACCTTGTATGTGGGAAAATTAATGCCATTTCAACTGATTTTCTGGGAATCAAGATGCAATGACTCTGATTTTCATAGAATCGTTGTATCGAACGAATAAAAATTCCTACTTATTGAAAAATCAATTAAAAAGAAACGCAATGACAAACGTTTCTTTAATTCCATGAGTTAATCAATAATCAAATCACAGCCTGAACTCAATTTCTATTCTAAAGGACATGCTGCTTATATCTTCTTTGCTCTTAACCCTTCAACAAGAACCGTTCTTATTCAAAGAGGGCAATATCCTCTCTTCATAAAGACGACAAAACAAATCATCCTATAAGCTTATACGGCAATATATGTTTTTCTTTTTATTTTATTTTGTATTTGTTTATTCCATTTAGTTTTGCTTTATTCTATTTGTTTGTTATTTTATTTTGTTTTATTGTGAAATTTAAATAATCTTTGAAATACAAACAATATGAAAATAAAAAAAATTATCTGTTTGCTTTCTTCATTTGCGTGAGTGAACGAAGACCTTTAAGGCACTCGGAACATTTCGACAAATACTTCTAGCATTTCAGCTTGTTTTGAGACATTCAAAATGAGGCAATTTTTTTTTGTTATTTCGTCTGAAAAATTCAACCACTTTTACTTAATGTATACGAGTCTAAAGATTACCTTTCACTCCCATGAATATTGTTGCATATGGCAACTTTAAGCGTGGGTATTTGGCTCGGCAGATATTTGACGACCAACTGACGCCTTAGAATCATTGGTGACTAACAGGCACAAGAGCAACAAGTGAAGGTGTTATAGTCAGTTAAACCTGGCAATACAATACCCGAAACATATAAAGATTTAGCTATACCTTCAGCTTTGTATATGTATATAAGTTTGAATAATTTTAAAAACAAGCATTAAGAAAGCAAACATCCGGACAAAGTGTTCGTAAGATTTTCAATACAATAAGGGTCTCATATGAGGAATTATCATTTACGAAAATGACACTTTTGACACGCCCACTTTCGAAAGTATTGAACATTGCTCTAATGTTCTCTAATGAGCTCTAATGTAAGCTTAAATTTCAAATTTAATTGAATTATTCCGAAAAATTTTAATTTTGGGGCAGTTTTTGAAATTTTTTGTGACAGACCCTGGTACTGGACTGGTACTGGTACCCTTATTAATGGACTGATCAAAAATGGCGAGGATATTTATCACTATAAAGGAACTTTATAAGCCAATTGTGGTTCAATTTTGGTTTGGGTGAAAAACGCCGTTCTGCCACTTTTAAAATATTTATAAATAACGTTACTTGCTTTTAAGTTTGTTCAATTTCCATCAAAATATTTCGAAAGATTCAGGTTTCTGTGCAGTTTTTGTGATTTTCATAACCAACTCTAGTACTGGAGGTAAACTTAAAAATGGTCCGATCGGGTCCATTCTCGAACTTGTTCTTACTCATGTCGCCGTGAGCACGCATATCAAATTTCGTCGAGATAGCTCAACTCCTTCGATAAGACAACTGTATACAGACAGACAGACGGACGGACATGTCTACATCGATTCTCCCGGTGACGCTGATCATTTCTATATACATTTTGTATGGTCCATCTCGACTGGTTCTGGGTGTAACACACAACCACACAAACGCAATATACCCTCGACACAAAGTCTATCGGATATAATGATTAATTTCGGTGAAAGCTCCAAAGTTCTTAATATTTGGTTGATGATAAACAATTCTAAGCGGACCAATACATAATTCGAATTCAAACGAGACCGATGTATTTAATGCATAGAGATTTGAGCGTAACACTCAGTTGAAGTTGAAACGTGTCGATAAGCGGAATTTCGAAGAAGACGCAAAAATATAATTTCGTTGAAAATTAAATTCAGAGTGAAAAAAACTTACGAAATGAAATCATTTATTGCAATTTTTGCGTGCTTTATTTTCATAGTTTCGCAAATGGAGCCAATTAATGCATTTCCGCAAGAAAGTGAGAGAATCGTTTGGGACAGCAAGCCGAAGACAGAAAACGTTACCATTGATTTTTCTGTACGAGTGCGAGAAGAAACTCTAAAAACAGCTCAGCCTATAGATAATAAATTAACAAAACATTTTGGATCTCAGGCAGATCGTTTGAGAGTGGCCTAAGAATAATGATTTGAATAAAATTACAGACTGATAAACCTGAAAAATTGTAGTATTTTTTATAAACTTATAGAACTTTTAGGATTGCTTACAGCTCATTACATTTTTAGGAATTCTTTACAATGGAGCATGGATTCGAATCGACCAAAAAAACCCGGTAAAATATTCAAGGAAACAACACCACATTATATGTACATCATTCCCTTCTTATAGACACAGCCATGGAGACGAAATCGATAGATAAATTTCAATTAAAGAAATATCGAAAATTTTGCTGTAAGGAAAGAGTTCAAACGGTCGTGAGCAACGAAAATTTGAAATTCGAATTTAGAAAGTAGAAATGTTATGCAAAGAATTCAGAAGAGTGCTGCCCAATCGACTCAACCGTTCTATTTCCATTGATCAGGCTCCTTTCAGTGTGGCTAAAATGCCACTAGAATCTCGGCCATGGTTCATCAGAATTCTTGCACAGTGGACTTTATACAGGGTGTTTCGCATAAGGATGTATATCCGAAAGGAGGTGATAGGGGTGCTCAATATCGACCAAAAATCGTATGGAAGGGGGGGTGGGGGGGTTGGTGTAAAATGCTCCCCTAAGGAGTTAGAGGGCCTTAAAGTTTTGAGGCAGTAAGTCGAGAAAAAAAATTCTCCCACGATAACGGTTCATTGTAGAAAAAAAACTGTTAAGCGGTTTGAAAGCCAATTCTATGGGCTTTTAGGCAAAATTAAATTCATGGTAAGAATTTAAGCCAATGATGGTTAACTAAGCGGTCAAAGTCAAAAATTCTGAAAAAAAATTCTATTTTTTTACTTTGAGAGCCATTTTGGTATAAAAATGGTCCTATTAACACATACTTTTCTAATTTTTTTCAAAATCCTCGATTAATTTACTTCAAATCTGTGGTACATTTTTCATACCTTATTAGCGGTTTAACCTCAGGAAAAATAGGATTTATAAACAAACTTGATAATATGGGGCATTTATCGAAGAATTTTGCAGGCTTCTATTACAACGCAGGAGATTCGATTTAGCCATGTCCGTCCGTCTGTTTGTGTACAGCTTTCTTATCGAAGGAGTTGAGCTATCTTGACGAAATTATATTTTTTATACCCAGCGTAAGCGGGGTATATTAGTTTTGTGCGAATCTTGTAACAGGGAGAACTAAGCTCCGGAGATATAGACATATATATCGATAGCTTCGGATAGAAAGGGCGTAACTCATTATTTTGCTACTTTACAGGAGAAGGAAAAAACTTCATAAAATCGCAAAGGTTAGATATTTAAAAAAAGTTTAAACGCAAAGTCAATTAAATACTACGCACGAAATTTGTTTTAGGCTTGAATTTTTATTTTTTCTGTGTTTCGAGCAGTTTTCTGTGTTAGGGCTTTTTGATATCAATTTTCGTTCAAAACACGTGAGTTAGGTCTTTGTACGCAAAGTTTAAAATATAAATAAAATTATAAGATGCGATCCAGCACTATACTATAACCAATAATATCGGTTAGTGGTTTCTATTGATAAAATTAATTCAAAACAAATATTTTTTGAAACGCATTATTCACTGTTTTCACGTTCGTGTCTTGAGTCTTTGCATGCATACAGACCAAGAGAGACATGGAAAGACTTAAGAAAAGAACGTGAAAACAGTGAATAATGCGTTCCAAAAAATATTTGTTTTGAATTAATTTTATCAATAGAAACCACTAACCGATATTATTGGTTATAGTCTCAAAAAACTCGTCATAGATTGAGGTTTGCGGCATTTGAGTAGAAAATTTATTTTTTTTCTACTAGGGTCATTATTTGGCCAGTTAGGGGATGGAACCCAAAATTCAGTTTTAAAAAAAAGTAATAATTATAACATATTATTAAAACATACCAAAAACGAATCCAATATTCTTCATATTAGGCTCGGTTAAAAGGTACTTGTGTAAATTTTTCGAATATACATACTGAACATGCTCGTCTTGTTCCTACGGCATCTATATTATAGATTGAAGTTCGTGAGGCATTTTTCTTTAATTTAAGCCTATTTTTGTATGGGGACCCCCTATGGAGGGGAGATAGAGGGTAGGTATGTTTAAAGAAAATACTTGGGGTAAAAAAATAATGGAGGTCGTTCATATATATCAGCCCCCTAGGAGGGGTTTGACTGTAGTGACAGCCATTTTGTATGAAATTGTGATAAAATTAAGGTAATTTTGTATGGGTGACCCCCTAAGGAGGGGAGATAGGGGGTCAGTATGTTGGGAAAAAATGTTAATGAGACAAAGTTAATGGGGGTCGGTCAAACATTTGACTCCTCTAGGGGCACTCTGGGGCTAGTTAGGACAGTGGAGGGAAAATTCATAAAAAAATTACTTTTGTATTGGAGCCCCCTTAAGGAGTGGAGATAGGGGGAAGGTGTGTTTGGATAAATTGTTGGGAATAAAAAAATAATGGTATTTGGTCCTGCATTTGACCCCTCTAGGAGCTACTCTGCTTACAGTAACATCAAAAATTTGGAAAAAAATCAAAAATTAAATTTTTCAAATGACTTGATGCGTGACATTTTTTTACAAAATAACCTTAAAATTAGTATTTTATGAAGTCTTTAATAAAAGTTCATCGTACTATGATACAGGAAAAGAGTTTAAAAAAAAGTCATCACCCTAATGCACACGCACAGTTATGAATGTTAATTTATAGCTCTCGCCATCACTGGCGTAGTTGAACGTCTTTTTGTGAGTTAGGGCTTTTTTCTTTCGCAAAATTGTTCGCTATGAGTTAGGGCTTTTTTAAAAGTAACTATAACTTCGGTATTTTCAATCAAAGGTCGTCAATTTTTTTGGAGGGGGTGTATTTGAGAGTCGACCATCAGAAAATGCAAAAATCT
Source organism: Chlorops oryzae (assembly GCA_020466095.1). Classification (NCBI taxonomy): domain Eukaryota; kingdom Metazoa; phylum Arthropoda; class Insecta; order Diptera; family Chloropidae; genus Chlorops; species Chlorops oryzae. The sequence goes on from CM035808.1 coordinate 9,418,003, forward strand.
CGTTTTAAAAAAAAAATGAGTTACGCCCTTTCTATCCGAAGCTAACGATATATAGAAATGATCAGGATCAAAAACTGAATCGATTTAGACATGTCCGTCTGTCCGTCTGTCCGTCCGTCCGTGGTCGGATCTCCTCCGAAACGGCTGGACCAATCAAGTCGAAATTTGGCACACAGATATATCGGGATACGAGTATGATCCTAAGTAAATTTGGGAGACATCCGCCCACTGCCACGCCCACAAATGAATATAATGTGTTTTCAGTAAAATGCTTGTAACTTGCGAACCACTCAACACATTGCATTGATATTTGGTGTAATGGTAAACAACGAAATGGTACATTTCCTGGAAAAAAATGGACGCCGCCCTCCGTGAGCCACGCCCACAAATAAGCCCACAAATACGGGCTTATCGTAACTTGTGAAGTAAAAGGCGTAGAAGCTTCAAATTCGCAACATAGGTTGACCAAGGCGAATGAAAGGTGTAAGAAAAAAATTTATATAGCCCGCCCACTGCCACGCCCACAAATGGAGATTTTTCGTAACTTCCGAATTAATAGGCGTAGAAGCTTCAAATTCGCAACATAGGTTGACCAAGCCGAATGGAAGGTGTAGGAAAAAATTTTATGTGGACCGCCAACTGCCACGCCCACAAATGGAGATTTTTCGTAACTTCCGAATTAATAGGCGTAGACGCTTCAAATTCGCAACATAGATTGACCAAGGCAAATGAAAGGTGTAGGGGAGAAATTTAACTGGCCCGCCTCCTGCCACGCCCACAAAAGAAGATTTTTTGTAACTTCCGAATTAATAGGCGTAGACGCTTCAAATTCGCAACATAGGTTGACCAAGGCGAATGAAAGGTGTAGGAAAACAATTTATGTGTCCCGCCCACTGCCACGCCCACAAAAATATAGAAGAAAAACATAGTGCGCTCATTATGTCGGGACGCTGGGTATTTCAAAGTCGGGCTTGACCGACTTTAGCTTTCTTACTTGTTTTAAATTAAATTTTAAGAATAAGTTAGAGAATTGACTATTTTTAAGTTTACCTCCAGTACTAGTGTCTGTTACGGTAATGACAAAAATTGCTCTAAGATCGGAGTTTTTCAAGATACATTTATTGATTAAATTTGATATTTGAACATTTTTAAAGGTAATATAATTTCAAAATATCTGACAAGTGGGCGTGGCAGAAGGACTTTTTTGAAAATTGTACCCTACACCCGAAATTCAAATGGGACTTGAACGAAAGTTGACACTTATGCTTCCTTTGTAGCCATAAACATCCTTCCCAAAAATTTCCTTCATCGGTCCATTTTTAAGGTTACCTCCAGTACTAGGGTCTGTCACAAAAATCCCAAAACTGGCCCAAAATCGGACTTTTCCGAAATATTTCAATTAAATTTAGAATTTGAGCGTATATTTAAGCCTCCGATTTGAATATAAAAAAAATTGGAAAGTTTGGCGTGGCAAAGGGGCGGTTTGCATAAAGAAATTTTACAAAAGTCGGCATAAGGGACCCCTTATGGCCTTAAACACTTCTTGATATACAAAATTATTTGACCGTGTATCTTTGTGGGGTATTTTATTGTCAGGCTCGCCAGCCTATAACACCTTTACTTGTTTTCTTTACTTTTTTTCAAATATCTTAATACTTAGTAAAATTTTTATTCAAGAAAGAAACTATTTTAAACAGTAATCTTAGTTTCTGGCATCACTGTGGCGATCGCGACAGGCGCGACAATAATATTTTGACGCATATTTTTAGGCTCAAATAGAGATCACAGCAATATAATCAATGCATAAGTAAGCTCACGAATGGCGATGTTCTTATTAACCCATTCACGATGGTGTAATAATTACATATTTTTATTGTTTTGAAAAAGGGTACACACAGAAAAATATGATCCCATAAAATCGATAAGATTCCCTCATTGAGCGATTTTATAGAGAAATCTTCTTTAGCTATATGAACGATCCATAGAGAAAACTCTTTGAGTGCATAGAGAAAATCATATTGAAACATTTTAATAGATATCCTCATATATTTCATGTAAATATCTTATTATTTATGTTGAAGGATAGGCAAAACTTCTTGGTATAAACAAATAATAAGGTGACCATATCAAACAAACTATGTGGAATTCTTATAAAAAGAACGTTTTGATAAGATTCCTTATTGGAAGAAAATCGCTTTAAGAAGCCTTTTTAATATAAAAAGCAAGACCTATTGATTTGAAAAAGTATATGAACTCCGTATTCATTCCATAGTTTAAAAAGACAAACCAGTTTTTTTGCACTTACATTCATATAATCAATCTAGCAAGCTCAAATCATATCTCGCGATGGCGTAGTTGAAGTGTGCTATCCTTGTAATGTGGAAGGTCCGAGTTCGAACCCTGTCGCAGGCCAAAGAATTTGTGGAAAAATGGAGAATAAAACAGGCAAGTAAATTTTAAGGGAAAAAATACGGGGAGCAGAAAGTAACTTGGACGCGAACCAATAAAAACAAGTTGCTTTCATCGCGCCTTCCGAAACGTCACGCACAACAAGCTCTTTCAAGAAATTCCTATAGAATCTTTTTTTGAATTTTTTAAGCATAAAAAGTTTGGTAAAATCTTTTATTTCTCAGTTTTTTAAATAATGTAAATTATCTACTTTTCCCAGAAAAAAAAATCGACGCTTGCTGTACCAGGGATTGAACCCGCCGACCTTGTTTTTTACAAGAATTCATTTCAAAAATGATAAGTTAATTTCTTAACTTTTCGTTCAATTTTTCGTTAAAATAAACGATAAGTTTTTCTCTATGGTTTCAATAAGACAATCTTCTTGGATAAAAACCATAGAGAAATCTTATTGTTTTTCTTCCATTTTATGTGGTATCGTTTTCTCTGTGTACTTTTTATTTAGGAGGAGAAACGGCGTATCCAACCGAAGTCAGTATCAGACCCGTTTTCCTTGTCGGTTAATTTCCCTATGTCTCATTCGAAAAAAAAAGTCTTAACTATACTTAATTCAAATATGCTTAGCTGTAAAAAATAGGAAAGGTTGGTGGACTCCCGATTAATGATCAATTTCTATCGGAATCATTCTATGCACCTATTAGTTCATGCTTGTCTATGTGCATTGATATCTGGTGCCGAATGAAATGTGCATGTTAGAGTCGCAATCGTTTAGTCATAATCGTTTAGGGTTAACGACCGAAATATGGGTCAACTCGATATGTTGAATGCCATTGTGAATTTGATAATTTTTTGGAAAATTCAGGGGAGTTTAATAAAAGTTGTGGCCCTACATTTAAATGATGAATGATCTATCATGAACACCTCCCTTTTTTGATAAAAAATCTTTAATTTGAAAACTTAAGAAAATAATATTATTTATATTGAGGAATTAAAGATGTTTAAAATACATATTTGTATATTTTAAGTTTAGTGTAATATATGATATATATGTAAATGGTATTTTAATGATGTTCCTATTTTTAGTTACTTTTTCTATTGGCCATTTGTATTCTAATGTCATGACATTTAAAGAAATTATGTTATATAGTTTATAGTTAATAAAAGAGTTTTATGCTAATTTTAATCTAATTTTTATGGATATTTGTAATTTTTGAATTTTTATTGATTTTGCAATTATTTAATTCATCTATTTCGAGGACTTCTTAAGGGCCTTTATTAATACTGTCAAGATTATGTCGTTCTCCGTCGCTAAGGTAAACTGAATCTCCTACTTTCATCCTTTGGGAATTAGATTTTTTATCACATTGAAGTTTATTTGTCATTTTTAAATTTTCAAGATATTCTCCGGCTCTATTTTGTGCTATTTTTTATCTATATTTGAGTTCTTTAACGTAATCATCAATATTTCAAACATGGTCTTTTGTGTCGGAGGATAGAAAATCATATGACGGGGGTGTTTTACCAAAAACTAGTTCAAATGCTGTATACCCATGTGTTGTGGATGGACTAGTATTATACATATGTATATACACCGATAGAAAAAGGTAGTTATATTAACTTAAAAAGCAGGTTAAATTAACCGAGTTCACCGATAATTGTTAGCTTATGTGTAGTAGCGGTCAATTCAACAGTACAAACACAGTCAAAAAGGATATAACTACCTGATGGTTGATATAACTGTCTCGCGGTTAAATCAACTGTCACCAGCGACTGGGAAAAAAAAATTTATTTTGTGCTTTGACTTTTTTTTTATCTTCTTTTATTAATATTTTTTTTTTTTCATTAAATTATTATATTTTTTCTATATTTATTTGTTTCTATTTAAGTCTTTTTCTCTTTCATATCTTTAAATTTTCTCGCCTCGGCGGAGCCTTGAACCGCTGACCTCCACTTCGCTGGGCGAACGTCTTAGAGGCTGTTTCCACTATAGCCGCATCTTGCATCTTTCAGCAATTTGGCAAGATGCGAAAAGATGCCGCATGAATATACATGCAATTGTTGGTGTATGCTGAAATGCATCTTCTTCGCATCTTTGAAAGATATTTTTCCGATTATCTATCGATTTTAACAGCACATATCTATTGAAACATATGTGATAACCCAGCATTTCAGAAATTTTAAGCAAAAATGGCGATGGAAACCAAGAAGAAGTGTAAGAAAACCGTTTCAAATTATAATACAATTTATTAAATTCCTTTGTTTCAATGAAAACAATGAAGGCGAGCGAATGTGCTGGACATGCGCATATCGATTGTAAACAAAAATCAGGTGATTTGAAAGATGCTACATGCAAAATGCTAGTGGAAACACCAATCTCAAAAATTCGCATCTTGAATATGCGAAAGCAAGATGCGGCTATAGTGGAAACGGCCTCTTAACCATTACGCTAAACGAACGAATTTAATTTGTTGGTCAAAATGCTCACTTGAAAAATTAAATAAATTAAAACCTTAAAAATGTAGGAGAAAATTTTTGTCTTCCAAAACAACTACACTCGGAACAATACGGAAATACGGCCATTTTGAATTTTGATGGCATGTGCCATTCTGTTACATATTAAATTCATTATCTCTGGTTCTACTAGTGATATCGTTTAAAAAAAATTTTTTTATTTAAAAGGTATTTATTCACGTAAATTTTGTACCTTCAACTTGAGCAACTTTTACAATTTTATAAAAATTTTATTGTTTAGATAATATTATAATAATGTTAACCACCACAAAATCGATTGAAAAAATTACTATCGTATTTGTTATATTTTTAGCTATGAAAGCCTTTTTCAGAAAGATGTATGGAATATCTACGGTGACCATCATATCTGTTTTTAGGCGCTTGTTCTGCGTATTTTTGGTTTTAGTGGAAAATAGCGAAAATGTCCAAATTCGATCGTTATGATCCTTGAACCGATTGAAAGGTCCGTTCTGTGACAACCTCGTAAAAGATTTAAATAAACTAAGTTGAAGACTAAAAAAAAAATATTTTCGTTCTGTTTTTTCAATTTCAATTTATGGTCACCGTAGGTATATCTCGAATGGTTCTGGGTGTTACATACATACAACCACACAAACGCAATATACCCTCGACACAAAGTCTATCGGATATAATGATTAATTTCGGTGAAAGCTCCAAAGGTCGGGCCTTCTTGAAAAGCTCTTGATAGTTGGTTGATGATAAACAATTCTAAGTGGACCAACACATAATTCGATGTATTTAATGCATAGAGATTTGAGCGTAACACTCAGTTGAAGTTGAAACGTGTCGATAAGCGGAATTTCGAAGAAGACGCAAAAATATATTTTCGTTGAAAATAAAATTCAGAGTGAAAAAAAACTTACGAAATGAAATCATTTATTGCAATTTTTGCGTGCTTTATTTTCATAGTTTCGCAAATGGAGCCAGTTAATGCATTTCCGCAAGAAAGTGAGAGAATCGTTTGGGACAGGCAGCCGAAGACAGTAAGGCCAGAGGTTGTCGTGGAGTCACGAGTGCGATATGATGTTCTAAAAAGATTTCAGCCTTTAAAAAGAGAAGTAGCAAAACATTTGGGATCTAAGACAGCTCGTTTGAGAGTGGCCTAAAAATAATGATTTGAATAAAATTACAGACTTATAAACCTGAAAAATTGTAGTATTTTTTTATAAACTTATACAACTTTTAGGATTGTTTAAAGCCTCATTACCCTTTTAGGAATTCTTTACAATAGATCATGGATTCGAATAGACCAAAAAAACCCGGTAAGACATTCAGGGAAACAACACCACATTATATGTACATCATTCCCTTCTTATAGACATAGCCATGGAGAAGAAATCGTTAGATAAATTTGAATTAAAGAAATATCGAAAATTTTGCTGTAAGGAAAGAGTTCAAACTGTCGTGAGCAACGAAAATTTGAAATTCGAATTTAAAAAGTAGAAATTTTATCCGAAGAATTCAAAAAAATGCTGCCCAATCGACTAAACCGTACTATTTCCATTGACCAAGCTCCTTTCAGTGTTTGCTAAAATGCTACTTGAATCTCGGCCATGGTTCATCAGAATTCTTGCACAGTGGACTTTATATAATAAAAAGAAATCGTTTGTAATATTTATTTTACGAAACGCCTTGAAAAATATCCCGCAAATAACGGCAAAGAATATTGAATTAGCTTTCCCTTTCGCAATTAAGTTTTTCGATTGATCCGTCGCGACATCTCAGTGAGATAAAATTTGATCCCGATCGCACTGTCTTCATTTCAATTAAGACGTTGAAAAGTCAAATGCCTGGTCTTCAATAGCGTAGAAATGCCTGCAAATATTGAACACATGCAAGCATATGGAACCATTTTTAATCAACTGCGGATGCGATTGTAAATGGTTCTATACATTTCCCTTAGTTGATTATTTGCAAAGAAGTGAATGAAAACGAATGTTTCGAGAAGGAATTTTGCCCGGTCGATTAACTCATGGAAGATTTTGAATTGAATTGAATTTCTTGTATGAAAGTTTTTATTTATTTATTTTTTTTTTTTTTCAAATATCTTAGTTGTAAAATTTTCATTCATGAAAGAAACTATGTACACAGAGAAAAAAATCAACCAAAAAACTGGTTAAATCAAAAGGAAAATTATACAAAATGGCTTCAACAAGGAATAGTTTTAATTTTAACAATTTTTCTTATTGGAAATAACAAAGATTTTCCTTTTGAATCAACCATATTTTATGTTGAATTGGCATGATAATTTTCAAAAATGGATTTAAATTTAAATTGTTGAACCAACCACGGACATAGTTGAAATGACAAGATATTTTTTAAAAAAATTCAAAAAAAAAAATACCTATACAAGAAAAAAAGTAAAAAAAAAAATTAATTAACGTTCAAAGCAAATGGCCATAGAGCACTCTGCTAAATATCACCCAAAAAATAGCCATCGGATGGACTTCATCCGATTTCGTCACTCCGTTTTGGTGACTGCTTTCGCAATGCTTAAAAAGTTCTAAGATGATTAAATTTCTTATATGTCCTATTTTATAAAACAAATGAGAATTATACCGAACGAAAAGAAATGTAATTAAACATATTTCCTTTCAATTCAACCAAAAATGTTGTTGACTCAACCATTTTTCTTTTGAAATTTTTGTTTTGCTCGAAAATCAAAAGGACTGTGAATAACAATGCGCCCTTTAAAAAAAATCATGGTTAAGTTCGCTCAGTGTACTTTCAAGAAAAATCTTATCTTCTGGCAGCACTGTGGCGATCGCGACAATAAAAATTTGATGCATATTTTTAGGCTTAAATGGAGATCACAGCATTATAATCAAGGCTTAAGTAAGCTCACGCGGAATTGCGATGTATTTATTAACCCATTCACGCTGGAATTTGAATTACTTAATAGGTAAACTCTCAGGTGAAATTATCAATTTCCCTTAAATGGAAACCGTTTCAAATGGACAAAAACAACGTTTTGAACTATAAGCCTTTTATCGTGCACGCTTATATCTCGGCAATACTCGACATATTTGCCTTAGATAGTCAAAGCGAAAAACTGTAACCATTTTATCGCCTATCAACTTAAAAAAATTATTTAAAAATTAAGTTTGAGACTGACATTTCCTCAAATGATTTAAAATTCAATTGTTTACTTACGCCATAACGACTAATGTTTTAATTAAATCATTGAACAAGAATAACAAATATTTCAAAAATTACAACAAAGTCAAACCTTAGCTAAAAAAAAAAACTTTTTGGAAAAATTAAATTAAATTTTATTTGACGAATCGCTTTTTGTGGGCTTGGCAGTTGTTGTAGTCGTTGGATCCTCGGCACCTTTGATCACAAGTGCATCCCCGAAAACTGGCTTAAAAAAGAGCATAAAACGTGAATAGCGTCGTGCCGAATTCTGAAACGGAAATAAAGAATCAAATCAGAAAGTCCGAATCCTTTATTCCATTATTTTGAAGAGACAAGCTCAATACAAACCAGCATTAGGCGCGAGAAAGCATTTGAAACGCTTGTCAGCGTTTGGAAAGATTTATTGAATAACTGATCTGGAAATTCGAATGAAACGCTTTTCCTATCGAATTCGACAGCATCCTCCTTCTGACCTTTGGCAGCAGCTCTCTTGCTTCGACTCAGTCGTTTTACATTCTGTTGAAGTGAAAATTATATATGATTGTTTGAACTTGAGGTCGTTGAAATTTTAAAGATTTTTTAAATTAAGTTTTTTAAATTATAAATAGCTTTTCACATTCAATGCTTATGTAATTAAGTGCCTACCTATGTTAAAATTCATTCCTAAAACGTCACTGTTACGTTGCAAGAATATATGATAGTATATTTTAGGCATTAGTTTTATGTTAAATCTTGATCAAGTCTTTCATACAAATCTTTTCACAGTCAACATGCAGAGATTCCCCTCATCATGCTTTTCGAAACCATTTGTTGTTCCTATAGTCATTTGCTCATATTAAAAGCATTCATCAAACAATTGTGAATGCTCTCACTTTTATTGCAAACATAAAATCGAAGGTAAAATTTTCAAAGTAATTTGAAAAAATTTGAAAAGTTTGTCGTAAGGTACTTTCTTTGTAATCCAAAAGGATATAAAACTTAAAAATTTTGACTGACAGAATCAAATAAAATCAGGGACTGCAAATTACGATTTTTGTTCAAATATTTACATAAAAAACCAGCTAGTTTTCACGATATTTTTGAAAACTATTGATTTTCCGAAGTGCTCAAAATTTATTTTATAGTTTATTTATATATTTTTTAATTTTTCAATCTATGTATTTGATTATTTTTTATTCATTTATTTATTTATTAATTTATTTATAATTTATTTATTTATTTATTTATTTATTTATTAATTAATTAATTAATTAATTTAATTAATTAATTAATTAATTAATTAATTAATTAATTTAATTATTTATTTATTATTTATTTATTTATTTATTTATTTATTTATTATTTATTTATTTATTTATTTATTTATTTATTTATTTATTTATTTATTTATTTATTTATTTATTTATTTATTTATTTATTTATTTATTTATTTTTTTTTTATTTATTTATTTTATTTATTTATTTATTTATTTATTTATTTATTTATTTATTTATTTATTTATTTATTTATTTATTTATTTATTTATTTATTTATTTATTTATTTATTTATTTATTTATTTATTTATTTATTTATTTATTTATTTATTTATTTATTTATTTATTTATTTATTTATTTATTTATTTATTTATTTTATTTATTTATTTATTTATTTATTTATTTATTTATTTATTTATTTATTTATTTATTTATTTATTTATTTATTTATTTATTTATTTATTTATTTATTTATTTATTTATTTATTTATTTATTTATTTATTTATTATTTATTTATTTATTTATTTATTTATTTATTTATTTATTTATTTATTTATTTATTTATTTATTTATTTATTTATTTATTATTTATTTATTATTTATTTATTTATTTATTTATTTATTTATTTATTTATTTATTTATTTATTTATTTATTTATTTATTTATTTATTTATTTATTTATTTATTTATTTATTTATTTATTTATTTTATTTATTTATTTATTTATTTATTTATTTATTTATTTATTTATTTATTTATTTATTTATTTATTTATTTATTTATTTATTTATTTATTTATTTATTTATTTATTTATTTATTTATTTATTTATTTATTTATTTATTTATTTATTTATTTATTTATTTATTTATTATTAATTATTATTTGGGCTTTTTGGTCCCTCATTTTTCACTTATAGTGAAAAATTTAATTTTTGGCAATTGAAAAAATAATTTTTTTTTTTTTTCTTAAATTGCCGAGAAATGTGGAAAGCCGATACGACCGGTTTCGAACCTAGCTTACAAGTTCATCATCAGGTATCTTTGACCAACACCTTAGCCACTCTGACCACCTCAGCGATGTGAGGTAGGTCGGCTAAATTGTGCATATATACAACATTGGCGTTCCCGCCTTATTGTTAATAGATTTTTATTTTTGACCATCTCCATATTTCATTATTAATTATTATTTAGGCTTTTTGGTCCCTCATTTTTCACTTATAGTGAAAAATGTAATTTTTGGAATTTTATTTATTTATTTATTTTTATTAAAAAAATGAAAATCTGGACATTTTTTACTTTGAGGCGGAAAATTATACGATCCATTTTTTGTGCGTTTGTGCAACAAGACCAGTTCCTCTGATAATTTCTATAGACCTCAGGCCTAGAAATGCAGTGAGTCTTGTATGACTTTAAACTGCTTAAATTGAAAAATCAGATTATTCAAAACGTAAACTGTCTCCTCAGTAACGACAGTCAAAGTCTTAAAATATTATGCGCAACTTAAATAAATAAATAAAAAAATATATCTTTTAAAATTTTGTTCAAACGAAACTCTTACTTTATTACTTAAAAATCGTTTATGCTTATTTACAGTTTTGTTTATGAGTTTTTTTTTTTAATAAAATAAAAAATATGCCAATCATAATGAGAAAAACAATGAAATTGAATTCACTTAAAAAACTTTAAAAAAATAATAAAAAGAAATAAGAACAGCTCCATTTTTAGCAGCAAAAAAAGGCCCCTTAAATTCTTAAGAAATTTCTCGTAAACGTGGCTTAAAAGCAAATTAAATTTAAGCTTAGAAATATCATTTAAGTTTTTTCTTAAATAATGGCCTTAAAAAGATTCAAAATCTTGAATTGTTTCAGCGATACAATAAAAAGCTTCCTTATGAATCTGAATGAATCTTTTTTTCTTTTAAATAAATTTCAACTAAAAGTTCCGAAGTGAAAAAGCAAAATAAAAAAAAAATAAAAATTAAAAGATAGAACAAATGATATGAAAATTCTAAGCGCACGTGACACCAATGGCCACACTATCACAAAAACAATTCGTTTAATAGCCGGCTTCATCGGTGCCTGGAGCCGGTGTTGTACCGCCAGCAATGCCTTGTGTTCCCGATGATCCCTGCAATATTGGTCCCGAGAAGCCCAAGACCTTCGAAACAATATTACCCAGTCCGGCGTTCGCATTCCCATTGCCCGACGACGAGCCACTGAAGGCTGTGAATGTCGTCAGAACGCCCGTTGTTATATCGTTGGCGATATTCCCAAGCGATCGTATTTTCGGCGAGACGACAGCAGTCACCAGTGTCTGGAAGTCTTTTATCGGGACCGGTGACTTAATATCCCATTGTTTGTTCTTCTCAACATTGGCGCGATCCAATTGTTCGATGACCCGGGTCTTCGTATCAAGGAAATTATCGATTTTCTGGCAAAGGGAAATTATTTAATTGAGGAAAAGTAAAAAAAAATAATTTCATTGAAAAGTAAAAGAATTCAAACACTCACACCAAATACGAATCCAAGTATTGCATTTTTAGCTTCAAACGTTGCATCTGGTAATTTTCTTTTATTACGTTCTAAGTCGTCGCTTGAGGCGTCCTAAAATACAACACAGCATTTAAAATTTGACGAAATATGGAACGATTAACCGTTTGATTTGAATTTTATTTTATCACAATACTGTATCGTTTCAGTAATGTCCCTGCAGTAATTTCGAGAGGTCCCCAACTACTCACCGCATAGTCACAAATATACCAATGTGATAATTATTATCAGAGCTCGGAAAAATATGCAATAAAAATTTCGAAACATGCCAAAAGTGCCATCAAAGTGTTCAAATTGATGTTCATGTCAGGAAAATGTTCTGCAAATCTTTTTTATTAACCCTCTGATGCCACAATTTTTTTTATTATTTTTTTTTTTCAATGAAAAGTTCAGATATGAAAACTAATTTAAAATAATCTTTTCTGTCTTTTTTATTAACCCTCTGATGCCACAATTTTTTTATTTTTTTTTTTCAATGAAAAGTTCAGATATGAAAACTAATTTAAAATAATCTTTTCTGTCTTTTTTATTAACCCTCTGATGCCACAATTTTTTTATTTTTTTTTTCAATGAAAAGTTCAGATATGAAAACTAATTTAAAATAATCTTTTCTGTCTTTTTTTATTAACCCTCTAATGCCACAATTTTTTTTTTTTTTACAATGAAAAGATCAGATATGAAAACTAATTTAAAATAATATTTTCTGTCTTTTTTATTAACCCTCTAATGCCACAATTTTTTTTTTTTTTTTTTGTTTCAATGAAAAGTTCAGATATGAAAACTACATAATTTAAAATAATCTTTTCTGTCTTTTTTATTAACCCTCTAATGCCACAATTTTTTTTTTTTTTTTTCAATTGAAAATTTCAGATATGACTAATTTTGAGTAGAAAAACACGAATCTGAAATTATTATTATTAGTTTTTTTTTTGGAAATTTATTCGAAAAAAGTTCATCTAGAGACGGAGCCAGGAATTAGAGGGTTAATATATTCTTGCATTGAACTTATAATTAAGATGAATGTGAAGAACAAAACCTCCTCAAAATAAATAGATTTTGATGAGTTTTAAACCATAAAGCATGGACTTTAAGGACATTTTTCCGAGGAATGAACCTGGAAATCTTAACAGAATTTTTTCATTGGTCGTAACGCGTTTTCCTTAATTTTTTCTCCCAGCCATACTTATTGTATACACCAATATAATTTCTCAGCTAAATTACTTAACTTACTTAAACATTGAAGCGCAATTCTATAATGACCACTCCCATATTTAACCACTCCTAAAGTAGACCTCTTTTGACCCATATAAGCTCAAACTTCATGTTTATTGTTAATGTGTGAATTAAGGCTTAAGGATCTCCAATGTTGGTACCTAGAGTCTGGTCGATTCTGTGGGCTTGTGAACCAACTCCCCTCTTATATTAAATAGAAATACAAGGTTGGAACTCGTACTCACAGAACAGAAGCACCATTCTCCACGCCAAAAGAAACGCTCACGTCCGGCATTCAGAATTATACCCTTTCAAGTTTCTATTTATAAACGTCATTGGTTCGATATTCAAAAATACAGTCCTTTCACTTTTTTCCGAATCTTAATGAATTGTTAACTTTTCCATTTTCAAGCTCGTTCTACTGCCTAACGAGCACATTTTTTTTGAAAACTTAAAGTTTTTTTTTATATTTATTTATTTTTTATTTTTATTTTTAATTTTTTTTTTTTTTTTGACAAAGTTTTATGAAATTCAAACATAACGAACATTCAAGTTTTGAACGAAATGCCTTGACTGCCACATTATCGATACCTTGGTCTACTTGACCCAGTATCCGAACGTTGAAATGTAAATCAATTCACCATAAATCGAGTCACTAAAGCTTGTAATTAAATTCGTCTATTAAGTTCTTAACGGATTTCAAGTAAATTGTTCACGTTCTCTTCGACAAGGACTGAATTTACTCGCTTTCTGAGTCGTTCGAATGTACGGAAAAAAAATTCAATTTTTTTGTCGAATTTTCTGCATTGAAAAGTAACGTATTTGAATTATTTGAAGCTGAAAGATAAAGCACTTGAAGACAAAAGAAAAAAAAGTGACCTTTAAAAAGAGCTCAAAAAGTTTAAGCCAAAATCATTTGACCTTCAAATCTGCGGCCGAGACAATGAGCATTCACCAAATAATTATTGATTAACCGAACAAGTGCAGATTCATGATTTTTCTATTGAGTGATTTTTCCTGGCTTTTGTGACAGAAACTAATCGTACAAATTATGTCAATAACTCATCGTAGGACAATCGAAGAATGCAGGTGCTAGCAAACCGATCGAATGAATGGGTAAAAGATCATGCTTCACATGTCGTCTGCAGAGCAAAAAGCCGACTTCAGAAGACGAGGGTCAATTGAACTGGTCGGCAATGCATTTGGACTTAAAGGAATTGCACGAAAAAATTTGATCAATAAACTGAGTAAAAAAAATTTAATTTAATTTATGAAAAAAAAAATACATTCAGAAGTTTAAAGTACAAAGCCTGTGGCTTTCAATGATGAAGTGAGCATTCATTTGAACAAACAGAAACGTGCGCATGCGTACGTGGGATTTTTCTTTTATTTTTTTTTTTTAAATGTATTTTGGTGATTGTTGTGGAATGGTTTGATATCAACGATGACAGTCCAACGATTGCCTTCAACGTGCGATAAAATTGCATAATTTTTCATATTCGGTCTTTCTGTTTTCGTTTCTCCTTTTGAATGGTTTTCTTTCAATTTAGTTTAATTTTGTTTTTATTTTTTTCTTCGATTTTAATAGTATTTCTGTTACTCATTGTTTGCTTGGGCAATTTCTTACAACAACCGATCATTGTTCGGGGGCGTTTCGAGAGCTCAAAATGATGTGCAAAAAAATATTTGAAGCAATAGAAAAAAATTGCAATAATACATACTTCCAATTAAAATAATATTGGAAAACATGTTCCTATTTTCTATGAATCGAGTTTTTCTAAAATTAAATTTTCAATTAATTTTTTTTCTTCGAATTTTGTATTTTTGGAATTTTTCTCACGTCAAGGTCAAATGCGTTTGAATGTTTAATTTAATTGGAGCTGAATCGTTTATGCGTTGATATTTTCAATTAACTGCTAACAACGGTCTTAATATCTCTTTAAAAATTTATTAATGCTCGTGAGCTACAGTTTCCAACTGAGACAATACGTTATCACTTTCAAATTATGTCTGTTACGAAAATGGAGCTTGATTAATTGACGGATTTGGACTATAAATATGCATGTTTAAGGTCTTGATTGATTTCGAATTCCAATTTTCCTTCATACAGTTTTTGAAGGTCTTCTTGGAAATGATGGTTTTTTGAAAAATAATTTTGAGCTGAAGTTGACAACTTTAATTAACAAAGCTTTTTGTATTTCTCACTTTCGAAACAACTGAAATACAAAGAGAACATTTGTTCGTCTGTCAACAAAAGAAACTAATGAACTGATGAACTAATGAATGAATTGAAATTTTGGTTCAAAAAGTAAAATACAGTCCGAATCGATTAGAAGAAACTATCCCATATAGTAGGTAGATAAAGCCTCCGGTCCCTGCGAGTGGAATAGGAATAATGCATTGGAACTCGTATATAAGAGACATCGCTCGTAGTCAGGGCCTGTAGAGCGCGGGGCCTCGAAAAGGGGGATTTCCCCGGGGCCGGCTTTCTGAAGGGACCATACAATTGGGACTTTTTTTTGTGATCGCACATTTTTGTGAGGGGAAAATGCCCAGGGCGCCAAATTTCTCTCTACAGGTCTGCTCATAGTAGACTTATCGCTTATAAAATACACATTTGGAAGTCCCCATGGCTCGATATGATTCCAATGTTTTTTTTTTTTTTTTTTTTTTTGTGCAAAAGGCCAATTCCAGTGTTCATTGTCCCATCTGTGACACTTATTTTTAAGGTTTTAGCTAATTTGAATGAAGAAAAAGGACGTGATTTAAAAACATTCTAGTTTTTTAAAGCCTTTAAAAATAGTATTTTTGCTGGAAGTCACTTTCACGGGTGTCACCGGTGGGACCATTTCTCGTGGAATGGCCCAAAAATGTTTCTCGGGCATTACTGCCAATAACAGAATGTCTGCCATAGATGATATACTTATATAACAGACTGCCTACCATATGCGATATATTTCTATAAGAGAAATCGTATACAACAGACCGATTTTCTGGTCCCTTGAAGTCTGTTTTGATTGTACTATAGACCAGCAAATAGAAATCACCATTCCCCACGCGAGCCTTCAAATCTTTCTCCCAACCACCCTTTTCATTCAATGTGGATTTTCAAGACCTCAGTCGATCAATAACAGAATCCAAAAATAATACCAAAATTTACATCCCACAAGTTCCTAATCCTCAGAAAGTCTCATCAAACGAAAAGGAAGCATACTTTTCAGCATCACATGTTGAGTTTTTCCGATATTTCCACTGACGTAACGATGAAAAATATGAAAAATAAATTTACAATTTAATGCTCCCTCGAGGCTTTCTTAGAAGTGTTTCGAAACTCTTAACAACATAACAGTCTGCGCAATTCGCTTACATAATCTTAACTACCTAGAGCAACTAAAGTTAACGACATTAAGTAAATATACTCATACAAAAAAAAAAGGGGGGAAAAACCTTAGTAAATCCAAAATGATATTTACCTCTGTGTTAATGGGATTCAAATCGTTTTCGATATTTTCATTGGCCTCCAATGTTAGTGCATCGTCTTGACGTTTGATGCGCACTGCACTTGGCATCGCCGAGCACATGTCACTGATGGCAAAAAAGACGATTGCTAGGCTAAGACAGTACTTCACTGACTGCATTTCGGCTGACGTTCGGTTAGACACAAAACAAAAAAAAATACTGTTCAACTCGCAGAGATGATTTTTTTATTTTTTTTTATTTTTTGTTATTGCTGAAACGAGAGGAAGAAAGGAGGAAAATGAATATAAAAAGCAAAGATTTACGAAATTGAAAGAAAAGCGTATTTTTATGCAGCATCAAATTTCTTGGTCACGACGTGACTTCCGCGTTTCGCCAACATATTTTCATTTTAGATTTCCTTAATTTTTTTTTTTTACTATAGTTTTTCTTTTCAATTTTTTTTCTTTTTTTCTCCAAAAGTGATAACAAAAGGCTTCATTATGTTCAATAAAAAATTATTTAAAAAAAAACAAAGCCTCAATGTTCGCGTGATCATATTATTTGACACATACCGAAAAATTTGAATATCAATTAAATGGAATTAAACGATTTCGCAAAGTAAGACACTATAAAATTAAAAATGTATAAAAAAAAAAAATAAAACAAACAAAAAGACGAAGAAAAAAAACAAGCTCGCAATCAATGCACATAGAGATTACCAAAGACTCGAGAAGCACGACACAGGAATGATTGGACAACCGCAGCGATAGCCGCAACACAGAAGGGACGATATTAGCACGTTCACTAACTTTAAGCAAATGACTGCAAACGAAACTTACGACGTCGATTTAGCAGTGGCCAAAAAATCGTTGATGGCTATTACAACAACCCACCACAAGACAACGCACACAGCACCGCACCGCACTAAAATATCCAGTTATACCACCGAAAAAGCCCAGCCAGTGCCAATGGACTTAAGTGCTATGAAAATCGACAAAAAAATGCACAAAGAGACCGCGGCAAAGAGTCGCAATGCAAAGCGAAAGAGCGCACCTATGCGCATGCGCTCAATATTCAACACGATCGCTCTTGTGCCAACGAAAAACCTATATTACTTTTCAGTTGTTGTGTTAAACACAATATGGTTACAATAGAAGATCACTTTGGAGCTGAGTGAGAGATTTTTATTGCCACAAATCCAGTGCTTTTGATTTTGAGAGCGTGCAAAAAGGCGTTGAACTGAATGGCTTCGCACTCAATAAGTGCAACGTGGAAAAAGAGCTCAATATTCGAGAAAAAACAAAAACAAAAACAGAAACAACAAAACTTAAACTTTGAACGAGTCCAACGACAAGTTTCGACCATTTACGATAATCGAGCAACGTTGCCAAAGGTTGGCTTAGTTTCATTTTAATTATATTTTTTATTTATTATTTTTTTTTTATTTAAATTTTATTTTTTTTTTTTAGGTTTTTGCACATTTCAATTTCGAGGCTAGTTCGACCTTTTTTGTGATCTTTTAAGCTGCTACTTTTTCTCGTATTGCACGATATAACTTATAATGATATTAAAAATGAGTAAAAAAAAAGGAAATTAATAAAAATACAACATTGCCTAACACACAACATTGTATGGACAATTTAATTTGTTTTTCTGTCGAGTTAACATTTCAGAATTTTTTTTATGCTCATATTTAATTGAACATAAATTCACATGACTTTTGAACTGTCGAAGTTCTGTACATTCATTCTGATATTGATATTTAAACACACGCAGACTGAGAGGTGAACTTAGAACAGAGAAAATTCAAGAATTCCTTTCAAGCCTCTTTGAGACATTTGATTTTTTTTTTAAACTGAAAGCAAAACATGTCCTTTCCCCTAGATCAACTTTCAGTTCAGTCAATGATTCTCGAGCACTTTTTAGCTGTAGATTTGGCTTAGTACCCCACGAAAATGTGAGCGTATCTGTCAATGGTGGATGCCTCAGGCAGCGACGGACTGGGAGTCAAAGGAGGCCCACCGGGCGTTTGAAAAATTGGGCCCTGTTACCTAAGAAAACAAAAAAAAAACCCTAACAGTTAAAAAGCACTGGACATTTGTCCGGTTGCCCGTAGGCCCAGTCCGCCCCTGGCCTCAGGGAGCTAAGTTCGAACAGTTTTCAAAATTCGTTGAAACATTGAGCACCACTAGGACACGAGTAAGGACTTAAACCTATTCATTAATGAGTCAGAACTGGGAGAAAATTTGCTTTCCCTGAATATGCCATCAGGGGATATAGTTCCCATATCGTCGGCTTAAAGTGTAAACCTGCTAACTAACAATTTCAAAACTTTACAGGGTAAACAAAAAAAAATTTTTTTTCAAGACTTCAAAGTAGGGAAGGAGACCCAAAATAAACCATCCATTTATTTTGTTCCTATATTAAGTCTCTTCTAAATTCGATTCTGTGCACCATACAAAGTCTACTTGGAGTCACTTGTTGGTGTTAGCTGTGAACTTTGACCACAGTTGGACTTAGCAGTTTTACTCATCACCAATTTCTCCGTATTTAGAAATTAAAATTAAAAAAGATTTTTTTGCCTGACGATGCAGTGTGCTTTTTTCTTTCGAATGACATCGAAAAGTCGGAATCGGTCAAAAGTGGACTTAGCAGGCTTGCACTTTAAGCCGACAATATGCATCTAAATATATTTCAATATTACAGCTCTTAAGACACTCCAAAGGGGTTGATGGGCCACGAATCATGACGTAAAGAAATATGGTAATATCCGCCAATTGTGGCTGTCTGATGCGGTCAAGATCGAAGAAATTTCTATAATACGAGCAACCTTAAAGATAGGTCATTAATGGGGTGATGTTAATCAACTATTTTAAGGAGCTTTTGACCAATGATTTTTTTATCAGAAATTTTCATTTTTATAATATACATGGTGTTCCGTAGCTGAGTGCTTTTCTCTATAGGGTTAATAGAGAAGGTCTTTGTGAACAAAAAATCGTATGGGAGGGGGTGTCTAAAATGTAACCCTGAGGAGCTATAGCGCCTAAAAGTTTTTTGGCAGTAAGTCTAGAAAAAAAAATTCTCCCACGATAATGGTTAATCGTAGAAAAAGAAAAATGAATGCCGTTTGAAACCCAATTGTATTGACTTTAAGGAAAAATTAAACTGATGGTAAAAATTTTACCCATTGAGGGAAAAATAAACGGTCAAAATCAATATTTCTGAAAAAAACTTTCAATTTTTTTACTTTGGGAGCCATTTTGGTATGAAAAAGGTCTCATTAACATATAATTTTCTGATTTTTTTTTGCATATGTCATACCTTATTTGCGGTTTAACCATCGAAAAAATGGGATTTAAAAACGAACTTGAACATTTTTTTTATGTAATGAAAATCTTAAAAGAGCAATCTATGGCTTACAATGGCCAGCCAGCAATTTATTATTTAACACAAATTTTGGTTTAAAACTATGCGAACTTTAACTGGAAAAATTGGTAATTTTTTGCTGAGGTTATTTAAATTGAATTAAAAAAAGTTCAAGTTCGTTTTTAAATCCTATTTTTCCTGAGGTTAAACCGCTAACAAGGTATGACAAATGTACCAAGGTTTAAAAGGGAACTTACTGCAGATTCGGAAAAAAATGAGAAAAGTATGTGTTAATTAGACCTTTTTTATACCAAAATGGCTCTCAAAATAACAAAAAAATGTAAAAATTTCAAAATTTTTACTTTGATGGCAAAACTACCCTTGAAGCTGCAAAACATAATAAGACTTTTTTATACGCCTAGAAAAGGTCTGATAATTCTCTGTCGAACTGCATTAAAATTTTTTATCTGGGATTCAAACGTTTAGGCGTGAAAACTGTTTTTCTGAAACAACTGAAAATTTCTTTCTTTCCCTTATAACTCCTCAGGGTGCATTTTGGAGCCCTCCTCCCAAAAACACCTCGGAACACCCTGTATAATTTATGATTTACCAAAGACAGTAAAATAAGATTAAAATACAAAGTTTAAAAGAGGTCTTTTGGATCCATAATTTTCCAAACTGAGGGTCGTAGTCTTCACCCCCGTTTTAAAAATTTTTGAAAGTTTAAGTTCTCGAAGATATTCGTTTAGTCTTTATGCCAGTTTATCCCAATGGAATAACTTTCCTTTATTTCAATTTTTCCATAATAAGTTTCCACATAAAATCAATAAGCCTGTCTGAAATCCTCCTGAAGACTTTGAAAGTTTAGACCATCCAAAAGTGCCTGAGAGCAATAAATTTATTTATAAAATTTTTCCAGAACAAAACAACATTCCGTTGGCTTTGTTTTTAAGACATGATTTTTTTTTATTTATTTATTTTTTTTTTTTTTTTGTGCACTTAAATTAAAAAATTTAATCTTCAATTGAACCGGTTTTTCTTCTAAATATGAAAATTATCTACTCATAGCATGTCTGTCACCCCGATTTGACAAGTCCGCCAAGGTTTGGATTAAACGAAAAATTTGCATTAAATGACAGCATTAAATGAAGAAGACTTTACACAAAGTGCAGTCGGTTAAAAAAAATGCGTTTTTCTCTTGTCATATGAATTTAAGCGTACAAGCGATCTTTATAATGGCCTCTTGCATTAAAATGTTGCCTTAACGAGCATGCGCGATGTTTTCGCCGAGCTATGAGTCCAATCGCAAGACCGGCACAGACTTGCTTATTACAACTAGTCGGAGTATTAACTCGATAAACTTAATCACTTTGGACATTTGACCCTAGTTGCAAGCTGCAATTTTTTGACATTTATGCCAAGGACCTATGCTTAACTGAAGGTGCCATAAAAATAAATTCGATTATTTATACGTTTTCTAAGGAAATTGGCTTTGATTACACTCATTAGGCACTTCCATTGAGACGAATTCTCAACATTGAATTATGCTAAATTGAGTTCTATTGTATTCATAAAAAAAAAAATTATCTCTTGCATTGCATTAAGATTTTTATTAAGTTATTCTATACAAATTTTTTGTAATACAATCACTGGGTGTGGTCCAGTGGCGTAGCGACGTTCAAAAAGTTTTCGTTCCAATGCACAAGTTTCACTTCTTCCCATTGACGGATTTACACGATCCGGATGTCTAACTGAGCGGATCATGCTATTCGGACTTGCATTATGAGGAATGATTAGAAAATGTCACTGGTCATGCTAGGAGATGCGATGGCGAAAAAAGCATTTGAGAGCAGTCACATTATGCTCTTGTCTCTCTAAATGTCAGTTTATAGAAACCAGTTATGATAACTCTCAAATCTCTTTGCGCTTCTTTGTCATATGTTTACGTACAACGATCTTTTAAAAATCTTCATTTTTCAACAATTTTTGTTCGCCTCAGCCTAGGGCCATCGCAAACCCGACTTGATCTTCGGAGTTCTGAGTACGAGCACTGACATCCTGTATGCCTCTTCATTGCTAACGCTTGCAACTGAACGCATAAAATATTCATTATTTAAAGTTTCAAGGAGCCATGAGTAGATCATAGCACATTGAACAGACATCCCTCCACGATTGACATGTCCTCCAATGAGTTCTATTGATTCATACAAATGTCACTCTGTATGTCATCGATGACATCACTGATGACATTGTCATGCGGGAGATAATTTTCCGCTGGGTACAGGAGTTCGACTCTCTAATAAACCTATCTTTGATAGTAGTGTTGCAACGGATAGTGTATCCGGCATTCGGCCGACGGGCTGCTGGGCCGGATAGCCGGATATCCGGCTGCCGGATAGTAAATTTTTTTTTTTGTTATATGTTTTTCGGCTTTGAAGCCATATTGAACGGCGTACCGGCGGCCGGATATTGAATGTATCTGGTATCCGGTATCCGACCGGATACTAAATTAAACGCCGGATAGGCCGGATACCGGATAGTGGCTGGATATCCGTTGCACCTTTGATGCAACTTTCTTGACTCCTATGGTTTCTTTAGTCGGCACTGATGACTGAAGATTCGCTATCCATAGGAGCAAGTCACTTAATCGGAACTGTGTTTTTTTCGGCGAACCAACTTCGAAAGTTGCGAAATTTTTCGAACATCAATGCTTGTGTGACTTCAATTTTGAACCCACTGTTTTTTCCGATATCGTCATAGTTGACCGCATTTTTGACTTCCCGAGCTATGATTTAGATGCGTCTAAGCCTAACGATTATTTGTTGCAATTTGCCGATTTGCCCGTAAATCTATTTGACGATTAGCGACGATAATGGAAGCCGGGCCTTATGTGTTAAATTCTGCCGATCTGAAATAAAACTCAGCGTAGATTGTGCTGGCAAATCAAAGGATCCGGCTTTAATGCCGTTTAACTGATTCATATACCTATGATAAATATATATACTTTTTTCAAAAATTTTGATATAAGAAAGTTGGACTCCTGCCAGCCGTCAGAAACCTGGTCAAAGCTGTCACAAAGAATATCAGTTCAAAGATTAAACCTTCAAAAAGTTGAAACTAGGATCAAAACGATGAACCTTATTGCATGGCGTTAAGGAAAAAACAGATCCCATTTCAGGGCACCACATTGGCTAAAAGGCTTTGATTTCATCCAAAATTGACACGTGGGATTTGCGGTGTCCATTAAAAGATTCTCTGATCCATATCGATCGCCATAACTTCAAAAGCATTCCTACTAGACACATACAAGTTTTACGTTGACCTTGATGGCGAGTTTATCTGACCTCTGACCAGAAAAAACAAACTCTCCTTTATACTACAATGTGCCAAAATTTGTGTCCATGACCGCGAAACTCTATCTCTGCAATTTACAATGACTTCTTTTTTTAGGTTTAGTTCAGATACTCGTGCGAAATAGACTGAAATCGCTATCATTATACCTAACTGTCACCATTCACCAAAATTTCCCAAGATGCGAACGAACTCAAGAAAAACACATTTTCGGAGCATCTTTTTTGAACTCAATGATCAAAGCTTACAACATCCATCCATCGAAGTTAATTATTCAAAATGCATAAAAATGGGTTACGAATTCGATTTGATTATTATTTACAAACGTGAAACGTTCGGTCGTCTCAAAGCTCGATTTCGGCCAATTCAAGCTGCTGTCCTACAGAAGACATCGCAAAAGTGACAGAAACCGGTGAAGTCTCAAGGTCGTTGAGCACAAAAAAAAAAAATGTTTAAAAAAAAATACAAACTTCGCACAGATCCGTAACGAGATTCATAGCTCGGGTGATGATGATGATGATGTTGATGTCCACATGCGCATGTGCAAAAGCGAAAGTAAAGTGGAGCACATGGGAACGGAAAAATACAACAATCGAATACATCGAAACAATCGATACATACAAACATACATACATGCGAATAAAAATCGGGTTATTGATGATGAACGTCTGTAGATTTATTAACCGAAATTTTGAATCTTTTGCTCGACCGTCCTCACGTAATTTAAATAATTATCTGGATAAGCAGAAAAAAAATTGTTTCCTTTAATTTAAAAGTTTTTTTTATTTTTACAGTAATTCTCTCGTTGTTAACCCGTAATGACTTTATCTCGTCGGCTGTGCATCTGTGCGTGCTTGTAAATCGATTATTTTGAATGTCATTGCAACGTGATACGAACAAGTCCTTCGTAACTTCGGACGTTCTCTTGAGGTGAATGTCGACCTTGAGTGTGAAACAATTTGGGGAAAATTATTTAATTTTTTTTAAATTTTTTTTTAAATTTATAAACGTAGAAAAGGCGATTTCTTTCGATGATGAACAAGGTGTCTTTACGTTCGAAAAGATTGCGACCCGAGATGTTTTTCAAAAGATAAAGAAAATAAAAGAAAAATAAAAAGGCAATAACAACGCGACAACTCGAAAGCCTTCGCGGTTATGAGGTTTTTTCTCTCCTTTTTTTTTATTCATAAAAATCGAGTACAGAATATTGCCAATGGGATTTGAAAGTAAAATTGGTCTTCCATATATTATGTTGAAAATTGCGTGTTAATTTAAACTTTCAAGGATATTTGAAGGTCATTTGTCGGCTTTTTTCTTAACAAATAAACTTATGAATTTATCATCATTAATACCAAGTAAACAGTCCTTGAACAGTCCGATTAACAAAGGATATGTCAAAAATAAAAGCATATCTGATTTCACTTTTAAAATTATTCCATGCATTTAATATTAAAATTACCAGTTTTTTGTTTTTATCTCAAAAATAATCATTTTTATGGGTGCTTTTAGGCTTTATTTTGGTTATTCAAAAAATAAGCGAAGTTTAAGTAATACTTTCAACGGCAAATGGCTCAATCACTAAAGGTTTAAAAGGGACTCCAGAAAAGCTTTGTTTTAAAAAAATATTTGCTGGAAATCAAATCAACCAATAAAGAAATTTGGATCAAAAGTGCCTTTGACGTCCCCCCAGACATTCTCCAAGATGGCTATAAGATGCCCCTTTGCCGAAGTCAATTTTCAAATTTTTGAAATTTTTTGAAATCGGAGGATTAAATATAGCTCAAAGAATATTCATCGAAATATTTCGAAATATTTTTAGGGCATCTTTTGCAATTTTTGTGATAGACTCCACGGCAAAATGGGCAAAGCTGCCTGATTGCCAGGAGACCCATATCATCATGATGGACTATAGCTCTGAAGGTGCACTGCATAATGGAGCGATTAAGGGGGTCTTCTCATTGAAAACCCGTTTTTGGACCCTTTTTAAAAAAATTCTTATTTGAAAACGCAAAGAATAATTGAAAACTTTTTTTTATTTATTGTATTACAAAAGGTTCAAAGTAAATACAAAAATTTTTTTTGCCTCGATACGTGGGCTGTTCAAAAAGAATTGGTGGTGAAAAAAAAGGTGTCGTCACGGCGGCCACGATTCCAGGTCTCCGGAGCGTCCGAAATAGAAAAAAAACGGGGTTATAATCAGTATAGATGTAATTCTCGGGTGAACCTCAAGCTTAATTTTGTGATTTTTTTTGACAAAATGGCGGCTATTCAAAAAAAAATTTCAATTTCGGGCTTTTTTTGTAGTTTAGTGTAAAAAAAAAAAGTAGTAAAAAATATTTTTTAAAATTATGGTCGAGATCTTGCTCGACAAAGAAGGCTATATCCTCTAAACTATTTCGAATTTCAAAAAATCCTTTTAGGGGCATATTCACAACTACCCAAGCTATAAATAAATGCAAAAAAAAAAAAAGTCGAAAAAAAAAGTTGCTCAATGAGAAGACCCCCTTAAAGAAAATTTTTATTGAGGATATTTATGACTTGATTGATCTCTCCTTACAGGACACTTTACATGATCTTAAGTCTAGTGCTGCCACTTGATGGCAGTTAATTCTTCCTAATGTGCACCTCAATTCCCCTTAGATTGGACTTCTTCTACCTAAATTATGATATACAGTCGAAACTCTCTATTACAAATTTCAAGGTACCTGGATTAAATTTTCCTTATAGAGACAATTCGTGATAAGGAGAACAGAAGACACTAAAAATCCAGCGAAAAAGGTTTCAAAAGATTTGCTATAGATAGAAATTCGTTATAGAGGAGTTCGTTATAGAGAGTTTCGACTGTAATGTGGCTGCCACTTAGGCCGTTAATCGGATACCAAGGAGATTGTCTTGTGTTTGTGTGAGTGTATTTGTCTTATTATGTAGTGTGCCCCTAACATGCGATTTTTTGAAAAACCAGTGCTAGGCTTGGAACATTACACTCCGTTTCGCCTGTGCCGGGAATCGAACCTCGGACCCTGGGATCAAGAGCATAGAACGCATTCCCTACGATATCCCAGAGCCATGACTGTAATCGTAATGAGAAAAAAAAAGTCATTTTTTTAGTCCACGGAGAATGCCCTTGTATCATCACCCGGCACTGCTTTCAACCGGATCTTCAGTTTCTTTAAATTTGTATACTCCAATATTCGGACTAAGTAGAATTTTAGTGAATTGAAGATGGAATTGTAATTTTTTTCTACTATTTCGCGAGATATTCGGAATTATATCAATATTGAATCAGAAAGCAATTAGATATGCTGTGACAAAAAGTTATTGCTTCTAAAGTGGGGTCTCGTTATAAGTCGCCAGTATAGTCGATTCGCACTTACGTCATATCAATTAACCGGTTCGACTATACGTCGCAAATGATCGCACATTACGTCTAAAAGTTCGGGACATTTTTTTCGTCTTTTGCGGCAAAGTGCCATCTCCAATGAGGGTCAGGTGCGTTCCGTCAATTGAGGCAAACCATGAGATATGGAAGCATTTCAAATCAATTGCGTGATTGTGGACCCAGCTTAAACGTTTGCATCGACGAATAATTGGAAAGTCAGACATTAGAGCAGTGATGCCAGTAAATGTAGGGAATTTTCATTTTATTGACTTTAAACATATTGTGTATCGAATTTTATGAGCTTTGAGGAATCCAATTAGATTTATTTCATGCAATCATATGAAGAAAACTGATTCGTTATAAGTCGATTCGCTATACGTCGATGTTTTTAGGAACGAAACTTACTTTTTTCTGAGAACACTGAACCCATATGTACATATACAAAGTACCATAAAAAGTACATAGTCCGAGAGTTATGCGTGCATGCGAGAGAGAGTGGGAGAGAGAGATACAGATATATAGAGGGAGAGCGAGACAGAGACGTTGCACGCACGACTCTTGGACTATTGTAGCCTTGGCCTATAGTCTTCCTAAAATTTCCTAGACTATTTTTCCCCGTTAGCATTCCCATAAGAATTCTTTCCTCCTAAATTTCCTCCTAAGCCCCTAAATTGGTAACGCTGCTTAACTCAAGTTCACCAGTCTATCAAAACTAAGCCCGCGCGAAAATTTCTCCAGACAAGACTCTTTTCCGCCCACTGCACTTTCGTTTCTAAATCATTCTAAAATATTTTTAAAATATTTTTAATAAAATTTAATCTTAATAAATTCACTTTTTCATACCTTCTTTTATAAGTGCACTCTCCAAAAATTATTTGAAGTCATGGTAACGATCACTTTCAAAATTCCATTTTAGAGAACATTTTATTCATATTTTCATGAAAATTATTTTCTGATTAAGAACTGAGCACTTTTTTTATTTTTGTGACCCAATCACACAACATTTATGCCACTATTTGAACCCGTTTTCGAATCCATATATGGTCCAAACGATCATATTTTTTCCGAAGCGAAAATAACCGCTGCGCCCACAGTGCACCAATTCGTTCACGTAGTGCCTTGTGAAAGATTCACTTCAGACTAAAGTAAGCGCACATTTTCTTTTCTTTTTTTGTTGTTGTGAAATTGCTCATTCGTGCAGCGAAAGTTTAGCTATTATTAAAGAAAAAGCATTGATATATCAATATGTAAGTAGCAACAATTTGTTGTCCACCTAAAAACGACTCGGAATTTGAGTACTTTTCATGACGATGCGTGTAAATGTTAACCCAAACCTATCGAGCGCTCCGAATTCCACAGACGTTTATGTGTCGATTTAAGAAGAGTTAAAGTACGCATTATTTTTTTTCGCTCGGTTCATTTCGTTTTGATTTCCTTACTCTCACTTTTTTCATCATTTTATTTTATTTTATTTTATTTTATTTATTTTTTCGTTGGCTCTTTTCCCTTTTACTTTCATTTGGCATTTCGCCGGTAAATTGCGTTTAAAAAAAATCCAAACAATTCATGAATGAGTGAGCACAGAAAATTACACACTCAATGAAATCGAAATCGGGGGAAAAAAAAGTACAGTCTCACTACGAATTTGGAACATAAATGAACTTTATTATATAATTTAAAAGGTTTATTTTCTTAAATTCAACAACATTGAGACTGGTAGCCAAAACTTCAATGGAACTTCTGTGAGCTACCTGCGAATAATGAGGTCGAAGCCTTCGAAGCACCGCCAACTGCTCCAAGGGAAGCATTCAGAACTACACTGATGGCTGTGCTAACCAAATGCGAAACAATCGACTTAACGAAACCACCGGAATCGGAGCCACCGACGCCATCTTTCATTCCATGCTTGCTCGGATGTTCCATGCGTTCATCGGTCTCCTCGTTGGAACCTTTACGGTTTTTCGCTTCCACAAAACTATTAAGAAAATTCTCAACGAAAATCAACGGCTGAACTGGTGCATCATCCTCTTCGGGATCCTGAAATTAGACATTGAGATGGACTATCACCAGAAAGTAAAACAATCTTAACGGTCTCCGAATACAATAGACAAGCCCGACACCGTTCGCAAAAAGCAACATTTTTTGAGTTAGTCACTTAACTAAGAATGACCCAAACATGTCCTAATATGTTTTAATATAAGTATAGAAAGCAATCAAAAGAATTGATAAGTACTGCGCTCAATGATGCGATGACTGTCCCCAAGAAATTTCCAATGAATTTTCCATTGTTCACCTGCAAAGCAAAAAAACAAAAAAAAAACCAAACCGTTCTTTAAAATGGTAAAGGAAAAGTGGTCAAGACTCACTGCTCCACCACCGCCAGATAAGCCATCCAATGCCGTTCCGACGTACATGCCAAGCACAGTTCCAAAGTTTTTATCCCCCTATCAATCGGACAAATCAGTGATGAAAGTCTTTTCTTTTCTTTCAAATACTTACTGCTAGCAGGCCCGCTATTAGCGACGTTCCAGTGCCAATCAAGGAGTCAACATCCAATCCACCGGGCTAGAAATTATAAACATTCTTTTAATATCCAACTGCATTAAAGCTAAACGCATTTCAACGAACCCCAAACAGTGTTGATACCACACCAGTCAGAGCACCAATCAGTGACCCCACATCAGAGCCACCTTCGCCCTAAGATTAATTCGATTAAATCATTCACTTCAGTCAAGATTATACGCGTTCCTCATAGCAAACACTAATCGTTTTAGATAACTAGAAATGAAAAATCTTACCCCACTCAGTCCTGTTATTATGCCAACAATTCCGCCACCTCCGCCGCCTCCGCCGGCATTTTCATCGTCTGGGAATTCAGGCGAATCAGTTTCCTGTTTGGCGGGCTTTTCATTTTCCGCCGAAGATCCATTTTCCTGCTTTGCGGGTTTTCCATTTTCATTCGTTTTGTTCATCGACTGAATATTCGTGACGACCGCATTGATGATTTCAGCAATATTTTTATTATTCACCACACGCCCGCCTATCGGTGTTTGACTGTCGCTGCGATTTGCAATAACTTTCTTAGTCTTATTCACAAACGAAGCAATGAATGAGAAATTTTTAACGCTGTTTTACTTAAACGCTCCATAAATATGTATGTATATGTTCATGATTATGTATATGTTTATGTAGATATATATAAATCTCGTCAATGGTTAGTACTCACAGAAATCATAAAAATCTACCATGCTATAGAATTTCATAAAGGATATAACGAAAATATTCAATAAGATTTACCAATTCGAAAGTATCCTCGAAATTCTCAATACTATCCTTGCGCTTTTCAAGACTATTCTCGATCAGATTATTGCGAAAATCTGCCTGCAAGAAAGCCAACTTTTAATAAAAAAAAAAACCAAACTGGCATAAAATGTTTTTCAGCTTTCTCTCCTACCTCAGTCAATATTGAATTAATTATTCGAACTTCTTCCGGCTCTTCGATCGTTTTACTTCTATTAACATTACGTTTCCGCAGTATCTTTTCACTGGCCTGTGCAATCAAACCGTTTCCATCCGCTCTATCAATGATGATGTCCAGCGCATTTTCGATTTTCTTATCGACCATTTCCTTCATCGTATCCATTTCATTTAAAATTTTTCTACGTAAATTTCCAATTCTCTTACTTATTAGTTCATCGTAGGCCGTTTCATTGGATATTGCTGATATTTCGGTTGCGTGCTTTAAACTCTCCGAATCTCGTCGAATTTCCGCATCCTTAAATTTCATTT
This sequence comes from Chlorops oryzae, assembly GCA_020466095.1. Classification (NCBI taxonomy): domain Eukaryota; kingdom Metazoa; phylum Arthropoda; class Insecta; order Diptera; family Chloropidae; genus Chlorops; species Chlorops oryzae. The sequence continues at coordinate 9,448,443 of CM035808.1, forward strand.
CTTTTCGAAATTCCTGGGCACTTAGTTTTCCCATTGCCAAGTCCATTGCACTGGTAAGTATATCCAATGCATGCTGATCTCGATGGACTTGATTCTCGATTTTTATGATTTTCGGCAGTACAGTCCTTTGATCCTTTACGTTCGTATTCTCCACGAGATCTTTTATCACATCTATTAAATTATTCTCCATACGTTCTTCAACTTTTTTGGCACCATTCAATATGCCAATTGTCGTTATGGCACGTAACTCCTCGTGACTTAGTTTTGGCTCCAGCCTTTTATAGGCCGCCATTGCACGTACGTAATTGGGATTGAGTTGAACGAGAAGGGATTTTCGAGGAACTGGCGCTGAATTCAGAAGCCTGTTAAATGTCATTAGAGCCATAAAACTAAACACGATAAAAGGCTTTCGCATTTTTGGTATCCTTTTTTTTTTAATTTGAATTTAATGCATTCAATCACTTTCACTAAAAACAAAAAAATAATCAAATGTTTCGAATCGATTTCTTCGTATTTTCGCGATGAAATGGAAAACTTAACTAAACGATTTTCCAATTTTTAAGTTCATTTATAGAAGTCATCAAGTGGGTGGATGACAATTACGAACAATGGTACTTCAATTAGGGACTTGATCATTTTGTATTTTTCGATTAATAATTTTCTTTTTATTTTTTTGTCATTTGTTTCAATCCATTGCGCTGCCTCCTTTACAGTCCATTGAATTTTTACATAAAGCCTTAGGGCACACTTATGTGGGCCATTCAAGAGGTTCACTATTTTTAAATAATGAATTGAAAGAGCGGGAGTGGATTGTCCATACAGCTTACATATGTACGTGGATTTGTATGAAGGTAAATTTTTAATTTAGGGGAAATATAAGGTTAGGTGAAAACTGAAATGGACGGCAAAATATCGGACTCTGTGATGAGTTTCATAATAGGTCTGTTCCCGTACTGCACGAAACTGCCCAAAACTGCCCAATTTTCATACAGTTTTCAAAAAAATTGGACAATTTTGGGCAGTACGGGAACAGACCTAATATCAAATCATGCAAAATAAAAACGAATATAACTTCGAAGTAAATTTTTATCTTTCATTTATACTGAGCAGGCAGGTAATCGAAGAGTATTGAGCGCGCAGGGTTGCATCTGACTTTTTATCTTTACTTCGCAATGACGCAAATTTTTATGCAAAGTAAATGCGAACTCATTTTTCAGAGGGATTATCGACGACCTACTTCGAAAGCGTAGAATTTTTAAGAATTTTTTCAGAATTTGAGAAGAACGAATATAGCCGTTTCTCTCACACTTCAAGCGGTTGCAGCTTATTTACTCACTTATCTTTAATATGCAAGTATTTACATTATATGTATGGGTCAGTAAAAATTTTTCTAAAAATTTTAGTGATTAGAATTGCTAGAATTTTATTTACAGAATTGCTTTAAATCGTTTAACTTATCTATATAAGTCTCAGACTTTATCCTTAGTGTCCTTAGTGACAAATTTGTTCTTATGCGTTAAAGGGTTAAGCCTTCAGTGACCAAATGGAGCTTACTTATATTAATCAATCGGTTACGGCTGTCTGCAGTAATACAAGTTCATTAACTTAACAAAAAATGATGCCTTAAAAAAACTAGGCACGAAGGGTTAAGCATATTGATGCATTCAAATGTCAAAATAAGACTTATAAAAATTCAAAGTCAACCGTTTTCTCACTATGAGCACTACGCATTCACACTCAAACGGGCTTCAAATCTCAAAAAATGTTTCTTCACTTTTAAGTATAAATGATCGTCCCTCGTATATACAATAGTTTGCACGAGCTATAGGTACTTTTAGGGTAACGCTCCATTGTCTTTTGCCAACGTAATGACTGCCGATATTTCCGTTTGGTGACAAATTTCTGTGGTTCATTGAATCTAAAAATAAGACTTAATCCTCATGAGGGTTGTTTGAAAGCCTATTTGCTCAAGTAAGACGAATGTCCTTTTCTCTTTTTTCCGTTTTGTGTCTTTAAATTCGTTTTCTAATGTAAGTGTTTATAGCAGATAGATTCTGGAATCTATCAATTAATGACTTTTTCCATGTTTAAATGGCATGAATATCCATGTAAGCCAGGTTGAAAAACTTTGCCAATCGCATGCGTTCCGCTCGCTTGAACTTTCAAGTGCAGTACACGCCTTTAAATTTTTGCTGTATCTTTACGACCCCCATCGTTTATCCTAGTTGAATAAAGTAGTCAACTCGATGACATAATAGAAGTTTGGAATTTTTATACTTGGTTCACAATGTTAAATGCTCAAATTGGACATATTCCCATGGAGAAATGAGGCGAAAAAGTTGAAAAACAAAATTTAAAGCATAAGAAACGTAATGAGTTTTATGCTCGCATTGAACTCTTCAAGTGCCATTACGCACTTGGGGAAATGAATTATGAATTTCTGATGCAAGCATCGGTTTAGACTCAAGCACTCGATCCTATGTTGGCAATAACAGAGTCAACCGATGACATAATAGAGTTTTTTTTTTACTGGGTTCAAAATGTTAAATGGCTCAAAAAGTTGGGCTTTCCTCATGGAGAAATGAGGCGAAAAAAGTTAAAAACAAAAATATCATTAAAAGCATAAGAAAAGGTAATGGAGTTTTTAATTGTCTCCCCATTAACTCTTTGCCATTTACGCACTTGGGGGAAATGAATTAAGAATTTCTGAGGGCAAGAGGCTGCAGCGTCTTTAAGGAGATCAAAGTTTATTTTATGTAAAATTTTTATGCCACTTTAGGTATCTTGACTGTTTCACTGGTTGAGTGGCCGTTGAGAGTGGCGAATAGACTGCTGGCCCCGGAAGTGGGAAATTCAAAACATAGACTTATAGGTAGGTATCATGGGCGTAACGAGAGAAAGAGTGCTTTCGTAGCGCTTATATTTGCCACAATGGTATATTGAGCAATCATAAGACATTAACCGAAAAAAAATTTGAGGGGCAAAAAGAAGTTTAGAGAGATTGGGACCAAAAACCCAAAAAATCCGAAAAATTCACGACCTCCGATATCGATGAAAATTTATATATAGAATAAGTGAAAAACTCTAAAAATTTTAGCACTAAAATTTTTTCAAAAAACTGGTCCTTTTTGGAATTAGACCAAAACTAGACTAGTTGTAATCCGTTTCTTGAAATTTTATTAGAATAAGTGAAAAATTCTAAAAATTTAAGCACTAAAATTTTTTTTTTAACTGGTCCTTTTTGGACCAGTTTGGAATTACACCAAAACTAGACTAGTTGTAATCAGTTTCTTGAAAAAATTATTAGAATAAGTGAAAAATTCTAAGAATTTAAGCACTAAAATTTTTTCAAAAAACTGGTCCTTTTTGGACTAGTTCAGAACTAGACCAAAACTCGACTAGTTGTAATCCGTTTCATGAAAAATTTATTAGAATAAGTGAAAATTTCTTCGAATTTTGGCACCAAAGATTTATAAAAAAACTGATAGCAATTAGTCTAGTTTGGGTCTAATTCCAAAATATTCCAAAAAGGAATAGTTGTAATCATTTTTTTTGGATTCGCTCATGATCCTCCTGAGGTGTGGGTATGTGATCTCAGTAGCCTAAAAAATATACCTCGGTATAAGGGCGAATTTTTTTTTTGTATGCGTGATAGTCGGAGGGCGGTATATTTATAGTCCTTCTTTCCCTTTAATTTTATTTTCCTTTCACCATTTTCTTTCTACCAATTGAACCCTACGATCGGCATGATTTCTTTTGCTTAAGGCTTGAGTATTGGTAGGCGGATGGCAAGGCCCCACGCCAACGGCGAGTCTAATCGGAGCTGATGCCACCATGCCGAGCCGCTATCCCGAAAACATAACCAGACGCTAGAATATTAACAAAGTTTAGTGGCTCTCAAATCTTTTGCTTCTTGAGACTCCAACAAACTGCTGCTATTGATACGCCCCTATTGAAAGGTGAAACTTTTTTCTAAAAGCACTTAAACTTATTGGCCCATTTGCTACTGTTCCGGTTAAATTTTTTCGTTCCGAAAAACAAAAAATTTGTATGAAAATTTTGACATTTTGAGAGGATATCATAACGAAAAACTTTAACCGGAACAGTAGCAAATGGGCCATTGACTTATGTTTTTGATTTATTTTTATTCTTCTTCACGGTTTTCACGACTTTCGACTGACTTCTTGCCCGCCAAAAGGGGATCATCTTATTTGAATCCCGTAAGAAATTTTCTCAAATACCCAAAACGCGTCATCGATGATAGCCAAATTAACCGATTCGACAGGCCAGCCTTCGCAGTGTAATTGCCTCGGAAATCTTCTGACAAAGTTTTTATCGTTCATTCGCTTCTTAAGCTGCGGCTTCCGCTGCCCTTGCTGAAGTGGTTGATTGATTGATTGATTGGTAATTTCGTTAAAAGCTTAAATTCCTATCCGCTTGCTATCTTTACATGACAGTTAAAAGCGGTTGCAATTTGTATTAGCACCATTTATTTTTTTTTTTTGCATGATTGGAAAGTTTAAGACTATTTTTTATTACATTATTATGAAATAAAACTCGAAATAATTTTCGGCTATTCGTAATGATCCGACGTTAAGGCCTCAATACATTGCCTTATCGAATAATAATGTTCGTTATGGTTAATTGACTTTTAACAATAAAATATTCTCTCTGTGCGCGATAAAAGAAAAATGGCGAACACCTGTTGCAAGTCGGTTTTGAAATTCGCACGAACAAGCAACAGCATCAAAAAAAACAAGTAAGGGTGTTATAGTCAGGCGAGCCTGACAATAGAATACCCGACACAGACATACATGTTTAAATAGTTTTTCATATTAAGAGTTATTTAAAGCCATAAGGGGCCCGATTTACTGACTTTTGTTAAATTTCTTTATGAAAACCTGCCCGCTTGCCACGCCCACTTTTCCAATTTTTGCTTAATTATAATCGGAGGCTTAAATAAACGCTCAAAATCTAAGTTACATTAAAATATATCGAAAAAGTCTGATTTTGAGGCAGTTTTTGGATTTTTGTGACAGACCCTAGTACTGGAGGTACCCCTAAAATGGACCTATCAAAGAAATTTTTGGGAAGGATGTTAATGACTACAAAGTCATCTTTTGTTCAAGTCCCATTTGAATTTCGGGTGTAGGAGACAATTTTCGAAAACCGCCCTTCTGCCACGCCCACTTTTCCAATTTTTTGGAATCATATTACTGGCCCTTAAATATGATCAAATATCAAATTTCATCAAAATATCTTGAAAAACATCGGTTTTAGAGCAGTTTGTGTGATTTTCATAACAGACCCTAGTACTGGAGGTACCCCTAAAAATGGTCCGATCGGGTCCATTCTCGAACTTGTTTTTACTCATGGCTCCGTGAGAACGCATACCCAATTTCGTCGAGATAGCTCAACTCCTTCGATAAGAAAACTGTATACAAACAGACGGACGGACAGACAGACAGACGGACATGGCTAAATCGAATCTCCTGGTGACGCTGATAATTTCTATATATATTTTGTATGGTCTATCTCGAATGGTTCTGGGTGTTACACACAACCACACAAACGCAATATACCCTCGACACAGAGTGTGTCGGGTATAAAAAGAAATCGATACTAAAAATTTTTTACAACATAAATAAATACGAAGCTTTTAAGCTGTACTTGCTTTTAATTAAGTTTTTACTTATAATTAACTCTATACTCCTTAGAGGAACGTAGCAACAATCAATCAACAATCGATTTGAGTCGTAGAATGAGTTGACATACCAATTGATTACATTCAGTGTATGGCATCAACATACTCATAGGCTAAACCATAGATGATTTTCACACTTATTCCAAAGGATCTTAATCTTCCGAGAAATAACACCTAATTGGGGGATTTTTTAGACGAAGCTTAGACCAAATTTTGGTATCCAACAAGCCATCACCAAGTTAGTTCTCATAGTTATAAAGGAAAATGTGGAGAACTTTCCTGCAGTCAGTAGGCTGCCATCGAAATATGTGACCTGAAATTACGCCAGTCTTTGAAGACTAACCATTTTACTAGTCACAACAATGTAGAATAATACACTGAGCGAACTTTTCCATGAATTTTTTTTTAAATGCCCAAAATCCAACATTGCGAGAGCCCCATGCGAGAGCCCCATGCGAGTGCGCGAGACAAGACGTCTCGCCTCGTAGCGAGAAAATTTTGAAAAATTGAATATTTCTCGTTGCGAGGCAATTTGGTAGGTTAATGATGTAGCTATTTTTTGAGTACTCGCTATTGGGTACTCGTTTAAACTAATAAAACAAAAACTGTTCAATGTTCCGTGAAAAAGAGCTTTTAAAATATTTCGCGAGCTTTGGTTCATTTTGAAAATTTTTTGAAAATTTTGAATTAAATTTAAGCTCAAGTGATAACGTATAATTTTTATGAGTACTCGGTACTCGTTATATTGGTACTTGGTTCAAATATTGCATTACTAGAAGCGAAATTATGCTTTCATTTGCGTGACGCAAAACTCTCATTGGAGATTGAAATGCGTCACGCAAAACATTTTCGTGACGTCGCGCACTCTCGCATCGGGCTCTCGCAATGTTGGATTTTTGGCTTTATTCACAGTCCTTTTGATTTTCGAGCAGAACGAAAATTTCAAAAGAAAAATTGTTGAGTCAACACTATTTTGGGTTGATTTAAAAGGAAATATGTTTAATTACATTTCCTTTCGTTCGGTATAATTCTCATTTGGTTTATAAAATAGGACATATAAGATATTTATTCATCTTAGAACTTTTTAAGCATTGCGAAAGCAGTCACGACAATGGAGTGACGAAATCGGATGAATTGTGTCCGTCGTTAGATCAACAATTTGAATTTAAATCCATTTTTGAAAATTATCATGTCAATTCGACCTGAAATATGGTTGATTCAAAAGGAAGAATCTTTATTTTTTCCAACAAGAAAAATTGTTTAAATTAAAAATATTCCTTGTTGAAGCCATTTTGTATGTTTTTCCTTTTGATTTAACCAGTTTTCTGGTTGATTTTTTTCTCTGTGTAGACAGGCCATACTCCTAATAAAATTGAAGTGAAAATCTTTAAAATTATTGTGGTTAGGCCCATGCAAAATATTTTCCCTCCAACAATTAGCCCAACCCAAAGAAATCCTGAAAGGATCTGTTATCAATATTTTTCCAATCTCTTCCCCAGCGGTGCCATTTACTAACTCTGAAATTTAAACGCTTCGGCCCTCAAGATGCATTGATGTGGTACTGCTTTTCATGTTATTCGTGTCATTGAAGGTCACAACTTTTCTCCTTTGTGACACGCAATCCAAAAAAAAAAAACAAGTCTACAAAATGTTTAATTCAGATTTTTCCTTGGAACTATGCAGATCAAACAAACTGGCTGCAATTTAAGGCAATCGTCAAATTGATACGCTTTATCGCAATAACCTTCCATCGCCTCCAGAAATCAGTGTCGAAAAAACACAAAAATCTTGTCTTTCAATCAGCTCAAATCTTTACACCTCAAGGATCGCGCGCGGTAAGCGATGAGAGAAGTTTATGTGAATTCGTTTTTAATTAAACTCGGTATAAAGCTACTTTATTACATCTGTCAAGAAAATCAGTGTTCGTCGGTCTCTCGGTAGGCATCTTTGAAATTCAATTTCATGATCTCATACCGTACCATGATCGCAACGGGTGACTTCAAGAGGCTTTTTGCGAGTCCGCTCATGACAACGCTTATTAAAAAAAAAAAAAAGGCAAGCCTTTGTCTTATGAACTTTACGATAAAAGATCTAAACTACTTTCGAAGCTAACTAGCAACAATTACACAACTAAGAGTAATAACAAATTGTCTGAACTACAGGCGTGATTAATTTGAATTGCAATTTACGTATTTATATCCATAGCCTCATAGATATATGGAGTAATTTGCACTAAAAAAAAAAATAAAAATAAAAATTATGTTAAAGTCAAAAACGAAATGCGATTGACTTTATTCTCTGAAAGTAGGTCACATTTAGACTTTGTTCGGCAAAACTAATACGAATATTAAAATTTTTAATTGCATACTAGAATTGAATCAAGACAAATGGCTTTTTTCTCTTGGCATAAATATCAAACACGTCTAACTTTATTGGATCATTTACATGGCGAATGATTAATTATAAATAATCATTGAAATTGTTTTGTCAATGTTCAAATGTTTAATCGGTCCGGCGAACTTTGTCCTTCTTTTTTGTTTTTTTTTTTTTTTTTTTTTGGGTCTAAGCATTATTAAAGTAATCGTTCAATCAAGGGATTTAAGATCTTCAAGATGATTTTCTTGAATTACAAAAAATTTTTTCTTTGGTTTGACATTACTTTTTGAACGACCCAGGTAGGAAAGCAGCAGCAGCGAAGGCGGACTACCCAATTTACTTGGTAGTCCGAATACTGAGTAACATTTCGAGAATCCATCGCAGGCCATTGGTCATACCTTCTCTTCACATTTAGAAGTGCTGCCAGGTTGAGGGATTTTTACCATTTTGATGCATTTATGGCATACTTTTTGCAATAATACAGAAGAAGGGTTTCTATTTTAGCTTTTTGTTTTGGAGTAACAATAAACTTTAGATGCATTTTTAAGTATTTTGTAGAAAATTTTCCCTCATGGATTTGAAGACTATAGCACAAAAATGGCGCAAATAGAAAAAGTGTGATGTCTTCTTTAGCAAAAATTTCAGATAAAAATTCTTTTGACATTTTAAGGTAAAACTATGCAAGTATCTATTAAAAATACACCCGATTTTAACCTCTTAGGCATTTGAGAATAAGGGGCTATCTCCAATTCTGTCAGATATGAAACTGAAATGAAAAAAAAAATTATTCAATTCTGAAGCGTTTTTATATGTGTACGCCCGTATCGCAAGGGCCCACATTGTCGATATGTAGTTAAGGGTAGTTGGCAATACAACACTAAATTATGGTCACAATGCCGCAGACCGGAGGTCTCTAAGTGGAAAATTCGATTTTTGAGAAATTTTTGAACTTATATTTTGAAAAATCAAAGTTCTGAGAAAAACGACTTTAATTATTCAGTAGTGAAATTTCGACTTATTTCAACATTGATTTTTGAGAAATAAAACGATTTTAATTTATAAAAAAAAGTTTGAATTATTTCACATTTTTTAATTTGGTTGTTCTAATTTCCTTTTTCTTCCCCGGAATCGTTTCTCAAGGCTGGCTGGTTGTTATTCTTCAAGGCTGGGTGGTTCTTTATATTTAACCTTAGAATTTCTTATGAAAAAGCAACGGAACCGAAAAAATCTTACGTCAGCTGATAGACCAGTGTTGCCACTACTTGAAAAGCCAAAAATCTCCTTTTTCAATTTTTCGAAATTTTTTCGCAAAATTGGCTGTATCTCCTAAACTGTGATCGACAACCTGCGCCCTTTCGATACGGGCGTACACATATTAAGTTTTTCATTTCTGACAGAGCTGGAAATCGCGCCTAAAAGTTAATGAAAAAATCGCTTTCAAAAAAATTGGATCTTCGAATTTCGACCTCTCTTGGATATCTAGAAGAAGTCAACAAAGTTTTTTTTCGAAACAATCATTCGTTCCGTGCAGAGAAACGTTTCTTATCTAGTATAGTCATCGATTTTCGAATGTCTCTATGGGATCCATGTGTGGAAAGTACATAAGGCAGTACTCACATCTTTTCGTGTAAAGGCGTGCTTTCTTTTTTCCAAAATTATCCGGAATGTGACAGAAATCGATATCGTCAAAAATTGATGATTTTGCAAATTTCATACAATACTCCAAAAACCGTCTCTACAGCATTTCTACTCAATTATTATATTTCGAAACTATACATACAGTCTGTCAAGAAAGTGTTTTTACATGTCAAAAAAAGTTATATGTTCTATTTTTGTTGAGCCAAAATGTTAATATCGTTAGATGTTTGCTTAATTTTTTTTATTGATTTCACATAACTACATATTTTTCTAAAGAATCGTAAAAAAAATGTGCACATTCAAAGCAAAAAAAGGAGAAAAAAAAATAGAACATATAACATTTTTGACATGTAAAAACATTTTCTTGACAGACTGTAAGTATATTCTTATCTTAAGGGGACCTTCTGGTCTAGAGCACGAAAATTTAGGGTATTTTCATGATTTTTTTTTTGGTATTAGGCCAAATAAAAAACGATTTTCTAAGTATGCAGGCTTATTATATTCTTTATTGACAAAAAATAAAAAATGTTGTTGTAATTTTTTTTTTTTTTTTTGTATTTTAAAAATGGCGTTGAAGTGGACCCTCTTTGAAAAAGTACCTCCGTGGTGTGAAAGATTTTGGCAGTTCTGGTAATCGGAAAAAAAAACAAAAATATGTTATTAATCAGAATGAATGCGGCTATGGCAGGAACTAGAATAAAAAAAATTTTTTTTTAATGACAAAATGGCGCAATTTTTTATTTCAACCATCAAAAACTCCCCTTTTTTTGACCATTTTTTTGATGAAAAAATATGAAGTTCTTGAAATAAAAATTCGATTCTAGTTCGGGCCATAGCCATTGATGTTATGAATAACATATAAAAATTCCAGACAAATCGGTTCGATGGTTTTTTTGTTTTCATTCACACCAGGTCAAAACAAAGTAGTTTTGAGATAAACGCGTTCAAAGTTGCTTTGATTAAGCGCGCTGCCTGCTGTCTCTACCTACTAAAACGGCTGTAGCAAAACAAAAATTGTCAATATCTTCACGAAACTTTGCCAGCATATTCTTAAAAGTCTATTCTTCCGAAATATATAAAAAAAAAAAATCAATTTTCAAAAAATTCTAGACCAGAAGGTTCTCTTAAAAAGAGCAAGGGAAAACTAGGTTAAAACTAAATCGTCATGACCTTTTGACCACTTGGAAATTTAGACGGTATTAAAGATTATTTCTAGCACATCTCCGTATTTATCGGTTTGAATTCTACAAACTCTCTAATCGATATTGGAATACTTCTTCAACCTTTCACGCCTTTAGAGCCTATACTCAGATACCCAGTAAATACTCTCACTTTAAAGGAAAGTAGTTAAAAAACTACCTACAACCTTGTAAGGTGAATTCACTATTCTGAAAATCCTTCAAAATATCTCAAAAAATTGCACACTTTCGAAGTCGGTGTCCTTGTTTGCCCTGAAAAGTGAGCTGCAATCTGATGTTCTGGCATTTACTATGCATAAAAAATTGACATGTTCATTTCTCTGGCGAAGTACCATCGGAAAGTCTGATGCAACCCTGTTTAATATTTTAATACCTCGATTACTTGCCAACTCAGTGCAAGCGAGTTTTCGATTTTTCTTGCTCATATGTATTTCTTATGGACATTTTACTTAATGCATTTTTCTTATGGGCATATCTTAATATGTATCTCTAAAAATTTAGGGCTCTAAAATTTTTTTTCTCTGCTTAGTGCCTTACTGCGGATTTTTATGCCACTGAATCGACCCTGGCATATATACCAGAAAATATTTTCAAGAGCATAAAGCATATCGAAGCAGTAAAAAAAAACATCAAAGAAGAGTGTCGAAGAAATAAAATAAAATGAAGATCGACTTAGGAGGTTGAATTGAAGGTTGAAATCGATAAGATCAATATCGTATAAATCGTAGGTAAATAGTCCAAAACTTTCCTATGAAAGCGATTTTTTTCTTTTTACTTTTAATTTCTGCTGTTTCAATCCATTCCATAAACAATAAATTTTTCGACATTTTATTAGTGCAAACAAAAAAGTTTCTATATCTCTATAGAGATATATTAATATTTTTTATTAATGAATATGCATACGGCCGTAAGTGGGGCTGGGTGTGTACAATGTGCATGTATACTTTTTTTTTTTTGCAGCATGGCAAAATCTAAATCACCTTAATCTGATTTGAGGCGCATGCAACTTCTCGCTGGTGTCATTTTGCAATCATTTTGACTGAAATTGCTACTGCACAGACGCGTCGAACGCGACAAACGAACAAGTTGGCTCAAGTTGAATCAAAATGAAAATGAAAATGCAAAGAAAAATGAAAATGAAAATTTGTAAATAATTTTTGATGCATGTAATGCAAGCTGCTCACTGGCAGACGGACGGACGGACGGTGGGGGAATAGACAGACAGACAAGCTCTTGGCTCTATATATCTCAATGCACAATGGCCGACTTAGTATGCCTGCCGTTGGCAATTTTCTTTAAGCACATTGTAAAAAACCGTAATTTTGTTGTATTAGTTATTGGCACTTGCCCAACCAGCACCCAGCCCCATTATCAACGGTACGAGAAAACCGAATTTCAGCCAGCAATCAGCGGAAAAACGAGCATAACCCAAGAGTTGTTATCCTTGTAGTTCAGCTGCTTAATACCGATTCAGCTTCTACTTTCAACTTTTTAGCTGCAATTAGCGACAAAATGCAATGAAACCGAATCGAAGGTAAAACAAAAAAATATACATATATATAAAGCTAAACGTTTTATTTGTATTAAAAACGAAAATTAATCAACGTTTACCAAATATAATTCATAGTCAAAACTCTTTTGGTACGAAAAAGTTCAAGAAGTCAATCGCCATGGATGGAATGGTGGCCGTAGTCATGGCAATTTCCGGTATGGACGGTTTAGCACGTTTACGCGCATTTCGAAATGCCATTTTGAATCTTTGGTCCAATGTGTGTTTAATTATCATCTCAACGGCATCAAAGTTTATTTCTTTTGAATTATGAACACACAATAATTGGGTTAATTACTCATTAATGGATGTTCGAAAAAAAAAAAGAAAGCAAAAAATTTTTCGAAGGAAGAAGGCTTGAGAAAATGCTCAGTATTCAATCACAAAACTTCGGAGTTTCAAATAAAATTTAAATTGAAAATTCATGAATATCATAATTCGTTATTTTATTTGTTTCACTCAGCATTTTTTTTTTTTTTAATTCACCTCTTAAGCAACTGCCTTAAGCATGTCATTCGCGCTCGAACTCGTTTTCGTTTTCAAAAATAAATGGCCAGTCTGCGACAATTTTTCGCTCACTGACCTTAATCAATACCGGAATCAATTGCTTTTTGCTGGTTATCTTTTTTCCAAATGCATTATTTATAGTGTTCGAAAAATAGTTTTAAATGTGTACATACATTGATCTATAGTCATATGTTCTTAATATTATGTTATACCCAGCTGGACTCTTTTTCGAGTCGCCTTTCTGATTAAATAATCATATATGCGGTTGTTTTCAAATCAGAAATAATACTTTTGTTAAGAGAAAATGGAAATATGGAATATGGTCCTATTTATATCATTTGTGAGTCGCCTACCAATAGCTTACAAAGTATACAAGATTGTAGCGAACTGCCTACCAATAGCTTACAAAGTATACAAGATTGTAGGCGAACTGCCTACCAATAGCTTACAAAGTATACAAGATTGTAGGCGAACTGCTACAAACTTACAAGTATCAGATTGAGCAACTGCTACCATAGCTTACAAAGTATACAAGATTGTAGGCGAACTGCCTACCAATAGCTTACAAAGTATACAAGATTGTAGGCGAACTGCCTACCAATAGCTTACAAAGTATACAAGATTGTAGGCGAACTGCCTACCAATAGCTTACAAAGTATACGAGATTGTAGGCGAACTGCCTACCAATAGCTTACAAAGTATACAAGATTGTAGGCGAACTGCCTACCAATAGCTTACAAAGTATACAGGATTGTAGGCGAACTGCCTACCAATAGCTTACTTTATGTGGTGGTGGTAGGCGTTCACTCTTTACAAACGGCCACGCTCGAAAAAAAGTATACTAAGATGATATATGAGGTCGTATGCATTACCGCCTACCGACCAACAAAATGTGTAACGGTTCATGTTTCTGTAGGCAGCATTTTGGCCGTTGGCATCATTTTCAAGTCTCTTACGACTCATATTTGATATCGTTTTCCAGTTTCCTTTTCCGAGGTATGTACTATATTATAATCGTTTGCTTTGCCAAAAAATTGATTGATAAATGAATAAAAAATTTTCTATTTATATTTCCAATTATATTTTTCTATGTTTACGGTTCGGCTTTTATTTCAATTTTGATTCCTGTGTGGCATTAAACTGGACTTTATTTTCGTGTTTGTCTGTGCTACTCCATTTTTGAGTAGTTTTATTTTTTACTTTCCCGCAAATGTGCTACAGAAGCAATATCCAAAACTTCGTAACGTAATTCATGCTAATATCCTAGTTACTTTTGTTCCGTGGCTTTTTTATGAGTTAATTTCCACCATTAATAGTAATCGGTATTTTCTGAAATAGGCTTTCTATTTCTTAAGATTAAAATCAGTTATTCGAACTTTTTCCTTCCTTTTCTACTTCTATTTCTATTTCTATTTTATATAAAATTCTTGTGTCGCGGTGTTTGTTACCATGGCCCTTCGAAACGGTTAAACCCTTTTTAATGAAATTTTTTTGTGCATATCGTTTAGGTCTGAGAATCAACCAAAATCTGGTTTTCATGTCCCTAAAGCTCAATATTTGTTCCCATGGAGTAATTTTTAGTTTTCTTACCCGACGTATGAGCAATGTTATTTGAAAAAAAAAACAAATTACGTATACGGCACATTAGTTTCTTCTGAGGCGGCACGAAGTTCGCCGGATCAGCTAGTGTTTCTGAGTGTAATATTCGGAAGTATATTTCTCACCGAATTGAGGATGAATTAGAATACTTCTGTGGCTAATATTCTAGAGCACACTCACTTTTATCAAGAAAAATATATTTCTAGAAAGAAAATCTGAAGTCTCACTTGGTAAAACAGCCACTAGGAAAAGTTCGAATTCGAACAACCACCCCATGAGCTCTGCAGGGCATGATAATGATGATGCCTGATAATAAATATAATGAGTTAATCAAGTGTACTGTACTGCATGAATTTGTTCGCATTTAACATGCAAAATATTTGCAATTAAAACCAATAATAATAATAATAACAATAATTCTTACTATAACCTTAAAACACCAACCTATTTCCCCTTGCGTTGGTCATCTTCATATCGCGTGCTATTTAATTATTCTCATTGTTTAAAATAAAATTCATTATTTTTTTCCACAAAATAAAACAGTGAACACGCTCATGAATGAACAGTAGCCGTATGTGACACTTCCACTTTGAAGGGCTCGATTTCCATCGAAAATCTTGCGAGCTTTGTTCATTTTGGGAAGGTTTCACTGTGCCATAGCTTTGAATAATTATTAATAATTATAATTAATAAAAATAAATGAAAATAAATTTAAAACAAATTAATATAAAAAATATAAAAAATAAATATTATAAATTGAAAATGCATTTTAATTGTTTTAAGAAAATAAAAATCAAATAAAACAAGCTCTCACGAACATCATGAATTAATGTAATGAATTCAGAATACGTCAAATTAATAAGTAAACTTGTAAATTCCGATTTATCACAGAACAAATTCCGAATATTTCAAACAAAGAATTCAAACAAAGTCCAAAATCATCGGCCACTGTTTACCGTAACCGAAGCTACCAACCAAACGACTAAGCAAAGAAGATTTTATTGTAAATATTTTGAGTGGAATGCGGAAGATCAGAGATTTTCATTGAAAATCGATTAAAATCGTTTATGATGTAACAAATTTCATATGATGACCTAAGCAGATTCACCAAAGGCCATAGGATTTTTTGGAAGAAATCCTTAAAATAATCATTATGAATGCTTCTTCTGATTTTATGAATCTCATTTTCCCTGCAGATGCAAATGCTGTTATCTTTTCATCTGACACTGGAGATCCATACTCGCTGCAATAAGGAAGTGTGTTTCATATCTTTATGAAAAGATTATTGTAAAAAAAAAAAAATCATTGAGGAGTGGAAAGCTTTTTTTTTTTTTATTCCAAAAGCCAATGTTACATCTTTTTAGTTGTCGTGACAAACGTAAGCGGAAAACTGGTCCTGGGCATTCGAGTACGAAATGTAATGGTTGTAGCTTCCTTTCAACATACACTCAAAATGATTGGTGTGTTAAGTTTAGAGAGTTCTCTAAAATAAGCCACATGCCAACACATATCATTAAAGAATAAAATTTTTCAACTTCTCCGATTCGGGCCACTCCCAAAACCCCTTCATCTTTAAAAAGGCGAATAAAACGAAGTCAACACAAAAAAAAATTTTCAAATATTTCTTGTGAAAAATCATGAAGGCCCACTCATCTAAAATGATAAGTTACTTAAAAGCAACTCAAAAAACCAATTGTAGCTCCACTTATCCTCAAGACAAGGAGCATGTTGAAAAGAAGTAAAAAAAAAAACATTAATTTTGGTCGAAACCGTGTCAGCAGTGTCAATCGAAACTGGACACAAAAGAGCCTTTTACTTTGCCCACTCACACAATTTAAACGAGCTTGAATATCTTGTCTCGCCCATTACGTTATCGGAACTGGTTTCCGACGCTATCAAAATTCAACTCAAAATCACTTTCAGTTTCATTTGAGCCAAGTTTGAAGCCTTCTCTTGGATCGGTATCTTTTTTTTTTATTCAAAAATATTTAGTAGGTATTTCAGGTTTAAGCTTTAAAAGCAAAATTGCTCAATAAGCTTAGACTCTCTTAAATCTCAAGTTGTAATGCTCTTTGAGCACATTTTCTCGGAGGTGCAGGTGCTTCGAGTGACGCCTTTGAGATTGGTCTCGCTTGGCTTACGACTTTCGCACCTTGACTGGGCTTTCTGGCTCAACCGAAAAGTTTATTTTAATTTTTTTTTTATATTTTATTTTGTTTCACGGAGGCTCTAGGCCCAGGTAGGTAAGTGTGGTGAGGTAAGTTCAGCTTTGGCAAAAAGGCGGAGATGTTTCGAGCTTTAGTTAGTTGTTATGTGATAAAAATTCGTTAGTAATCAATTGCAAGTCCGACTGCCAAGACACACGGAAGAGTCAGAGCGCGTCGTTTGTGTTGTATTGTATTTTTTTTTTTTTGCTTTATTTCTCACACGCTTTTTCATTTCCAAAAAAAAAAAAAAAAAAAATACAAAAATCCGATGTGATTGTTTTAAATAAAGCTGTACTTTACTTAAAAATATATTCATACATATATAAGTTTATATATTTATTTATATATATTTGAGGAAGCCGCCATTATTGAGGACTTCGGTACACATCATAATCATCATTTTATTAAATTTTTAATTTAATTTCGAAAATCATTTGAATTTCTTTGCTGCCGAAAACGCCAAAAACTTTGATCGTACGTGTTGCATACAACGAATCTAATTTGGCTCAAACACTTCTTCTTCTTCTTTTTCTTCTTCGTTGTTTATCGATTTTGTTTTTTTGTTTTTGAACGTTTCACTTTTGTGTAAAATCTATGGACTCAGTTTTCCCACCAAGTGCTGTGCTTGAATTCGTTATTGTCTTTTACTGTTATTACCATTCAATAAAATAACAATTTTTTAAATCGTGTGTTGTGCAAGAATCGATTTCGAAATCAATAAAAAAAAAAAATAAATAAATATATCGCAAACCAAAGCTACAAGAAAAAAAACAAAAACACGTAAAAGCAAACATAAAACATCAAAATTGTGCAATAATAACAGAAAGAAAATTTACGGCAACTATTAAATCCGTAAAGCAATCAAAAGAAAAACGTACACATTCGATCGAAAATGTCTGAGTGAGTCTCTTTGCACTTCGGCTATTTGAAATGCGGTTACAAAGACCAGATCCAGACCCAACCCGGAAGAGAGTACATGGACGACATACTCGTATATATGCCGGCATATTTCCATAGAACTCATAAATATTCCAAGCCGCTTTTTTTGGCACATCAATGCGTGCAGCATATTCGCGATGAGGCAGAATGAGAGCTGAATTCTTAATCAAGACATCAAGACAATCAAGACTTCACTTTACCACCCTTACCCAGGGGCGGACTGGGGGTCAAAGGGCCCACTGGGCGTTTGGAAAATGGGGCCCCGTTACCTAAGAAAAAAAAACGCACTGGGGGCCCACCGGACATTTTCCCGGTTGCCCGGTCCGCCCCTGCCCTTACCTCCCTTATGTGCTTATTTTGATGAAAATAATTCCAGACTTTATGCCTTTTTTCAAAGCCAGGTGAGTCCTCGAATTTCATAGATGGATTCAATCCGAAATCGATTGCAATTTTAATGAGTAGAGAGCAGAGTTTCCCCAGCTCCATTGGACCATATCAGGTTTATACAACTGACCCTTGTTTACCTCTGTTCGGGTGCTCCCACACCTTAGGAGGAGTAGCACAATTTCTTTGGTTGATTTTCCTTTTACACGGGCGGTTCTCTCCAGACCCAGTAACGCAATCGCAACCAATGATCGTTGGACGATCTTAACGATGTTAGATTTTGCCTTAGGCTTAGCATGATGGTAAGATTGTCTGCATTTAACTAGTTCTCTTTAAGGGGCGTCTCACGCCAGGCAGAGAGAACCGTGGTTCATTTTTCTATACCCGGAAACCATGCACACTATTTTAATATCGAACCTATTTGAAACAGTAATGAAAAAGTTTCTCCTTAGGGCCGGAAACCCGTTGAGCCTCTGAAGTAAATAACATCGACTTTCTTCAAATCTACTCTCAAAACACATGTGAGAGAATAAGGGATTCCAAAGTCAACTATTAGGAGAAAAGACTACTTAGGTATACCAATACCCCATACCGTCATGTCATCAATAGTTGACCCATTAATAGACCTCCTCAGTTTTCCTAGAAATACACTCGATTCAACGAAATGGAATGCGGCGATAATCATATATTAAATAAGTGTCTATATAATTTTAATAGCCTTAACAGTTTCTTCTAAAACTATTTCGTATTTAATGCGATTTTATTCCTCGTTTATTTAAAATATTCGCATTAATCGTTTCGATCGCTGCACATTTTTCAAATGACAAAGCAATGATTTAAAGTGGGGCTAGGCAAGAGCGGCATTCATAAATATGTATCTACTTAGTTAGATAAAATGCCTTAGACTAATTTATACGGCTTACATGGCACTCCTTTCGTTATTCTATTGACATTGCTTAGAAATTGAACTTTCATCAGTTTGCATACAATATTTGATCAAAGATTTTTCAATGCAAAATCGAAAATAAACTTGAAAATATTTTTACATTTTTTTTTTCATTCAATTTTTAATTATTTATTTTTTGTATTTTTCAGTTTAATTTGAGTAGAGGAAATTTTCCCGACTATCTCATTGTCTTATTGACTTTTCGAAACTTATCGAAATCGAATGATCGTTAACAGTTCCACTGAACGCATTAATTTCGATGTTACCTCATTGACAAAGTCGTCATTACGCCGATTGGCAGTACCCAATCGACGACTGCGCAGGCGCTCGCGTTTTTATGACGACGCCAAAGCAATTTGATTTGATTTTTTTCGGTCTTCTTTCGTCGTCTCCGTCTGCTCTTGTGCGTGTATTATTATGTCATCTGCAAATTGCTTACACGCCACTTACACTTTTTAGATCCACGCTACGTTTTTACACTTTTTCTCTTCCACCTGTCACGTCGCAACTTTGTCAATTCGTCTATGCGAAACGTCATTATTGCCGCGGGTTTCGACCACAAAAAAAAATGGGGGAAAAAAGAAGAAAAGCATTTAACTTTTGTCTTGGCAATACAAAACAATTGCCATTGAGCCCGTTAACTCTTCAGCCATCGGGCTTAAGCACAAAACTTCGAGAGTTGCGTCGTCGACTCACTCTGATGTGACACATTTTGCCGGGGTTTGCCCGCTTTTTCTTCATCTCGGTTTTGAGCTAATTTTCAAAGCCATCTCATGCGCAAGCGTTTTGAGATATTTATGATATACGTACATATATCCATAAAATTTTGGGGTTTCATGGCTTAATATTAATAGGCACACGCATTTATTTTTTAAGGCATATATTATCGAACATGACGGCTTGAGTGTTCCTGAATCGATTATTTGGATCATTTTGTTATTAAGGGCTGAGATGAACGAACTGTCAAGCTATGAATCCCATTATGAATAGGGCCATTTGAAGGCTGATGGTCTGTGGCAATTTTTTTTATAGGCACCACTTGATCATTTTTTTTTTCGATTTCGTAAAAATAGGGATCAGTTTTTATTCTTTCGGAAAGCCTACTCAGCCCTCCATGCCATGAACTTTTAATCGTCTGTTATAAAACCATTCCAAGTCAGTCTTGAGCTGCGCGGAAAATTTTAACCTTTTAGGCTCAGAGTCTCCAAACTTTTTGAAGGTTAAAACTTTCAAATGATAGTCTTCAGGAGAAAATTTTTGAAAAGTTCGACGATAGCAAATATTTTTGCTTGAGTTAATCTGGCATAAATACTAAAATAAAGAAAGGTTTTAAAAGCTCTTAAGTCGAGTTGAAGACTACGAATTTTGCATAGAGTAATAAAAATCCTACTTAAAGGATGAAAAAATGTTCAAATACGATCCACCTTTTTTACTTCTGAGCCTTGTTATTGGTCGGCTTCCGTGGCGTAATTTGGTTGAGATGCCAACTTATGATACGAGAGGCTCTTGGTTCAACTCTCAGCTTGGGCGTTGATGTTAGTTGCGTCTTATTTTCTGTTCTTCTTTGATATCCCATTTTCTCATGGTTTCTCAAAGGGCTCATGTGAGGCATAAGTGTGTCACCCTTGGTGGCAGTTCCAACGTGAACCAATCAAGTCGAAATTCAACGGCTACGGGACCAGAATTTAGCAAAAAGAACAATCCACTTCCAACAATATCAATGAGGTTTAAAAGCTTAATGGGTAATCAACAACCATTTTTGGTAATACCTAACACTTACAAAAAACACAAAATATAGCACAACGTCCGAACCATAACCATAATAGGCTATCAATTTGACGTAAAACCAACTTCATTCAACCGTTAACCAACAATAAGGTTGCACAAATAGTACCAGACACAAATCGAAATTTAAATTCAGCAACAACTCAAATTCAATAACCAATCGAATAAAATTAGAATTTAGAACTGCACCCCAAAGATTCAATCAAGAAAAGCTAAAGCTTCAATCCATTCAAAGGAACGTTAATTTGCCGCCCAACCAAATAACCTAACTCGAGAAAGCGAACCAAATTCCCAAGTTCACCAACAAAGTTAAAAATTGAGCCCCATACACCAAATGAATCTAATCATAAAGAACTAATCCAACTGTTCACCAAGCAAAGTAGAATTTTATTTCAACACTAACCACCATAAGCACAAACTTGCCCAAACACATCAAATGCAGACCAACCACTACCTAACCAACTAAGCATGCAACCAACCTATTAACCAACTAAACACAACCTTACCAACCACACAACAACCTATTTCATCTTCTACACCCAACCAACTCAAACCATACAATCATACTCACAAAAAAATTCAATCAAAACGCGCTAAAACCAATTTACCAAAAATTTGGCAGACTTAATATTCATACTAAAGACGCTAAAATGTTACCAATTACATTGTAAACCTAATCAACGAAAAACAAATTTTACCAACAAAGTCAACCTTAAACAATTAATCAAACGTAAATAACTTCATTAAAACCTTAGAATCAATTTTTCGCTCAAAGACTAAAAAGTTATCGACTCGAAAACTAAAATCAACTCGAAAACTATTTTTACTAAAGCATCTTGAATGACCAATAAAATTACTGCATATACCGTAAATTCAAATCAATTTCGTATGCTCTTTGAAAATAAAAATATCTAATACGAAGAATATAGAAAATACATAAAATTATCGAAAAACGCTTTGGCCTTGATTTGTGTTTTCTTTCAACTTTACTTCCTAGTCATAAAAGCCAGTCTCCGAGTTTATTTTACGCTCGCAACAAAGTCATTTTTAAGGCCCTACAACGCCCATATTTAAGCTTATCCTGAGTGTGCTTAAAATTAATTTCAAAAAAAAAAAAATTAAACTTGAGAAAATCTGAATGTCTGAGAGTTGAAACCATAAACAAAGAAGAGTCATTAACCCTGAGTTGTTTACCTCAGAGCTAGTAAAAAGAAAAATATCATTTTGCAATATTCAAAAGAAAAAAGATACTATCCGATAAATGAACCAATTACTCATAAGGAAAAGAGCACGTACAAAATTAAAAAAATATAAAAAAAAAAACATTCTAAAATGAGTTTCGCGAAATTTCATATCAATGAAAATCAACCATAAAACATAATATTCAAAAAAAAAAAAAAAAGAAATAAAGACTCATATTAATATGCAAATATTATGATAAGTATGCAATGCATAATCGAATGACAATTTTGGCTCAACGATTTTCGTTCCACTTGACTTTTGAACACACTACAAAGTAGTAAACTCGTCGATCATAGCCGAAGTTCAATCTCCTACTCACTCAGATCTCAGGTCTCAGCTCTATGCATTGTGATTCGTTTAGTTATTCGATGACCTACAACAGTTTTCTCGTTGACATTCATGACATATTCAATATACATGGATAATTTGGTCAACAAACACACGCACACATACACACATGCGTACACACACACCCATAAGAAACATGGCTTCAATTGACTGCTACTTTAATGGCTCCGACGACCTTGACGAATCGAAGAAAAAAAATCGATTTTAAAAAATTTTTAAATCACTTAAATAGAAAATAAAATTCATAGAAGACCAAAGAAAACGAAATCGCAGCAAATGCATCAACTGCTGACCCTTCAAAATGAAGCTGATAAACACCTTTTAAATCTCTTATCATCACTTTCGATTTTGATGTTTTAGCATTGCGATCATATGGATCGATCGATCGATCGATCGATCATCGGACTCGTTTAGCCGCATCATGGCCGGACAAGGTCAAGCCGCGCATTATTTAAAATGAAAATTTTTAACCAGATTCTTGACATACGGCACGCTTATATAACAACGCTGGCTTCGTTTGCTTAAGGAGGCCAATGGTGGTGGTATATTTATACATATATATATCATTTATATATGCATATATTCACACATCCATACGAACGGAGATACATAGCGCGCATATACACCGAATAAATAGCAATGATATACCAACTCTCTAAAGCTGGCCTTTTATTTTCTTGTGTACTTTTAGAAACCGTTAACAGTTCGCGCTTAAAGTCGTTGAAAACACATTGTAGCGGACGTTTTATTTAAGAGAAAAATTTTCAAAAACAAAAATAAAAATATTATTTAAATACGCAAGGAAAAAAAACAGAAAGCAACAAGACAATTTCGCGAAAACAATAAGAAAAAAATAATATAAAATAAAATAAAATAAAATAAAAGGCGAAGCACAAACTCACACAGCCACGACAAAATGAAGCAAGACACTTTCATTTTCGTTTGCTGCCTATGGAGCGCAGCAGCCATTGCATTCGTATCCGCAAATCCATTGCCCGCCAGCAACCAGGAACTGGATGTGCTACAAATACCGCTAGCAAATGGAAAGGTAAGTTAATTTGCACTGCCATTCGTCGCGCTAACGACGCTGACCGATAATTATCTTCGCAATTGTTTACCCTGCGAGCACAAAAGGTACTCATTTGCACTTTTTCAGCTGCCTGACCTAGAGCTAGGTGTTGAGACTTTGGAAAAACGATAAAAATAAAAAAAATAACAGCTGATGTAGCTTTTTTTTGTTAAAAAAAAAATTGAAGAAAATTTCCTCTTATCTTTTTGCCTGCGAATTTGAGAATGAAAAGTGAAGTTTTTACACACAGTGCAAGCCCTTATGAGGAAGCGTCCAAAGACATTAGCTGATGACTTTTAACATTAATCAGTCTCTTAACAAAAAAAAAAGTAAAAGGACCCTGTGGGGGAGATCGCACTAAGGTGTTCAACATGATTCTAAACATTGTTTCAAATCTAAAATTGGTAAAGCCAAAAAGGAGCTAACTGTATGCTGCTCTAATGTGGGCTTTTTTGAAGACATTTTACTCTTATTACTGGTGCCTAAGAATGCAGGACCTTTCTCTCCAATTAACTTAAAATGAACTTAAGACTTTACAGCGGAATTCTCATATGCAGATTCGCAGGGTGATATTAGGAAATCCCTGTGGAGTTTTCATCCTACAGCCCTTTCGAAATGACAAAATTAACAAAAAACAAAAATAATAAAAATTAAAAAAAGGCACCATTGAGGAGCTCTTTCCGATTATTTCCGGAAATCAAAACTAAAACCAAATCAAAAAAAAAGGTTAACACTGTGTTCCCAAGAAATTATCTTCCGAACTCAGCGCCCTTTTCAGAAGCCGGGTCATTGTGGACTTACAAATTTATACCTTAAAGTATGCAACATATTTTTGTGATAAGGCTTAAGTTTGTCATTTTCATTGTTTTCGTTACCATTATTCCCTCACTTAGAAAATATAGCTTTGCCATTTATCCATAAAAATACCGTGTATCCCGTGCTGTAATATGGATTGACCTAAATGTAGCCTTCGGTTAGTCCTTCATGTGTACCAGTACTAGTCCCCTCATAATTACACTTCTAATGTATTCAATTGACCTTTTCAACATGGGCCTGTCATTGGAGAGGGACTAGTCCGCAAAACCGCAGTTTTTTGGGTCAATTGTTGTAATTTCGTCTGGTTTTAAGATAATCTAATAAGGAAAATAAAAAATCCAGTTTCTTAATATATTATTCTAAGTTGATGAAAGTGTCATTTACAGACCCTTACTCTTAAACCAACCCCTTTATTCCCGACCGCCGACATAGCCGAATTCGATGGAGCGTATTGCCATAATATAACCGTTAGGATTTGGACCGGTCAAAGGCCAGTCCTTCTTAGGAAATTGACCGGCTCATTACTGCAGGGTTTTGCAGGGTCATTTTGTGTTGCCTGAAAGGTACCCTTACTAATTATAACACTTTTAAAAGGGATGATTTTTGTATGTATTTCTAAATATTATAAAAAATATTTAGAAATTTTCAAAAACTTTTATTTTTTTCTATACAAAATGTGTCCCCTTTTTTTTTGGTTTGTTTCATCGCGGCGAGGAGGTCAAAAATCCTTTCGGACTGCCAGCATCCGCCCTTACTGGGTGTGTGGTGATTCCACTAAAAAAACGTCCCCCTCTTTTCTCAACGGGAGTCCTACCATGGAAATCCTTGGGGCAGTACTTCGCGGTAGGTCCTAAAATAGTTGACGCTTCCCTCATTAACCCGCGGCCGGATCTCGCTTTCATGCATTTATTTGTCAGTCTGTATGATTCGACTAAGGCAGTCCGCTAGCACCGCGACTCGGGAAAGGCGGGGCCGTCAAGCCCGTGACCCGTGCCATGGGGTCTCCCTGCCTTCAAATGTGTCCCCTTTTAAAGTGCTATAAATCAATAATGGTATCATTTAGACAAGTGGTACAAGAACAAAAAACATAGCCCTTGACATGAGGTACCACATATTAAAATTATGCATAAAGTGGCCTGGACACCCTGTATGTATTGTCATGTTTTTTGCTGTTAACCAATTGTTTTCAATCATCAATTAACTTGGCTTGATATCAGTAGATCTAATTGTACTCACAGTAGAGCTTTTTTGTCCATACAACGTTTTAGCAGGTATTTTATTACACTTACAAAAAAAAAACAGCAACTAACCGAAATTAATTTAACGTTCATTCGAGTTTCCGGTAAGCAATTCTGGTCGTTATTACTTATCTTATGCAACTTTTTGCATAACAGACAGCTGTCAAAAATGTCCAAAATGCATTAAACTTACAAGAAAGACTTAAAAGCAGTTAAGTCAAATTAAAATCCTATTAATATCTTTTGCTTCCTTCGAACGGCGGGGCATTCATAGAAGAGACTTCTTTAAGCACAATAATGTTTCAAAGTTCAAAAGGAATGAAATGAATCTGAATTCATATTCAGCAGCATGTTGCATAGCGATTGTTGCTAAGGCCATCGTCTTCATTTGAGCCGCTTTACAAGAACAATTTTCATCACAAGCTCCTTTTGCGTCACAAGACTTAAGTATTTTTCCCCATAATTTTTAACAATGAAACTGAAAGTAAAATGAAAGAAAATTTTCAATAAACATCTTTTTTAATGATTATTTTTTTTATGATTAACAAGTTACCGCATAGATTTCGCTTTTATTTTGTGTTTTTCTTTCATTTTTTTCTTTTTTCTTTTTTTTTTTGCTTTAAAACATAAGTCAAAAAACCGAAAAAATTGGCACAAAGCCGAAACCGGCTGTCATGCAACACCAACTTGGGCTGTCTTGGGTTAATGCTCAGCTTGGGCAACTGCATGGTTTAGCTTTTAACATCGAAGTGTTAGTATAACTCGCCGATGTTTTCGGTCTTTAGTAGGTGCCCCAGTGCTAGCGGACAGCCGAACGCGTGGCATAGTAAGACTGTACCAGCGAATAAGCCGACGAAAAAAAAGGCTGACTGAGGTAAAATTCCTCCTCTAAGAAACGGAATTTTGAATTTTCGGATTTCTTTCCGCTTGTGACGGGGCGCGCAGTTGTTTAATTACAACATAAATGAATGATTTGGCGTTTTTCTTTTCTTTTTTCGGCTTTAAGTTCCTCCAAACGGACTGATACTAAGATTTTTCTTTAATTTTTTTAACAACTTTATTTTATAACGTACATTCGACCATTCATCGATGTGATTTTGTGTCCTTTGAATGGCCTCCAAGTGGAAATATTTTTGGAGTATTTTTTTTATATCGATTTTTTGTGTGCGCTTTCAATAATTCAAATTAATGCAAATCAAAGCAAGCTCTACGATTAAAAGCTTTGAATAATTTCGCTAAGAACAAAAAAATTCAAAAAAAAATTAACACAACAAGTAATTCACAAATAGGTATGTGCACAAGTATTTATTTTAAATCCCTTCAAAATACCAAAATCCATACACTGAATGGGAAAATATGAATCAATTGAAAAGCCGCAATAAAGCTAAAAAAAAAAATAAAAAATAATGGTATATATAAAAACCCCTTTTCAATGTAGAATGAAAGCGGCGTATTAATGCATTAACACTTTATAATTACAAATAACAATTAAATGAAATTTTTAAATGAAGCACTTCCACGAACATTCACATTTTTACAAACATATTACCTGAAATAATTCGCTTATGGAATTCGAATTTCCAACTAGCATTGAAACAAATTATTCCGAAAAGCAGAGCGATTTTCGACAACATACCTACATTGCAATGCACTGTGGTTGGAAAAAGTGAAATTGCAACTAAAATTTCAATTTTTTTTTTTTATTTTCGAGAGGATGTTCTTTTGTCCTTAGGATCTTTTATTTAAAAATTGTATTGAATCACTATAATATTTTTTAAAAGGTCAATTTATAAAGTCTTTCCCGACATTCTCGGAAAAAAAGTGACAAATGACAATACAGTAGTTTCGCTATATAAGAAACTCGTATATAAGAAAAACCCGCTTTTAAGAAACGGAATCTCAGGGCACCAAGTCCATTTATATTAAGCTCTGTACAAAAATGTTTGTGTATAAGAAACTCGTATATATGAAAAACCCGCCTTTAAGAAACTGTTTACGAAAACCAAAAACTATTTTTGTATGGAAAAAATTTTTGTATAAGAAACTTGGATTTTATCAATAATTTAACACCCCTATTTTCAAATATCGGTAGTTTATGTAAGAAAAAATTTTCTTATAAACGGTTTTTTTTTAAGAAAGAATTTATCTTATAAACGGGTTCTTATATAGGAAAAACCGGATATAAGAATGAAATTTCTTGGCAAAATCGACTTTCTTATAAAGCGAAACTACTGTAATGACTTCAATTAAATTTCGGAATCATTTTTCTGATCCTCACATTTCCTTCTTATTTCGGACTCATTTCAGCCGCTTAAAACGTTTGCTTATATAAACCTACATATCATCACATTGAGGCCTTTTATACTTATGTCAATTCTAGAGCTTTTTGCAGCAATATCGTGTAACTATTCGGTAAAAAGTAAGCGTATTGACTCTAGTACAAGTATATTCTAATAAAGTCTAACGATTACTCGATGTAGTAATCGATACGTCTAGAAGTATCTCGATACTAGAACTTTTTTTGCACTCATGCCAGCTGATGGTTGCCGGAGTAATAAAGTACTACTATAATGGGTCCAAAAAACAGTATGGTAGTAGAGTGAGTTGAGTTGATATTTGATTACTAAATACTGGATGAAGATTCAAAGAGCATGAGAGAGTTTTGATTACTTTTTCAACATTGAGTTATTCATGCAACGTCATTCGTTCGGGAACAATATTTGAAAAATGTATAATGAGTACTTAGTAACGAGTACTAAGCAATGATTACTTGATGCAAACTAATGAATACACTCGAGTAGTTTAAATTTCAGCGAAATAACAGCTCTAGCAAGTACTCAATCGATCGTTTTTTTGACCTGTTTTGTCCGTGGAAAGACGGATGTAACTCTAAAAGCGAATAAAAATAAGACTCTAATTGACTAACTTTAAAGGGCCTGATTCGTGAGAAATTTTCACTGTTGCTTCCCAAGACACTTAAAGCGAATACAGTTATCAACAATCTAATTAAAGTCTTACGAAGCCATTCATATCAGTTTTAACCAATCAGAAAAATTCCATTTATTCTCATGCTCAAAACTTACATTCCTATAAATTCATTTTTATTATAGCATTAAGCTTCAAATTGAAGAAAATTCTTTATTTTGCGAAAAGTAAAAAAAAAAAAAAATACTTGTTTGAAAGGAAATTTTTCCCACTGTGCAATGTTATCAAAAAATATTTGTAAAGTAATTAAAACTTTATTTAAATTCATAGCTATGCTCAGTGTTAATTGATTTGTGATTACAAAGCCTTCCAAATTAAATGGAATTTACAAGTTAAATGGAGAATTCCATTTAAATGCCGATTTTGGCCTATCTTTGTGGCCGCATAAAATCTCACCAAAGAATTTTAAATACATACCTGCCTACATTTTCAACCATTTTGTATTGATCAAAGTTAAAACAATGAGGAATTTATTATTTAAAGAGAAGCTTTAGTCAACGATACAGTTTTATTTTTGAACATTAATCAATGAAAATAACTCCAAAGATGATTGATCGATTAAGCTAACAGAAGCTTATGCCAAAAATAAAAATTCAAAGGGATTTTTTTTCAATGAAAAAATGTGAAAGTGATAAGATTTTGACAAAAGATCCTTTAAGCACTCTTATTAGCATATTGGCATTGATCCTTTAAAAATCACACAATATTCCTCGGATATATGCACATCGGATATAGACATTTCCCGCTTCAAAGCTTCGAAATTTGTCTCTTCGTCATCCTTCAATCCAATGAATTCGTTCCCCGCTTTTTGATGGTCCCTATATCCGGGGAATACTGTTATACCTACATTTTTCCCCCATACGGGGCCGTCCATTAATGCTCGCTTACATGGTCCCTTACGTAATTAATGGACAGAGCCCCTATGCCGCATGAAGATTAGAAGACTTTCGTGGAGGCAGCTCATAATTTGTTAGTGAGAAGGAAAGCATCGGTCGCATACTCTTGTATGTTTCTCACCCATAAACTAGTTACGAGTGTCCGCCGAAATAGTCTGCCAATACAGATACGGATTTTCTGAGCAAAATGTTAATCTGCAATAGAATGACATAGAAATTAATTTGTCCGAATAATCAGAGCCACCAAAAGTCTATAAACACAACCTGAGAATCAAGTTGAGTCGATATCTTTGATTTGTTTTTTTTTTTTTTTTGCTCAATAGGCACTAACCTCATGAAAAATCGGTGATTTAGCCACTCACAGAACTTAATGCCCATGAAAAATTGCCTAAGCCGAAAGAGTTGAAAAAATTGTCTGCCCCAAACATCAACTTATTCGATTGGGTTAGTAATAATAAACTAGTTATTTGCACAAATAAACACAGACGCATGCGCAAAATTGTGATGTAACCGGGCTTGTTGTGGCACAACTATTGCATGCCAACTGTTAACATGCAAAATCGAGACCGAACTGTACGACATCGTGGCAAATGGAGAAAAATTATTTACTTCCATGCTTTGTCTCATGCGTTGTAAAACATGATTTTGACTAACAATGCAATTATTTTGTTGAATATATTATTATTCAGTGGCATGCGGCAGTTCGTAATTGCATTTCTTGTTTCAAATGAATTGCATTTGTATGTTAATATTCAGAAATTTTCAGCGCAAGGACGTAGCCGGAATTTCATGCAAAACTGAAACGAAATTTCAAATAAATTGTTTTTTTTTTGGCAAAAAATATATTTTTGATTTTTAAATTCCTAATTGAAAAGGCAGATAATTTCATTAATATCCTCATGCCTACGCATTTTTTGGCATTCATATTGCAACACCAGGCTAACAGATTTCTAAGAATTCGTACAAGTTGCCCAACAAAAAATATAAATTAAAGTCACATTCTGACATTCTTTGATTCTTTAATTTATATTTATCCAATCAACAACAAAAAAACCAAAAATGAAAAAACAAGCAGCAACGGAAATTCAATCGGGAAAGAGGCAATTTTCTGCAATTAACAATTTTTATGAAATAATTTGCTCTTTATGACATATAATTACATAATTAAACACAGCACTGTGTACTCCTTGTCATAATCGACACACGATTTTCCTTAAGTCACTCATAGGTGCTTAATGTCCATATGCGATTATCTACCAAAGCAATTTAGCAATACTTTTTCCCCTTTTTTCTCAGCACACTGACCGAGTGACAGATACTCTCCATCATACTCCATCGAGCTATCCATTTTAGTCCGTGTAACTCAACAGCATTGAAACATAAAAATATTTTTTTTTTTAAAACTTCATTATTAAAATTTTCAAAGAAACTCGTTTAGCAACTTACTTTTCATGCTCATTTGGGTGTTAAAGCCCAAATATCGAGTTGCAACAGCTGGGCTCAATATAATAGGAGCATAAAAAAAAACCTATAAATAAAGAAGAAGAAAAAACATTAATAAAAATTCGTTAATATTAATAAAATTGATTTTTATTTTTGAGCTGGCAGTTTTGCTCTATTTTGGGGGTTTTTTTGCTTCCCCCAGCACCCTATAATTTATCGAATGCAGTCGTCCGTCGCAGCATCAAGCCGATATTGATAGTTTTTTGCAGCAACTCTGAATATTCGTTTATTAAATTTTTTTTTATTAAATTAAATAATAAAGCTTTTCATTTCCTCAATTTGAATTTCAAAGACTTTTTTAGCGCATCAAAAATTTGAACCTTCAAAAAAAATGAAGGCAAGGCAAAAGACATCATCGATTTTGCAGGGCAAATTTTTTCTCTTTTAACTTTGACTTCAGAAAAAATTTAACGAATATCAATTTGGTTTGATTATTTTCATAATTAATCATTCAATATGATATGAGCGAGAGTTTTATGTGACAATAATTTTTGGTTCCATTTCCATTAATATTGTGAAACTTTCAATTATCCATGGATCAATCGCGTGATTTTTTGAGACGACCCAAAGTTGATAATTGATTTTCCTGAGCTGAGCTTTGAAGATCTCCTTTCGAAATCATGTCTTTTGAAATGCAATTTAATTTTCGCGGTCTTAATTGCGACGCATCCATAAACACGGGGATTTTATCGAAACACAAAACGACCTTCACCGACTTAAAGCGTTTTGCACTTTTAACTTTGTTAATAGGCAATAAATATTAGCAAATATGAAGCTTTAAATATCTCTCTTTTTGATGAGCAATAAACATGTTTGAGCTCATAAGAATCGATTTCGTTTTCACGATTTATGGTTGCAGTAATTTTCAAAAGATTTAAATTTACTGCAGATTATTTACAGCGAAGGTTTCCACTTCTATGTAATAAAGTCTTTGATGATTATTGTAACTATTGAAAAGATATTTCAATTATCATTTTAATTATCAATGCAATTACTGATATTTCTATTATATTTAACCACGTTTTTTTAAGGGTTTGGGTAGACGGAATTTGCAAAAAAAAAAAAAAAAATAATTTTCAAGAACAGTCTTCCGTTTGAGGTATTTTCGTCCTTCTTACTTTTGTCGTACATAGTTCAAAAACTGAGTGATATTCCCATTTTAAAGCAGTGATGGCCAGACCTATACGTAAACATTTATAATTGTGTGCGTGAATGCGCTGTCGACTTCGCTGTGAGTTCCCTGTAGGAAGTTCAACTAGTGCAGAAGTTATTCCTTCGACTACTTCTCAAAGTTCCATTGCAGTACTAACTCAATTTCTCGATAAAATATTTTTTTCCCTCGCCATACGAATGCATTTACCACGTTTTGTAAGACTTTTGTCTGAATTGCAAAAAAACAGATATTTTCAAAAAGTTCTTGAGGTATTCGTCTTCTTTTTTAGTCTACCCAGTTACAGGGAACAGGCCAATCAGAAATTTACTATACACGTGGTGTGGGGATGTCCTTGGCCATCCAAGCCTGCAATTTACATTCGCTCATTGCCACACCCTTTTATGCGCCATCACAGTATTTCCTAGGAAAAGGGCAGAAAAGGCCAGCAAGCGACGAGAAAAAAGAAATTTTTTTTGTTTTGAATTTTTATAAATTAATTTGAATTCCTTAAAAATAAATTTTAGTTTATTATATCTATTAAATTTAATACATTACTTTCTTAAATTCTCACCAATTTTGAGCGAATTTGCGCAAAGCTTGTGGAGAAGCTCGTAGCAAACGGTTTTAACAATTTCTTGGTCAAATTCATTAGTTACGTCTAATTGGAAACATTTAACGATTTTGTCCACCAATCGATATGACTTGAAAATGACCTTAAAAACAAAATAAAAACCTTACATTTAGGCAAATGTTGTTTCCAAAATACTGAACTATAACCAAAAGCAAACTAATTATAATTAAAGTAAAATTTGGAAAAATCTGCGCCGCAGGGTTGAACGAACCTCCGCACAGTTAGTTAACTACTGCTTCGTAACCTTACGGCAAATGATCAATTGTTCCTAACAACGAAACAATCTACGCGCG
The DNA here is from genome assembly GCA_020466095.1 of Chlorops oryzae. Lineage (NCBI taxonomy): Eukaryota > Metazoa > Arthropoda > Insecta > Diptera > Chloropidae > Chlorops > Chlorops oryzae. Next base: position 9,481,450 of record CM035808.1, read on the forward strand.
AAAGGGAATGAACTTGAGCCTATCTACTCTTTCAGGTTCATTGGAGGTGAAGGCTGTATTTAGGATTGACGAATTTGTTTTTCACACACAAACGCAGCACGACCGGTTTTCGCACGAATCGGTATACGCTATACGTGTGCGACTGCTGCGTCGGCAAAATTCGGTCTCTCAAGCACAAGTGCCGACACTGTTTTAAAGCTTAGATCTATTGCTTTTCAAATATACATATTATATTTTGTTATACAGGGTGTTCCGTACTAAAGTGGTTTCTTTATGGAGTTGATAGAGACAGTCATTGTGAACAAAAAATCGTATCAGAGGAGGGATCTAAATTGTTACCCCGAGAAGTTACAAGGGAAAGAAAGAATTTTCCTCAGTTATTAATGCTGCTGGTTAGTGGAGTATTAATATATAAGTGGTATATTTTATATCACACATGTAGATAATAAATAAATAAATATTAAATAATATCCCAGGAATCAGGCCAGAGATTGTCTGAAAAATATGCCGAGTCCGCGGGCGAAGTGCCGAAATTCGTATGAGCGGTTGACGAGAAATCGGAACGTTTTGTCCAATAAATTTCGGAATAATTTTCAGAAATTTCGGACTGACTTCGAAATGAAATATTACGAATTCGAATTGAAGTATTTGGCAAATTCTGAATTCAGACAATGAGCAAAAATGCCGCTTACAGTCTCAAAAAGTATTAGATTTTGCTTAGAAAGTGAGGCATAAATAATGAATAGAGTTTCAGGATTTTCCAAAACATTTATTTTAAATATCAACATTAAAATTGGAGAAAATTAAGATAATTCGAAAAATATTTGAGAAAATATTTATTCGATTTAGACCCATTTGCTACTGTTCCGGTTAAAGTTTATCGTCGCGATATCCTCTAAAAATGTTAAAATTTTCATAAAAATTTTTTTGTTTTTCGGAACGAAAACTTGAATGAGAACAGTAGCAAAAGGTCCTTAGTCTGACATCAGACATACATATCTGATATAAATGTTCGCTGGGATTGTACAGTAAGGAATTTATTTTTTGACATCTTCTTTAGCTATAAATATCCAAACTAATATAATGCAAACTTTTAACCCAAACGTCAAATAAATGAAGAAATTTTTCGGACATCAGTAGGTTTTGTTTAGATCTGGGCTGGCATCTCTTTAAATAAATATGTGCATTCAAAACAGTGCAACATTTAGTCAACGAAAGTTATAGGTCCCTCAATCAACCAAAATACGAAATTTCCTTAACCCTCTAATTCCTGGCTCCGTCTCTAGACGGACTTTTTTCGAACAAATTACCAAAAAAAAATTTAATAATTATTTCAGATTCATGTTTTTCTACCCAAAATTAGTCATATCTGAACTTTTCATTGAAAAAAAAAAATTGTGGCATTAGAGGGTTAATAGTTTCACCACCTATATCAAATCGTTAATTGTATAAAAGAAAACCAACAACAATACTGCACGAAAAATAGGTGTCAATGTCCCCTTCTTGTCTTCTGTTTTGAAAACAAAAACGTTACTTCCTCTTAAGCGTACTTCTCAACTTTGAGCATTACTGAAGGTGCAAAAAAAGACCATTAAAAAAATTTAAAAAAATTGTTTAAAAATCGTGACGCCGAAAACAATTTTCCGAAAGCCTTGCTCAACCATTGCTCATGACTTTGTGCAGTTCAAATGATCTTTTGTTGCTGGGGGTTAAAAAAAAAATTGGAATTCAATTTATTTCATACAAATACTTTTCTGTCAGTCAATTCTCAATTGTTGACTTAATTAGTTTAAATTGTGTAATAAGATCTCAGTTTATATGAGCTTAGAAATGTCAGAAAATAATTTAATTCAAAATTAATTAAGTCCAATAACACAGGTATACAAGGTTTTGGACCAGAGAAACTGGATAGCGACCCTATAGGAATTTTTCGTGCTGATTCCGAATCTGGTACCCGTTTTTCTCTATCACGTCAAGTTTTTGAGAAATCGTTAAATAACGGTTTTTGACATTTTTACCTATAGTCTATGTCAATAATGAGGTCGTAGACCCTATATGCCTTAACCGATTTCAAAGTTTTTGGTACTCATATGAAAGAGGAATGACAACGCAACATATCCTTTATACACAAATTTGGAATTGATTCAGTAACTTGGAAGCTATAGGGCAAAAAACGCGATGCTGCTTTCCAATTTTTAGCGATTTTGTTTAAAAACTTGAAATTCAAATGGTTATAATTTCCGAACCAAGGCTGGTATTCCAGGTCTTAATACTTTGAATGAAAGAACAATCAATTGAAAAAGTTTTGAGCCTAAAACAAAAAAAATCCGTTGCGTCGTTCTAATTTTATGAGGATTTTCGCTGAAAATGACAAAAACGAATTTTTTTAAATGTTGAGAAATTCTTTCAAATAAACAAATAATATCGATGTATCGATATATCAGGGTTTACAAAACATTGTTGCTTCCTTTGTCTATGGGATAGCCGCGCTACGGAGCATCACTACAAAAAAAAAATTGGCCGACTCGCTTTCAATATACGCCAGGGCAACAAAGTGTCTCCGCCATTCCACTTGTCGACCTTAACAACATTTTCCTACCTCCTTTACACATCAAGCTGGGTCTATTCAAAAATTTCGTAAAGGCGCTGCAGCGAGATGGACCAGCCTTCCAATATTTGATTAAATTTTTTCCGAAAATTTCCTATGCCAAAATTAAAGAAGGTGTTTTTATTGGACCAGACATCAGAAAAATCATGCGTGATGAACACTTTTCGAAACATCTGTCACCTATAAAGCAGCTGCTTGGTCATCATTTAAAGACGTTGTGGGAAATTTTTTGGGAAATAAAAAAAGCGACAACTACATAAAAAATAGTTGGAGGACTCTTGAAAAATTATCGAAAAATGGGAGTTCGGATGTCACTAAAAATACATTTTCTCCACTCACATTTGGATTTCTTCCCCGAAAACTTGGGCAAAACTAGCGACGAACAAGGAGAGCGCATTCACCAGGACCTACAGAGGATTGAAAAAAATTATAAGGGCTTTTGGGATGAAGGAATGTTGAGTGACTATTGCTGGTCCCTTATACGCGAAACAGATAGTAAACAATACAAAAGGCTCAGTTCAAATTCTGTTCATTTTTAAAGTTTAAATTGGTTTTGGCTTTAAAGATAGGTTTAAAATAGAATTTAAGTTTTATGTTTTTTTAAGCCAGTTTTACCAACATACACAATTCGAACTGAAATATACATATGAACGAGCGAAGAATATACCAAAAATAAAAATTCGTTTTTGTCATTTTCAGCGAAAATCCTCATAAAATTAGAACGACGCAACGGATTTTTTTTGTTTTAGGCTCAAAACTTTTTCAATTGATTGTTCTTTCATTCAAAGTATTAAGACCTGGAATACCAGCCTTGGTTCGGAAATTATAACCATTTGAATTTCAAGTTTTTAAACAAAATCGCTAAAAATTGGAAAGCAGCATCGCGTTTTTTGCCCTATAGCTTCCAAGTTACTGAATCAATTCCAAATTTGTGTACAAAGGATATGTTGCGTTGTCATTCCTCTTTCATATGAGTACCAAAAACTTTGAAATCGGTTAAGGCATATAGGGTCTACGACCTCATTATTGACATAGACTATAGGTAAAAATGTCAAAAACCGTTATTTAACGATTTCTCAAAAACTTGACGTGATAGAGAAAAAACGGGTACCAGATTCGGAATCAGCACGAAAAATTCCTCTAGGGTCGCTATCCAGTTTTTCTGGTCCAAAAGTTGGCCTTTATTTGTAAACTTGTGTAATCGAAGCTCAGTAATGAATCATTTTTTTTCTCCAAAGTATCGCAAAAAATCTCAATGTCAATGAAGAAAAAACATACATTGAAATAAGAGTAGACACCCTGCAGGAAATGACAGTAGTGAATCTATACTCTTTTTCTACTGTCCGCGTCAACAGTAGGTACTACTGACCAATTATGCCCTTCGCAATGCAAACCGCTATAGACAATTAACATTGCTTGTCATTGCAAAACCACCAATAGTGGAGACAAACAATAGACATGCTATTGACGAGGGAACCATTATGAAGGCATTTATTTTAGTACGTCAATAGCAAGAGCCAATCGTGTGCCTATGGTGGCTCAACGCGTTGAGTGCTTAGCTTGAGCTCTGAAGATCGCGGGTTCAAATCTCGCGCGAGCACTGGATTTTATTTTTTATTTTTTTGTTTATTTTTTTATTTATATACTTTTTTTAATGTAAATAAAAGTTTAAAAACCAAAAAGCTTTCAGAAAAAAAAAATGTTGGTAACAAATTAACAATTTTTTCAATCCAAGACATAATTTTTTGAAAAACTTTTATGCATATAATATGCTTTTTCATCCCTGAGCGTAGGAATTGATTTATTTTAAATTATTTTTAAATTAGTTTCCATAACAGAAATGCATTGACCTTAAGCCGGAAGAATAGATGAAGTTACTTTTATACATCCAATATTACCCGCTTTTCGCATTTTCATCCGCCTTCGCTGCGGTTTGAACCGGGAACCTTCAGACTGCTAGGGGAGAACGTATGCTCTATGCTATTGAGGCCTCCGAGATGTGTTCAGCAAATATGTTAAATCAATGAAATCTAGCTGTACAAACCTCGTTGATTGTTTCTATCGCATTCACTGCAGCAAAAGTCACAAAAATTAAATATATAGACTTCTTGTTGACATGGTCGACAGAGATGAACTATACCTATTGACTCATTGTAGACATTGGGTCATCTGCCGACAGGTTTCTGGCAGGGAATGAAGAAAAAACATACATTGTGCCCTTTTACATTAGGGCAACTATTGAAGGCAATTTTTTGGTTTATGGGGGAGACGAAGTGCGGAGGGGTAGTTTCTCTACATCCCCGCGCTTCGTCTCGCCCTAATGTAAATGGGCACATTGCAAAAAGAGTAGATAGCATCTGCCTTTTCGTCTTTCAATTCAACGGCTATATAATCGGATAATTGTGATAATCACGGCGAAAAGGGAAACATCGAAATTCGCCGCAAAAATCAGCCTCTCGGGTCAAACTTTAACACTTAAAAGACGTAATTGCGTCATTCCAATTTCCTCCTCTTTCGCAGAGTAAAAAGACAAAACGACACGTTTTTTTTTTGTTTTTATGCACATAAAAATTCAGAAACTGGGACAAGCGAATTGTTATCCAATGCCGACTTTCACTTTCAGATGACCATTAAGCATTTAAGTTAAAAGTTTAAAATAAAATTTTTGTTTTTTTTTTTTATATCACGCGCGAACCCACAAAGTCACGAAGAAATGCCTTGAAATTATTGGTGTGAATTAATCTCTTATTTCTTTACTGCTCATTCGTAAATAAAATGATAATTAAAGTAAGTATTTATTTAACCTTTCTCTTGAACAGGAAATAGACGTTTTATCAATTAGCGCCCAAGATCAAGAACAACTGATTGCCGAGCGAAACAAAAGGACTGTTGGACTGCTGAGAGAACTATTTCCCGATCTCACAAAGGTATGCGAAAAATTCATTCCATTTTCATTGCATTCAGGTCCATTAGTTCCTATCGTAAATCTCAAGCAAAATTAAATTAATCATAGTCAATTCACCGTCCGCGAATCGTCTTTATTTAACCCTTGTAGGCGAAAAATAGAGAAAAATATTTAATATAGAGAAAATTCTCAATTGTTCTCATCAAATATACTTATATATAATATATAAACTTCAGGAAATCAATCTCCAAATTGATCGATTGGTAAACACAATACTACAAAAAATAGGACCAAGTATATTAGGCACAGCATTGAATCCGACCCTATTTAATTCGCCACGAAGGACATATCCGGCAGATGCAGATGACTCCAATGAAAAAGATCTCAGAACGAATGTGAATGTTGAGAGTGTATTTGAACCAGACGAAGAATTCAGTAAAAATCAAAGCTAAATCGATTTAGAGAAAATTAAATAAAAAATATAAAAAATATAAATTTGTAAAAAACCAAAGCTAACTTCTTTAGGAGAATCCATTAATTGGCAAAAGTATGAATTGGCCGAAAATTGATTCGTTGATTATTTCATTTTGTAGAGGCACAAGCACAAAAAAAATTATTAATGCAAGACCCACTATTCAAAAAAATCCCTTTAACAAAATTTACCTTTTTCTCAAATCCCACTGGCGGGTGTATCCACGCAAAGCTAGATTAAACTTAGGCCGTTTACATATGCCATTTTATTCGCGTTTTATCAACTTTGCCCGTTTTAGCACTAAAACAACTTAGATTTTTCCCGTTTTATAGTACAAAACTAAAACGAGAAACTTTCCTGTTTTAATTTAAAACAAGTAGCTAAATAAGATAAATCCTGCTTATAACTGCTAAAAATATCGAAATCTGAGTGTCATCACTATAAAAATGCAAGACATATGGTAATTGAAATTTCTAATTTAAAAATTGTGAGGTTTGTTTCCACAACCAATGTAGAAAACGAACACAATTTCAATAATTGCTTCTTATCTAAATAACAATATTCACTCATATTTCACGTGTTAAGCAAACAAAAGATAACTACAAAATGACAAAACGACATGTGCATATGTAAACACCCCGTTTTGACTTAGTCGTTTTAGCTTAAACGAGTAGCACTAAAACGTATATGTAAATGCCCTATTAAACTAGAAAATTACTATCAATATCCTCCCACTTACGAGCTGACATTCCCTTTATCCAATGCGAAGGAAAAATGCACTAGTTCCAATTGCCTAATGTCCAAGAGTTCTCCGAATTAAAATGATAAAATTAATGAATTTCATCTCTTCAAATGCTCATCATCAGCATACATAAAAAATCACTTAACCATCGTGGGTAGTTCCATGCAATCATTCAATCACTCAATATGAAACGATGAATTGGCAAATAAACAACAATAACGGTAATCGAAATTCCATGATTGCCATCAAGTGTGTGCATGTGTGCTGTCATTAATCTCATAGCGAAAAATAATGACATTTCTTAGCCCGACGAATTCTAGCAAAAATCAAATATTTCTAGCAAATCGACTCAATTGTAAATCGTATAATTGCTCAAGTAATCAGAGCCGTAGGACCAAGTCTTTTGCCAACATTGCTAGGTAATCGACCGCCAGCACAGCCATCGTCCAATGGATTCGATGACTTCGATGATGATGACGACGATCACGACAATGACGCCGATGGTAGTGATACAAAAAACACCATAGACAGTAAAAAAAGTAATTCGAAGAAATCTTCTTCGGAGACTTCGGGTGTTATGGTTAAAATTGAATTGCCAACGTTTCCGCCTGACAACGTCGATGATGATGATGTTGATGTTGATGATGTTAATGGCACCATTTCAACAGCTGTCGATGCCCAAGTGAGTTCAACGACAAGCCAAACTACCACGTCAACTTCTTCACCAATCACTACAACGATCCCAAATCCAACAACATCCCGAATTCCCGATGAACCAATGACAACGGTTGATTCGATTCTAAGAATTAGTAAACGTGCAAAAATTTTCCCAACATTAACGAATCCAGAAACAACCACAACCACCACCACGACCAATACCTACACATCCTTTTATCCCGTTCAATACACAACGAATGTCGTACCAAATTACCCGACCACTTTAAGACCCATTTTAACAAGATCAACAAACGATGAAACAACATCAATTAATTCAAATAATTTCGTTGAGAACTCAACAGAAGAATTTGATGTTGATGATGCAGAGCTTGTTGCTATTATTAGCAATATAAATCGTTTATTAAATTCTACCAATTATTTTATTACAACCAGAGATAATTTACCATCATCATCAGCAACAACAACAACAACAACGCCTTCACCGGCAAGCACCACAGTCAAAATAACTAAACTATTTCCAATAAATTCGTAAGCATTCGGATACGGCGCTCTAAACGGCCTAGAATCTCATCATTAAAACTCTTTAAATGGATGCTGGACCTCATCGAGTAATAAATAGAAAAATAAAAATAAAATAAAAATTACTACTTATCGTTTGTTCGAGGCATTAGCAACATACATACATATATGCACAGTGATATTTTTCAAAATCACCAAGTTATAAGCACATATGCTAAAAGGTGTTCTCTTGTAGATTAGAATTTAGATTTAGACGCCAATGAATTTCTGTAGCAATCACAAATTTCATTAGCAATCGATGGAACTATGTTGCATTTTATTATGTTAGAAATTACCTACATTCGGGATGGGCAAAAAACATCGATATATCAAAACATCGAAATTTTTTTAAAAACGATATATCGAAAATTTATACTGATATTTTTGCTCGGCGATATATCGAACATCGATATACATTTCCCGACATCGAAAGCGATATTTTATATATGTCTTTAGTTGTAAACATGTATCGTATCTTATCATTCCATCTGAGAACTCGAAAACGTCCTTTTGTACACTCCAATTTTGTCTAAAATATGTACAGTGTACTCTGTTTTAAGCAGACACCTTACGGGACTGAAATATCTGTCCGCTTAACAGAGATGTTCGCTTAAAAGGAAAGTATTTGAGAAGCAGGAGCACTAGAAAATTCCTGAAATCTGTCCGTTTAGAGCTGTGTCCGCTTAGGGGGTTCTCCTTAAGCAGAAGGTACACTGTACTGTATTTTGTACAATAGTCATTTTTAATTGGTATTTATAATGTCGATATATCGAAAACTCGATATTTCTCCCCCGATAGTATCGTTTCAATTTCGATGCTTTCTAAATATATCGATACGATATATATCGATGTACTTTCCCATTTTGCCTATCCCTTTTAGCTACATTCCTACATACATTCGTCCATACTCTTCTTCGATTTAAAATAAGGCGAACACGGTGATTCATTTCAAACAACTTCCATAATCCATTGCAAAAAAAAAAAATACCTACACAAAAAAAAACACAAAACACAAATAAAAAAAAATTCTCAAAATCAAAGCGAAATTTCGAAATTCCCTAAAATTATGAAATTTTCACACAATTGGAGACTAAATCAAACGTGTGTTGTTGTAGCAAGTCGATGATCAGGTAAATAGTATCATCTCAAAATTGTTGCGTGCATTTGGACCGACTGTACTGCGCACAGCCATACAGGGTAATTCAGTGAATCGCGTTAGAAGTAATTTCGATGCCGATTTCGATGATGATGACGAGACGACGATAATAAGAGCTCATCGTCGAGTTCATCCTCGACGAGCGATAATGGAACTCGAGTTTCCATCGAGCTACCAACATTCGCACCCGACGGTGATGATGACGACAACGAAGTCGCGAGCAACGATAGCTCATCATCGACAACAACGACTGAAAGCACCAAATGTAAGTGCTGACAACAACTTTGCTACAGCAACAACATACAACAACGAATTGGCAATTTTTAACAATTTTTTTTTTCATTTTTCGTTTTTCGTTTTTATTAATTGGCAGAACTTTTTAAAAATAATTGGCAACACCAAGCAACAAATAACCATCGCAGCCGAATATCAAACACTGAAAAAAATGAAATGAAAATCCCGTCATTTGAAATAAATTTTATTTAAAAATTTAAATAAATATATTTACCATGAGATTTATTGTTAAGAATAAAAAAAAAATGAACCTATGTACACTCTGAATACATTTTTGTCTACATAAAAAAATCACATATTTTTCTTTCTCAATAACCTTTCAGTTGTACTTGTTTTAAGTCTTTAAGGGGTTTATACGAGTACTTCAATAAGCATTTTTGATTAACTTTATTGTGGATGTGTGTTTCATGTATTTTTATCCGCTCATTTCTACTATAATTGTGATGGAGCTTTCTTTCCCTTTTGCAAGGGGATATTTTTTTTTTTCATAATCAACTGTCTACTCAAGTTCAACTGTGATAATTTTCCCGGCATGTGACAAAATTTTGCCTGCTATAAACTCACCTACAATTCGATAATCCTTCCTTAAATCGAAACGCTATTTCACTAATCAACACTGGCGGTGTCTGAAACGTTTCACTGCCAAAATTTCGCAAAAAAAAGGGAACTCAAGTCTTCAAAGATCGCCTTTAGGTTCTGTTTCCTACAGTCAACCGCACAACATGTGGTAAAAATCACATAGTTTTGTGGCTCTGAAGTTAAGATCGTTACTTCAAGATCGTTACTTCAAGATCGTTACTTCAAATCGTTACTTCAAGATCGTTACTTCAAAATCGTTACTTCAAAATCGTTACTTCAAAATCGTTACTTCAAGATCGTTACTTCAAGATCGTTACTTCAAAATCGTTACTTCAAGATCTTTGCTTCAAGATCGTAACTTCAAGATCGTTACTTCAAAATCGTTACTTCATAATCGTTACTTCAAGATCTTTACTTCAAAATCGTTACTTCAAAATCGTTACTTCAAAATCGTTACTTCAAGATCGTTACTTTATAATGATTACTTCAAGATCGTTACTTCAAATCGTTACTTCAAGATCGTTACTTCAAGATCGTTATTTCAAGATCGTTACTTCAATATCGTTACTTCAAAATTGTTACTTCAAGATCGTTACTTCAAAATCGTTACTTCAAAATTGTTACTTCAAGATCTTTACTTCAAGATCGTTACTTCAAGATCGTTACTTCAAAATCGTTACTTCAAAATCGTTACTTCAAGATCGTTACTTCAAGATCGTTACTTCAAAATCGTTACTTCAAAATCGTTACTTCAAGATCGTTACTTTATAATGATTACTTCAAGATCGTTACTTCACAATCGTTACTTCAAGATCGTTACTTCATAATCGTTAAATCATGATCGGATCCGGGAAATTTGAGACTACCAAAGCATGATGTCTCAAACTACTTCTACTTATCACAAAAAGTGCTCTATCGGGTATGTGGTTATCTTCTGTTTCCCGGGGAAAGATAATTCCACTCCCAAATTGATGGGATTCATTTCCCTGCACCAAGATTGAGACGAGGTTTCAATTACTTAATTCAGAGAATTCATTTCCCAAGTGCAATGTCGAGGTGATTCAAATCAATAAGGGAATCACTTGAGTTCCGAGTATCTTTCTTCTGCTCCCAAGAGGAAAAGCTCCCACTATGCCTGAAAGGGGCTGGCAAAAATCTCCAAACATTTCCTTTCAAACAATGAAAAAGTTCAATTAAAATCGTTGTTCCTATCACAATCACATTTGGCAGTTTTTTGCGCCATATACACACATACATTTGTTTGTATATCCCCTGAATGTCTCGAAATAAAGCAAATGTTCCCTTAAATTTAATTTTGAAATATTCTAAAAACCAAAACTTGGTCTCAATTGAAATTCTTCTAAAGAATTTTTCACCTATTTTTCCCCTAAACCCTCGCAGTTTAGTAAAGAAAATTAACAGAAAATTTTCATAACTAAATCCTTTCAAAATTTTGACATCTTTTTTCAAAATTTTTAACCCCGATCGCCAATACATTTCATCGAAAATTTAAATGTTGTCATGTTAACAAAAAATGTTTGCCAAAAACTGCCCAGTGAAGCAAAAGAGTCCGCATGGCGCTCCTAAGGACTCCTTTCCGAGAGCAAATTCTCCTAAAGCGCTCCGACAGGAGTTCTAAATGAGCGTTTTTCGGGAGAAAAAAAGTATATCGAAAAAGTATACTTTTTGGGATCTCAAAATTTATCTTCCAAGATTGCTAGAATGCTCCTTAAGAGTCTAATTGGACTCTCTTTCAGATATAATTTTTTTTAAATGATTCGTTTGGTCTCCCTAAATGCTCCTAAGCGTTGTTTCTTTGAGGCTTTGGCAAAAGAACTAGGTACTTCGAAGAGCTCCGTTAGGACTCCTTTTACACTCTTTTTCGGAGCACTCCGAAAACACTTCTTCAGGGAGCTTTAAAAGGAGTCCTTTTACACTCTTTTTCGCAGCACTCCGTAAATGGTTACGTCTACAAAAAAAAACTGAAAGTTATCTTGAATACACTTAAGGATATATGTCTTTACTTTTCTCCAGTTTATAAAGAGTAACTGAAATCTATTTTTTCTGTATCCTTTTTTTTATTATTTTCCCATTAAACAAAAAAACTTATATGAACTAAGATTGGTCTTAACTTAATTTTCACATAATTTTCATGCTTTTTGTTTTCTATATTTCTCTCTCTTCTTCTTTTTTTCTTTTACTTTCATGCGCATACATGATTTGGTCTGTGACATAACCAACCAAAATTTCAATTCAATTCAATAAAAATCAAAATGAAATCATCAACAAAATCTCGAAACGACAATGAATCGAACAAAATGTATACAAAAATACATTCATACGCACGTGCATCGATCGAAATATGGCATTTGCATTTTATCAAACGAAAAACAAAATTCTTAAAAAACAAATTTCGTTCTAAAAATATAAAAAATAAAAAAACATTTACTGCATTCTAACAAAAATAAATTGACCAAAACTCCTCCCATCCAACCTGTACTTCTTATATTTTTCACTATCCTTTGGCATATGCTTCCACTATGCTATCATAATCCTATCCTCATTTATGTTACAATCACAATATATATTCCCTCGCTCCACTATTATCCTCCTTGAAATACCAAACAAAAAACACCCACCCACGCACGCACACACACGAACACACACGCACACACACACACATACAAATAACATGCAAACCATTTATGTTAAAAATATTTGCATAAAATTTACACATAAATTGTCGAACACCTTCACACCAACATATTATCCCTGCAATGAACTCCAATGTTTTTTTTTTTTTTTTTTTGTTGTTTTTTAACAATCTGTCAATCAACAATGCAATAAAATGAAATGAAATTCGCCATTGTAACTTGTAATCAAAATTCGAAATTTATTAAATTTTATATTACAATAAACTTAAACGAATGAATCAATGAAAATATAACGAAAATACATACGCGAAATCAAAAAAAAAAAAAAAAAAACTCGCCTCCAATCAGAATGGAGCCACCGATACCCAAATCGATTTGTCTGCCATCAATAAACAACTCGAAGAGACCATTCGCGTTGCACGTCAGGTGAAGGAAGCCGAAGCCGCAGCATCGCAACAGCAGCCGCCACAGCAGCAAGCACCGGCTCAACTGCCGATACCACAATCGCCGGCAAAACCGCTGCCGGAACAAACCATTCAACTCAGTTTCAGCAATGAAGTCGTCTCACCCTTGACCACAAACGACAACTCCAAAGCCATCAGCAATGATTTGCAATTGACAGAATCGAAATCACCTGCCATTGATGAATTGACATTGGACTCGAACGAGGATACGGCCGATTTAGATGACAGAAATAAAAGGTAACCTATTAATTAGCATACACAATATTATTATTATAATCGTGCATAAATATAATGCCCCATTTTCCACACATATATGTATGACAAACCCCAACCCCTTATAACATACCCAAAAACCCAAATAACCCACAAAAAAAAAAAAAACAAATGCTAATTGGCAACACTTGTCGAAATTTTGGTAACACATTTTAATCAACAACAAAAATTTCAAAAAGCAATATTTTTAAAAGGTTTTTGAGCTTCGGTGGAGCCGGTCTAACTGGCGGCGCAAGCGTTACATCGGGCAATAGTGCAGGCGGTGCGGCTCAAGGCGGTTCCGGAAATTTCTTATTCGATATCATAAGAGTGAGTAAAATGATTAGTTAATCGGCTTAGAATCAGTTAAATTGATTTTTTAAATACTAAATCAGTAATTAATGGCATGACTTTTCAATGCATATGTCCTTTGAAGATTGCATTTTAATGACCATTAAGTATCAGTGTGTTAAATGATCATTTATAAATTGCATTAGAATGACTTTTAAGTTCTAAAGTAGTCATATATGGAATGCATCTTAATCCACATTAAGTGGCCCAAATAATCATTCAAAAATTGCACCTAAATCCACATTAAGTGTCCCAAATAATCATTCAAAAATTTCACCTAAATCCACATTAAGTGTCCCAAATAATCATTCAAAAATTGCACCTAAATTCCCATTACAAAAATTCCACCTGAATCCCCATTAAGTGTCCCAAATAATCATTCAAAAATTGCACCTAAATCCACATTAAGTGTCCCAAATAATCATTCAAAAATTGCACCTAAATCCACATTAAGTGGCCCAAATAATCATTCAAAAATTCCACCTGAATCCCATTAAGTGTCCCAAATAATCATTCAAAAATTACACCTAAATCCACATTAAGTGGCCCAAATAATCATTCAAAAATTGCACCTAAATCCACATTAAGTGTCCCAAATAATCATTCAAAAATTCCACCTAAATCCCCATTAAGTGTCCCAAATAATCATTCAAAAATTCCATCTGAATGCCCATTGAGTTCTTAAATCATCATTTATAGCTTGTGTCTTAATTTATATTTAAATTCTTATTAATGATCATTTATAGGTTGTACCTAAGTTTGCATTAAATTTATAAATGATCATTAATAAATTGCATCTAAATGACCATTTAGTTCTTAGATGATCATTTTTAGATTGCATCTGAATGAATATTCAATTAATAAATGATCATTAATAGATCGCTTCTAAATGACCATTAAATTAAGAATTTCACCTTAATGGCCATTAAGCGTCATAAGTGATCATTTAAAGGCCATTTAGCTAAGTTAAATGACCCTAAACGAATGAGAATTTAGAAGTCCTTCATGTAAGCTCATCTCATTTTGAACAAATTCAAAGAGAAGAAGAACTCTAATTTGTTAATTTACAGAGGATATATGTATAAAATTTATAAGATTTGTTAAATTCAGAATTACATTGGATTTTTCGAAAGACTTTAACGCTACTTATAAATTCAAAACAGCTCTTTTCGGGGAGCGTTCAAACCCAAACTGGTGACGAGGCCGCCAACAGTGCCAACAGCGTAAGTGGTAGCACCGATACGGATCCGGACAGTGATGCAAATCGTGCCGCCGACGGTTATACGGAAGGTATTCCCGGACCAGTAACACGTTTGGTCGTGCTGGCAAATCGAGGATTAGCAAATCTAATACAAGATCTTATACTGGTGTGTACCAAATGAATTCTCCACCAAAAAAAAAACTACAACTCTTCATTTATTATTTATTCAATTCAATTCCAGCGCATTGCTGCGACAAGCGAAAAGTTCGTCAACTTCAAAGCCAAGCTCATTACGGCGCTGATTTAAGAAGCGTCGAGCCGACGGTTCTCTCCACCATTTGCCGTGCTGTTTTGTTTTTTTATTTTTTTTTTTGTTTTTCTATTTTTATTTTTTCAAATGCGGGCAAAGTATTTGCCTACAATCGAATTCAACTCATCGAAACGAAGTTTAGTCACAATCTAGACCCAAAACCGATAAAACCGCAAAAGCCGCCGACCGCTTACGACAAAAACATTGTTGGCTGATTCGTTAATTTATCTCCCTACCGATGATGATTTGGGCTTCGGCAGCGAAAAGAAAACCATAACCTCCAATCGATAAAAACACATGGAATCACATCCGATGGAATTATTATTATTATTTTTTTTTTTTCATACAAACTCAAAAAGGAAAAAGTTTTTTTGGCGCGAAATTTCTTCACAATCTTATTGTATATAAGACCGTTTTTAAAATTATATTTATTGTTAAAAGGAAGAGGATGTTAAATGGAGCTGAATGGTGATAATTTTTTTACAAATCCTATCTTTAAAAAAATCCTCATAAATTGAGAAAAAAAATTATTCTGTGCTGCAAAGTAGCTCAGTAGCCGCCTACTCGTATAATGTTACAGTACTATTTTTTAAACATTTTTTTTGAAATTGTTTTCCATTCCGATTACAACTATAACAATAATAGGCTTCCCTCTGACTTGCACACATCTCTGTTTGTTCTTTTGTTGTTGCGCTTTGTAAATATTATAATTTTTTGTATTCACGATTCATTTTTTTTTTGTTTTTTATTTTTTATTAATTTTATTTAATTTTAAATGACTGTGGTGTTCTTTTTGTAAGCAACTGGTTTTTTCTGTTTGCTTGATCATAAGAAAATAAAAAGAAAAATTCTTGAAATACCTTAAAATCCTTTAACTCGTTCCGATTTGGACTTAAAGACAAAAAGTGTCCTTCAAGTCTATTCCCTCTGCAATTGTTATATGGAAAAATGTACTACTTTCAGTCACACAGAATTTGTTTAAGTCGATTTCAGTTTCTGTTAGATTTAAGCATTGTAAATAAAAAAAAAAAAAGAAATTTTATAAGTAAAGAAAATGTGTTTTCACTTTTCATTCGAAAGGATAAAGGGACGAATTAATTTAACGGCAACAGTATTCGGGGCTGGGCAGTATTTCAATTACTTGTATTTGAAGTACATATTTGGTATTTGTACTTCAATTACTTCCTAAGAATGTAATTTATAATTGGTAATTCAAATTCCTGATGGTGAGGTATTTTTTAATTAGTATTTCAAATACTTATTGCTTTTAAATACAATTTAACATACAGGGTGTTCCGTACTAACGTGCTTTTCTTTATAGGGTTGGTAGAGGGGGTCATTGTGAACAAAAAAATCGTATGAGAGGGGGGGGTCTAAAATGTAACCCTGAGGAGTTATAGGGCCTTAAAGTTTTTAGGCAGTGAGTCGAAAAAAATAATTCTCCCACGATAATGGTTTATCGTAGGGAAAAAACTGAAATGCAGTTTGAAAGCTAATTGTATGGGCTTTTAAGAAAAATTAAGTTGCTGGTCAAAATTTGAGCCATTGAGGGAAAAATAAACGGTCAAAGTCAAAAATTCTGAAAAAATTTTCATTTTTTCGACTTTGAGAGCCATTTTGGTATGAAAAAGGTCGTATTAACACATACTTTTCTAATTTTTTTCCAAATCTACGTTAAATTTCCTTTAAAACGTTGGTACATTTGTCATACCTTGTTAGCGGTTTAACCTCAGGAAAAATAGGTTTCAAAAACAAAAACAAACTTGAACTTTTTTTATTCAATTTAATTTTATTTGTAAACAGAAGATATTTGTCGAGTGGACTGATGAGTCCACTTTTACAAAGGACGGGGTTTTTAATTTCCACAACGCACACCTTTGGTCTCAATCGAACCCGCAAGCTATGCGAGTGGGTGGGTCACAATTTAAATTTTCTGTCAATGTTTGGGCTGGTATAATTGGTTCAAATTTAATTGGTCCCCATGTATTTGACTCAAATCTGAATTCGCGGCTGTACGTTGAGTTTTTAGAAGCAAATCTACCGGAACTTCTAGAAGATGTGCCGTTGATGGTGAGGAACCAAATAATTTACCAGCATGATGGTGCTCCAGCACATTTTGGTGCAATTGTAAGGGACTTCTTAGACGAAAACTATCGAAATAGATGGATTGGAAGGAATGGTCCGGTGAAATGGCCACCACGATCACCAGACCTTACACCTTTAGATTTCTTTTTGTGGGGTCGACTGAAGGAAATCGTATATTCAGCTCCCGTTCGGTCAAGACCACATTTAATAGGCCGTATCATGGAAGCTTTCAATATTGTAAGAGAAGAATTACCAAATACAAATCTATGTCATGAAATTCTAAAAAGAGCGAACTGTTGCGTACATAGGTCCGGCCACCAATTTGAAAACGTCCTGTAAGAATAAAACAAATTTTGTTTTAAATTTATGCGAACGTTAACAGTTTACAAATAAAATTAAATTGAATAAAAAAAGTTCAAGTTTGTTTTTGTTTTTGAAACCTATTTTTCCTGAGGTTAAACCGCTAACAAGGTATGACAAATGTACCAACGTTTTAAAGGAAATTTAACGTAGATTTGGAAAAAAATTAGAAAAGTATGTGTTAATACGACCTTTTTCATACCAAAATGGCTCTCAAAGTCGAAAAAATGAAAATTTTTTCAGAATTTTTGACTTTGACCGTTTATTTTTCCCTCAATGGCTCAAATTTTGACCAGCAACTTAATTTTTCTTAAAAGCCCATACAATTAGCTTTCAAACTGCATTTCAGTTTTTTCCCTACGATAAACCATTATCGTGGGAGAATTATTTTTTTCGACTCACTGCCTAAAAACTTTAAGGCCCTATAACTCCTCAGGGTTACATTTTAGACCCCCCCCTCTCATACGATTTTTTGTTCACAATGACCCCTCTACCAACCCTATAAAGAAAAGCACGTTAGTACGGAAACACCCTGTATAATATAATACATAAATACTTGATAGTGAAAAATTCCTATACGACTAGGTTAGGTTAGGTTCGGTTAGGTTAGGTTATGTTATGTTAGCTAAGGTTAGGATAGGTTAGGTTAGGTTAGGTTAGGTTAGGTTAGGTTCGGTTCGGTTAAGTTAGGTTAGGTTCGGTTAGGTTAGGTTCGGTTAGGTTAGGTTAGGTTAGGTTAGGTTAGGTTATGTTAGGTTCGGTTAGGTAAAGTTAGGTTAGGTTCGGTTAGGTTAGGTTAGGTTAGATTACTTGGGCTGTGTTATACCGACACACTAAGACCCAAGGCCCATTTTGATACCCTATAGAGGTGAACACCTATCTCTAAATTCATTTTGAGCTAGCAATAAAGCCATCGATTTGGGTAAGATTTTGCCAGTCTAGGTCCCTTGGGTATCGCATTCAATAGCTTCCTAAATAAGAGAATATTTTCCTTGAAAACACAGGGTACTGCAGCAAAAAAGTGTTTCGGAGATTCTTCTTCCTCGTCTACTTGGCAGTATCTGAAATAAGTGGATGTCCTTCTTTGTAGTCTCGCCACATGACCGCCCACTGGACAGTGACCAGTAAAAATTCCGACTGCCGCGGATAGGCTGGACCGGGAAATCTGTACAAGTACAGTTTTAAAAAAAAAATTTTGATTTTATGGGCTTTGGTCCACAACTCTCTAAACTTCCTCTAACCCCCCAAATTTTTATTTGGGTTAATGTCTTATAATTGTTCAATACACCACTGTGGCCAATATAAGCACAACCAAAGCACTCTTTCTCTACCTACGTCCCTAACCGTAGACGACAGGTTACAGAGGTATACCTACACTTTCTTTTTCCGGAAAAATCTGAGCGGTTGTACCTCGTTGAGCTAGTTAATCTAGGATGCAATTGCCATAGATGTCCCTGTGTCCAGGAACCCAGATTATACGGATATGGTGCTCAGTCATCGCCTTTAGCGATGATAGGCATTTTAAGACCATCCTGGACCATCTAATAGACGACGAGTTCAGGGATTTGATAACTGCCTGACTGTCTGTGTACCTATAAATTAATGTTTCTTACTTAGACCACGTTATGCCTTAACCAGTCTAGTACCTTTTCTATTGCCGCAACTTCTGCTTGAAAAACGCTACAGTGATCTGGTAGACTGAAGTTTATTTCTAGATTTAGCTTTGGGCAGAAAACTCCTCCTCCAACTCGTTCCTCGAGCTTGGAGCCATCCATAACGAAATTAAGACGTCGATCGTCTTCTATGGGGGAGCTTTTTCATACCCCTCTCGTTGGTATTAACGCTCTGAAGGCTCTATCAGTATCCACTACTGAAGCACAGTAATCAGTGTTAGTGGGGATAAAGTCAAGATTTCATAGGACATGTGTCCTGTACCTCTTAGTCTTCCCTGGCCAATGCTTTCTTAAGTTTTATGTCAATTAGTATGACATTAAAGATATCACTTAGCGCTGGGGTTGGAGTTGATGACTAGAAAACGGAACTTCTGAGGTTCAAATCATACACAGGGGGATCCAAATCTAAAAATGAACATTTTAAAATAATATCTGAAATAAAAAACTCTTTAAAAAAATCTAGAAATTTATCAATTAATTTTTGTTCTTTTGAGAGCATTCCTACGTATATAAATTTCACACTGGAAATAAACAAGGGTTATTATTAACCAGACTTTAAAAGACCGGACCTAACATATTGATTGTAAAAAATTATAAATGGTCTGAAAATTATAATTTGTTAGGAATTTTTTGACCTTTTTGGACAAAAGAGGTCTCTTTTTGGACTATAAATGAAGCTCAAATTGTACTGTTGGGACCAAATTTTTGAAAGTAGTCATAATTTAAAATATGTATTTTGCAATTGGTATTTTATTTACAGCAAACCATGTACTTTGCCCAGCCCTGCCAAAAGCTTACTTTATATGGTGGTGCTAAGTGTTCATTCAATAAATAGCTTACAAAGTATACAAGATTGTAGCCGAACTGTCTACCAATAGCTTACAAAGTATACAAGATTGTAGTCTAAGTGCCTACCAATAGCTTACAAAGTATACAATATTGTAGGCGAACTGCCTACCAATAGCTTACAAAGTATACGAGATTGTAGCCGAACTGCCTTTAGCTTACTTTATGTGGTGGTGCTAGACGTTCACTCTACAAAACGGCCACGCTCGAAAAAAAAGTATACTAGGATGGTACATGAGGTCGTATGCATTACCGCCTACGGCCTACGATATGTGTCACGGTCAGTGCCGGCCACGGAAGCATGCTAGAAGCAAAAAGAGCGTAAGCACTCGTATGTGCACAAAATTGCTCTCAAATGAGAAGTAAAGCTGAGAGCCAAAATTTCGTTCAGTTGAGTGGAAAACGTCAAGCGAGACGGAGCTGCGTCGGATGAAGCTAGATGAGAACGTAAATTTTTTCAGCCTTGATACACTTTGAAGAAAATGAATTTTTTATAGTTCAGGAATTTTTTCATCGTGTTCTTAACATTCAGTTATTTTATTATATAATATATATAAATTCAGCACATCATTGATTTGTACAATAATTCTCTGCTCTGCACTGTAAATTTTCAAGATAAAAGAGCTCAAGATGAGCTGAAAAAGCTCCAAAATGAACCATCCCCGCCTCTTGGACGAGGCGTTGAGTTTTTGCGACATATCGATCCAGGGACATACCCAGTTCTAAAGAACAAAATTTTTCGGCTCTAAGAAAAATTTATGAAATTTTGTATGAAAACATCCACAACTGTTTCTCGCTGTGTAATGTGCACGCACACAAACGCAATTAGTAAATGTAGTGGTGGCCGGCACTGGTCACGGTTCATTGCTTCTGTAGGCAGCATTTTGGCCGCTGGGGTAGTTCCGCCTTTAGAACGATATTTTCTTTTCAAAATTTTTTGATGATTTATTAAAGGAACTTCCGTTTGCCTTTTCGAAATTAACCGAACATCTGTGCTAACCAGTGTACAAGAGCACTTGAAAATTTTGCCTTTTTCAAAGGACAACGAAGAAAATGACACTCTCGAATGGCACAAACAGCAATTGAACGAATAAGAGAAAAATATTAATTCTTTTAAATTAATTAATAAAAAATTCTTCAGCCAATTAATGTTATAGAGTGTGAGGCATCAAACAAACAAAGAAATAAAAAAAATGCAAATTAAAACAAATTGTGAACATTTTCGAATCTTTGTGCACAAAGTCATGGGCTCTCGAATATTTTTGTTCCCCATATAACATGCAGCAATAACACACTCTATACTCGTATGAATACATTTTTTTAATTAACTTATCAACACATTATCTGGCTTTTTAATTAAGTCCAATCAACCGTTTACACCCCATGTTATTTAAAATATCTTGCTATTGAATGACTTTCGAAGATCACAAAAAAAAATTTTTTGTTTTTTCTTAGCATTTTCATTATGTATAATTAACTCAATTGCGAGAGAACAAACCACTTAACATCCCTCAGCAGTGACCACCGAAGAAATTTTTGAAGTGCCTGCGAGTCGATGCCTGAAGTCCTCTAAACCGTACACCCAGAATGAGTGCGCGTGGACAGGCCAGGCACTCATAATGATAATGATAATAATAATGATCGCTTAAACGATCTGTTTGTTTTCCTTTTGCATTTGTTGTGCCTACTCTGCTCTTCATGGATAATTTGTCGTCTTAAATGGCTTAATACATTTTACAGGCTACTTAGCTAAACACCACACAACGGCCGCCGCCGCCGCCGACGACGATGACGATGAATCGGAAGCTGCACAATTCGTTGTAATAAGATCAACGGCAAGGCATATTTCGTTAATGAATAACTCAATATTATGAAGAACGTTTGTCCATGTCCGCTTTGCGGCTGAATGAGAGAAGAAACTCGTCATGGATTCATTTGTATAAACGATCTGAATGCGCCTGTTGGGCATGATTAATTTAGTCTGCTCGAAGTCTTCGAACAAGTTAAACGCTCATCGTGTTCCAAATTGTTTATTTTTTTTTTTTTTGTTTTTATTTTTTCTATTGTTAAGTAATTTTAATTGAAATCATTTAGAGCAGAATGTAAAAAAAAAAAGGAATTTGAAAAAAAAATTTGTTCGACAATTTCAATTAATTTAATTAAATTCGAAGGTCGTTCGGAGATTTTTAAAGTTTTAATAAATTATTATGGATATTTTTGATAACTGCCAGCGTATGGAAGAAATGTCAACGAATAATCGTGTGAGTGCCTGTGAATCGGACTCGTCGAATGGTGCGACCAAACCACGCCACGAAGTCAATGCCAGAGAGCGCTGTAGAACTCAAAGGTATGGAAGCTTTTTGCCAAAACATTTGTATCTTCTATCCAGTGGCGCGTGGCATTAGTCCGATTTTCTTAAAGTAAAATTTTTTTGGTTAAGAGTCTCGAATCCTACTACCCTACCAAATTTCATTAAGATCGGACAAAATTGCAAATTTTGGAAAGTTCAGGTGTATGGCGGTAGGCGTGGCAATGTCGATTTCCACGAAATTTTGAAATTTTCTTAATTTTTCCAAAACTATGGTGTGTGCCAAATTTCAATGTTCTACGATCACTCCTTCTAGTTTTTTCCAAAAAAATGTATGAGGCGGGACCACTGTGTGGCGTAGCGAGACATTTAGGCAACCGGGGCCACAATGCAGGAAATGCCGTTCCCTACAACCGGCCTCAATAAAAATACCTTCATAAAAATTGAAATATATAATTTGGGAAATATAATCTACCCCCCTCGTTTCGCTACTGCTTCTACCTAAAGTGTTGCAAGTTCTTCATAAAAGGGTTAAAATTTCGTTCAATCAAATTTACATGCACCCTTAAGGCAATTAATTCTAGTTCAGTCCTTAACCCTCTAATGTCACAATTTTTTTTTTTTTCATGAAAAGTTCAGATATCACTAATTTTGGGTAGAAAAACATGATTCTAAAATAATTATTCGGGTTTTTTGGTAATTTGTTCGAAAAAAGTCAGGAATTAGAGGGTTAACATGTTTGAATAGCCTTTTGTTGAGGATAAAATTGTCTACAATAGGTAGCTTCTAGGAAATTTAATCCAACTCCGTTCGGAATCACCGTTGAATAGTAAGTTCCACAATTCCATAAAAACAATTGAGTACACGCAGCTGAGGGCCTTCAAAATACAAAAAATAGTCACGATATCTAGTCTGGGAAGGCCTTAAGCCTCTCCTGGAGTAGTTTTCTACATAGACGTCTGACACAGAATGACCAGCTCGACTATAGTCAATTAAAATTATGAAAATTATTGATGAGTAGAACCCCTTTTACAGTTCCCCTAAAACGATTGGCAAAAAGTAAAGCGCCACATTTTCATTTCAAAATAATTATTAATTTTTTAATCATTTATTTTTTTCAGTGTAAATACAGCTTTCAGTACTCTGCGGACTCTAATACCAACCGAACCTTGCGATCGAAAGCTTTCGAAAATCGAAATTCTACGCTTGGCCAAAAGTTATATCTCCCATTTGGACGCGGTAATTGTTACTGGTAAGATTGATTTTAAAGTACGAAAAAAAAACTTTTACTTCACTTTTGATTTTGATTGATTAGCTTTCCTTAAAGTTTTAATATTTTTACGCCCATAAAGTCGATTATTTGTAGGAAAAAAAAGGCCTAATTGCTTTTTGGACATAAAAAGAAAAACATCAAATTATTATTAACCCCTTCAATGCCAAATTGTTATTTTATAATAACACTACTTTACAGAATTTTTTTTTCCGGCACATCTAAATGCACTTTCCTTATAGACTTTGGCCTTCTGAACACAAAAAATCATTTTAAAAATCTTTATGGAAGTGTTTTTTATATCGATTTTTAAAAAATTTTTAAGGGTGTATTCTAGCCTTTTCGAGCAGAACTTGACAAAATATCGTCCGATTTGAACAAATTATCGCTCAAATTAAAGAAAATTAACACCTCGCTTTTTTTGCATTGTTCTAAGATCGTCAAAGAAAATAATATTCTGTAGGTCTTTAACCCCAAAAAAAACAACTACATATTTTTAGAGAAAAAAAATCTATCAAATTTTTCATTTATCGGCCTCTAAGAAATCGATCGGAAGCCGAAAGTCTAAAAGAAAAGTGGATTTAGGTGGTCAGAAAAAATATCAATTTTATTTAACTTTGTAAGCTAGCTGCAAACAGTGCCTACCGCTTACAAATATACGAGACTGTAAGCGACCTGCCTAACAATGGCTAGAGGAAAGTATACGAGATTGTAGACAAACCGCTTACCAATAGCTTACAAAGTATACAAGATTGTAGACAAACCGCTTACCAATAGCTTACAAAGTATACAAGATTGTAGACAAACCGCTTACCAATAGCTTACAAAGTATACAAGATTGTAGACAAACCGCTTACCAATAGCTTACAAAGTATACAAGATTGTAGACAAACCGCTTACCAATAGCTTACAAAGTATACGAGATTGTAGACAAACCGCTTACCAATAGCTTACAAAGTATACGAGATTGTAGGCGAACTGTCTACCAATAGCTTACTTTATGTGGTGGTGGTAGGCGTTCACTCTTAAGAAACGGTCACGCTCCAACAAAAGTATACCAGGATGGTATATGAGGTCGTATGCATTAACGCCTATCGCCTACGAAATGTGTTTTCCCCCGTGTGATTTCTTATAGACCCTTTAATATTTCATCTAACCACCATCAAAAATCATGAGAGAATTATGAAAGAACCAACGTCAATTTTTGAATGGGAATTAACCATTTTCTTATATGATGGCGAAAGGGTTAAGAGAAAGTTATTCCTCCTAGCAAAAAAAAAAAAAACCAATCATTTTCCAATTTATTTTTTTTTTAGGAAACAACGAAAGGCCCTGCTCTTATTACGAGTCACAATGCTTCAATTCCGACGAAGGAGTCGCGCGACCAAATATATGCACATTTTGTGCCACAAATCATAGAAGTTAATTAATGTTAATTAAATATCAGTTGATTATGTTATAAGCGAAATTGTTATTAAAGTTAAGGTACGTGTTTCTTCATGCATAAGTATGTACGTACTAAGAATGTGAGCTACAAAAATCGCGTGCTTCAATTGAAATGTTGACTTTACGTGTAAATCATTTGAGCTCATTCCGCTTAGAATATCCTTCACTTTGGATTATTATTATATTCTTTTAAGGAGTTATTTTTTTGCTAAAATCTTATTTATATTCTGCAGTTCACGTGTACTCCAAGGCTCGAGCGGATCTGGTGGCGATATGATATCATTTTTGGATTGACGTTTCCGCCTTGCAGATGCCGAACGATCGCAGGATATGTCATCATCTTCCTTCATTTTCTCAGGATGAATTCTGAAAGTTGCGAAAAAGCAAATCGGCTTAGCATCCATTTATTAAGGCCTATATCCATATCGGACATTGTTACCTATTCCTTCGTCTTATGCGTGCACTCTTTGCTCGACGTGCAGCATCGTCCTGTTGATACTGTCGTTTCCGTAAATGAAATTGTTTAACGCTTGCGTGTACCTCCTCGACAGTTGGCATATCCACGCATTCGTCACCAACGCCACTCTCGATTTCTCTTTCGGGTTCCTGTTCGATTCGTAGCACATACTCAGCCATTGCTTCCTCGAAATTGAATACCTGAAATTCATTGCCGAATATTCGGAACACACATGATCAAATGAAGTAAAGATCAAAGAATGCTTAAAAATACCGGATCATCATCCAGAGGATCTGTTGGCAGTTGTCGTTCCCAAACCGAGCTAGGTAATTTACAGACACTTTTCAATGTTTCGTCAATTTTTTTAGCTTCACCATTCTCTGTAGGATCTTTGGAATCTTGGAATATTTGCGGTAAATTAGAAGCCAATGAAGCGGGAACATCAACTGTTGTAGTTTCATTTGAATTGTTTGTTGTTGCTGGAGTCGTTGCAACTGGTGTTGCAATCACCGTTGTCGAAGCGGTAGAAATCGGATTCCTTTTCAATGCCTCCAATAATAAATCATAGGCATTATTAGCCAATTGCTGCAAGCGAAGAAAATATTGCGGATCATAACCTTCAGGACGACATTCGGCCAGGATGATTAGCTCACGCAACGGATCACTATCCAGTGGTATTTTCTCCTTTGTCTCTTGTGCGCCACCTGTTGTTGTTGCTGTTGCTTTTGTTGTTGAACGCAGGGCTCCACTATTGCTAGCCGCCGGATCATTTGCGAATTTCAACATATCCATAGCCGAGGTCAATTCATTGGCCATTGGATTCAGATTGTATGGATCTTTTAATTTCTTTTTAAGTACTTTAATTGGACTCGATATTGATGCACGGCCCCACATTAAACGCCGCATTTCTTCACCTGTCATGCCACGCTTTTTCAAAGCGTTCAAAGTAACGCGACCAACTCGCTGAAATTTGCATACAGTCAGAGAAACCCAATTAAATTCTTCCATCGAAGGAGCATATATTATTGTATGCAGGTACGTACCTTCCAATTGGAGACAGCTCCTTTTCTTTGTTTAGCACGCGTCTTGCTCTTACTTTTAATGACCATTACGCCACGTACTTCGAATCCGGAATCATCGGCTGGACCCAATGGTATAGAATATGCTTCCAAATGACTCTTGGCATCTGTCTGGGGTACGGCTCTTTCCAAAGTAACCACGATTTTTGCCCACTGTTGGCATTCGATTGCGATATGTTGAGCCATCATTCAACAAAATCATTTGGAATTGAAATTATTTTAAACATTAGGTACTTACCTGCTTAACGAACTCCTTCTCCGACTGTTCAATGACATGAGCATACGTGTTTCCCATCATAGCAATCAACATGTTAAGTAACAAAATTGGTACGAAAATCATGAAAATTATAAAAACCGTCTTCGATAAATTCGGATACGTTGTCTGATTGAGGTCTGGATACTGTAGAATTAAAAAAAAGAACAAAAAAAATTATTGAATTTATGATGAAGGCACTATGGCACTGAAACCCAGCCAGAACTGTGTACAGGAAGTGCCCGATCACTGCCATAGTACCAATTACGAATTTTCTTCATATTAGGCTCGTTTAAAAGGTAGTTTTGTAAATTTTTCGAATATGCATACTGAACATGCTCGTTCTTGTTCCTACGGCATCTATATTATAGATTGAAGTTCGTGAGGCATTTTTCTTTAATTTAAGCCTATTTTTGTATTGGGACCCCCCTAAGGAGGGGAGATAGAGGGTGGGTATGTTTGAAGAAAATACTTGGGGTAAAAAAATAATGGGGGGTCGGTCATATATATCATCCCCCTAGGAGGGGTTTGACTGTGGTGACAGCCATTTTGTATGAAATTGTGATAAAATTAAGTTATTTTTGTATGGGTGACCCCCTAAGGAGGGGAGATAAGGGGTCAGTATATTGGGAAAAAATGTTAGGGAGACAAAGTTAATGGGGGTCGGTCAAACATTTGACTCCTCTAGGGGCACTCTGGGGCTAGTTATGACAGTGGGGGGAAAATTCATAAAAAAATTACTTTTGTATGGGAGCCCCCTTAAGGAGTGGAGATAGGGGGAAGGTATGTTTGGATAAATTGTTGGGAATAAAAAAATAATGGTAGTTGGTCTTACATTTGACCCCTCTAGGAGCGACTCTGCTTACAGTAACATCAAAAATTTGGAAAAAAAATCAAAAATTAAATTTTTCAAATGACTTGGTGCGTGACATTTTTTTTACCAAATAACCTTAAAATTAGTATTTTATGAAGTCTTTAATAAAAGTTCATCGTACTATGATACAGGAAAAGAGTTTCAAAAAAAGTCATCACCCTAATGGGCATGCTTCGTGTGTTTTCGTTGCTAAAGCACATTGCTGTATACAACGTGTACTTTTTGCCGTTCGGCTTGCTATGCACCAAGTGTGTCGTGTAGTAGGCAGTCAACTATTTCATTTTTGCCTATTAACTACTCTGTACACTGAGTTCCTTAGTAACTACAAGGCCCGGCTGGGAATATACCATGAGCTTACATTATAATCACCCAACGTTGTCATAAACAATGCCATCCAAGTGCTCGTAAAGGAATTGAACATAGTCGACTGCCGTTGCGGATGTCCCTTATATAGAAAGAAAAAAGCCTGAGAGAACCCAAAGAGAACAATCAAATAAATAATGCCAAACGTGAACATGTCACCAGTTATCATGGAGTAAATCATCGTAACAAATGGCCCAGTCAATCGTATTGCACTTGAGAGAAAAATCCAATTTCATTACGAGGCAACTTTGGAACTTCAAACTAAAGACTTACCCAGCGAAGAACATAAGCAGAAACCAACTACCAGGAACGGCAAATATTAAAATTGCTTCCTCGGTATCGGTGTCACCCATCAATCGAAACGGTATGCAGGCCAAAATTAACAAATTCGAAAAAAGAAAAATCGCCTTCGCTGGAGCGTGACCCTAAAAGTTGCAAAGGAAAAAGCAAAACGGAAATGTATTTTTAAATAATAATATTAAATCGAAATGAACCATACCAGTTGCTTGAGAAATGCTGAAAGCCCTTGGTTCTTTATTTCATCGCCTTGTTGGAAAATAACATAGCTTAGTACTCCGGCGATCGTTGCTATCTCCGCACAATATCGTAAAATGGTTTGCAAATCCAAATCATTCTCATCATCAACATGTTTTGTCGTTCCATTCGAGTTTCCTTCATCAAAAGTCTCTAGACCTTTAAGAATTTCTTCTTCGTCGTCGTCGTCATCATCTTCGTGGTTTGGCCGCAAATACACCGACATGGAAAGACATATCAGATGTATAACGAGTATGAGAAGACGTTTTAGAAATTGCCTTTGGGCAAATGTTTTCCATTTCTCTTCGAGCAAACGTTGTATGATACCGCCATCCAACATGTCCAAATGTTCTTCTTTCGTACCGTTCAGTATGATAAAAAGTGCTGAGTTCCAATCTTAAAGAACACAATGTATAAATTAAATCGAAGTCTTTGCTGTATCTTAATGTTTATTTAACACACTTGTTCGTCCATCTGGCAATAAGGTGTCCAATGCATTCAATGGGTATCCGGAGCATGTGATATTACTGTAACGCCAAAATTCACGCGACGATAGTTCCAACATTTCTCGAAAGACTTCGGCACGACCTAATTTACAGGCAAGCGTCAGTGGCGTCAGTCCGGAATCGTTAACAATTCCATTTTTAGCCGGAGTCCTTGGATGACGCAATGCATAACCGAACATGTCCTAGAAATCGTATGTATGTATATTAATTTTTATCTTTCTATGGAAAAAAAAAAATAAATAATTCCCACCAATTTATCACAGACAACTACCATATGCAAAATCATATTGCCAAAAGAGTCTTGTGCATCCGGATCGGCACCATGATCGACAAGCAAATTGTAGACACTCTCGTTTGCACAACAAGCTGCCCAGGCCAACGGATATTCGCCCATGTAGGCCAGTCCTTCATAGTCCGTGGATTTTGCTGGTCTGGCACGTTGTTGGTCTCGCGGTAAAAAGAAGCTGCCAATGGCACGTTGAGTGATATCAGCGCCAGCTTCAATCAAATCGGCCACAAGTTCATTATTGCTATAGGCTATAGCTAAATGCAAGGCACTTGCGCCCAAATACTCTTCGCCTTCGATGACATCAAGGGCTAAATTGGGAAACACTCGAAGCAGCACACGCGCAAGTTTCGTATGCTGTCTGGAATCGCAAATGATGAGAACGTGGAGCAAACTCTCACCCAAAGCGCCTCGATACTGCATTTGCCAACAAGCATTATGATCCTTCCACTTTCCTGCGAATTTTTTTAATTTTTTTCTATTTTGATTTTATCCAACAATAAGATAAACGAAATTAATTATATTACCTAAGGGATCATGAATACTCAATGATGATTCGACAGGAATGGTTACATCCTTCTGATCGCGGTATTTCCAAAGTAGGAACTCAGTGCGATTGATTATATGCCCCTTTCCATTATTGTACATAAAAATTCCGAACTGCTCTCGTATTAATTGCTCCACGGCAACCAAGCCGCCGCTATTTATTGCCTCAATTAAGTCGCCACCACGTTTATAGTCAGCGAGCTTATAAAGCAGGCAATTATTTGATGACTGCGATATAACAGCGTCCAAAATCGCGCCCGGTTCCATTTTTTGTTGTTTTTTGCGAAGACATCTTTGGAAAAAGAATTTCATTTCTCAGCCAACAACTTTGATGAATCGAAAATGAATTACGTAAAATATGTTTGATCAATAAATATTCGAAATTTGCCATTATTTCCGTTAAAAAGCTCCAAAATATGGCAGCATCAAAAAAAACCTACAATAATGCAACTCTCAGAAAATTGCCAGTATTTGTGTCCCGGATTTGTGGCGCCAATTTCCCATACGAAATGTCAATGCAACTCTGCGTTCGCAGCGGGAAAAAATTATTGGCTCCTAATGTTAAAGCTTGATTATACCGAAGCCCGGAGCTGTATAAAGCCTAGTTATAGGGGAACCCATGTTATAAGGAGCCCCGCGACGTTAAACCCATGTTATAAGGAACGCCGGGCTAACGCCGGATTTTATTGAAATAACTTTTCTGTATAGCATCAAGAACATTCTCTCATTTTAAGTTATCAAAAAAATGTTAAAAATTTTGACGGTATGTGTAAACGGGCGCATAGCCTCTTAGAGGGCAAAATTATATTGTAGAGGGAAATTGAGAAAAATTTAGAGGGAAGCCTTCCAAAAAAAACTTGGCAGCACTAGCCCACTGTCATACTTGCTTGTAAGTAGAGATGGCAAAAAAATATTTTAGATCGATTAATTAATCATATGATTAATTTACGCTATTTACACGTTAAGACATTTCGATAATGAAACAAATTTTCGTTTGCACGGGACGCAGGGGGAAGAGAGAAAAACGCTCCCATACCACATCCCCGCGCGTCCCTAGTCCACAAAAAATGTGTTTCATTATCGAAATGTCTTAATTTGAAATTTTCTGGCTGGGATGTTGCTTTTTACACAAAACATAAAAATCGAATTACGAATCTCTCGTCTGAACGGGATAAGTCACGAACGTATTTGAAGGCGAATCACGTAATTCATAGTCGAGAGTCAGACACACGAACAAATGTTCTGAAACAATTAAGTAAGTAGAAAAAGACGAGCGAAGAAAAAAGACAGTTGTTTGTTAAATGTTCTGCGCTTCCCTTTCTTTCTCATGCAATCAAATGGAATTGTTCCGAAACATGTTCGCGTGTCTGACTCTTGAGATATTGCCGTCTGAACATAGCATAACCAAATTTTCGATACAATTAAATCGTTAATTGCTTGAAATAAATCGATTTTTTCACTCTCCGCGAGTAATGCTGCCATCTCTATTTGTAAGTGCCACTTATAACTTATAACTAGTGACTTCGGTTATATTTAGCAAAGACCACCTCCAAACAGCCGTCTCGCCAAATTATTTGGCTACTAATAGCCAGCTTTCCAATTTGCTAAACCAGAAATAGCCAGTTTTCCAATTTGCTAACCAGAAATAGCCATGGGGAAAAACGAGTTATAACCTAGATTAAGCTTATAAACTAGATTTACATTTTTCACGATTTAACGCAGTCTGGCAGCACATGTTTCGCTTATAAACTAGATTTACATCTTTCACGATTTTACGCAGTCTGGCAGCACCGCGCATGTTTCGCACAATTTCTCGGAAAACAATGGTAAGTGTTTTAACTTTTTTCACAATTGCTATGTATTGCATGTTTATATGTTTTATATGAATTGGTTATGAAAATAGGCGGGAAGTTTTCTTTGCACCGAGGTGGTCGAATTCAATTTCGATTGAAAAAAAAAGTGTTTTTGTTCAAGCACGTGAGACTTCTAGACGTTTCAGCGTGGTTGCTCAAGAAATGAGTCATTCGGCTGTAGAAAGAAAGTTTGGTTATGTTGAACACAACGCTTTTTTTGAGCGCCGCCTTTTAGGGTTGCCGCATTTCGATGTTATAATGCTGTTTGTTCGTTTTGCAGGAGGTTTCACTAAATCCAGTTCGTGTGCTCAAACATGATGCTCAAGAGGAAAAGGCGGAGCTGGCTCGGCTTTCGTCTTTTATTGGAGCGATAGCGATTGGGGATCTTGTTAAGAGTACACTCGGTCCTAAAGGCATGGATAAAATTCTGGTCTCACATGGACGTTATGCTGGCAAAGTTGAGGTCACGAATGACGGTGCCACCATTTTGCGTTCCGTTGGCGTCGACAATCCGGCCGCCAAGATATTGGTGGACATGTCTCGCGTTCAGGATGAAGAAGTTGGTGATGGCACAACTTCCGTTACAGTCTTCGCTGCCGAGTTGTTGCGCGAGGCCGAGAAGCTGGTTGAACAAAAATTGCATCCACAGATCATAATTGCTGGATGGCGCATGGCAACCCAGGTAGCAAGGGAGGCCCTAACTGCAGCTTCTCAAGACAATTCTGCCGATAGTGATAAGTTCAAGGAAGATCTTATGAATATTGCACGTACAACATTGTCGTCGAAAATTCTGCATCACAACAAAGATTTCTTCTCGAATTTGGCTGTTGAGGCTGTGATGCGCCTAAAGGGATCTGGCGAATTAAGTGCTATTCAAATTATCAAAAAGACTGGCGGTACTCTGGAGGATTCATTCTTAGATGAGGGTTTCCTTTTGGACAAAAAACCTGGTGTTCATCAACCACAAAGGGTAATTTAACTATTTCTCTTAACTTATATACGTATTAATGATACTTGGTGGTTAAAATTTTCATATTTGCTATCACCGCGTCAAAGCGGCTGTGAGTTATGTGCAACTGAATCATATCACAGCCATTTTGACGAGTTTGATGGTAAATGATGCTCAACAGTTAGACAAGTTTTTAGTTTAATTTTGAAATTAATAAATCAGGGATTACATAAAATCATTTTTTAATATAGATTGAAAAGGCCAAGATCCTTATTGCCAATACTCCGATGGATACCGATAAGATTAAGGTATTTGGTAGTTCGATCAAAGTCGACTCGCTTTCAAAGATTGCCGACTTGGAAATAGCTGAGAAAGAGAAGATGAAGGAGAAGGTTCAAAAGATCTTGGCGCATAATTGCAACGTGTTCATCAATCGCCAGTTGATATATAATTATCCAGAACAGCTATTTGCCGACGCCGGCGTTATGGCAATTGAGCATGCCGATTTCGATGGTGTGGAACGCTTGGCTCTGGTCACGGGTGGTGAAATCGTATCGACCTTTGATAATCCTTCGCTCGTTAAATTAGGAGAATGTGATGTTATCGAACAAATTATGATTGGAGAGGATACACTTTTGCGTTTTAGTGGTGTGAAACTTGGTGAAGCCTGCACGATCGTTATTCGCGGTGCCACTCAACAGATTGTTGATGAAGCTGATCGTTCCCTGCATGATGCTTTGTGTGTTTTAGCTGCAACAGTTAAAGAGTCTCGCATTGTGTATGGTGGCGGTTGCTCTGAAGCACTTATGGCAACTGCGGTTCTAAAGAAGGCGGGCGAAACACCTGGAAAGGAATCTATTGCTATGGAGGCTTTTGCACGTAAGTTATTTGGTTCCTGAAGTAATGCAAACTTTTCCATTAAAAAGTTTTTTTTTTTTTATATATTAGGAGCACTCTTGGCACTGCCAACTGCGATAGCTGACAATGCTGGATATGATTCCGCCCAGCTCATTACTGAACTTCGAGCCTTACATGCACAGGGGAAATCAACTATGGGTCTTGATATGGAAAACGGAAAAATTGGTGATATGAAAGATCTTGGCATAACAGAGTCCTTTGCTGTCAAGCGTCAAGTATTATTGTCCGCTGCCGAAGCAGCCGAAATGATTGTGCGCGTCGATGATATAATCAAGTGTGCTCCAAGACGTCGTGTGCCTGACCGCGGTTACTGTTAAGTAACATTAAAATAATCACCTTAACTGAGATAACATCATCAACTACGCATACTAAATAGTTTAACATTAAGATAAGAAATTAATTTATAAACAAATTTTTTAATTTTTTGTTGTCCTAATGATCAAGTGCTTCAAAAAGCCCCGAATTCATGTTCTCAACTCTTGGTATTCTAAAATATATTCAAAAACTAACAAAAAACCAAAATTTTCAAAACCCGGAAGTTCCCAGTAGTTTCCCAGATATAACTACTTGAAATTTTGTGATCCATCTCATGAATTTGAGTCATTACTGGCTTTGAGTTTTCGTCAACCATGGATTTGAGTCATTAATGACTGAGTTTTCGGCAACCATGAATTCCCCCAAGACGCATAATTTTGTGCCTTGGGCAAGTTGGGTTGCGCCTGAACTATGTAGTTATAGTAATTTGCGTCTTGGACAAATTAGTCTGTGTTTGAACTAAGTATCTGTCACAAAAGTTCGTGTCTTAGCTATATGTGTTATCTATTTTTGGTGGAGGTCTGAGCTAATTCCCTCGGCAAAAGATTGTGTTTTCGCTATGCCAGTTGGTGTCTGAACTCTGTTCTTACGTCATGAATATCTGATAGAGGACTTTGAGTGGGACACAAAATTTTATGGAAATCGTGCATTTCGGAGCGAAGACACAAATTTTGTTTTAGTCAAACTATTTTAGTCAATACATAAAATTTTGTGTCTTAGCTAGCCACGTTGTCTGGTTTTGATGCGAATTTCTGATAGAGGACTTTGAGAGGGCGTAGCACAAAAAGTAGGCGTGGCAGCGTTACGAAGTTAAACTTTTCCGACTTTGGGGCACATGAGTAACCTATGTTCCGAATTTGAGGACCGTGGGTTCAAAATTGTGGATGTTGGCGAAAACCGTGTTCTGTTTGAGGGGGTTGGGGGGGTTCGATTTCGGAAATTTTTTTCGGAATCTCTTAGACAATCACGGAATAACGTCCATGCCAAATTTCAAAGCCCTAGGGCAACTCCTTCTATGATTTCCAAAAAATGTATGGAGTCAAGCTCCTTATGCGAGTGAAAACACCTTTGAGTGGGCGTAGCACAAAAAGTAGGCGTGGCAGCGTTACGAAGTTAAACTTTTTCAACTTTGGGGCACATGAGTAACCTATGTTCCGAATTTGAGGACCGTGGGTTCAAAATTGTGGATTTTGGCAAAAACCGTGTTCTGGTTGAGGGGGTTGGGGGGGTCCGATTTCGGAAATTTTTTTTGGAATCTCTTAGACAATCACGGAATAACGTCCATGCCAAATTTCAAAGCCCTAGGGCAACTCCTTCTATGATTTCCCAAAACTGTATGAAAATCGTGCATTTTGGAGCCAAAACACAAAATTTGTATTAGTCAAACTAATTTAGTCAAGACATAAAATGTTGTGTCTTAGCTAGCCACGTTGTCTGGTTTTGATGCGAATTTCTGATAGAGGACTTTGAGAGGGCGTAGCACAAAAAGTAGGCGTGGCAGCGTAACGAAGTAAAACTTTTCTAATTCTGGGGAACATGATTAACCTATGTTCCGAATTTGAGGACCGTGGGTTCAAAATTGTGGATTTTGGCAAAAACCGTGTTCTGTTTGAGGGGGTTGGGGGGGTTCGATTTCGGAAATTTTTTTCGGAATCTCTTAGACAATCACGGAATAACGTCCATGCCAAATTTCAAAGCCCTAGGGCAACTCCTTCTGTGATTTCCAAAAAATGTATGGAGTCAAGCTCCTTATGCGAGTGAAAACACCTTTGAGTGGGCGTAGCACAAAAAGTAGGCGTGGCAGCGTTACGAAGTTAAACTTTTTCAACTTTGGGGCACATGAGTAACCTATGTTCCGAATTTGAGGACCGTGGGTTCAAAATTGTGG
Organism: Chlorops oryzae; assembly: GCA_020466095.1. Taxonomy (NCBI): domain Eukaryota; kingdom Metazoa; phylum Arthropoda; class Insecta; order Diptera; family Chloropidae; genus Chlorops; species Chlorops oryzae. The sequence goes on from CM035808.1 coordinate 9,517,483, forward strand.
ATTTTGGCAAAACCCGTGTTCTGTTTAAATTTTGTCTTAGCTAGCCACGTTGTCTGGTTTTGATGCGAATTATGTATTGACTAAAATAGTTTGACCAAAACAAAATTTGTGCCTTCGCTCCGAAATGCACGATTTCCATACATTTTTGGGAAATCATAGAAGGAGTTGCCCTAGGGCCTTGAAATTTGGCAATGGATCAAGGTTACTTCCGTGATTGCGTCCTAAGAGATTCGAAAAAAATTTCCGAAATCGAACCCCCCAACTTTCCCCTCAACCAGAACACGGTTTTTGCCAAGATATCCACAATTTTGAACCCACGGTCCTCAAATTTGGAACATAGGTTATTCTGTTGCCCCAGAGTTGAAAAGTTTTACTTCGTAACGCTGCCACGCCTACTTTTTGTGCTACGCCCCTCAAAGTTCAACTCGTATCAGAAATTCCATCAATTTGAACCAGACACGGTGCCTAGGCTAAACTTTGAGCAGACATGTATTCGATGTCCTAGAGTTAAATAAGTTTGACTAACTCCACCCTAAATTTTGACTACGCTTGGCTCAAAATCACGATTTTGCAAACAGTTCCTTGAAATTCAGACAAGGTAGTTGCCCAAATTAGGGTATTGTAATAGTTTTTTGGACATATGTCACAACGATAAGGCTATCCGTGTATTGTCATAATATGCCAGATTTGCGTCCGAACAAAGAATTTCGAATCACCCCCACAACCCTCTATCAAATTCACGAACAATGTTATTTTGCAAACCACAATTTGTGACCCAGGTTATCAAATTATTGGAGACTCAATAGATTAGCATATTCCCGCGAAGTTTGAAAACGAGGGTCCGTACCTATCTATACGCTGCCAGCACTTTTTTGACATTTTAGACCTCTCAAATTCCTCTTATCAAAATCTTCATCATGATCCAGAGATTCCCCCCTCGGCTTTGCATAATGTTTGAGATGAGACGTTTCATTCGGATCGCCCCTCCCATTGTCATCAAGCGTCATCATTGCAGACCTTCCGTACCCCTGTAGATACGAATTTATGGATCGACCCCCTAGCCAAGCTCTCCTACATAATGAACACGTTTATTCAATATCACAATTTTGAGGAAATTGACATAGAATATTGCCAGAGCTTTGAACATTTGTCAAAAACATGTAGTCATTCCTATTTTTGTGCTAGCCTCTCAAAAGTCTTATCAGAAATTCGATAAAACCGCAACTGCTCTAAGACAAAACGTTTTAGATTTTGACTAAAATCATATGTTTGAACCCACGTCCAACAAAGGTTGTGTATATGCTTCCATTTGGTCCAACAGATTTAGCGAATACACAAGCCCTCTATCAGAAATTCGTGACGATACAATTTTATTGTTGTCGAAACACTGTGCGCCATGGTTATATCAAATTAATATGGAGACTCAAAAGATAGCATACTTCCCGGCGAAGTTTTGGAAAACATGAGGGCGTCCATCTATTACGCAGCATTTTTTGACCATTTTAGACCTCCTCACCTTATCCGTAAATCTTCTCTCAGAATCCCCCCCCTCGTTTGACATAATGTTTGAGATGATGACGTGTTCATTGCGGATTGACCCCCCTCCCCATCTTCATCAAGCGTCATCATTCGCGAGACCCCTTCCTACCCCTGTATGATGACGTAATTTATGGACGACCCCCTAGCTCAAGCTCTCCTACTATAATGAAATGTTTATTAATATCAACAAATAAATATCATAAAATATAGAGTAGCTTTGAACATTTTCAAAAAAAATATAGTAGGAAATATATTTCGATGATTCCATTTGTCATTTCTCTACGTGTAAAGCGATAAGGCTCTGTTTACTTCAGCACCATTCAATTAAAATTTAGCTAAAGTTGCCATTTCTAATCTAGGATTCGATATTTGTAAGAAGAAACAAAATAAAGCTAGGAACTATAGAGCCGCTTTTTGTCAAACGTGCAGCTGAATATTTGAACTTAAAACTAAAAAAAAAAAATAAAAAGCTACAAAATTGTAATAAAATTTGTAAACGAAGACATTAAGGTCACTTTAGGGATCGCTTCCAACGAGCTCATGTTTTTCTCATTTAAAATCATCAGTAAGAAAAATTGGTTGACTGCCACGTTTAACAAATGGAGCATTCCATTTCGCCATGCTTTGGCACACAATCCAGAACCAAAGCTACTGCACGTGCCATGTATGTCATAGTGCCAAAGCTTCCACTCGGTGCGCTTTAAATTATTTAAAATTTGTATTATTTTTTCCTCTCCACCTTTGAATAGAATAGCAGCAGCTGCTTACCTGTCATACAAGTGTTGGCATATATAGGCCGCGCCACCACATAAGAGCATACCCGAAGCCGCTTGCTGATCTTTTCCATCTTTTGACTTAGCACAACAGAGCATTGCATCACCTTGCACCCTACGTTGATCCTCCAAGAATAATTGATTTGCTTTATGAACTAAGTGCTCCACGTAAATAACACCACCCAGCGAAGGCACCATATTATGTTCCGTCACAAGTGTAAGCACCATTAGTGCTTCTACAACCAATTGTCGATATTCTGGTTGCGGTATTTGATTAAGAGCAGTCTCCACTTCCAGAGCGAACTTCAATTCTCCCGGAGTCATCTCTTGTGTCAAACTTTGTTGTAATATTCTCCCTTCGATTGCTAAGCCCTGACATTTCTCAAGAACTCCCCACACGCGTGAATAGAAATCACGTGGCACTCGATTAAGAGCACCGTCAAGTCTCCTTCGCCTCAACCACTGACCTTGTCTATCATCAATTGTTGTAATTAACGCATCCTCGGCTTCAGGATCGCCCAAACCAATTTGACTTTTCTTACTGACACGACTTGACTTACAGCTAACAATGGATAGATTTCCACGTGCAACTTTTTAAATGGAAAATTTCACTCAGTAGGCTTGTTGTTAATTCATTTGATATCAATCAAGATTTCTTTCTTACCACTGCTGACAGCAAACTCTTTTCCACTCAAAATGTGATACAGAAGATTCTTCATTTCAAATGGAGACAGATTTAATAAGTGCTCCGAGGCCGCTTCTCCGCCACAATTCAGGGTACGTGACAATTCTTTTGCCATAACTTGAATAATAAGACCAACGCGCAAACGTAACATTTCGTGGAACAACTGAGGTTCGGTTCGTATAAACATCGCCAAATAGACCATTAGCTCTTGCGTTAACATTGCTGTACTTTCGTCGTCGCCGTAGGCCTGAAAAATAATTGCATATCTAGAAGGTATATTCATGTGTGTGGCCAAACATAAACTCACGTCATGTATCAATTGACGTAAGTCCGCTTCCGGCAAAGGTGCGGTTATCGTATATTCATTATTTGGCGGCATACCAACGGTGACCTTGAAAGATAACAAAAAATTAACTACCTATACATTCTATACTATTGTAAGCGATATTACCTGTTTTTGACGAACTAAAAGATCTGTTACTGCTTTCGCTAAGTCTTCGACACGTTTGCCCAGCATACCAGCTGTATGGCGTACAAGACCCCATAATTTTTGCTGACACGCCTTCTCGTACAGACCTTTGAGAAGGTCGCGTACAGTAACCACACGTCCTTCTTCCAGCATGCCTTCAGATGGTAAAGAATTATTGGCTTCAACTATATTTACCATTGGTAATGCACCAATAGCAGCAACATCTCCAACATTCTTATTGTGTTCATCAGTTGAGCTTGTCGTCTCGTCGGCAAAGTTAGTTTCAAGTTCTTTTACAATCAATCAATACAAAAAGTATTCCCGATCACAGAATTTGGATGCGATGAGTTGAACAATGATTTGTGTGTGTGGACGCAACAACATGCCATGATTCGGTATGAATAGAATAGTGATTATAAGCAGAGATGAAATTTTTAAAAAGCAAATTTCAAAAACAAAGAGCATACAATAAGTTTTAGTTTATTAATGGAACGTGCAGGAATAATTTTGAATATTATGTTTGATTATTGTCCAAATACCACGTTTGCCAATTCGAAATTGTTTTTTTTTTTTTTGTAATTTAATGGAAGACAGATGCATTTATTAGAAAGTGTGTGAGAAAAAGATTTAAGCAAAAGAACAATATTTTTCATTAAAAACAATGTTTTTTCAAATTATATTCTAAAATCTATTTTTATTGTATCAATAACGAATTTTGTTCCTTAAATCTAAGACAGCACATTCACATCGGTGTAATGACGTTTATATTGCTAGAAATTAACATCAAGACACTTTCAAGTGTACTCAAAATATGGACTGGAAAAATTCATTGTCAAAGAGCGAGAAAATTTCAAAACCTCGAAAAGTAGTTCTAATGTATTTACCCAGTTTTCTTTAGGTTTACGTGTCATGTTTAATATAATTCTTGATATTTGACTATCACAAATGATTGTAATCTGATGGTTCACCTTTGATGGAAGGGACAAAGAGACACAATGGCTCATATATTTATATGAGAACTATCACTTAACAGCACAACATATAGAAGTTAACGGAACAAAAACCTCTTAACTTTAATTGTATATTAAATTGTAGGTAGTCCAAACATTTGGTTGCTAAAATAATCCCACTTAAACATAGAAAATATTTTTCAAACAAGTGAAATATTTCATTCCGCTTTTTTGTTAGAAGTTAAGGGGGTCTTCTCATTGAGCAACTTTTTTTTCGAATTTTTTTTTTTGCATTTATTTATAGCTTGGGTAGTTGTGAATATGCCCCTAAAAGGATTTTTTGAAATTCGAAATAGTTTAGAGGATATAGCCTTCTTTGTCGAGCAAGATCTGCGCTAAAACGAGTAATTTTTGCGTTGCTTCAAACTTTAAACGCGTTTATCTCGAAACCACGTTTTCGAACTGGCGGCCATGATATCTCCAGTTCAACTGAACCGATTTTCATGAAACAAAGTGAAATCGACGCAGAATTGTCACCATTCTCGGGTGAACCTCGACCACCATAATTTAAAAAAAATTTTTACTATTTTTTTTTTTACACTAAACTACAAAAAAAAACCCGAAATTGAAATTTTTTTTTGAATGGCCGCCATTTTGTCAAAAAAAATCACAAAATTAAGCTTGAGGTTCACCCGAGAATTACATCTATACTGATTATAACCCCGTTTTTTTTTTTTCATTTCGGACGCTCAGGAGACCCGGAATCGTGGCCGCCGTGACGGCACCTTTTTTTTTAACCACCAACTTTAAAAGTTTGATTACTTTTTGAACAGCCCACGTATCGAGGCAAAAAAAATTTTTTTATTTACTTTGAACCTTTTGTAATACAATAAATAAAAAAAGTTTTCAATTATTCTTTGCGTTTTCAAATAAGAGTATCCAAAAAAAGAGGGTCCAAAAAACGGGTTTTCAATGAGAAGACCCCCTTAAGTCTTTACGCAATCACTTCCAGAAAAAATCCGTATCAACAAACTGTTACGAATAAAGAAAGACGTCTATGCTCATAGTCATTAGTTTAGGTATACCAAAACTGTTCTCTTAGTTTTTCTGGTGGTTGCAAAGAAAAATGTATTTTGTCGAAAGCTTTTCTAACGATCATATAGACCTCGACTTGGTCCTTGCTACGGCGAAGCATATATTAATTTCAAACGACTTAAATAGCTTGATTTTTACAGTTACTAATTTCATGAAGAGTAGCGCTTTTTGGGGATTAAAAGGGGAAAATATGAAAAGGTTGATTGAAAAGAAAATTGTGTTGTAGATTTATTGAATGAAATAAGAATGAATTTGGCATGGTAAAGTGACAGAAAGGCAAAGAATCGTGCTAATCAGTATCTACGCAAATATTTACTTTGAGGTTATTAACAACTTATTCTTATCGGCGTTTCAATGGTAGAATGTAGTGGCAATTTTGTATGTTTGAATGAGGTGTATGCCAATTCGAAATTTAATCTGTCGTTTGCTCTGTATCAACTGTAAGAATTTAATTTTGAAAATTGGCCGAAAACTTACCAGACGTAGAAGTCTTGTTTTTTATGCCTAAGCCAGCTAAACATGTAAGAAGATTTTAGATTATTTAGCTGATTCTATATATTGGGGAAACTACATGAAATTTGTACACTTTAAAGGTACAAGACAAATATGATAGTCGTTTTTGTATTGGATGTAAATTGGGGTAAAAACGTAAAGCATAACTGAATCCTAATGCTTGTCGATTTCGTATTTTTGGAATTGTTTTTTGGGATTTGTTTGCTTTCATTATTCAATTCCAATTAATTTGAATTTCATGAAAGACCCTCAATCGATTATGTGTAATGTATATTTTTTTGGATTCTATCATTGAACCTCACTCTATACTCACCAGTATTGAAGTCTAGACCTTGCGTATCTACCAAATATTGAAGTATATCACCTTGTTCCTCCAAATTTTCGGTCTCTCGTAACATTGCAATCAATTCTTCTACTTCTGTATCGGCGAAATTTGTTTCCGGACGATGGCGTTGAATAAGAATTTTGGGTACACTTGAAACTTTTCATATTTCAAATGAAATGTTTTACCAAAATCATAACCGGATAAATTTATGAAATTAAAAAAAGAAAAAAAATAAATAAAATTAATGTAAGCGTTTAAAAATGAATTAATGAAATCATCAAAATTAAATCACATGAAATTTAACTAACTTTCATGGGTTCTTGAAAACTCACTACGACGTTCCATAGCTGATCGATTATGATGCGGATCAATCGGATAGATATTCTCACGTATCAATACCGTTTGATTTGAGCCGCCTTCCTCTGGAGTGGTTGCAAAAACGTTTGCATTATTCTGCTTATTAGCTTGCAGCCACGGCGGTGGTACTATTGAGGATAAACGACGCTCACTAAGCGGTGTCGGCCCTTCCATACCCAATGTATCCGCTTTGAAAACAAAAGAAAATCATTGTTTTCCAAACGTGTCTCTTCATTGAATATTTTTGTGTATGTATAGATTTTGTTCTCCCCCGTTTTTTCGTCTGGTTCTTTCTTTTTGCGTACTTACAATCTACATTGATTGAGCGTGTCTTCTTAATAGCACCTTAATATAATTATAAATATATTATTATATTGCAATGTGTATAATAATATAACTATAATAATAATTTCACCTTTGCATGACATACGACGACGCAATTGTCGTGGCCGCATATGACCGCCACGCAAATTCATCGTACTGCGATGACTGAACGAGCGTAATAAATGTTCCTCCAGATAGGTCTGTACATCTGGATGCAAGCGATCGGGGTAACCATCTTCGGTACTTCCAAGAAAGCTTAGATCAGTTATGGCAGACGTGTTCAGAAAGTCCTTCAAGTTACCCAGCATCACACGCGTTCCATTGATGTAACCCGATTTCAACTTTCGCATAGTTTGAATCATAGCCAATGGTATTTTATCATGGTCTGTAGCGTATGGAAGTTCGAAAAATAAAAACATTGTCTATTAATGATGTTCGATAACTTTCGTTTTTAACACAAAAACATTGAATAAGAAAAACAAAAGATGGGTATGAATGATTAACGTGCTTTGCAAAGGAAAGACAACCAGAGACAGGAATGATATATTGAAGAATGGTAATGACTTTTATTTTTAGAAATGGTTTAGTTTTTTTTTTTATATATATTAATAATGTAAAGCAATTATTTATTGGAATTAATACACCATTGCTTACGTTTGATGTCTTTATTACTACTACTGAACTTGAGAGTCCTTTTTATATGTGTTCATTTTGAACCTTCATTCGACTTTATATGATAACACACAGTGACCAAATGTAGAGAAAACCGAACGTTTAAATAAAATTCCAGGGTATTAAAATCGATCCCAATAGCCTAAAAACCATCTTATATGTCTCATAGATTTAATAATTATTTTAATTTTATAAAAAAAAAATTTCAGGTCCTAAATAAACTGATTTCAATAAAAAATTTAAATCAGTTTGATTATCTTATGTTAAATTGAAAATCACGCTAGTCTGGTAAAAAGCTCTTCATTCGTGCCAACTTTTAATTCTTTTATACTAGAGTTTTCTAACAATAAGCCAAAGAAATAGACACAAATTATATTATTCGATTATACTAGCTTGGAAATTATTAAATTTTTAAAAGGACATCTTAATGTACATTTCTTATGGATTTTGGATTTCTAAGCACGAAAAAATATTTTTTTAAATCTTTCTAAAACCGATTTTTATACCCGACACACTCTGTGTCGAGGGTATATTGCGTTTGTTGGGTTGTGTGTAACACCCAGAACCAGTCCAGATAGACCATACAAAATGTATATAGAAATGATCAGCGTCACCAGGAGATTCGATTTAGACATGTCCGTCTGTCTGTCTGTCCGTCTGTTTGTATACAGTTATCTTATCGAAGGAGTTGAGCTATCTTGACAAAATTTGGTATGCGTGCTCACGGGGACATGAGTAAGAACAAGTTCGAGAATGGACCCGATCGGACCATTTTTAGGGGTACCTCCAGTACTAGGGTCTGTTACGAAAATCACAAAAACTGCTCTAAAATCGAAGTTTTTCATGATATTTTGATGAAATTTGATATTTGAACATGTTTAAAGGCAAGTAATACGATTTCAAAAAATTGAAAAAGTGGGCGTGGCAGAAGGGCGGTTTTCGAAAATTGTCTCCTACACCCGAAATTCAAATGGGACTTGAACAAAAATTGGCACGTATACTTCCTTGATAGCCAGTAACGTCCTTCCCAAAAAAATTTTCGATCGGACCATTATTAAGGGTACCTCTAGTACTAGGGTCTGTCACAAAAATCCCAAAAATGCCTCAAAATCAGACTTTATTGAAATATTTCAATGAAACTTAGAATTTGAGCGTATATATAAGGGTCCGATTAGAATTCCAAAAAAATTTGAAAAGTGGGCGTGGCAAAAGGGCGGTTTTCATTTAGAAATTTAACAAAAGTCGGTATATGGGGCTCCTTATGCCCTTAAACACCTCTTGATATTAAAAATTATGTGTCTATGTCGGGTATTCTATTGTCAGGCTCGCCTGACTATAACACCCTTACTTGTTTTGTATTGATTTCAAAAAATAAAAATAAATTTATGGGTTTATTGCAGTTTTATCGGTCAGAACACGACAATGCATCATCCCATTTAAACAAATCATCGCTTAATTTAAAGAAAATTAACCCCTCTAGCACTGTTTCTTACATAGTTTTAAGGTCGGTCAAGAAAATAAGATTCTGTAGACCTTTAAACCTTAAAAAAAACACATCTTTTTAGAGAAAATTTCTCAAATTTTTCCTTCCATCGGCATTTAAATTAATCGATCAATCGAACAAAAATTTTATAGCTTTTAAGAGTAAATATCATGAAGAAATGGTTAAAAGCTTTAAAAATGCGAGAAAAAAAATTGTGCAAAAACGTATGGGAATGGAAATAGCATGCAGCACAAGTCTATATATGTAATATAAATATATATATATATAGAGGAATATATAAGAAGTGCAATTTAAAGAGATTGCATTGAGTAAAAGCAATAAAATTTTGTTTAATTTCATTTGGCAGCAAAAATTGAATTTCTCAATTATCAATAGTAATTACCTAGCATGAAATGAGTTGCCAATAGGGTAATTGTCGGCCTTCCTAACATGTGACGCCAATTGTTTGTTAGGAACGCTAGATTTGTGGTGAAATTGCTAGCAAGCAAATCTGGATCACGTGTGGTGTAGTACTCTTCGTAGTCGATATGCTGTGAGTGTATTTAGTATTGAGTTAAGTTCAAAATTCTATGAAGGGATTGGAAAATGGACTCAAAATGTTCTTTTCAATGTTTATTAATTAACTAAACTAAATAGGCTAATTTTTTGCAGTGCGAATTCAATTTATTTGTCCATGAATCAGATCTTTAAATCGTTCGAAGGCCATTTTTTATAGCTTTTAGTTATAAATCATGAAATTGAAAGAAATGATGGCAAGTTATTTACGCTATAAATGTGACTTTGAAGAAACAAAGGAAAGAAAGTTAGTCCTATAGAACATAAAAAAAAGCAAGAAAAATATGTAAAAGCAAGTTATAAAATCGAATTACAATATTTTAGTTACGCGTGACGAAGCTTTAAATAACTTGACATGTTTACCTTTGCGGTAAGGCGAAGTGAAGAGAAACCGTAAAAACAGTTTAATCTACTTAAAAAAACCCTTTATTCCCCATTATTATTAAATTTTTTAAAGCGGTTATTACAGAAGGTAAAGAATCGGTTAAATATATAAAAAAAATTTAAAATAGTCGTTGAGATACATCAAATTTGTATAATGAAGAAAATGAACAATAAATAACCTCAACAAATTGCAATGAAAGCACTCTAGTTTCAACTTGCTTTTACATTTCGAACAACTACAAAAGAAAACGAAAAATTAAGGAGAGGAAAAGAAACTAACAAATGAAAGATCGCATCCTTTTCCAAGGCAAAAAAAAAAAAAAAAAATACAAAAAATAAAGGAAATTGTAAGAAACGGAAAAAATTTTCAACACAGACCTAAATGAATCTTTTTTATAACCAACGTCACCAAAGGACGACCCAGTAGGTCCCATGCTGACTTAAGAAAGTTTATTTCGCCTTTTAAGATGTCAATCATCAATTCATTATCGGATGCGATATAGAAACGCGATAGGTCGACAAACTAATATAAATCATAATAGCAATTAGAAGTATATTTATGGTTAAGGAGAGTCATCATCACCCAACCAAATACCGTTATCTTTCATAATTATATAAAAATTGAACGTTAAACTCACCTGAGGTGTGAAGGCAAATATTCTATCCTTTAATGAGTACAATTTACTCGTACTCAAAATACCAACATCGCGTGACTTACGTCCAGTTAAACCGAGTTTTCGATTTCTTCCCAAATACGTGTACAAATGGCTAAGAACCCGAGCAGGTTGTACCTCAATGGGAGCTACTTCTGCAATTGTTTGTACATGCAAATCATGCTCAGCTAGTTTATCACGAATTTCTGTATCTTCAGCAATTATAACGACTTGAACAACCACATCTGGCTTTTTTTGGGCACCCAAGCGTCGATTCAAAGGATCCAGTTCACCGACAGCAAGAAATCCCTTTAAAATAAATGAAAAAAAACATAGAATCGAATCAATATAAAGACTATGAATATGTATGTACTTCTTGCAACAGTCTCCCAAGAATAAACAACGATTGCCCCCACAAAAATGGACAACGTCCGACAACTTCTCGCGGTTGTGATCCTGGTTGTTGATACTCATTGGAAACAAGTTCAGCTGGCACAGCATAGCTCTCTGGTATCAACAAAATTCCATCTTCCGATCTCACCATGATTTTCTAAAGCATAAATTCTTTAGTATTATTAACTCATCATTTAGGATATACTTTCTAAATTACCTCCAAACGATCTGCATAGTCTTTAACCGCTAGCTTATCGTTTTGAAATGCGTGAAATAGGATTAAGTAACAAAAAAAGAGCGGCCACTCGCACTCAATATTTTCGAACATTCTCATTTCCCAGCGTTCATAATACAAGCGAGAAGGATCCTCTTTCGGTGTACGATATCCATCACGCAAAAAGCGTTTACATCCATATTTTCCCTGTAAACGTGTCAAGATTGTGTCTTTGGTGCTACGTATAAGTTGTGGATCATCAACGGCGAAGGCAGGAAATCCAATTACACAGAGTAGACCAGAATCCAGTTCCTTACTATTCGATTCACGTGGCAGCATACTCTGCAGAACAGCCTAAAATTTGGATTCGGAGGGTACTTATAAATTAGAATCTAGCAAAACAAAAAACAATTTCCTTACTTGACATTTGTGTGCTTCATCTGCGAGAACATGAATAACACTAGCTGGACCACCACGAGCTCCAAATAAATCAAGCTCATTCATAGCTTCCAAAGCGGCTTTGGCCATACCGATTGAGCTTGCGTTCAGTTCAGGCTCGCCTAAGAAAATTAAGTTATATTACAAAAATTTCAAAAAAAATATCCAACAATACACATATTTTACCATGATTGGTTTTATCGCCACGTTCCCAGATACCATAGTCAGGAATACAATATGCCGATTCAATATAAAAAACTAAGTTCTGTATAAAAGAAACTTCATCCAATGAGAAAACAATTTGCAATCCAGACGCTGTCATTTGAGCTAGGATAAGCAAATACAGGGAGATCGCATCAATTTGCAAGTGCCCCCATTCTCCGTCATTCACCACGGGTTGCCCATTCCGGCTTGAGTATTTTGCATGCAATGAGTCAAGTGGATTTTGTGTTATCTTGAACTTTTCCACTTTATCCTTTTGATTCATCATTGCCATTAAGAGACCACGCATTAGTTTGACACAGCTTTGTTCTAGCTCATAACATTTGGCACGATCTTCATCTTGATCCGCAATTTTCTTATAAGCCATCGAAAGGCCCCACACAGCCAAAATACAATAAACATTATCTCTTATCCAGGCATGGGAGTTCACATTTGATGCTGGAAACAATCCCGTTACAGGTTGCTGATGTATTAATATCAGCCGATGAACTGTTTAATTAAATCGAAATTTTACAATTTGCTTTACTTTGTAAAATGTAAATAACCGATCTTACCGATCCTCTGATAATAATCCAATCGAACGCCAGAATTACTGCGAGAACGCATTTTCTAATTATATAAGAATAAAATTGTTATTGTTCCTACGATTGTTATTGTTATCGAATCGATGGAAATTAATCAAAAACTTTGATTAACTTTTAAAGGTCATGGGAGACCTGCGAAGAAACACTTTAACTGTTTTAAATTTATTGTATTGAACGACGTACAAACTTTACTTACGTTCTGACATTTGTTCTTAACGCACCGTCTCCATGCGACACGAATGCTAGAGCGTTTTTCTTATACATGCAATGCCTTTTGAACGCGCAATTAAATTTCATATTAGTTGGTTAAGATTCTCTTCCACAGTGCACACATAACGTCTGAAGAATAAAATAAAGAATACTCAAGACATATTTAAATATGTCTTTTATTATATCTGTGCATATTCCGAATTTATCGAAGCTTTGCGGGACACTTAATATACTGGCAATGTCCAATAGAGCGGCGCGTGAACATATGACTGCTGCGGTTATTGATTAGCGATGCAAAGTTTTTAACTGACTGTGACTCATTACATTTTTAGGTAGTTCGTTAATTCGTGTTTTTTGATGGGTGCGTAGAGAATATTGCAGTTTTATGACCATAATATTTTTCAAAAAGATAAATATATATTTGCACGTTTGAACGCGAAACAATGTAAACACTTTTTATCTAATTTACATTAAACGTATTACACCACGTACCAAATACCTCAAAAGAAAGTACTCAATAGTTCTACATCATTTGTTTATTTTCATTTTACATAATTTCAATTAGGGGTGTCCAGAATAAAAAATATATCGATATTTAATATTTCGATATTTTAAAACTATATCGAATATCGACAAAATATTATTCGAAAAATATCGATATGTCGGCAGTACATACCCCGTAGGAAACGCATATAGTTAAACTGTAGTGATTTATTAGTTCCAACTCCACCAGTACTTAAAAACACATATCTTTTTTTAATAAGGGACGCATGGAGATGTGATATCGAAACCATTATTTCTTCCCGTTGCGTCTCTTGACAAAAAAATAATGTTTTTATATCCGAAAGTCTTGCTGTGTAAATCTCGTCTTAGTGATAAAAAGCACTGGTTTTCTTATTGACAAAAAAATATCGTATTTCGATAATGAAACACACTTTCTGTGGGCTAGGGAAGCAAGGGGATGTGGTATGGCAGCGTTTTTCTCTCTTTTCCCTGCCTCCCTTGCTGTAGAAAATTTGTTTCATTATCGAAATGTCTTAACGTATAAATAGCGTATTTGCGATATTTCGATGTTATCGATATTTTTTGGCCAAGGCTATTTTTCATTTCTCATTGTGCCCTTTTACATTAGGGCAACTATATCCGGAAAATTTTTGGTTTATTGGTGAGATGAAGCGCGGAGGGGTAGTTTCTCTACATCCCCGCGCTTCGTCTCGCATATAAATCAAAAAATTGCCAGCAATTGTTGCCCTTATGTAAAAGGGCACGTTGAAATTCTCGAGTTGTCAGAATTTTCCGCACCGTCAGATGTTCAAAAGTTCGAACTTTTGACGCTGCGTAAGATCGCACACGCACAAATGTTTTGTATGCATTGAAGTCTTGCGTCAATTGACGTTTCGCAACTCACGCACTTTGGACTTTCCGCTTTAGGGTTGTGAGTCCGTTACAGTTTAAACTTTAAAAAGCTGATTAGAATTTTTTGAATTATGAATTTTTTTCGAGACCTAGTAATCGTTAATTAGTTGATTCATTTCTTTATTTTTTCCAAACTCATGTTCTTTCTTTAGAAGATCATCTGCCGCTCACTGACATTCGGTGTCCTCATTATCGTTGTAGTTCATCTCTTTTTCCACTTTCTCATCAAAAAAATCTACTTTTATGAATTTTCCCAAACATAGAAGGGAGGTCACGTTCCAATTAAAATATAGAACGAGTAATCCAATCGAACTTTCTTCATGGCTACTCCTGCTTTGTTAGACATTGATTCATTCCGTTCAATTATGAAAAAATGAAGGTTTTTTTTTTTTTAATTTTATTTCCACTCTTAATAAATCCATTTATTCTTCGCAACTTATTAGTTTTTGAAATTATTGAGTTATGATGTTTCTATTTACAAAATTTATGGGCAAAGGAAAAAAAATCGCTATTAGCAATTTTGTTATGCTTATTATGTACGTTTCCTCTCGCAAATATTATTTTTAAATTTATTCATTCATTTGAAACAATTCATCAATCAAAAGACTACATACCAATTTTCAGTGAAGCAGCATCATTCATCAGTAAATTCGAGTTGATAGGAGTTCTCTACAATTAGGAATGATCAAATAGATTCGCTTCCAGAAGACACAAAACTTAATTGTTTTATTTAGAATTGAAAGTCTATTGTAAAAAAAAATCTTGTTTATTTTTTATTCTCATTTTTCTTTTAACCATACTTTGCGTTTCAAATTTGCCATACAGAAACTTGGCTTTAGAGAATTTATTTTACCATAAGTTGGGTAAAAAGAATGAAAAATTGAAGCGCCCTTATTCTGAAAGGAGTCGCTTTAAATTAGAATTGGCGAAAATTTGACACAGCTAATGAAATGGTATCACATCCTGTCAGTGGCGTGTCTAGAGAAATACTGCTTTGATAGTGCTTATATTTTCCACAGTGGTATATTCAACAATTATAAGACATTAACCCAAAAATTTTTGGGGGGGGCTAGAGGAAGTTTAGAGAGTTATGGACCAAAAACCAAAAAAATCCGAAAAATTCATAACGTCCGATTTTGATGAAAATTTATATATAGAATAAGTGAAAAGTTCTTAGAATTTTAGCACTAAAATTTTTTCAAAAAACTGGTCCTTTCTGGACCAGTTTGGAACTAGACCCAAAATAGACTAGTTGTAATCGGTTTTTGAAAAAATTTGACGCCAAAATTCTTAGAATTTTTCGCCTTATTCTATATATAAATTTTCATCCAAATCGGACGCCATAAATTTTTCGGATTTTTTTGGTTTTTGGTCCATAACTCTCTAAACTTCCTCTAGCCCCCCCCAAAAATTTTTGGGTTAATGTCTTATAATTGTTCAATATACCACTTTGGAAGATATAAGCACTATCAAAGCAGTATTTCTCTAGACACGCCACTGCATCCTGTCGTATCGAGGCGTGAACCCGTGTGGCGAATTTTATGCGAATTAATTTAATCTTACAAAGGATTCGAATTGAGAAATAGATTACGGGACGACATTATGCATCATAGCAAATATTAGGGATTCCTTTTCTTAAATCAAATTTGCTCAACGAATTCCCAACCATTTATGTTTGAGGTTTTTAAAATATGGCTTTATACAGTTGGATAACAAAAAAAAAAAAAAATAATAATAATAATAATAATAAGATTAATTTGGAATTTTTCGATAAGACTTGGCACAGTTTTAAGGACCTTCAACGTCAATGGTGTGGGGATTTCCTTTTGCATAACGTCGTTATGAGAATCTTTTGATGCGTTTCTGTTCAATCGATAGTTTTACTCTAGCCTATGTTCAACAAAGCCTAAGCACAAACACACATAATACATACAAACATATGCACTTGGATGTTGCGCAATGTTTAATAACAAATATAGGGTTGCTTAAACTTATGTACAAATTATGTTTCACAACAGCTTATACTGTAATTTCGATTTGGATTATAATAAACGAGAGGAAAAAAATAAAACATAATTAACCTAAACGCATTATTATTTTCGAATCGTTCTATGCAATTTTAACAGTTTTATGAGTTTTTAGTAAAAACAGAAGATCAAATTCAATTACGTACGATACGAAGTAACAAAATTAATATTAAAAATAAAAAGCCTATAAAGTATAGATAAGTAATGATAGTTTTTAACTTAAGGTAAATAGTACAAATGTATAATTACAATTCATATTTTGCGTTGACAACGACGACAAAATGGAAATTGTTCTTTTCTTTTTTCTAATAGTGCGATGGCTATACGTGGATATATATGGTACAGTTTCGTTTCCATCAAAGCTTTTTCACAAAGAGACTAATGATGGCGAGAACGCGTTTATTGCAAGAAGCTTATTATTAATAGTCCTCAAGGAAAACATTGGTTTGATTTCGTAATGTTTAGAGCGTGTATTTTTAAGCATTTATAAAATTGAAGCGTACTTTATGGGGCAAAAAATTTGTTCAATTTACATAAAGTTAAGATTCAAATCGATTTTTAGCCTATTTAAGACTTTTTCAAAGCTAGGAAATCCCCTTGAAGTTCAAATTCGCTACTTATTTCCAAAATGGTGATAAGAAAAAAAAATATCCCCCCCACAAAGTATGCTTCAAATTTATAAATGCTTAAAAATACACGCTCTAGTAATGTTATTAAATCCAATTTTCTGAGAAACATGATGAATTTAGCACTGTTTAGTGCTACTTTATTAGGGAAAGATAACTTACGGTACCAATCAAAGAAAAGCTCCAAGCAGACTCTTTAGAATAGGCGTTCATATATCTTAGTTTTTTTTTAAACCATATAGCCTCTAAAATTTGAAGCTCTTAGTATTGGGTTTGAAAACTCAATGCGTGGTACATATGATCTTTCAATAATATATCTACCTTTTTTTTTTTTTTTTAGAAGAAAATAATTTAAAAATTTGTTCTAATATTGATTTTACGATTTAATCGCAAAAATATTTTGTTTTATACACACACATAAAGTTCCTTACACTGGTTTCCAATCATAAACAAACGTTGCCGAAAATCGGTGAGGAATTTAAAAAAAAAAAAAAAAACGTTCTTTAAAACATTTGTGACAGAATTTTGAAAGAAACACAATCTCAATAGTTTGGATTGGTAAATTTGTTTAAACCTTCAAAAAATGGTTTTGGACAACTGAAAAGTTGAGCAAAAAAAAAAAAGAAAAAATCTTAGAAAGTACCATTTATATCACACTTATTTAACCATTAGTTTATTCTTCACAAATTGCATTAATTTTTATCGTTTTACACAATGAATTTTTCCCCCAATGCTTTCTTCTTGTCTTTTATGTTCTTTTGTGCAGTACCCTGAACGTTTGTCCATCGCTCAGCTCTCTTAAAATGCAGATAACATTGTTGTTTCCAAGCTTTTTCAGTTCAAATCTTTAGCTCAAGATTGAGGCTGGAAATAAAATTTCCTAAACTTTCATTTGAGCAAAAGCTCACAGCTTTGCTTTTTTGTGTCTAATGGAAAATTGTATATTGATCGATTTTATAATTATGATTTTTTTTTTTTTTTGTGTCCTTCTAAAAGATATTCTTTTCAAAACACTTCCGCCGTTAGTGAGTACATTTTGCTAAGACGCGATTACCGTTTTCAATATCTTTTTAAGCTGCATTCATTCGTCTTATCCCATGTAACACAGTTTGTGGTGAATGCCGTAATTTTCTTTTCCATTGTCATGTACATCTGTCTTCTGTAGTTTATAGTCTGTAGAGTTTGTCCAAAGCCAAACAACTTATGTGGCTTTTATATATTATAAGAAGTTTTATCGTTGCTGAAGCCGGCGATTGGGAGCACGAACTTTTCTTCGTGGTGCTTGTGTCGGTGTCTGTTGTGTCGATGGAGTTGGTCTGAAAATTGGCAATAATAACTTAGTTTGAGTGGTTTTTTTTTTTTTTTTTTAATTATTTTTCTTTGTTCAATGAACGTATTTTTATATGGTCAGTATGAATATCTGTAATTTTCTTTTTTCTGCAGCACGAAAAAACATTTAAGAGTTTTCAATACAGTGGGGTCTCGTTATAAGTCGCCTCGTTATACGTCGATTCGCAATTACGTCACGTATCAATTAACACCCTGGTTCGCTATACGTCGCAAATGATTCGCAATTACGTCTAAAAGTTTGGGGGAACATTTTTTTCGTCTTTTGCGCCCCCAAGTGCCATCTCCAATGACGCGTCAGGTGCGTTCCGTCAATTGAGGCAAACACATGCAAGCATATGGAAACAGCTTAAATCAATTGCGTTGTTGTGGACGCAGCGTAAAACGTTCTGCATCCGACGAATAATTGGAAATCAGACATTAGAGCAGTGATGCCAGTTGTAGGGAAATTTCATTTTATTGACTTTAATAAAATTTTTGTATCAATTTTTGAGCTTTGAGGAACCAATTAGAAATTATTTCATACAATCATATGAAGAAAACTGATTCGTTATAAGTCGATTCGCTATACGTCGATTTTTTAGGAACGAGAAACGACTTATAACGAGACCCCACTGTATATTTGATTTGATTCAATGAAACATAAAAAAAGGTATAAGTGCAATAACTTTGATTAATTTCAAATCAGCAGGGAGAACATTCTCCAAGTAATAAGTTATCCTTTTCGATAAGTATGAGATTGAATTACTTTTATACCCGACACACTCTGTGTCCAGGGTATATTGCGTTTGTGTGGTTGTGTGTAACACCCAGAACCATCAAGATAGACCATACAAATATATACAGAAATGATCAGCGTCACCAGGAGATTTAGACATGTCCGTCTGTCTGTCCGTCTGTTTGTATAGTTTTCTTATCGAAGGATTTGAGCTATCTTGACGAAATTTGGTATGCAAACTCACAGGCACATGAGTAAGAACAAGTTCAAGAATGGGCCCAATCGGACCATTTTTAGGGGTACCTCCAGTACTAGGGTCTGTTACGAAAATCACAAAAACTGCTCTAAAACCGGAGTTTTTCAAGATGATTTTGAATTGATATTTAAAGGCAAGTTATAATTTCCAAAAATTGGAAAAGTGGGCGTGGCAGAAGGGCGTTTTTCGAAAATTGCCTCCTACACCCGAAATTCAAATGGGACTTGAACGAAATTTGGCACTTATGCTTCCTTTGTAGCTATAAACATCTTCTCCAAAAATTTCTTTGATAGGGCCGTTATTAAGGGTACCTCCAGTACTAGGTTCTGTCACAAAAATCTCAAAATTGCCCCAAAATCGTACTCTTTCGAGATATTTGAATGAAACTTAGAATTTGAGCGTATATTTAAACCTTCGATTAGAAAAAAATGAAAAAGTGGGCGTGTCAAAGGGGCGGTTTTCATATAGAAATTTAACAAAAGCTGGTATATGGGACTCCTTATGGCCTTAAACACCTCTTGATATTAAAAATTATTTGAACATGTGTGTATGTGTGGGTATTCTATGACTATAACACCCTTACTTGTTATAAATACATTTAAGCATCTCACAAAACATAACTGGAGTATGTATAAAAAATCTAACTACTTAGTTATATATTTATTTAATTCAAATAAAATTCAAAACAAAGGCATTACTTACGCGAATATGTTGCCGGCAGCTTGTGAAGGTCCTGCGTTGAATTGAAAAGGTGTATTTGATGTTGCCTGGAAAAAGAAAAATAATTGGAATTATTCAAACAAAAAATGTTACTAAAAAATCGCAGATCAAAATCCAATTATTGATATTTCCAAAAAAAAAAAAATTAAAAAAAAAACATGCTTGTAGCGTTTATCGTATCCTTTAAATTTTAAATCAATTTTCGGATTTTTCAATTACGAAAATCATTATGGAAACATCAAGAAATGGAATTAAATAAAAAGAAACAATGTGCTAGAAGCGCATGCAGGAAGCAACAGTTTTTTTTTTTACTACTTTGTGTGTATGTATAAATGACTCTATTACGATCTATTAATATTTCATGCAATAAATTATTATTTTAACGCAAGTGGTACTGGAAAGGAGAAACTTATCACAAAAACAAACTCAATATATATAGATATGTACACAATTGATTACTATTATATAATATAAAATTGTTAAAATTAAATTCCTTCAGAAACATATTTTTAAAAAAGTGCGTCATAAATCAATTTAAGCTTGAGGCTTTTTACAAGTGACATAAATCTCGTGCTAAGTCGGTCTTAAATAGTAAATATTTTCAATAAAATATTTGTAAATATGTAATTTACTCAGACGATAAATATTTGTCTTAACCCGTTGATAGATTATAACTTGTGTTTCTGTGTTTAATTTTTTTAATTAAAATGACTGAGCGCAGCACTGGTCTCAAAAACCGAACAATTTAGCGTTATTCTGAATTTCGTTTTAATCAAAAAAAAAAAAAAAAAAAACCAAAAGATTATTACCTCAGGGGGTGGAGCACTGCCGAAGCTGAAAACCGGTGGAGCATTTACGCTCGGTGCTGCTGTTGCTCCAAATTGGAAAGGTCTTGTTGAATTTTGCGAAGTCTAGTTTTATTTTGAGCATTACAATAGGACGCACACGGAAAACACATTCACATAGATATAGTAAAAAGATTGCAAAATAATAAAGAAAAAGAAATTACGTACATTATAAATAGAATATATAGATTAGGAGTATCCACAAATAGAATAACAGTGAAATCGTAATCAATAAACACATATACAACTTTAAATACTTCAAACAGTATAGATCATTGAGTATCAAACTCTGAACTTACCTCCGTAGAACTGCCAGTAAAATTGAATGTTGGCTGGTTTGTTGAAGAAAAGTTAAAAGCTGGTTTTGTTGTTGAGCCAGTTGAACCGAAGTTGAAGCCGCCCTATGAATTGTAAAGAATTATTTGCATTAAAAATTCATTCATGGGATAGAACCTTATATTTTTACAGACATATACAGCCCGATTCTGAATATTCCCGGGGAACGAATTCCCGGGGAATTTACATTTCTTGAGACTAAAATTCTCCTTTTTCAAATGGATAGGATGAGGAAAATTATTGGTATGGGTCAAATACCCATTTCCCATCAAATTTCTTCCCCCAAATATTTAAAAAAGAAGAATTTTGCTCTCGAGAAAAGTAAATTCCCCGGGAATTCGTTCGCCGGGAATATTCAGAATCGGTCTGATTATGGAGAAAAATGGAAAAAGAGTGTCTCGAAGAATGCTGTTTTTGATAATACTGTACTCTCCCTTAAGCGGACACCTACAGGACCGAAGAATATGTCCTCTTAACAGAGGTGTCCTTTTAAAAGGAAATTATTTGAGAAGCGGGAATACTAGAGCCTTCCCAAAAATTTTCCGTTTATGAGGGGTGTCCGCAAGGAGAGAGTCCACTGTATATCTAAATTTGCACACAATAAATAAAAAAAATTTTTTTTCTTCTCTTACTTCCTTACAAA
Source organism: Chlorops oryzae (assembly GCA_020466095.1). NCBI lineage: Eukaryota > Metazoa > Arthropoda > Insecta > Diptera > Chloropidae > Chlorops > Chlorops oryzae. The sequence goes on from CM035808.1 coordinate 9,539,276, forward strand.
AACAAACTACAGTGGAATATCTAATTCGAATGCCAAGGGAAATCAAAAAAAAAAAAAATCGAATTAACGAGTATTCGGCTGACAAAAACGTCGAGATACATGATTGCAGTGGAAGGGATACTTTTGTTCAACTTAACGAGGTTCGAGCTATAAAGATTCCACCGTCATTTTCAAAGATCTAATTGGTTTTAAAACTTAAGCCCATGATACAAGAAAACAAGATAGCGCCACTTGAGAGAGGAAACGTCACAAACTGAAAATCGCGATTCGTTGTTGTTGTTTCCATGTTAAACCGGCTTTTTACTTTTTTGAATAGCATGGGAAACAACAACAATTTCTCGCTCAGTGACGTCACAAACTCAATTTTCGGCTCTCAGAGAGAGCCTCAAAATAGCGGTACTGAAGTGGCGCTATCTTGTTTTCTCTTGTATCATGCTTAAGCCATATCATAAGCATAACATAATTAATAAGAATTTTGAAACTCACGTGTGTTGGCTGCGTTTGGGGTGCACCAAAAGCAAATGATGGAGCTGCTGGTTGCGTAATGGTTGTACTAGTTGCTACAGTCGTAACTGCTGCAACTCCAAAGCTTCCGAAACCAATCGATGCTGAGCTCCCGAAAGCGTGTGCCGAATTGGCAGAAGTATTTCCTAGCGTTGTTTGTTGTGCACTGCCTATAGAGCCAGCGCCGAATTGTGGAATTGCAGAGTTATTATTATTGCTACCAAATATATTTGTATTCGTTGTTGCTGCTGCAGTGTTTTCATTAGATCCGAAAATCGACGTTGAAGCATTCCCACTATTTCCAAAAACTGGAGTCGACGATGTGGCACCAACACTTCCAAAAATAGGTGATGTCTCCGAAATGCTAGATTTTGCGCTGCCGAAGACTAATTTTTGGAGCGTGTTCGTTTGATACGTTGGCATTGGCATTTGAAATTGTTGTTTCAGTTGCAGGCGTAGGAGCAGCGGAGGCGCCGAAAAGAAATGCATTCTTCGGCCAAGGATTTGAGGTAGTTGTTTTTGGCTCAGCTTGCGCAGATGCGTTTCCAAAAATGGGAGCTGCCAATGCAGCGGGCTTTGTTTCGCCTTGAGTCTTAGATGCGGAAAGTCCGAAAAGATTCGTACTCTCTGTTTTCGCTGCAATAGATGCTGTCGAACCACCAAAACTAAAACTACCAAAAGTAGGCGCGGTTGCTGTTGTTTTTGTCGCAGTGCTAATATCTTTTTCAGGATTATTTTTTGGACTTCCAAATGTCGCAAAAGTAGCATTTGTGTTGTTGTTGTTATTATAGAGAAAATGGCGATTTTGTTGTTGTTGCATTTGTGTTTGAGTGCGTGAATTGAAAGCCGCCCGTTTCATTAGCTTTAGGGATTGTTATAGGCGTGGTCGACGATAAAGCGACGCCTTCGGTTTTTGTTATGGTAGAATGTGCTTGGTTTGTTCCAAAGCTAATCATCGGCTTGACCATCGAAGTGGTACTCGTAGCACTTGTCGACACAACGCCAAAACTGAAGGTTGGCGCAACTGCAGCGGTGTTTTGATTAGCAGTTGTTGCTGCTGAAAATGTTGACGTTGCTGATGATGATGATGATGTTACTGTTGCTGTCGGTATTGAAGTTGTGGTCGCAGCTGTTGTTGAAGATATTCCCGTTCCCATTGGTGCAGTTTTAAACAATGGAAATGGAAGTTTACTTTCTTCATTACTTGCAGCCGTCGTAGTTGATGCTGTACTTGCCATAGAATTACTTGAAACTTTTTGGAAGCTCAGACCAAAAGGCGAACCAGCTTGCCGTTTGGTCGTCGCAGTTGCTGTAGAGTCTACTGACGTTGTTGATGTTGTTGTTGAACGTGCGGTTCCAGAGGTGAAAGAACTCACTTTAGGAACAGCAAATGTTGATTCTGTTGTCAGTTGTTTTGTTGTTGTGGTTGTTGGTGTTGATGTCGTACTAACATTAGCTGTGGTGGCAGCAGAAGTCGTTGCTGGAGTATGCTCTTTTAATGTATTTGCACTTGGAGTTGAGATCGTTTTTCCAGAATTTCCGAAACCGAAATTGAACCCACTAGTTTTGATAGAGCTATCCGATGTATCTTTACTTTCTGCACTTGAAATTTTATCAGTTTCGGAAGAAGCTTTTGTTTGCAATCCAAAGCTAAAACCTTCGTTTGACTTGGAAGTTGAAGTAGTAGCTGTAGCTGCACCTGCACCAAAGGTAAATCCCTTGCCCGTTGTAGCAAATTCTACAGTAGACGTTTTCGCAGCCGACGTCGCATTTGTCGATGATGAATCCAAGTGATTTGAGAGTGAAGCGTTTTGCTTTGCTGGATCCGGTGCACCAGCATTAAAACCGAAACTGAATTTCGCTGCGGCCGTAGCACCAAATGCGAATTTCGGTGCATTTTCCTTCGTGCTTTCACTGCCAGGCTTCGGTTGTTCACAGCAAACACACTTAGGACGCGACATGTCGTTTTGGGTCATGCAGGCTTCGCATTCCCAGTTGCTAGCTTTTTGTGCTGCGGCCAACGATTTGAAACCAGAATCTGTAGCAATTGGAACATTTGTAGTTGCAGTCGTTAACGACTTGAGGCCCGCTGCTGCAGTTGTATCTTTTGTTGAAGAAGAAGCTTCAATCACTGCTCCTTTGCGTGGCACTTCGCATGCTACACATTTCTGTGCACTCTCTTTATTACGTAACATACAAGTATCACATTCCCACTCGTTGGCAGCTTTCTTATATTGATTTCCAAATGCACTGAGCGGCTGTAAGCTATTTGATATTGGATTGGTAGTTTCTATTGAGTTTGATAATTTGGGCTTTTCAACTGGTTTCTTAAGTGCATCAAGTACACTGCCAGTTTTTAAGGTTGCTTGTGATTTCAATTCGTTTGATTTCGTCGCTGTGGCTGTGTCTGTGTCTGATATTGCCGCAGACAGTGCTGGAGAAGATACTTCTGAAGGCATTTTCGAATCGTTTGTTGTAATCTCAGTGTCGCTTGTTTTCTCTATAGGTATGGGCTTACTAAATTCGAAATTCATTGTAGATGGTGCAATATCTTGCACTGGTATAGGATTATTTTTCAAAGCTTCTGGTAGTGAGAATTCGAAATTTACATCCATTGGTTTCGATGGCTTCAATGATTGCGTGTCCTCTGGCTTCTCTGACGACGTGATACAATTTTTGGTAATTGTCGTTAATGGTATATCAATTTTTGGCATATTGGACATCAATGGAAAAGCTATATTTGGCAAATTAGCTGGAGCTGGTGGTGATTCCTCCGAAATATCTGGTCCAGTACGCAGTGCGCTAGCAATTTTATTTTTAATTTTATTGACGTGTTTTTGTTGCCTATCATCTCTAGTGACAACATCAACCACAGGAATTTCGATATGCTGCTGCTCAATAGAAGCACCAGTGCTTGGTAGATTATAGTCTTGTTGATTTTGAGTTTCGATTTTCTTTAAGTTTGTTTTGGAGATCGAAACTTGTGTTGAAATAGGCCTCTCTCCATATTATTTGATTTTTGCATCGTTATTTGACGTGAACGCTCTGTTACGGATTGCATTTTTTTCAATTGAAGCAATTGTGACATCGAAGGCACTTGTAATTCCCGTACCGGTGGAATTGGCTCTGCTTTGCTTGCAGATGATGTCTTGGGCTGTAGCAAAACTGCTTTCCGAGCGTACGGTTTACTAACGTGTTGTAATCGCATGGCTCTGGACGCCTTAAGATCATCATCACATAGACGTTTTGATTGTAATTGTTGCTGCCGTATACCGCTGGCCATTTTCTTAGCTTCGCTGAGCGGAGTTGTAAAACTTTGTAGCATATCGAGAATTGTTTTATTTGATTGTATCGAATTGCTAGACGTGGAGAGAGTTGATAAACTCGATGTTGGTCTAATTAAGGTAGGTATCAAACACGAATTCGATCCAAGGCTAGTCGCATATTTTCTATACGCAGCAGCTCCTCCGTATGTTGTGTTCCCTTTGTAAAATGGTGAAGATGTATTTAAAAGTCTGCTATCACTCAGCGCTGAGGTACTGCCATAAATTGATGCGTTAAATTGTCTACGGCTTAACGAGTTCAGTGATAGCGTTGAGCTGTTAAGAGGATTCACTAAATTGGTTCTATTTCCAAGGTTATTACCGCCCGAAAAGAGCGATTTACGTCCTTCGAGGTTCGTATAAAAATTCAGTCCATTACCAAAAGATGATGCTCGACTGCCACTGCGACTATTTCCTGTTGACATATTAAACCTTTCTGAACGTTGTGATTCTGGGTTCGACGACTTCAATCCGGAATGGATCAATGCATTCGTTGGCAATTCTGTTGCTGTATCAGCATATTCAGTCTCCGAGTCTGTATCGGAACGCTGCCTTAGCTCACCTTCAAAGTCCGTTGCGCCATTTTGAAATTTCGATTGAACACCACCATTGTACGATTCTGTTGTTAATAAAACTTCATCCAATTCCAATGTTGGATCTAGCACAATCGGCTGATTTTTACGTTCATAGCATTGACTATCGACATTTTGACTTGAATCGGTTGCAGTAATATTTCCTTTGACGCTTTTTATCGACTGGCGCTTTAATGATGGTAGTGCATTACGCGTAAAGCTTGATTCCGGGGGTAATATCGTCGTTGGCGGTATATTCAAGGTACGTCGGGACCTAGTAATAATAATAATAATTTTATCTTCAGAGCTTTAAGTGCTTCTTGAATAATAATCTTACCTCGAAGCTTCGTGATCGATATTGCGATTCCGTTTTCTCGCATTCAATGTATCATTTTCACTGCTTGATATGGGAATTGGAATCAAATCAATAATATCGGGCGCCACATTCTGTTGTTCATAGTTCGATGTTGACGCCATTGAAGAGTAGAAATTGTAATTCATTTCGTTTCTATTCGGGTCAGAAAATAAATTTGAAGGTCCGTAATGATTATTTACAATTTGTGGTGCAGTCATTGCTGGTGTTGATGCAATCAGTGGTCGTGATGATAGCATTGTAGACTAGAAAATAGCCATTTCTTATTTAGGATTTGAAAATGGTTTTCCATTAATTTCAATAACTTACATCCAACTTACGCCTTCGCTTAACAATAGGTTGATCCGTTTCACTTGTTTGCTCATCATCATCATCATCACTATGATTACTTTCGTCTCCTTCTTGGTCCTCGAGATCATCACCATCGCCATCATCTTCATCTTCGGCGTAATCGCTAACTTCTATTCGACGCCGGACCATTTCACTTCGTTCGACTCTTGCTTGTGGTGTGTTCGCTTGCGCTTCGGCATAAGTTCTTTTCACAGACGAGTGTCTGCCACCATTTGCCGAATCATTATTATTATTGTTCGAAGGAGAAAACCACTTTGACAAGCTATTTGGAAGAATGCTGGAACACTTGATCTCACCATGCCTATTATGGTCTACACAAATAAAAATATTTAAAAAAAAAAAAGCCAAAAAGATGCGGAGGTCGAAATCCCGCCAAAGCAAAGAATTCCAGCACACTATATACTCACGTTATTATTAACGATTGTTTCGTCCGCAGAATCGTCACCTTGGTCTTGGCGTTCATCGCCATATTCTGCCATAGTAGGGGAGCGCTTTTACTCGTTGGCTGACGTAATGCTCACTTTGTACACTGTTTTGCTGGTTAGTCTTTTGAAGTTGGAAATCGATAATTGCCTGAATTGTTAATATTGTACGGCAAGATCGTTAAACACGAAAAGAAAATTGGAAAACTCGTGCTTGAATGTCACAATGGCGATTTACACTGTTGCACTATTTTAATATGTTAGGACTGCAGTGTTGCACGGCTTAGCATTTTTGATTTTAGCGTGGCCTTTACTGCAACAGTGGCGAACCGACAAATTTCAATGCAGTGTTGCATTCTCCAAGTAATTGTGACAAAATGCAACACTATGTCAGTGCCCTGTCAGACATATAAAACTAATGTTTTTGAGACAATTAAGTAAGTATGCAAACAAAGACGTGAGTAGAAAAGACGCGGTAACTTAGTAAATCTTTCGGTAGCAATATGTGCTTCTCTTTCGTTTTCCATGCATTAATATGAGTTGTTTTCGTTATATGTTTTGTACGTGTGACACTGCACTAAATCTGACAGCTCCGATTATCAAAGGGCAGTCCGCATTAGGAGCCACGACGAGTGATGCCAGATTTTATCGATAAAAAAAACCCTCATATATTGGAAAAAACCCACTTTTACCCATTTTCAAAAACTAAAAACCCACGAAAAAACCCAGAATGATTTTTTGAAAATATGGGCGTACCGATTTCAAAATTGAACATTGGATTTAAACCAGAGATCCTAAATAACTATTAAATTTTTTTTAGAATCGAAAAAATTGCTTTTAAAACGACGAAAATTTTTGACGTTAGTCGATAATACTTATGATTGGGATTTTTTTGTTTTTCGTTGCTCAAAACTTTTATTTTTTGATAAATATTTTTTACGTTGCCTTGTAACAATTATGAATGAGAAAAAATTTTTTCCGTTGCTCATAATTTTAAGCGTTCAATAAATATTTTTTACGTTGCTTCAAAACGATTGTGAATGAGAAAAAAGCTTTTCCGTTTCTTATAAGCTTTTATTTTCAATTAATAGTTTTTAATTTATTTCGTTAAGAGAGAAAATATATACGTAAAAACAATTTATTGAAAAATAAATGTTATAAGCAACGGGAAAAAATTTTTCTCATTCATAATTGTTATGAGGCAACGTAAAAAATATTTATCGAACGATAAAAATTATGAGCAACGGAAAAAAAAAATTTTCTTCAATAACTGTTATAGAAAAATGAAATATATTTTCATTGTTTGAAACTGTTATCTTAAAATGAATTTTTTTTAATACAAACTTTAATAGTTATAGTCCAATTTTTTTCCTTATTTCTTATAACTGTTATGTCTCTGATTTAAACACAATATTTTAATATTTTAATAAAAGTATCAAGAAAATAACAAAAAATAAAAGTAACTTAAAATTGCAGTCTTATTCATGACTTAAAAAAAAAAACCAAGTTTCTTTACAACACTTAGGGAACACGCGACTAGATACAGCAAAAAGAGTCATGCATGGTACTGGAAGAGGGAAAACACGATTTTCATTGTCATAAGTAGTAAATATACCTTAAATGTAGTGCATAAATTTCGATATAAAATTACCCATACTTTTCCCCATGTCACGTTTTTTGAATGAAAAAACCCACAATATGGGGAAAAACCCACAATCTGGCATCACTGGCTCCGATTATCAAAGGGCAGTCCGCATTAGGAGCCACGACACCGGTAGTACCAAAAATCGATACTTGCGAAAACATCTAGAATTCTAGTCGATACTGCAGCAGGGTTGAAACTTGGCGAAGAAGAAAGTGTAGCAGTTTTAACAAAAAAGGGCAGTAGATTTGAATTTTGCGCAGTATAAAAAAAAAGCATTAGAAATTTGTTTTTTATAACAAAAATATACTTTATTATTTTCAAATAAAAATAAAAAATTAACAAAAATTACATTTCATGTAAATATTTCTCCGTATTGCGCGTCTTCCAATGTTCAGCGAGGATTTTTGACAAGATTTTTTCTATTGTATCAGCTGTCAAACTATTAGTATCGCGATATATAAGCTTAAATGGAAAATCCAAGATGTTAAACAAGGACAACAATAGTATCTTTGTTACAAATATAATTGCGGTGTTGAGAATTAAAAACCAAAATTGGTACTTTTTTTGGTAGTTATCGTTAGTTTTGTTTGCAGTAGATGTCAAAAATTTCAACAACAAAAAAAACGCAGTAGATCTGCTGCAATTGCAGTAAATTCCAACCCTGTACTGCAGGAACGTACCCAATGTTCGGACTACGGAAACCCCATTTCGTAGTAGAAGACCAAAAAAATCGGAGTAGAAATGAATTTGTGGGTAGTAAATTGGAATTTCTCATTTCCGCACCAAAAAAAAAAAACAAAAAAAAGGTCAACGATTCATTTCAAGCAAACATATATTTTACATTGACATATTACATATATTTTTTTTCTCCATCAGTCAAGATTTAGATACAGAGACATCTGTATGGAAAACAACAATTTTTTTGCGAACGAGAGAACACAAAAAAACTCGTTCTCATTACGTCTAAATCGTGACATAGACAAAATTATTTTGAGTTTGGTGAAGTGAAAAAATCGGAGTAAATTTCAGGTATAGGGTAGTGGCGGAGTAGATTTCAAAAATTTCAAAAAAACGGAGTAGATCTACTCTGATCGGAGTATAGTCCGAACCCTGAACGTACCGATGACGCTAAAATGTATATCATATATTACTATATGTGGCACTCTACAACAACTATGCTTGTTGAGTTGAAGTAGGCCCCCGTTGCATGCATTCTTATGGCAAAATCAAAAACGTAGCACGCCCCCGAGAAATTCCGGGTCCGGTCTAACAAATCTTTTCAAATCTTGTAACATGTACCAAAATGTTTGGTATAACTCATATACATGTATAAGTGTTCGTCAAATAATTTTTGTTAAAACTCAGTTTTTTCGACTAAAATATGGTTTTTATATAATATCAAAAATCTTTACGTGAAATTTTCCTTTTGTTCTTCAACAACGCTAAAGAAGAGCACTCATGCGTCGAATATGACCGAATGTTTGTTTACAAAACAGAACAGCTGATATGAACTTTTCAGTGATGTAGAAAAAATTCTAGCTCGATACCAAACTAATGGCTCAAGTACTTATAACAAATCATGCTAAAATGAATACAAAAACTACTTATTTTTCGAATTCCTCTCTTGAAAAGGGCACAGTATTGCATAATCTTTCATCAAAAACCGAAAAGGTTGTATACTTAAAAGAAAACATTAAAAAATTTCAACGCAAGAATTCTTAGTTACAAAATTGAGTGAGTACTCAAAACATTCTAGCATCACTAATTCGGTTGTTTTTGGGAGTGCCACATATAGTAATATATGATGTATATTATCGATAGGGTCACGACCATCAACCGTCGTTTTTTTTTTCAAATTTAATTGAATTCAACAAACTTAATTGATAAGAAACAAGAAAAAAATAATGTCAATTGTTTCCCTTTTATAAATATCTTCTTGCTCCTCTGGAAGAATTTACTTAGGTCGCTTCTGCTTAGGGGGTCTAGTTAAATGAATACCTCAATGTACCTGACTGTACCATTTTTTATGCTGACAAATTTTCATGTCAACTTTCAACAAAACGATAAACCAATGACCACTCGGTGACCAATATTTTCATTATTTAAGCGTCCATGCGTTTTATTTCAAAAGAAAAAAATATTAGAACAATTCAAAAAATGTGAAAATTTGTAGTTCTATGATATAAAATTTTGAATTCGCTTTACTCGAAAATTTTTTACTCTATCTCTGGGCTTTTGGATAGTATGAAATCGAAATTAAGAGTGTAGGAGAACCCTTCGGTAGTGCTTGAAAGTAGTGGAAGCAATTAGAATGAGCGACCATACGATATGGACTGCTACCACAACTCTAAAGGCTCTTCAAACCTTGAGTAAAGTCTCAAATATGGACTTAAGTGAGGCCACTAATATCAAGTAAGCTTAAAATAGAGGAAAAAATTATATATATTTAAAACTGAATATGTGTGTATACATTGTACATTGAAAATGATTTTTTTTTTCCCCAGTTTGGAACGTCAATCCCCACCTATTGTTAAAATTGGAGCTTCAGTGAAGCAACTTAAGAACTGTAAAATTCTAAGTTTGGCATGCAATATGATTGAAAGGCCGACAATGCCAAATTTGCGAAATTTGCGCGTTCTCAATTTATCACGAAATAGTTTGCGAACTTTAAATGGACTGGTGAGAGTGGACATCAAAATATCAAAAAATAGTGTTTCATTTAATAATGTGAATTTTTCGATTTTTAGAAATGTTTAAATGAAACTTTGGAGGAACTTTGGGTTAGTTACAATATGATTTCAGTTTTAAAGCCAATAGAATCCATGAAAGTGCTCAAAGTTTTCTATGTATCTCATAACAACGTTAAAGAATGGAAAGAAATTAAAAGCTTGGCCATACCTAGTCTAAAAGAAATATCATTCATGGGCAATCCTGTACAAGAATCAGTAAGCGAAGAAAGTTTCAGACGTGAAATATCGAAACGTTTGACAAACCTGGAAAAATTAGATTTCATACCAATTCTAAGAGATGGAGATAATAAAGAGTAAAGCTAAAAAAATTGTATTTTTAATTAAAAGACTCAAAAAATAATATTCAAAGTGGAAGGCAATTCTAAAGTTCGCAGCCAAAAATGGTGTCAAGAGAAAAGCAAAAATATGAGTTCGTCATTCCAGTTTTTTTTTTTTTTGGACGGATGATTTCAGAATTTTGAAGATAATTATCAATACATTTCGAACGGAATGCCAAGAAATATTTTATGTACGCCTTATGGCCCAAAGGGTAAACAACAAATTATCAAGTGCTTATTCTCTTTCATTCTTTTCCCTATTCCACAACTGAAGTAAAGCTGAATTTCCAATAGCGCAGGAGGTGCGTAACGTGAATTCCTGCAAATGTTCAACACCTGAAAACATATGGAACGACGTCCAATCAACTTCCTGCACACGCAAAAGTTCGAAAAATTGAATATTTCCTGCGCGTGAGCAACATGACAGCTGAGTATAACAGTTGAAGAAAGGAATATAACAGTGTTGTAGAAACTATTGAGTACTTTTTTATGGTACTTGGTACTACGGAGGTATGCCTTTTCTTCCTTAATGCAATTAATATGCATTAAATAATGTTTTCATTTAAGCTTCGATGTCTATATATATGATTTCTATAACTTATTTGCTTAGTAAAAGGGAATATTACATTCCGTTCATAGAAAATAAGACGAGTACAAGAGTAGCTAAAAATGTACTGAGTCAAGTTCACATTCAAAACCGCAGCAATGCACACGCATTATTGGAAATTTGAATTTTTCCTGCACCAGGAAATTTCCTGCAGCTCCTGCGCTATTGGAATTCAGGCTTTAAGCCTCAATATATCCTTTTTGATTTAAAGGAAACAAATTTTTCAAGCGGGCTTTTTTTTTTTTGTTAAGACAAATTAAAAAGAAATAAAAAAAAATCAAAAAGATATATTTTCAGAAAATAATTTGACGAAATCTGGTATTTTTTAAATGGCAAAACCAACTACCATAAAAGACGCCTTAGCTATATGGCAGGAGAAAAATCAACAAGATCCAACGAAGGCTCAAGAAATTGGGTTGCAGTTTCAATTCCCGCCAATTGAAAAAATGGACGCTACTCTAAACACTTTGGTCGAATGCCGAAAATTGAGTTTATCAACAAATATGATTGAGAAAATTGCGGGCATTGCCCAAATGAAAAACCTTCGCGTACTCTCTCTTGCAAGGAATAATCTAAAAACCTTGACTGGCATTGTAAGTTAAAAGTTGATTCATAGGAATTATTTTTAGAAATTAATAAGGAACAAAAAATAATATCTCAGGAACCACTCGCCGAGACATTGGAAGAATTATGGGTTAGTTATAATTCAATTGAAAAAATCAAGCCAATTGAATCAATGAAGGCACTGAAAATATTTTATGTTTCAAACAATCTAATCAAGGATTGGGTCGAATTTAATCGAATGGCAGTTCCACCAAAATTAGAAGAAATTAGCTTTTTAGGCAATATTTTGCACGAAATCACCGATGAAAGCGTCTTTCGCTCAGAGGCAATAAGACGATTGCCCAATCTTAAGAAATTGGACGGGGAACCAGTTATTCGTGGCGTTTGAATCTATTTCATATATGTAATTTTTAAAAAACAATCCTAAACCATTAATTAAAGCTTAATTTTATTATTCGGCGGTTTCCATTTTATTTTGATTTTCCTTTGTAACTCTTTCTTTTTTGAGGCGTTGCAGCATATTATGCGAAATGAGATCCATCTTAAGGTGCTGCACGTTTAAGGCACTGCCATCCCAATCCAGAAGTGATTTAAATTTAACAGGATCACAAAGGTTCAACATTTCTGAAAATGAAGAAACTATGCAGTCATAATTGCTTCCTTGGGCAATGTATTAATTGCAGGTCCGTTTTTGGACGTGTTTTAAGTAGTTAGTGGATTAGTAGGGAGTACGTTCTATTGGGAGTGAGTGTATGGAGTACGTCTAGTGGGAGTACGTTGTATGGGAGTACGTTCTATGGGAGTACGTTCTATGGGAGTACGTTGTATGGGAGTACGTTGTATGGGAGTACGTAGTATGGGAGTACGTTCTATGGGAGTACGTTGTATGGGAGTACGTAGTATGGGAGTACGTTGTATGGGAGTACGTAGTATGGGAGTACGTAGTATGGGAATACCGACAAACTACGAGTTGCCGCAACAACGGAAGATCTGGTATTTGAATGTTCGCAGCGGTGTCTGTTGAATCCTTAAGTACTTGAGTTACTCCATAAATAATACATAAACTTAACACTATGAGTAAATTTGCAACAAAAACAGTTTCCATTTTCAGCCCACAAACGCTTCAAAAAATCAATCGACGTCAAATTTCGTGTAGCTTGGTTTTTTGTTGTTGCTTCAAACGATTGATGGATTTGTTGAAGCGTGTCTGGGCAGCTTTGCTGTTAAAAACAAAATCAAATATACACACCCATTCCTCCACTGTTGTAATCATTTCGTTCTTTTTCCAGCGTTATGTTTATGACACTTTGACGCGCGAAATGTTGATTTGCGCGATTTTTGCTAATGGATTGCTTTATAGCGATTTGTTCCAGTTCTTCATCGAAACGTTTTAAGTACAGCGCTATCAATTCCTCAAATTCTTCGGCACTAAGTGGCGCTGTACGTTCTTCCTCCAAATGACCCAAAAACCAGCTTAATTTTTCGCCTACAATGTTGCTTTTAATGGCATGGCCGAGTTGGCTCTTATGTTTGTTGTTTTGTCGGCGAGCCTTTCTGCTTAGTGCTTTAGTCTTCCGACTGTTGGGGTGTTTACACTTCTCCAATTCCTTTTTTAGATTAACCATAATTCTTAGTTTTGTTTGCAATAATAATTCTCTTGAAAAACAGTTGACGTTGAACCACGTGTTTAAGGCGGCACATAAACATTCAGTCTGACTGATCAGTCATCCGTGTACGTGTTGATGTACTCTTGCTCATTAATTTAACATATTTTTTTTCTCAGTCAGGCATTTCATGTGTATTTTTTTCTCCTTCTTCTCTTCGTGTTTGTCCCCCCATATCGTTTCGCTTGCACCAATGAATTCAAATGATTTTGATACAAACGATACGTCAACTGTGAATTCGACTGAAATGTCATGGCATGAAAATTGATGCATCAATGAATAATCGGTGTCGGTGTCCTGATACCATGATACAAAAAAAGCAGATACCGACACTTGGAGATTGTGACGTAAGCACAATTAGAGACAGATCCTTGTTTGTTGTTGTTGTTCATGTCAATGGTTTTATATCTTGATGCGAAATATATTTTAACTTGCAAATTTAGATAATTATTTTTTTAATAAAAGTTAATAGAAATTTTGTAAGAAAAAAATATTTTTCATTCATAATTTCCCACCCAAAGCTTCGTTGGCTAGATATACGGACGCAGTTTTCCATTCAATCATAATTTTTTCCGCTATTTCGAACAGAAAAGCTTTTATGCCAATGAAATGAGGGCTTTTTGTGCTGCAAACTCTGAAGCTCACGATGTGAGAGCAAGGCAAAATGAGCTTTGAACTCAAAAATGCTTTACCCATTCGAAATAAGTTTTATGAATTAATGTCTTTAAATAAGTACGATTGTGTAGTCAGAAATATTTTCTGTTCTTGCAATATTTTATCCAAATTACCTGTCTAAAATGATCGGTTTATAAATAGAGTTCTCGGATTTTGAATATTTTTAAAAAAATGATCGGTTAAAAAAGCTCATTCAAAAAAATATGCAAAAAATATTCAAAAAAATTCAAAAAAAAAAAAATGCAAAAAATGCAAAAAATATTCAAAAATATTCAAAAAAAATTCAAAAAAAATGCCAAAGTATTCCAAAAATTGAACAATTATTCAAAACAAGAAAAACAAGTAAGGGTGTTATAGTCAGCTGATCCTGACAATGTTTAACGCCATAAGGGGCCCCATATACCGACTTTTGTTAAATTTCTTTATGAAACCCGCCCCTTTGCCACGTGTATTTTTATGTACTTATATTATATAGATATCATACATACATACGAGAAAAAAAAAAATGAAAATATGAGCGAAAAATGGCCTTTCTGATTTCATAGGAGCCACAATTATAGTCGTAGGCTGGCGTTTAGGCACTTAAAATTTGCGCACGGTCTCCACCTTTCTAAATTAGGTCTATGCGTTCAGCTATCTTATACGGTAATTGAGTTGTGGCCCTAAATATGGGGCAAAGTAGAGAAAATTGACTTTTTTCACATTTTGGGCCATATCTTGAAAACGCTACTTTAATCCATCAAACCAATGACCTTTTTGGAATGAGGGAGCCCTAAGCTAACATAAAATAACCATTAGAAAAAAAGTGTATGAAAAAATATTTTTTTGTAGCATTGTGTAATGAACCTATCACAGAATTTTTTGGAGACGATGTTTATGGCTGCAAAGGAAGCATAAGTGCCAACTTTCGTTCCAGTTCCATTTGAATTTCGGGTGCAGGAGGCAATTTTCAAAAAACGGCCTTCGGCGTATAAAAACCCAAGTAAGAGAGCTAAAGTCGGTCCGACAATGGCATTCGCAGCTTCCCAGTCTTTTATTCTGTAGTAAATCGAAAACAACTACCGTGGATGCGGCCTTCAACAACGATCAAAAACTTGTTGTTTATGGCACGAAGCCACTTTGAATTAGTTTCCCCTCTTTAGGCATTTTGAAAAAATAAGTTCGATTTAGCATGCCTATTTAAATTTTGAATTGTCAAATTAAAAAAAAAAAGCCTACTTCAGTGACTAAAATATTCAAAAAGCACAGTCAAATGCAAAATAATTCAAAAAAATGCAAAATATTCAATAAATTCAAATAATTTAAAAAAAATGCAAAATATTCAAAATCCGAGCTCTAGTTATAAAAAATTAAAAATAGTATTATTATTGGCATCAAAAGATAAAAAAAAATTATTGAATGGAAAACAACAGCAAACGCTCACTTTCCCGTCGTTACTACGTCATTTTCGCTCTGCGAGAGAACGCTGCAATATAGGGGTACCCCGAGTGGCGCTATCTGTATTTTTTGTATCATGGTAAATGTCATTAGGAGCACAATATTAATCATGTCCATATGTTTTGTGAAATCTTAGAATCGTTTATTTGATAAATAAAACGTTAATAACAAAATTTTCCGAAATGACTTCACGTAATCTAACCGAAGTGTTTGTTATTATGCGCAATAATGCTTCGAAAAACCGGAATTTGTACAGAGATGATCGAGTAAGTTTAGATTCTTTTAGTCAATTGATTTTATATATTAATTTCAATGATAATTCCTTATAAGGGAAGTGATGCAGAACATCTACTGGAAACTACCTTACGTGAAGCCGAAGAAGGTCTTGAGCTTCGTGACGATTATGGAACACCTCCAATGTGGTTGGACAAACTTGAAGAAGCTCAATACACGATGTCAAAGTAAGAATATATTGTTATTATTTCCCTTCTTTTAATGATATTTATCGAATTATTGTAGAATAAAACCAAAGCTAGATGAGTTGAGTTCTCTGCATGCACGTCATCTATTGCGACCAGCTTTTGACGAGAATACAGAGGAGGAGGAGGCGATAGACCAATTGAGCCAAGAAATATCTAAACTAATTGCTTCCACTCATCGCCGCGTAAATTGCATTCGCTCGAGTCTTGGCGTGGGTACAAAAACTGAGCAACGCCTAACATCAAATGTGGTCGCTTGCCTTTTATTACAATTGCAAGAATTGGTTTTTAAGTTTAGGAACAGCCAAAATATGTATATACGTCAGCTTAACTCGCGTGAGGAGAGCTCACAAAAGTACTTTGACGATGATTTTACAAACGTCGATCTGCGAAGTAATACTGATCGGGAGAATTTCGTTGATTCCTTTGATAATTTTCTGCAGCCTCCAAGTGGTTCGACGATTAACTCGAAAGCTTTTCTCTATGACAATGAGAATGCAGATGAACAAATCGACCAAGATTTTCAGCGTCCTGTCGCGAATCGTATGACACAGCAGCAGCTATTACTATTTGAGGAGGAAAATACCCGCTTAGCAATGCATCGCGAAGAAGAAGTGACCAAAATTGTAAAGTCCATGTATGATCTGAACGATATCTTCAAAGATCTCAGCGAAATGGTACAAGAACAAGGCACAGTGCTGGATCGTATCGATTACAATGTCGAACAAACTCAAACGAGAGTTTCTGAAGGATTGCGTCAATTGCATCGTGCCGAAATGTATCAAAGCAAAAATCGTAAAATGTGCATTATCATGGTGCTTGCTGCAGTCACTTTGTCCATGTTACTTCTGTTGATCTTTACAAAATTCTAAATATCCTTGTATTTATAATGTATGTATGTATGTATGTATAAATGTATTGTTCATTAGAATTATTTATTAAACCCCATACTAGTCTATACAAAAAAATTATCTGCTTTACATTCGCTCTGAAATTCGACTTGCAACCGATCGCAGGTTTCCGTAGACTTTGTTAGGCGGCGATCCGAGAATCAAATTACAAATAGCACGCCTTGCTAGCTGTATGTTTTGATAGCTTCCCAATATGTGTATTTTAGTATCAGCGAGCACGATTCGGGTTTTTGTAACATTCTCGATTGTGAATTTCGTGCGACCACCTTTCCCTGCCAAGCGGCCAATGGCGCGACTGATGTGGTCCCCTCGGAGCGTTTTCACATCTTTAACTTCAAAGGTCTCCACGAATAAATCCTCCAAACGCAAAAGCGCCAAAGCATCGTCAACATCAAATCCGCAAAGAAACGCCTTCACGAAGTCTGCTCCTTTCTGTAGATTAGAAATATCCTCTGTTTCGGGACCAATTCGGATTTCAACCTAAGCGACAATAAAAATTGACGTTTTCAATCGTTTTCAAAATAAAGTCGAAGGGCTTTAAGCCAGACCTGTTAAATCCCGATTAAGATTAATAATCATGAATTATTGTTCTTTTTTTAATCCATAATCATTATTAATTTAACTTCTTGAAATTTTTGATTATTAATGATTGCGATTACCAAATAATCGTGAAATAATCAGGACTATTTCAGATTAATGAAAAAAATCAGAAAAAATCAAAAAATAATCAAAAAAATAATCCCGATTAATTTTAGATTATTTTTGAATATTTTTGATTATTTTTGATTTTTCCTGATTATTTTTGGGTTTTTTGATTTTTTTTGATTATTTTTGATTTGTTCTGATTTTTTTTTATTAATTTTAATTATTTTCAATTTGTATTTGAATAACATCGTTTTTCCAAAGTTTCCGTATAGTCCGTGGGACCGGCAACGGACAAGTGAATTCACCGGCCACCTGTGGTTAGGACCACCCCTCGTCAAACCACCGGCAATACTTTCGAGAGGCGAATTTTACATTGCGATGTCATAGGCAAGGACATATGGGCCCCTCGCTGTACTACATTTAATTATATTCAATTACAAATTGAAAATAATTAAAATTAATAAAAAAATCAGAACAAATCAAAATTAATCAAAAAAAATCAAAAAACCTAAAAATAATCAGGAAAAATCAAAAATAATCAAAAAAAAATCAAAAATATTCAAAAATAATCTAAAATGAATCGGGATTATTTTTTGATTTTTTCTGATTTTTTTCATTAATCAAAAATAACCATGATTATTTCATGAATACTTGGTAATCGCAATCATTGATTAATATAGGTCATACAAAAATAATCATTAAATAATCACTATTTCACTCATAAGAAAAAAAATAATCTGATTAATTAATCATTAATTAAATAATCATTATTTAACAGGTCTGCTTTAAGCCCACAAATTCTCCGTTAATTAATTCCGCTCTATAAATCTTTGAGTAATGCCACAAAACTCTTAGATCTAAAGAACAAATTTTTCATCGCACCTGTTTGCTCTTCATATTGAAACGTATTTGCAATTTCATGTGCTCCACTAAGGGCGTGAATATCTTCATCCAATGCTCCTTCAAAGATGAGTATCTAGAAAAATTCAAATATTTCATTTGTTTTTTTGTTTCGGGTTGAGACCACAAACCTATGAGGCGGAACAGGTATCTTTCGATGTTCAGTCTTAAGGCGTTTTGACTTTGGCGCTTGTATTTGTTTTTCTGTTCCTTCGATATTCGTTGCCGAATCGACTTCCATTTTTTGAGGCTTGTCGCTTGTAGCCGAACGCTTTTGTGCCTTTTTGACAGGCAAGAATTCATCGACTTGGATGTTCTCCGTTTCCATTTTATTTGTTTAGAACAAAAAAATTATGTTTCAATAAAATACACAACCTCGCAACATGTGCTTCATGCGAAAAGATGGTAGAAGTCACAACAAAAACAAGAGAAACGTCAAATAGGACGAAGCGAAATGTATCGATATATCGCGCTTGTCGATATACTTTCAAATATACCAACTGACCGTCACTACTACAATAGCTTGGGCACAAATGATACGTCGTACGTCATCCATCACCGTTCTTGGCTGATATGGTCGAGAGTCAGACACACGAACAAATGTTCTGAAACAATTAAATATTTAGAGAAAGACGAGCGAAGAAAAAAGACGGTTGTTTGTTAAATGTTCTGCGCTTCTCTTTCTTTCTCATGCAATCAAATGGAATTGTTCCGAAACATGTTTGTGTGTTTGACTCTCGAGATGCACGTAGTGACGAAAGAAGTTGGCATAATTAATACTTTGTTGACGGAACTCGCAGGGAAACATTTCTATAGCCTCAATAAGTTAATCCTCTTTATCTTTTGCCGCAACACTATATATCAAAGGGTAGGTAGGTAGGTAGGTAGGTTGAAGTGGCTGCCACTTAGGCCGTTAACCGGCCCATTGTGATACCAAGGAGGTTTTCTTGTGTTTGTGTGAGTGTTTGTCTTTTTATGTAGTGTGGCCCTAACATGCGATTTTTTGAAAAACCAGTGCTAGGCTTGGAACATTACACTCCGTTTCGCCTGTGCCGGGAATCGAACCTCGGACCCTGGGATCAAGAGCATAGCACGCATCCCCTACGCTATCCCAGAGCCACTATCAAAGGGTAACTATTTAACATATTAAGAGCTTGTTGAAAGTTGATCAACCGTCGAGTCCCAATTTAGTGGAGCCCCGTGTGTAACGGCCACTTCGTTCACTATTTCACTTTTCTGAAATGTTATTAAAAACTTCAATTTGTGTTTTTGTGAGCTAATCTATGAGGAATCTCGTTTTTTTTGGAGCTCTGACCAGAAATGCATTTTTGAATCCTCATCCACATATTTATGAAAAAACCTTTTAAAAATTAATTATAATTATTTTAATTTTAAGTACCTTGTAGACTGTTCGAAGGCGATTGCTCCTCAGATACCCAAAATAACGAAATACTACGATAATTGGGTACATAAAGCCGTCCAAAGACGATTTTGGAAAATCGCGGAGAAGAAACTCTCAACTTTTCTGTCCGACAAAAACGGTGACGGATGACGTACGACGTATTACATGTGCCCTAGCCAAATGGTTTTATAGTTTTGAAATATACATTAAAAAGTGCAAGTGAATTATCTCATGTGAAACATTAATCAAATTAATGACCTTCAGATCATTCATTCAGAGAAAAAGCATTTTCATAGCATTTCTTCAGCTTCAATCAAAGAGACATTGTCTCATTTAGGACAAAGTGTAAGTAATAAAATACGCTATAAGACAGTGACACTATGGGACATTTTTTTTGTTAGCTACAGACGATAGTGATTGTGATTGTCAAGCAAAATCTGTTTGGAGAGAAGTCCAAAATAAAACATGGAAAGTATAAACCTGGAGAAACTGCAAAGCAAAACTGACATTGAATCTATGCTAAAAGATTTCAACGAAAAGGTATTCTCATTTCATCATTTGATGTGAACAAATTTCAAAAACATTAATTTTTCAATATTTTTTTTTTTAGAATGCTGACACATTTAACTTTGAAAAGCTTCTCACATATGACCAATGGTACAAGCTATGGAGCTCCGTTTTTCACCTACTCAACGACTCATCACTGAGAGAAGTTCATCCCATTTGCCTTAACACAATACGCATTTTGTCAAGAGACGAACGGAGTCTAAGTAAACATGTCGATGTTGGCGATAATCTTTCCACTCTATTATCTTTGGCTCAGCTAACTGCCGTTGGAGATTTAGGTTTAACATTTGACGATTGCAATACGGAAACAGTTGTGGAAAGTCTGAAATGTTTGTGTAATTTGGTATACCAAAGTGCGGATTGCCGTCGAAAATGTATAAAGTTCCATAGCGCCTTAGATGCGATTCTTAAACGAGTTGCCTCTCCTACGCAATTTCCTATAGCAGTTGAGTTTTTTGACATGAAACTTCTATTCTTGTTGACTGCTCTAGATGCTGAGGCAAGGACCAAAGCTCAAATCGATTTGAATGCTATAGCTTATATGACAGAATGGTTAGATGAAAAACTAAATGATGCACCACCGATCGGTTCGCAATTGCCCGATGAAGAATTAGATGTACTTAGCGAAATGCTAAAGGTCATGTTCAATCTAACGACAAGTCCAGATAAGAGTCCTAATGAGAATGAGATACAGAATATGCATTTAACTGGCGTTATACGCGATGTCCTTGTTCGCTTCGGTGAAATGGTAAACGACAAGGAACGCACCATCATACAGCATGCCATCAATTTGCTCACGAATATATCGAGTAGCTGCCTTTCCGAATTGTTACTTAAATTGGATGCAACAAAATCGCCGACTGCAATAGTCGTCGATTTCGAGGGACGAAATTTACGTGCTTTGGACATAATGTTGCGTTATTTGAGAACGGCTCTAGATGACCAACAGAATTCAGCTGGATCGAGTGATTTGTTGCCGCCCGTTCTCGTCGTCTTGGTCAAATGTGCACGCGGACATGCAATAATGCGTCATTATTTACGAAGTATTATATTGCCGCCACTTCGTGATGCAACAAAACGTCCGGAAGTTGGAAATGAATTGCGCAATCATTTGTGCCGTTTCTTAACGATGCCTGCCATGGTTTTGCGTGATCTATCTTCGGAGCTGTTATTCGTGTTGTGCAAGGAAAATGTTCGTCGCATGATCAAGTACACGGGATATGGAAATGCAGCTGGCTTATTTGCGAGACGTGGCCTTTTGGATTGCCGACGTGTCGAGACCACAGAATACTCATCGGAAAGCGAGGATAGTGACACCGATGAGTATAAGAAAGTTGAACAAGGCATCAATCCGGTGTTGGGATGCTATGAAGCACCAAAGCGAAGTCCACTTGAAGGTATGACCGAAGAACAAAAGGAATATGAAGCTATGCAGCTGGTGAATTTAATGGATAAGCTTCATAGAGGCGGTGTTGTTCAACCATGTCGAATTGGTGAAGATGGTAAACCCGTACCAGTCGATCATATACTTGAGCTGCAAGAAGAATTGCCTCAGCAGCAGGCAGAGAAGAAACAGAAATCCTAAATAGAAGCGAAATTCGTATTACAAACGATGTTCCACAAGCGATTCTAGTCAAATGTAGCGAAGCTATATTATTCCAAACATTATCCTTATGAGCCAATATTGCATTCTAAGCGTAAATCCATTCATTCGCCTGAGCTAATTTTATTCTGTGGCTTACAACAATTTGATGGACGCTGTCAAAAGCTAATCACATTGAAAGTATTAATGTTATATGATGTTAAAATGTCTTGTAAATTGTATTATTGTATGTATGTATATATGTATATGTATGTTAAAGTTCCAATATTAATTCTAGTTTTTCATCCATTCATTCGCCTAGAGCTAATTTTTTCTGTGGCTTACAACAATTGATGGACTGTCAAAAGTAATACATTGAAAGTATTAATGTTTATGAGTTAATGTCTGTAAATGTATTTTGTATGTAGATATAGTAATGTATGTTAAAGTTTCCTAATTTAAATTAAGTTTTTCAAAGCATTTTTAAGGATTTTCTCGTATAAACTTAGTCTCATAGCCAAACGATAGTCGATGAAAGTCTCATCATAGCCTGAGCAGATAGTTCGTGGCTTAAACATTTGTGACTCTCAAAAGCCAATCACAGAAGATAATGTTATTGATGAAACTGTTGGACTTCATAGCAAGAGGATAAGTCGTATGAAACTTTCTCTCAATAGCATAAGACGATAGTCGATTTTGAGAGGATCTTTGGACTCTCATAGCAAAGACGGATAGTCGATGAAGCTTTGGACTCTCATAGCCAATAAGGATAGTCGTTGAAGCTTTGGACTCTCATAGCTAATAAGGATAGTCGTTGAAACTTTGGACTCTCATAGCCAATAAGGATAGTCGTGAAACTTTGGACTCTCATAGCCAAGACGGATAGTCGTTGAAACTTTGGACTCTCATAGCCAAGACGGATAGTCGTTGAAACTTTGGACTCTCATAGCCAAGACGGATAGTCGATTAAACATGGGACTCTCATAGCAAAGACGGATAGTCGATTGAAGCTTTGGACTCTCATAGCTAATAAGGATAGTCGTTGAAACTTTGGACTTTCATAGCTAAGACGGATAGTCGATGAAGCTTTGGACTCTCATAGCCAAGACGGATAGTCGATGAAGCTTTGGACTCTCATAGCTAATAAGGATAGTCGATGAAACTTTGGACCATAGCTTAAAATAAGCCCTTTTCACGCAGAAAATGTGAATCAAGATTTCATTTTGTGAATCAAAAAAACTACTTTCGTGAATCAAGATTTCGTGAATCAACAATTTTGAATGACAAAACATGCTACAATTGATTGACGAAAAAACCTAAATTTTCTTAATACAATTTTGTATGACTTTTGAATCCATTGGATGAATTCGGCAACACTGATCAAGATAGTGGTGCATTTAAAACCAGTTTATTCGGCTGCTACGTCTTTTTCTTCCAAAATAGGGGCCCAAATTTTTTTTTCGTGAATCAAGAAAAATTCTTATTTTAAGCTATGCTTTGGACTCTCATAGCCAAGAAGGATATTCGTTCCTAATGCGGATGTTCATCAACGAAGAGCTTAGATTTGATTTTTGCTTTAAGAAATGATATTGAACGAAGCCTTATCCTTTCGAAATACCTCTATTTACCTATTTAGATCGTCTTACTTTAAAAAAAAAAAAAATTTAATAAAAATAAAACGGCTTTACATAAATATGTAAAAACACATTCACAATAGATGATGAGAAAACAAAATAGAAACAAAGTTGCATGCAGAGATTTGCACTGGTTTTTTTTTTTTTTTTGTTCACGTTGTAGTAAAGTAAGAAATTATATTTCCAATCGGATCTTAAGTAGATAAAATATCGCAAATTCCAGTGTATATGACGACCTAAATGGCCTTGGAAGAGACGCGATTCCTTGATTGTTGCTGTTGTTGCTGTTGATGTAACTGATGTTGCTGTATCTTTGCATTGTGCTTATAACGGTCATTTGATTTGTATGATTCCCAAATTCGCATGATCGCGTCCAAGATGATCGCCACTGCCACCCGTGCAACTCATGTTTGAGACGTTGGTTCTCTCACGTTGTAACGAGGAAAATGCACGGGAACTGCGTTTGATGTTTGCATTCGGATTGATTTGGCCTTCGGTTGGTACCATTTGTTGCATCGATGACATTTTCAGTGATATTAGCGGTTGAATGACGCCGCCGCCTCCGCCGCCGCCAATATTGCCAGTCGTATATTTCGAACGAACTTGTGGATAGCGCGTTTGGCTCTGTTGATATTGTTGACTATGAATGGTCGGGACACTCCGCATGGGTGTCAACGGATTTAAATGATATTTGCTCTCTTTGGCGAACTTTCGAATATCATCTTTGAAGCCAGCGACAGCTGCCTCAATTTTCTTAATGCGCGCGTGATAGCAAAAGTTTCCGGCCTCGACTGATGCCTTTGTCAATTTTGTCGTTCCATTCGGTATTGCATAATGTGGCACTTTGTCCATGATCACAGATGAGCTCCGTTGCAGACTTTGATTCTTATCGATGGTGGTGGTGGTGGTGGTGTGATTTTATTTGAGCACTGAATACTTGGCGGCTTCGATTTTTCGAGTCTTTGTTGGATCGCATGATTGATTCCATCGCATCCATTCAGTTTCGTTATGGATGAGCTTTTATACACTACTTTCGAATGATGATTTAGCTTGGATGTCCTATCGGCGGCAGCCGTTGAATTATCTACGGGCAAACTGCCATAGCCACCGTCGACTGAATGGCGTTTATCAATGTTTTGATATTCGCCTCCTGCTGGCCTAATGGAACTTTTATTTCTGCTCATATTCGCCTGTTGTTGTTGTTGCTGTTGCTGCAGTCTCTTTTCGATTAGTGACTGTTGACTCTGAGCGATATTTATGTTACGTAAATCTTCAATTATTCGATTTCGATTTGGTGCTTTATTCGCTTCGAAATGTTTTGCTTTTGGCCGCGTTACGTTCGGCGAGCATTCATCATCAATTAAAGTGGTACTGCTGAGGCCACCTTCCAGGCGGAGTAATGACTGTTTGGAAATCTTCTTGCTTAATTGTGAGTTTTCCGTTTTTTCCAGATATTTCGTTTCTCTGTTAATGGATGGAAATTGTGTCAGTTTATTTTCCACACATTTCAATTGGCCTTTACCTTGGTTTTGTTGGCTGCGAAATGGTAGTATTACGTTTCGTAGTCGTGGTAGTCGTGGTATTACGTTTGTTATTGTTACTACTATGACCACCTGGTCGTTGAGACTTTTCGTTCGTGGATTGTGCAATTTCGTACAATTTTGTCCTATATTCTGAAACTGTAAGACGGATATCATCGCGAAATGGCGGCATTATATCTGTCTCGAGCTCAACTTCGGACAACGAATGTCGAAATCTATCGATATATGAGATTGGAGGAACATTTTGAATTAGTAGTCATGGACAAATTGAATTTTTATTCGGATTCATCGAAATTACCGCTCCACATAATGATGGTCTATCGCTTCGTTGGCAGTGAGGCGTCCTAGCGGATCTAGTAAGAGCAAGGATTTAACCATTTCGAGAGCATCAGATGGAGCATCTGGCATTAGTTCTTCTAAACTGGTTTTTCTGTGCAGAGATTTTGTAATTAATATCACTATATTCTACTATATACATACATTCCGATTAAATACAGTCGAAACTCTCTATAACGAATTTCTCTCTATAACGGATTTCTCTCTATAGCGATACTTCCCAAGGCTTTTTCGCTATATTTTTAGCGATTTTTTTCTCATAACGAATTCTTTTTATAACGAATTCTTTTTATAACGAATTTCTCTCTTTAACGGATTTCGCTCTATAGCGAGTCTTCTCAAGACTTTTTCGCTACATTTTTAGTACCTTTTTTCTCCTTATAACGAATTCTCTCTATAACGAATTTCTCTCTATAACGATTACTCTCAATAGCGAGACTGCTCAAGGCTTTTTCGCTACATTTTTAGCGAATGTTTTTTCTCCTTATAACGAATTCTGTTTATAACGAATTTTTCTCTTTAACGGATTTCGCTCTATAGCGAGTCTTCTCAAGACTTTTTCGCTACATTTTTAGTACCTTTTTTCTTCCTTATAACGAATTCTCTTTACTATAACGAATTTCTCTCTATAACGATTACTCTCAATAGCGAGACTGCTCAAGGATTTTTCAAAATTTTTACCGAGATTTTTTTTCCTTATAACGAGTTCTGTTTATAACGAATTTCTCTCTTTAACGGATTTTGCTCTATAGCGAGTCTTCTCAAGACTTTTTCGCTACATTTTTAGTACCTTTTTTTCTCCTTATAACGAATTCTCTCTATAACGAATTTCTCTCTATAACGATTACTCTCAATAGCGAGACTTCTCAAGGCTTTTTCTAAATTTTTAGCGAGTTTTTTCTCCTTATAACGAATTCTGTTTATAACGAATTTCTCTCTTATAACGATTCTCTATAGCGAGTATCTCAAGGCTTTTTCGTAATTATTAGCGTTTTTTCTCCTTATAACGAATTCTCTTTATAACGAATTTCTCTCTATAACGAATTTCTCTCTATAACGATTACTCTCAATAGCGAGACTTCTCAAGGCTTTTTCTAAATTTTTAGCGAGTTTTTTCTCCTTATAACGAGTTCTGTTTATAACGAATTTCTCTCTATAACGATTTCGCTCTATAGCGATCTTCTCAAGGCTTTTTCGCTACATTTTTAGCTGTTTTTTTTCTCCTTATAACGAATTCTCTTCTATAACGAATTAGCTCTCTATAGCGATACTTCCCAAGGCTTTTTCGTTACATTTTTAGTGCGTTTTTTCTCTCCTTATAGCGAATTCTCTCTATAACGAATTTTTTCCCCGGAGAGTTTCGACTGTATGTATATGTGTGTATGTATACTTCTCTGAAGAAGCTGGCTTGCTCAATAGTACGGATCCGAAGCTAGCACCAACGGCATTTATGTCGCTTTCGTTTATATGTGGCAGCGCGCTAATTATTTTCTCAATCTTAAAGGTGACAATTTCAGACGATTAATGAAGAATTTCAATTTAATATGTTAATGTTGATCACCTGATTTATAGTGCTAGTGCCTTGAAAGAGCGGCTTACCGCGTATCATTTCGCCCAATATGCAGCCCAAGCTCCACATATCAATGCCTTTTGTATAACGTTTACTTGCGACAAGTATTTCAGGAGCACGATACCAGCGCGTTGCAACGTAGTCAGTCAAAAGTGGTGCTCCACCATATTCCACTGGTTCTTGAGAATCTCTTGATGGCTGACTAGACAGGGAGCGCGCAAGACCAAAATCAGCTAATTTACACCTAACAATTGCATGTGAAATTTACTCCGTGCAAATTGCGAAAAACCAATGATATATGTATGTGGTTATAATGTTTTACCTGCATTTACTGTCTATAAGTATATTACTCGGTTTCAGGTCACGATGTATAACATTTCCGGAATGAATATATTTTATGGCATTCAATAATTGGTACATTATAAAGCGTTTATGAATATCCTTCAGTATGGATCCCTTCTTTATGATATTATGCAAATCGCTCTCCATATATTCGAATACGAGGTATATATCTAAATTATTTGATGCCCTAAACAATTAAAGCGAAAATGGATTTAAAAAAAAAAAACATTCAGTATAGACTGGTAGTAGCAGAAGAAGAATACTGGTAGTATTAATTTGAGCTATTATCAATTGGACGGACTTCCGTAGAAGCTAGAGAAAAATATTCAAATTCTTATATGTATATGTAACCACCCTGCAGGAAGGCTGTCGCCATATGGCCCCATGTCTATATTGACGTCAATATAGACAAGAGAACTAGCTCCAACATCAACAGTATTTACGGGCGGTGTCATTATAGAAAACTGTACTGTCAAGAGGTAAGTTCATCATGATTGACCATGTCAACAAATGTTCCTTATAAAGCGAAAATGTACTACTATTGGTCATAATAGTACCGAGAAGCAATTAATTTGTCAATAGTTCGTCAATAGTTTTTCGGTCTACTGTTGACATTCAATGACAACTCAATGTTAAATGTCAATAACGCAAAGCATTGCGACGGGTATAACTGGTCAGTAGTACTGTTGACGCAGTCAGTAGAGAAAGAGTATAGATTCAATATTGACATTTCCTGCAGGGCATATGTAATTCAACCATACATATGTGACCAGTTTCAATAAACCAATAATATCTCGATTGTAATTGGTCTCACATATTTGGCGGTGTTGAAAAAAAAGCAGAAATTCCTGCGCTTTTGGAAACAAGGCGTCAGAGAACTTCTGTGGTCTAAAACTAATGAACCGATTAGATTTAATTGTTCGCTAATTATTACCTGTATACGTTAAGCATTTTAACAACATTCGGATGCGAACGAAATGATTGAAGAAAGCAAATTTCTCGAAAAGTCCTTTGCGCATCCGTTTCATCTCGAAACGCATCGAAGATTTTCTTTACAGCCAACGTTTCATTTGTGCGTTTATCCAGCGCCTTCCAAACTATGCCGTAGGCACCTTTTCCAAGACGCTGCAAAGAAAATTGATTTTTGTCATTAGAAATTCTTGAACGAATTTTTTTTCTTGTGTATTTTTACAACCAAGATATTTTTAATATTTGTTTTTGAATAGGCTTCTTTGGTATAGATACTCTTTTAATGCAATTGAAAAAAAATTTTTTTTTTCTATTTTAATGGAATACGAGATCTCTGATGAGTGGACAGTAACGGTATAATTATAAATACTTTATGATAAAATTTTATTTTTTAAAGAATAAGAAGGGGTTAGTTTAATTTATTTTACTATTTTTCGGGTGGCTCTGGGATAGCGTGGGGGATGCGTGCTATGCTCCCGATCCCAGGGTCCGAGGTTCGATTCCCGGCACAGGCGCAACGGAGTTGAATGTTTCAAACCTGGCACTGGTTTTTCAAAAAAAAAATCGCATGTTAGGGGCACACTACATAAAAATACATATACACTTCGGTAAATATAGCAACTCCCTATATATAGTTTGGTCAGATCGTCGAAATTTCGTTTGTAAATCGATCTCAAAAAGTGTGGCCGAGAACTAAGTAGCGCACTTACTTATGGCTATATCACGTAACGCGTTCAAAATTTCTCTTTCCTATCCAGGACAAAGTTTAACCCTAGACTCAAAAAAGCAGTTTTAGTACTAACTGATACGCAAAAAGTCCTTTTAGTAGCAGGAAATCTTAAAAATGTTACCATTTTTTCCACCGCTTTTTAATTTCAGTGGCTCATAGCTCCTAAGCCAATAAGAATATTTTGAAAATATTTTGATTTAAATATAGAAAAATTATTACTAAACAACTTCGTCAAGTACTCAAACTACCTCTGGGCGCTCCTTAATACCGTTTTGCCACACCAAAGCTGAACAATTTTAACAAAAAATCAGGCGAAAAAATTCAAAATTACCCTTTAAATATGCTCGAAATTTTGCATCCAACGCAAATGGTTCAGAACCTTAAAAATCACGGGTGTTATGGAAATCAATAGTTATCAGAATCTATTTTGAAATCATCATTTAATTTTTTCAGGTGTCTCTTTGAAATCGAATATGGGTATTTCCAGAAAAATGTAAACTTTTTGTCACGTCCGAGCATATATAATTGCCTTTCTGACCTGCATAAAATTTAGATCAGTATAAAATTCCGGAATAGCTGCGCCATATTAGTTAGAAACAATATTACCATTTCCGACATTCTTCAATTCGGGACTTAAAATTGATAAAGTAACTGTCACGTCCGTTTGGAAATACCCATATGGCTTTTGGTAACGGTAACTTTTTCGAAAAATTTGTTATTGCTTTTTTCACGTTCTCGTCTTAAGTCTTTGCTCCATATCTCTCGCTTTTTATAACAGAACTGTCTACGGAAAGACTTAAGACGCGAACGTGACAACACGTTTGAGTGGGCGTAGCAGCTTTACGAAGTTAAACTTTTCGAACTTTGGAGCACAACAGTAAGCTATGTTCCGAATTTGAGCAAGGTGGGTTCAAAATTTTGGATTTTGGACCAACCCAGTTTTCTGTTTGAGGGGGTTGGAGTGGTTCGATTTCGAACATTTTTTGTTGTTGCAATTTCATAGATATTTCCATGACAAATTTCAATGTCCTAGGGAAACTCCTATTATTTTTCAAGAAATGTATGGAGGTCAAGCAGGGGATGATAAACGAAGATCTCTGTTTGCAAGTCAGAGCAGGAAACAGCAGAGCATGTTTTATGTACTTGCCCTACTGTGGCTAGGCGCAGACTCGCGAGTCTAGGGGCAAGATTAATGGTCCCTAAAGCAATTAGTCGTTTTAGTCCTTTAGAAATTTTAAGATTCTTTAATAGTCTTAAATTATCCTAAAGGAATACGGGCTGCACAAAAGATCTTTTAGGTCGTGGTGCTTTACAGCCTACTTAATAATAATAATAAGACGCGAACCTGAAAACAGCTTGTGTATTCGCTAAGCCTAGTTCACATAAAAACTGTCATAGATTTAAGACGCGAACGTGAGAACAGTAAAAAAACAATCGTACGTAATAAATGAACAGCCCCCCTTACATGGTTTAGTTGCATTTTTATGGGAGTGTCCACTCATAAGGGTCTTTACTGTATTGATAAATGGGGAACAAAATTTCAAATATAATTTTTTTTTATTGAAAATGTCTACAATCTCAAATCAACTGAAGCAATAAGCTTTGTTGTGTTTTGAATAATGCTTAGAGGCAAAAAAAAAAAAATCAAATGCTGTGAACCGTTACTACCGACAAGCATATCTGGAAGGCAACTATAAGCTCCTTACATTCATAAAAAGAAACACACTCCGTCAACAAAAATCTCTCACAGTTCAAAAGACAAACGAAGAAGAAAAAAAAAGAAAAAAAATTAAAAAAAAGCTGCTTACCTTTTTGATCTCGAATAACTTTGATATATTCTCATCGATATCGGATAATTTGTTCTTTTCTTGAGCCTTCGATTTGGTCGTCATATTCTTGTGAAAAATTGATATGCTTGATGAGATAAATGGTTGCCGTGATTGGAGAAATACGATTTCTATTCAACTTACAATTGAAAGTGAAATTATTTCTTTCTGGTAAAAAAATTTTTTTTTTTTGGTTTTTCGTTTTTTTCGGTTCGTTGTCTCGTTGA
The DNA here is from genome assembly GCA_020466095.1 of Chlorops oryzae. Taxonomy (NCBI): domain Eukaryota; kingdom Metazoa; phylum Arthropoda; class Insecta; order Diptera; family Chloropidae; genus Chlorops; species Chlorops oryzae. The sequence continues at coordinate 9,570,141 of CM035808.1, forward strand.
GTGGAGGTGCGAAAGAAACACTGTGCGCCGATAGAGAGAAAAGAATTGATTGTTAAATTGAATTTGGAAATGGGAAAGCAATAGCGAAATTAGATCTTATTATTTTTTTTATTTTTTTTTTTGCTGAAATCAATTGATTGTAGTAAATATAGATAAATCAGGGCATAAGAAAAAAAAAAAAAAAACAGAGACAGACAGCTGAAGCGAACAGAACATTGCATTATCGAAGGTATGGAGTGCATGAACAACGGAATTCTTGCCGATTGCGATGGTAATGAAAAAGAAGTTGTTGATTCGTCAACGTAGTAGCTCACATGCAACAACACCATGCAACAAATACCAATAAAAATGAAATCAAATTTTTTTTTTATTGTTAGATCGATGGCGATAAAAGGCAACGAAAGCTGAAAGGAAAAAAAAAAACAAAAATATATTCAAAAAGGATTGCATAAAATTGCACAGCATACTGATGAGGCTGAGGTTTGTGTACAAGAAAAACTGTGCCACTTACAGGGCTGGAGGTGGTCTTTTATTAAAAAGTAAAGGCCTGAAGAATTTTTTTTTTTTTTTTTTTGGAAATAAAATTGTGTTTCCACGCTCCGAACATCGTTTAGAAATTTTTGGTGAGAACGAAATTTAATCTAAAAAATTCAAGAAAAAGCCAAAAATGTGGCACCAACAGCTCTAGGATATAAAATTCGAACTATTCTCAATATTCCCATTTTTTTTACTCATGTTTTTGGTATGGGAATAACTAGGCCCCGATTAAGGGGTTGCATTGGTGGTACAATAGTCATAACAGACGCAGTGCCACGGACGGTTGACGCTCGAACCTATCTAGGGGTTGGCAAGCTGAGGAAACGCTCACAGAACACTGAAAGGGGCGGCAATTTCACATATGGACCGTTTACTTTGAAAGTGGTGTAACTCCATTTTTCTATTTTCCGGTTCTAAGCGGCTTTGAGGGAAAATTGAAGGCCGTGGGTTTATTTAGTTTTTTGGCTTCACCCATTCTAAAGACTTCGAAGTTTTTCTGGGTTGTGGCGGCTGCTGGGTAATGTACATGCACCACTTAATATCTCGAAATAGAAAAAAATGGAGTTACACCACTTTCAAAGTAAACGGTCCATATGCTAAGCCAGTACTCCATTAGTGCCATATTAGGGGCGGCAAATATTGGTTTTTGCCCAGAGCGAGAAAAAAAGCTGGATCGCGCTTTGGTATGAGTCATACGGCATGTTTTTTAAAAATTAATATCTCCAGAAATAATTAAGATAAAAAGATGAAACAAACGGTGACTAATTGTTAATAAGACAAGGAATATAGAAAATTTATTTTTAAATTTTACACTGAGAAAATATTTTTGCACAAAAATGAAAACAAAAATTTAACTACTTTTTTCAGTGTATTTCAGTTTTTGTAAAACTTTTTGATTGTTTTAAAAAAATACCTTGTTTTATTAACAATAAGTCACCGTTTATTTCATCTTTTTATCTTTAATTATTTCTGGAGATAATAAACTTTTAAAAACATGCCTATGACTGAAACCGAATGGCAATTGCCTTTAAAGAAACTTGTTGAGGCAATTTCCACCAGCCTGACACCGATGAGTGCAGTATTACAGTAATGCAGTATACATATGAATTAGATGGACTCTAAGCTTCCTATATTTTTTTCAGTGCAAAGAGATATGCCTGGTTTCCAATAGTGCAGCAATTCCTGCAATGCAAAAATTTAACACAAAGAAATGTATACAACAAATTACAATCCAGAGCGTAATTGATTGAAACTGATTCCATATGCTTGGATGTGTTGAATGGCTGCAGGAATTGCTGCACTATTGGAAACCAGGCATATCTCTTTGCACTGGAAAAAAATATAGGAAGATTAGAGTCCATCTAATTCAAAAACATCGACACTGCTATCGTCTGAGCTAAAGGAACTCACAGGAGCAACAAAAATGTAGGGAGTCGGCAGTGGCGTGTCCAGAGAAAGAGTGCTTTGATAGTGCTTATATTTTCCACAGTGGTATATTCAACAATTAAAAGATATTAACCCAAAAATTTTTTTTGGCTAGAGGAAGTTTAGATAGTTATGGACCAAAAACCAAAAAAATCCGAAAAATTCATGGCGTCCGATTTGGATGAAAATTTATATATAGAATTAGGGGAAAAATTGTAAGAATTTTGGCGTCAAAATTTTTTCAAAAAACTGATTACAACTAGTCTAGTTTGGGTCTAGTTCCAAACTGGTCCAAAAAGGACCAGTTTTTTGAAAAAATTTTAGTGCTAAAATTCTTGGAATTTTTCACTTATTCTATATATAAATTTTCATCCAAATCGGACGCCATGAATTTTTCGGATTTTTTTGGTCCATAACTATCTAAACTTCCTCTAGCCCCTCCACCCAAAAAATTTTTTTTTGGATTAATATCTTTTAATTGTTGGATATACCACTGTGGAAAATATAAGCACTATCAAAGCACTCTTTCTTTGGACACGCCACTGGGAGTCGGAGAGTTGTAGCTTTATGAATGACGTAGATGGAACCCGTGAAAACCTGAGTCTATCCGATATCATAATTATGTAAATAAACAGTCCGATTCTAAATATTCCCAGAGAATTTTTCGGAAATAAATTTCTCCCATTCCAAGCGAACTGCAAAAGGAATATAAAGGCATCAAAGTTCGTCCCATTCTTTCCTTTATTCACGCTTAGAATGCTTCCTTTTTCAGTGGGAGAAAAATTTCAAGGGACCAAATTCTCGGGGAATATTCATTTAGAATAGGGCATGACACAAGAAAACAAGATAGCGCCACTTGAGAGAGGAAACGTCACAAACTCAAAATCGCGATTCGTTGTTGTTGTTTCCCATGTTAAACCTGCTTTTTACTTTTTTGAATAGCATGGGAAACAACAACAATTTCTCGCTCAGTGACGTTACAAATCTCAATTTTCGGCTCTCAAGAGAGCCTCAAAATAGCGGTACTGAAGTGGCGCTATCTTGTTTTCTTGTATCATGGAATAGGGCTGGATAGATAATCTTGCTTATACCACATATTGGACCCACTTACCTAGCCTATATGTATGTGTTGATTGTATGTATCTCTCACATTTAGGCAACGTTTGTATCTTTGACTATTGAGCGCGCGTGTGTTCGGTTGGGTACAACAAGAAAATAAAAAAATATAAAAAGCGACAGGAACAACAACGAAGAGCTCACACGAATCCTCTCACAAGACAAGAATGCTGCGCTGATGGTTTTTTGCAATCCAATCACTTAAGCGGACAGGTGAACACTTGAGGCTTTCCGATGGGTGGGGTTCACACTTAATTATGTTTTCTTTTCCTTCAGATTTCCTTTTGCTCGCCCAGCAACTTAAGTGGTCGATCGTTCATTGAGCCGCCGACACCGGTTTGCGCAGTTGTTTATTGGAGCAAGCAGCAGCAACAACAGTAGCAGCGTTTAAGTTATGGAGTCAACAACAGCTTCTTAACGATCGTGAATTCAAATCGTAAAAAATTTGGAAACAAACAAAAGACGGAAAAGTAAAAAAAAATAAAAATATTTTTTGTTGACTTTTCTTTTTTTTTTTTTTTTTTTTTCTAAATCGAAAGTTTTTGAATGAAGTTTGACTGCCGGTGAATGATTTTTTGAATTCGCATCAGCTATTTTTTTTTGTTTTTGTTGTTGTTTTTTTTTTTCAAATAAATTTCGCTGAAAATTCGGATTCAAAAAATATTAAAAACGAAAAATGAAACAAAAAGAAAATTCCGATTTTCGTTTCACATGCGACAGACTCGAATTTTTTTTGTTCAATAATTTTCCGCTTTGCCTCTTCGTGGCGTTTGGAAGACGATGTTTTTTTTTGGGGGTGGGGGTGGGTTTCTTTGAAATTATTTAACACGCCCGAGTGTCCTTTTGATGTTGGTTTTTTTTTTTTTTGGTTGGTTTGTTTGTTTTTGAACGAGGAACGCTCCCGTCTACATGGCTCTATCGAGGATATAGTGTATTTCTGACGGTCAGGAGGTGGTTAAATGAAATTTTATTGTTTCGTTTTAACGTTCGGAAATATTTGAAAATTGTCTTTCGCTGAGTTTTTTGTTTTTTTGCTGTTCGATTTGAAATTTTCGCCGATTTGAATTTGACTGAATTGACGGAAACCGATTTTTTTGCTACTTCATGGCCAACTGGTTCCATTAGCAACGTCGTTGTGTTGTGCTCCCGCAGGAAATTCAATGATTGGGGAAAGTTTCCTTTTGATACAAATTAATGTGTTTTTTGTTGTTCTTTTTGTTTCGTGTTTGTTTATTTTCAAATGCTTTAACATTGGTTGACCTAGCAACGCGGAAGCGTGGGTAGCAAAGCATATTTTTACCGGCTACCAAAAAGGATATATGCACATATATATGTATGTATGTATTTTATATAATTTTGGATACACATATTGGTAAATGCTTTTGTTAGCCAATATGGCATAGCAATGAGAAATGCTTTCGTGGAGCGGAAGGAGAGAAGAACGAACAAGCTAAATGGCGTGCGATGTATGAAAGGAAAACTCGCAAGGAAGTAAGTCAAGGATCCTGAACAATTTCGAAAAAAATCCCTTTTAAGAAATAATCAGCTAGAAATAATAATATCTTCATATGTATAAAAACAGAATCTGAGGAGAGAGAGAGAGAGAGAGAGTGAGAAGGAGAGAGAGAGAGATAGAGAGAGAAGGAGAGAGAGAGAAAGAGAGAGAACGAGAGAGAAGGAGAGAGAGAAGGAGAGAGAGAGAGAAAGAGAGAAGGAGAGAGGGAGAGAGGGAGAGAGAGAGAGGGAGAGAGAGAGAGAGAGGGAGAGAGAGAGGGAGAGAGAGAGAGAGAGGGAGAGAAGGGAGAGAAGGAGAGAGGGAGAGAGAGAGAGAGGGAGAGAGATAGAGGGAGAGAGAGAGAAGGATAGAGAAGGAGAGAGAGAGAGAAGGAGAGAGAGAGAAGGAGAGAGAGAGAAGGAGAGAGAGAGAAGGAGAGAGAGAGAGAAGGAGAGAGAGAGAGAGGGAGAGAGAGAGAGGGAGAGAGAGAGGGAGAGAGAGAGGGAGAGAGAGAGGGAGAGAGAGAGGGAGAGAAGGGAGAGAAGGAGGGAGAGAGAGAGAAAGAGAGAGAAACAGAGAGAGAAAGAGAGAGAAAGAGAGAGAGAAAGAGAGAGAGAGAGAAAGAGAGAGAGAAAGAGAGAGAGAAAGAGAGAGAGAGAGAGAAGGAGGGAGAGAGAGGGAGAGAGAGAAAGAGAAAGAGAAGGAGAGAGAGAGAGTAAGAGAAAGAGAGATCTCCTGAAAGATCAAAAAGGCAGCAATAACATTTAGCTCCTGAAAGAGCAAAAATGGAGTATTGGTTCTTATCCCGAGTAAAAATATTCGAAGTGATTTATTTAATTTCAACGTGGTTCTGGGATAGCGTAGGTAATGCGTGTTATGCTCTTGATCCCGGGGTCCGAGGTTCAATTCCCGGCACAGGCGAAACCGAGTGTTAAGATCCAAGCCTGGTACTGGTTTTTCAAAAAATCGCATTTTAGGGGCACACTACATAAAACGACATACTTATACACTCATACAAACACAAGAAAACCCAATCGTGGTATCACAATAGGCCGGTAAGCGATCTAAGAGGTATCCACTCCAACATACATACATACATTTATATTTAAAAAAAATAAAATTAAAGCCCAAAATCCAACATTGCGAGTGCCCGAAGCGAGAGTGCGCGACGTTACGAAAATGTTTTGCGTGACGCATTTCAATCTCCAACGAGAGTTTTGCGTCACGCAGATGAAAGCATAATTTCGCTTCTAGTAATGCAATTTTTTGAACCAAGTACCAATCTAACGAGTACCGAGTACTCATAAAAATTATACGCTATCACTTGAGTTTAAATTTTAGTTCAAAATTTTCAAAAATTTTCAAAAAATTTTCAAAATGAACCAAAGCTCGCGAAATATTTTAAAAGCTCTTTTTCACGGAACAATGAACAGTTTTTGTTTTATTAGTTTAAACGAGTACTTAATAGCGAGTACTCAAAAAATAGCTACATCATTAACCTGTCAAATTGCCTCGCAACGTGATATATTAAATTTTTTAAAATTTTCTCGCTACAAGGTCTCGCAGTGCGATACATTGGAGCTTGAACCATATGATTGAATGTTTTGAAATTTGTGTGCGTCTCGCATCGGGCTCTCGCAATGTTGGATTTGGGGCTTAATACACAACTTCAAATATCTTTTCTTCGGGAAAAGTCATTCCTCCTTTATTGCTCGATTTTGGCTTTGCTCCTAAATTTTTTACTGGGTAGTCACAGGTTCTAAAAAATAGCTTTATCCAAAGTTACACAGCCCTATTTTAAATGATTAAATTTCCCACTAGAAAATTTTCTCAGCGGAGAAAAAGAAGCAAAAATGTGACGACTTTCCCAACAATCAAAATAGAGAAATTTTACCAGCATTTAGTCCATTCGACCTATTTTGGAAAAAAAATTTTTTTTCTATTTTGCAAGTTCGAAATTACCAAAAATTCGACCTTTGTAAGGCCTTCAAAGTAACTCCGACTTTCAGGAATATTTTTGGTCGAAAAAAAAGTTTTAAAAATCCCCCTTAAATGCCCTAATAGTGACTTAACTTTGATTTCTAAATTAGGTATATTTTTAAGGGCATATGGACAAAATTTTTGTCTTGCTTTCGATTTTTAATAACGTTTGACTTTTTTGTGGTCCAGTTTCGCGTTCCACCAAATCCCTCAAAATGGGGAAAATATCCCAAAATGGAGAAAATCCATCAATCTGGCATCACTGATACACAGGGAAAAATTACCTGGGCTGACAATCTTTACGGGCAAATGCTCATGAGTGAAAATATTTTATCCCTCTGTATTTTGAACAAAATATTCCAAACCTTTTTCTCATTTGACTTCCACATAGGAATGTTACCCATATGGGCTAGCAGGGAATTACAACCTCTATGCTAATCCTAGGCCTATTCACGGTGACCAGGCCTACTATACCTTTTGGATCAGATCATTACATTGGAGCAGGCCCGTCGTGAGGATTAAGTGGGTCATTGAATTTCCGTTCACCCTTTTACGTAGCCGGGGACCGAGAAAATCCCCCTTTTATCCTCTCTCACAGGGCTGTATGGGATTGGTCGAGCAGTATTCCCCCTAAGTTATAAAGAAGCGTTCTTCCGTACAATAATGAACTCGCCATGTGCTATTGAAAATGATAAGACCCTCAGACAATAGAGAACAAGTAAGGGTGTTATAGTCAGGCGAGCCTGACAATAGAATACCCGACACAGACACACGTGTTCAAATAATTTTTAATATCAAGAAGTGTTAAGGCCATATGGGGGCCCAATACACCGACTTTTGTTATATTTCTTTATGAAAACTGCCCCTCTGCCACGCCCACTTTTCCAATTTTTTGGAATACTAATCGGAGGCTTAGATATACGCTCAAATCCTAAGTTTCATTGAAATATTTGGAAAAAGTCCGATTTTGAGGCAGTTTTGAGATTTTTGTGACAGACCCTAGTACTGGAGGTACCCTTAATAATGGACCGATCCAGGAAATTTTTTGGGAGAATGTTTATGGCTACAAAAGAAACATAATAGCCAACTTTCGTTCAAGTCCCATTTGAAGTTCGGGTTTAGGGGACCATTTTCGAAAAACGCCCTTCTGCCACGCCCACTTTTAAAATTTTTGGAAATCGTATTACTTGCCTTGAAACATGTTCAAATATCAAATTTCATCATAAAATATTGAAAAACTTCGAGTTTAGAGCAGTTTTTGTGATTTTCGTAACAGACCCTAGTACTGGAAGGTACCCCTAAAAATGGTCCGATCGGGTCCATTCTCGAACTTGTTCTTACTCATGTCCCCGTGAGCACGCATACCAAATTTTGTCAAGATAGCTCAACTCCGTCATTAGATTGGAAGGCAGACGACAGGTACAGAGGGATCATTGAATTCCGTTACCTATTACAGACAGACGCGAGAAAATCCCGTTTTACATGCTCTAAATCGAACTTTGGTTGGTGACGCTGATCATTTCTTATATTTTAAGATGGTCTATCTCGACTGGTTCTGGGTGTTACACACAACCCAACAAACGCAATATACCCTCGACACAGAGTGTGTCGGGTATAATGAACCCCCTATATTTACAATGAGAAGCGCTATCATGGATTGATGATTCCAATGGTTCTGGAGTTTGGAAGTTTTTTCAAATCATATCTGGATTTCCCATGGAGGATATAAGTATTCTTTTTTTTTTTTTTTGTTTTATTTGAAAAATACGTTCTTATGAAACATTTGAAAACTTTCTTCCGAATCATCATCATAATCATCGTCCTCTCTTGTTGCTTCAGGATATTTGACTTGAACTCCAGGTATACTTTCCATCGGAGGATGCATAACGGATCTCATGTCTTTGCCATGCTTCAATATTTGATATTCGTTCTTTAATAATCTTTTTCGCTTTTCCTCGAACGTCTCAGGTGGTTTGCTTAAACTTGAACTAGTTCCGCAACTACATTGTTCTTCCGTCACCAGAGTCTTCAGACGATCACGCAATATATTCGAATCTAGTTCATAGTCTTTCTTATGGAATGGAGTCTTCGTTCCTGTTATTTTCGCAAAACCATAACTCTTGTCGATTGGATGATGGGTTTCCACCAGATTGGATTGTGAAAACTCTCTTCTTGGATAAAATGTTGGAGCGCCTTCTTTACTTTTCAGCATCTTCAGATTGTGAAAGAGCTTAGCTATCTAAAATCTTTCAGGGTTATATTACAAAAATCAAAACCAAGTCTTAACCCCCGCCCCCCTTGGATTAATAAAAAAAAAAAAAATATTTCAAAATATATTTAAAACCATTGAAAATTTTAATTTTATGTTTTGGAACCCAGGTATTTCGATCCAAATTATTTTGGGTACAACTAAAGTTGCAACAATAAAAACTTTAGAAAAATATTTAAAAATTTAATTGGTTAACATTTGTTTTCATAGTATATCCAAATATTTTCCGAATAAATGGTGGAAATTGGTGTCCTTAAAGAAACATAAAAATTTCCAACGCATTTTCTTCTTTCTCAATCACTGTTGCTAGTATTTTTTATTCGAGATATGACGCCTGAATGTCTCAAAGTAAAGCCAAAATTTTTTAAAATTAATTTTGAAATCTTGTTAGACCAAAAATCCAGAAGATTTTTCTCCCCCAAATCTTCCCCGAAAGAACAGAAAGGGTCTTCCCGGTTGAGCAAAGGCATGTGCCACCCTGAAAGGAATTTTTAAATTTTGTTGATTTTTCGATAGGTTTCATATAAAAATACTGTGGAGACCACTTTTTAGATTTTAATTTTGAATAGTCCTTGAGATATCCTTGAAAGTCCTTTTTTATTAAGGCTTTTTTCAAAATTTTATATCTCAACAACCAATTAAGATAGAGAGACGATCTAAACAGATTCTGTTAGACAATAAAACAAGGAAGCTAAAAAAATTTGGTTTTAATTTTACACTGAGAAATTTTTTTTCACAAAACTAAAAAGAAAAGTTTAAGTATTTATTTCAGTGTATTCCAATTTTGACGCAACTTTTATATTTTTTTGAAAAATAGCTCCTAGTATTTACTTTAATTTAAAAGAAACAAGTATTCCAATCGGATGGCGGAACAGTGTCATATTTACAAAAATGCAAGGGTACATTAATACTCTCAGTGTTGATCCCATACAAAAGGCATCACTCATACGACATGTATGCGGATTATCGAATATATAATATAATTAACGTCTTACATGTCGTATGAGTGATGCCTTTTGTATGGGATCAACACTGAGAGTATTAATGTACCCTTGCATTTTTGTAAATATGACACTGTTCCGCCATCCGATTGGAATACTTGTTTCTTTTAAATTAAAGTAAATACTAGGAGCTATTTTTCAAAAAAATATAAAAGTTGCGTCAAAATTGGAATACACTGAAATAAATACTTAAACTTTTCTTTTTAGTTTTGTGAAAAAAAATTTCTCAGTGTAAAATTAAAACAAAATTTTTTTAGCTTCCTTGTTTTATTGTCTAACAGAATCTGTTTAGATCGTCTCTCTATCTTAATTGGTTGTTGAGATATAAAATTTTGAAAAAAGCCTTAATAAAAAAGGACTTTCAAGGATATCTCAAGGACTATTCAAAATTAAAATCTAAAAAGTGGTCTCCACAGTATTTTTAGATGAAACCTATCGAAAAATCAACAAAATTTAAAAATTCCTTTCAGGGTGGCACAACCCGTCAGACCCTTTGCTTTTATTTAGGGCGTTTCTTCTAAACCGGCAGTAGTGCTTTTTATACGAAAAATCATCTACCCAGTAAACATTTTTTGAAGCCTTCAAAGTTTAGAGTTAAAAATACTTAAATTTGAATTATTTTTTGAGATCACAAAACTAGGAATCCAGAAGTAACAATTACGATTTTAGCATACACAGTTTGAAAAAAGAGTTAAAAAATAGTCAGAAATAAAAAAGTTTAAGGGCCATTTTCTCATCTTTTTTTATCTGTAAGTTAAATTATCCTGATGATAATTTCATACAAATTTGATTAATAAGTCAAAGAAATTGAAATTTAACTGGCAGATAGAGCTTAAAAGTAGGATGAGAAAACGGCCCTAAGACTTTGACTTGAAAATCCAAAATATTTTTGAGCACTTTTGAACAATAAAAATGTTTTTGAATAAAAAGACTCAAACTAAAGCATTCTTGCAGGATTATTTTCACATTATATACCCTGCAGTGATAGGTTTGACCTACTCTCCAATTACTCCCTGACTAGTCACAACACCAAATTTGAGAATTATACTGCGTAAGGAGTTTTATTTAGACCCTTAGGCCCATTTGCTATAGTTCCGGTTAAAGTTTTTCGTTACGATTTCCTCTCAAAATGTTAATATTTTCATACAAATTTTTTGTTTTTCGGAACGAAAAAATTTAATCGGAAGAGTAGCAAACGGGCCTAAATCTTTTTTCCCCTTTCCAAAGAAAAAATTTTTTTTTAATTATCTTTTTGGACTATAAATGAAGCTCTAATTATACTGCTGCGTTCAAATTTTCAAATATAAAAATGGTCTAAAAGAAGTCTTCATGTTTTCTGGGTAGTTTTATAACATATCGGAGAGTCTTGATAGGGTAGTAAGCCCCGGATAGAATGAACATTCCGGTGATGTGAGCACATGGACTGAGGCTTATAGAATAGATTCCCAGCGGCAAATGTCCCGATGACATCATCGATGAAGTCAGGGTGACTTTGGATCCGGTATGCATGACAATTCATATGATACTTTGTATGACATTTGTACGGGAGTTGGGCAGTGAATTCACCGGTGACAATGTCATGCTCGGGGGTGCGATGGCGAAAAATCATTTGAGAGCAGGACATTCCCTCGTTTCTCTCTAAATGTCAATTTATAGAAACTAGTTTGATAACTCTCCTCTTTGTCCTCTCTTTGAATATTTCGAAAATTTTAAAAAATCTATTTTTAACAATTTTTGTTCACCTCAGCCAGGGATCGCTTCTGAGTCAAGCACTCATCATCTACGCCACTTCGTTCTAACGCTAAACTGACGCTAAAACCTTATTTAAATTTCAATAGCCAATGAGATTCAAGCACGTGAACTGCATATCCCTCCACGATGACTTGTCCACCAAAGTGTCATGCATGACAATGTCTCCTATATGTCATCGATGACATCACTGATGACATTGTCATGCAGGAGATAATTTTCCGCTGGGTTATGCTGGTTTTTTTGTGAAGCCTCGTTTGTATACATATGGGGGCATTTCCACACGGACGTGACACATATGTACATACATGGGGGCGTATCCAGAATTTCAGCTAGGGAATTTTCTATACGTATGGTTACACTTTTGCGTATGTTCATAGGTGTTGTCACATGTACGCATAGGTTGCCTTTTATGTTCAGAATTCTGAAAAATGGTTTCGTCTCATTTCTTGATACTCCTGGAAAGCTCTTTAGCGGTGTATACTGAGCAAAAATATTTTAAACGGCCGAAGCTTCCCTACTGTTAATACGCCCATGCTTATGTAGGTGAGTAAATTTAAGTCCCGAGTTCATGAATGCGGAAAATGGTATTTTTATTTCTAAATACTTTCGTGCAGCTCATGCGGACTTTTATATTTATCAAAATTTCTATGCAGATCCGAAAGGCAATCAGAAATATACCGTCATGAGAAATCAGTTACTTTTTTAGGATATGCCCATATTTGAAGTTCAAATTTTGAACCAAATAGAGCAAATTAAACATATACGAACAGGCCTTCCAAAATTTTGTTCTATATTTCTATATTTCTTAAATTCTTATTCATTCATAGGTACCTTATGTTAAGGGGGTCTTCTCATTGAGCAACTTTTTTTTTCGACTTTTTTTTTTTTTTGCATTTATTTATAGCTTGGGTGGTTGTGAATATGCCCCTAAAAGGATTTTTTGAAATTCGAATTAGTTAAGAGGATAAAGCCTTCTTTGTCGAGCAAGATCTGCGCTAAAACGAGTAATTTTTGCGTTGCTTCAAACTTTAAATGCGTTTTATCTCGAAACCACGTTTTTTCGAACTGGCGGCCATGATATCTCCAGTTCAACTGAACCGATTTTCATGAAACAAAGTGGAATCGACGCAGAATTGTCACCATTCTCGGGTGAACCTCGACCATAATTTAAAAAAATTTTTTACTATTTTTTTTTTACACTAAACTACAAAAAAAAAGCCCGAAATTGAAATTTTTTTTTTAATGGCCGCCATTTTGTCAAAAAAAATCACAAAATTAAGCTTGAGGTTCACCCGAGAATTACATCTATACTGATTATAACCCCGTTTTTTGTCTTCCATTTCGGACGCTCCAGAGACCCGGAATCGTGGCCGCCGTGACGGCACCTTTTTTTTAAACCACCAACTTTGAAGTCTCATTACTTTTTGAACAGCCCACGTATCGAGGCAAAAAAATTTTTTTTATTTACTTTGAACCTTTTGTAATACAATAAATAATAAAAGTTTTCAATTATTCTTTGCGTTTTCAAATAAGAATTATTTTAAAAAAGGGGTCCAAAAAACGGGTTTTCAATGAGAAGACCCCCTTAAGGCTCACAGTCTTCAAGGCAGTTCAAAATTTTTGATGGCTTACAATTTCAAATGATAGTCTTCAGCCGAGTTTAAAAACAGGTTTGTAAATTTTATATGAAAATGTTTGAAAAATTTCAAATATAGCAAAAGGTATTTGAGGGAGTTAAACTGGTTTGAAGGCTAAAGGATTTTTTTTGAAAATTTAAACTTTCGAATTTCTTAAACCGCATTGAAGACTACGACCCTAAATGCATAAAGAGTTTTGAAAAACGAAAATGTTCCATTTTCGGAAAAATTTCTATCAACATGCGATCTCGAAAGGCCTTTACATGCTTCACATTAATATGTACGTCATATCATATGGGTTCATATTAAAAATACACAACGCCCGGAATTTTCTATTCATAATGTTGAATGTATGTAAGTTCGCAGCTCCTACGAAAAAGAACAACATCCGTCGTCAATAACAATCTTGCACGCTAATAAAATAACGTTCAAATAGCTAAGCATATGTTCATACATATGTACACACATTCGTCTCTATATTTGATTTTTACATATTTACTTTGCTAGAGTGCAGAAGTGCAACCGAATTGTGATGTCATGGACCCTTAGAAGAAGGCGGAAAAAAAAATTACTAAAAATAAAACAATAGAACTCTCACGCATGCTTCTGTTGCATCGGCATGATGGAACAAGAAAAACGGCTTAAGTTACTTTAAAGCCGATTAGTATTTTCCGGTTTTATCAAAAACTAATTAGTTTAATATAAAAAATTGTTTTATTTTAAGTCTGATCCTTTTGTTCTTGTATTATATTTTACGATGAAAAGAAAAATTCAATCAAAATTTAAACGCGATAAATAATAAAAAAAAATTCTTAAATAAACTTATACTGTTTTTACTTAAAAGCCATTGAAATTGAGAGTTTTTCTTATGATTTTACGGAGCGAATGCATGTGTGTGCGTGCGTGTGAGAGACTGGGAAAGAGAGTGAGCAAGCAAGTTTAGAGAGTAGGGGCTGTCACGGATGCGGGTTTTTTTTTACATCCGCAGATGCGGATATTAAGATTATTTTTACAAAATTAAACATATGAAAAATAAAAACGAGTAGAATACCGACAGAAACTCACAAAATTTAACCCGTTTGTTTTTGGACTTGTTAAATTTTGTGACTCTTTCACTATTTAAGGACCTAATAGACAACATTTTTTCTTGTAGTTGTATGCATGATACAAGAAAACAAGATAGCGCCACTTCAGTACCGCTATTTTGAGGCTCTCTCTGAGAGCCGAAAATTGAGTTTGTGACGTCAGTGAGCGAGAAATTGTTGTTGTTTCCCATGCTATTCAAAAAATTAAAAAGCCGGTTTAACATGGGAAACAACAACAACGAATCGCGATTTTGAGTTTGTGACGATTCCTCTCTCAAGTGGCGCTATCTTGTTTTCTTGTATCATGGTTGTATGGTGTACATATGTATATTGGGCTCGTATGCATAAAAATGATATGGATCTCTGATTTGAGTCAATCAAGATGAAGCTTGAAATCCATAGGTCAATTTTTCTTCTTCCATCCCAACTAAGCAATTGCTCAAAAACTCGAGAAAAAGGTCTGATCTAATCTTTATGCATACGAGCCATTGTATTGGTATGTTTTTCCCACCCATTTCCATCTCGGTGGCTACGTCAATGGGCAAAATTGTCGCATCTGGACCTCGGAAAACCTAAGAGTTATTGTTGAGAAGCCTCTCCATCCTCAACGTGTGACTGTTTGGTGGGGTTTATGATCTGGCGGAGTCATTGGACCTTACTTTTCCGAAAATGAGGTTGGATTAACAGTTACGATGAATGGAGAAATGATTAGTGATTTTTTATGGCCGGAGTTGGATTGTATTGATCTGGAAAACGATTACTTCCAACCATTGATCTTTTATGGGAAAAAATTCCGGACCGTGTTATCTCTCGAAGAGGTGATCACAATTGGCCACCGAGATCTTATGATTTAACACCTTGCGACTTTTTCTTTTGGAGCCGCGTGAAAGATAAGGTCTACGCCAACAGCCCAGCGTTGATTCAAGACCTCAAAGATAGAATTCGTGAAGCTATCGAAGACATAGGGCAGCCATTTTGCGATTTGGTTATAGAAAATTCCATTAAAAGGATATGGTCCTGTAAGCGTGGTCGTGGTGGCCTTTTGGCTTTATGTTAGATTTTCATTACTAATGGCATTCGTTCCTTATCCGATCATTTATCTCAAAAAAGTGGCATTTTTCTTTGAATATAAAATAACAACTCTTATTGCAAATCTCCCCTGCAGTAATTAGCCGGTCAATTTCCTAAGAAGGACTGGCCTTTGACCGGTCCAAATCCTACCGGTTATATTATGGCAGTATGCTCCATCTATTTCGGCTAGCCGGCGGTCGGTAATAAACAGGTTGGTTTAAGGGTAGTCTGTAAATGACACTTTTATCAACTTAGAATATATATAAGAAATTTGTTGTTTATTTTCTTCATTTGATTATCCTAAAACCAGACAAAATTACGACAATTGACCCAAAAAAATGCATTTTGCGGACTAGTCCCTCCCCAATGACAGGCCCATGTTAAAAAGGTCATTTGAATACATTAGAAGTGGAATTATGAGGGGACTAGTACTGGTAACATGAAGGACTGACCGAAGGCTACACATGGGTCAGTCCATATTACTGCAGGGTCTTTAGTAACTACATACATACATAGGTGCCCGAGTGCTGCAAATTTCTCTTGTGACTTTTCAACTTTTTCATTATTATTAGGATCCGATTCAGTATCGATCGGTGCACAGAGAGAAATATTCTCTTCGTCTTCATGCTGTGATTCTTCCCAGCTTAGCAGTCTGAGTCAGTTTCCTTCGCTTTGAAAATAGAACTATTATTGATGCTGTAGTCCATTAATAAGAATCTTAAGAATTAATGCTCTGAAAGTCCCCCTTTTTCACTAACCGCAAACATGTCTACGTGAAAGACTAAGAATTTTCAGCCGATAGACAATAGCATCGGAGATCTAAGAGTTTCGCCGTAACTTCAATGAAAGCAGGCTCTAAGTCACATCCCCACGAATGAAAGTTTTAAGACCAGATTTTCAGGCCCATTAGCTGCATCGGGTCTGGTTCGCCATAACTTCAAAAGAGGCTCTAAGTCCCCCCCCGATAAGCTTTTTTATACGAAGAAAACATAATTTTTTATACCCCCTTGAAAAGGTCCAGGTATGCTTAAAGCCCCTTCCAATCGTACTTAGCCTTTTTCATAAGGGGCGTCCATTAATTAATGTTTCTTATTTCGCTTTTCACGTAAGACTGTTTTAGTCTTTGCTGTATATCTCTCGCCTTTTATAAAGAATGTCTACGGAAAGACTTAAGAAGCGAACGTGAAAACGGCATTAAAAATACTTACGTAATTATTGGACCCCCTACACATCCCCAAAAGAAGTGTAAGACCCGCATTTCAGGTCCATATAGCTGCATCGGGTCTTGGTTTCGCCATAACTTCAAAAGGAGGCTCTAAGTCCCCGCCCGATGAAGCTTTTTTATACCAAGAAAACAATAATTTTTTATGACCCCCTTGGAGAATAGGTCCAGGTATGCTTAAAGCCCCTTCCAATCGTCAACATCAGCCATTTTTCATTCTGGGTGGGCTGTCCATTAATTACATAAGATTTTTTATTGTCATTTTCACGTTCGCGTTTTAAGTCTTTGCTCTATCTCTCTCGCCTTTTATAAGAGAACTGTCTACGGAAAGACTTAAGAAGCGAACGTGAAAACGGCAATAAAAAATCTTAAATAATCAATGGACAACCCCTAAAAACTGTGGTACATCTGCATACTCATGAGCTCCGCATCGATGAACGCGGATGCGGATGTTGAAACTCATGCGGACGCTAATAATTCGCAGCACCCCTTCGTAGAGAGCCCATTCTACACTCGATTGGAATCGACTTAAGGCAGAAAACACCACCATAGACGCAAATGCCAGACCAGTTAAAAATCTTCTCACGAGCCGAGAAGAGCGCCGCCGTTCTCGATTGCGCTCGTGTTAACTCAGACGCGCGGTTATTATTCGATAATTCTGCTATCATATTTATTTTTCCCTCATATTCGCGAACGAGTTAGTTACTATTTTGTTCCACCAAATACAAACAATGCGTCGTTATTTAAGCTAGTGAATAGTAAAAAATAAAAATAAAAAAAAATAAAAATGTTAAACATTAAAATTTAAAAGTCAAAGTGTGAAGTTGTTAGAATGTAATCGTCAAACGGTATTGTTTTTCTATTTTTTTTTTTGGATTTGTTGAAAATGCATTTGAAATACGACAAGACCAATTGTAAGAATAAAAATAAATTTTTATATTTTTCCGCGCGCCTTCAACTAAATTAAATAATTAGATGAGCAGTACAAGATTTTTTTAATGGCAAAACGATTGCGTGTTAATAGCATTTTGTGCGATGATTGATGAAGTGTCGTTTTTTATGAAAATTATTTAATAAGCAGAAAAAAAGCACATAAAAAAACAAACAGCAGCAACAACAACACGAGAAACTAGAAAAACGAAAAAAAAGGAGGCAATATGCACGCGTAGACGACGACGACGAAGAAGAAGAAGAAGAAGACGCCGCGCTCGCTGGTGCTTGCGCTCTCTGCCATCGGAGGTAAGCTTTGACAATTGTAACGCAGTCTTTATGGTGCGGCAATTATGTGCAATTACAACAAAATAATTGATTATCACTCTCTCTCTCTTTCGCTCTTCTCATAATTTCGCTACATGTTTGACATAGCTGACATAACTTAACGTAACGTATTGTTGGTGTGTGTGTGGGCCGACTTGGAAATTATTGTGTTTTCTTCTTGAGGTTCTTTGGAAAAATCGAAGCAGAATTGCGGCTCTCTATAATATAGAATTGCATAAAATATATTGAATCGAATCGAATCGAATTGAAATGGATATGGCATGTTCGAACAGCGGATAGCATTGTTTAATGATGTGGTGAATTCAATGGCGCTCATTTGTAGTTGTTTTGCTATTGCTTCCTCTCATTCGCTCACCCTCTCTCTCACGCTCTTTCTCGCCCCTTGAAGTGAGTAATGCATTGAGCAACACCATAACACTCGGAAGCATTTCCGCTTTTCAAATGAAATTCAAATTTTGTCTTGCTTCTCACTAGTGCAGTTAGGGTGGCCAAATGGTTGGTGTGAAGCAATAGGGACTGCATTGAATGGGAAAATATTTCAGTATGGACCCCGGCTTTTTAATGATCTTATGTGAGTCTCGTTGCGATCGTAAGATGAACACAGAGGAAGATCATTTCGACTCTGAAGTTTGCTGCCCTTCATTCTCAACACCGTCTGATCCGGTTTTTTTTGGCCGCCCTGAAGAAAACCAATATTTGAGGACCCTATGATGGCTCTAGGTATGATACTATTCAGGGGTGTCACAGAATCCGATAGCTGACGGAATCGGAATTAAAACCAATCGAAATTTCAGACAGAATTTAAAAATTTTTTTGTTTTTGGGTTTGAATCGGAACTATTATCGGTTCTGAATTGCACAGAAACCTTTTTTATCCGGCTGTCTATGAAATATATATGAAAATTCAGTCGACTAAAATTCCAATTCCGACAGCTATCGGATTCTGTGACACCCCTGATTATCGCATATCTACATATGGGAATTTCCAGAAAATGTAAACTTTTTGTCGCGTCCGTATATAGCTGATTGCCATTCGGGACTGCATAGAAACTTTGAAAAATATAAAATTCCGCATAAGCTGCACGAAAGTATTGAGAAGCTAAAGTACTATTTACCGCATACTTGAATTCGCGACTCAAAATTGCTCATTTAAGTGTCGCGTCCGTTTGGAAATGCCCATATGTATGTGAAATTGCCGTCCCTCAGAGTACCGTTCGGGGCATTTGCCTGCCTTGCCACCCCCTGAATCGGGGCTTGAGTCTCATGCAATATATCTAAGTACAGACGAAACTCTAGGTATAAGTATAATGAATAATTTCAAGGGACCGGAAAAATTCTTAATAGAGAGAATTCGATATAAGGAGAGAAAAAGGCTCTAAAAATGTAGCGAAAAAGCCTTGCTATAGAGACCAATTCAATATGGAAAGTTTCGACTGTATTCTAAACATCAAATAAAAGGAGAGGAGCTCCTTATGGAGAGTTTACCTAAGTAAAGGCTTTAGCGGGAGAGGTTCGAAAAATCTTATGCTCGCTGAAATTGGAGTCTGATTTATGCTTAAATGTGCTTACGTGGGGAGGTCAAAAATGGTCAAATTTCATATAGAGAAATCTGTTGCTCAACAGGGATAGCCTTGAAAAATGGCGGACTCAGCATCCCCATTACGAAGCCAATTCTCCTAGTTCAAAAAGTTATGATAATAAGGATAATGAGCTTGATACAACAAGAAATTTGCCCTTAAACAGATTCCTAGTGACAAAAATATGCACGAGGACACCAAGAGCGTATCCAGGCAATGATGAAAGGGGGCTATCGGTAGATTTAGAGTTATGGCTTGATTTTCAAATTAATTCCATCTTAAAATGGGGCCATTTGCACCACCTAATTCCCCTCAAATAGGTCTTTGGTGGACATTTCGATGAAATTATTGCCTAAAGAAATGGAAAGAAGGGGAATAAGTACAGACATCTGTGGTACTTCCTACAAGTATCCCCGCAAAGCAGTTGTTAACACGCCAGGAATACCATATAAACAAAATATCACCCTAATTCACTGTTCTCAATTTAGGGGAATCCCCCTAAATTAAAAGGTACTTATGATCTTTAATTGAGTCTTAGGAGAAATCTTTTCTGGGACCTTATTGGACCAAGTTTTTATATTTAGAAGATTTCAAAATTAAATTTTTAGACAATTTTGGCCTTGTTTTGAGGCATTCAGGGGATTATTCCCCTAAAAATCTGGCAGCAGTGGGCCAATTCTAAATAAATATTACCCGGGAATTTTTTTCCTAGAAATTTTTCTCAAAAAAAAAAAAATTATAATAATAAAAATAATGCGATGACCTTTGCTTAAAAATGTTCGAGATTCTTGCTCCCTTCATAAGCATTCCCTTCCTAGTGGGCTTAGAATGGAAGAATTTTTTTCAAATCCGCAGGTAAAAGTTCCCTGGGAACATAATCAGCCTGATTCTAAATATTCCCGGGGAGTTTATCCGCGCGGAATTGAAAAAAGTCTGGCTTTCTAAGGACACTGGGGAAATAAATATAAAGAAACCGAGTATTTTGAAAATTTTTAAGCAAAGGTCATAAATTTTTTCCTTTTTTCGCGGAAGAAAAAATTTTGGGAGAAAACTCCCTTAGAATATTCATTTAGAATAGGGCTGAGTATGTATTAAGTATAAATTCGGCTAAAATTCTGTAGATTTCCATTAAAGAACAATAAAATTCAAATAATTGGACCCATCCTTATCGTCACAGTGAAGGCAACATTTTCAAATAAGTGACGGCTGGTCACCCTGGTCATAGTTACTTCATTCCGAAGTCAATATCTCAAAGACGTGATATATGTAAACAAATGCATCCATACAAATAAATGTACGCACATATGTACATACAAACATACATATGTTGGCGTATGTTTACAAAATTATAAATTTCATAATGTTTATCGATTGTTTTATTTACAAGACTCAAGTGTCTCCCATTGAGCATGTTAACATTTGTTTAATTAACTTAAGAGCCGAAGCGACACGCATCTTCGAGCTTTAATAATAATGGTTGTGTGTGTGTGAAGTGCTTTTTTTTTCCTTTCAAGAACTCTGCATTCATCAGAAGAAGAACAATACACTTATCTACTATCGAAATAAACTAGATTAATGGAATAAATGATATCATGATTTTATGCTGCCAACGCAAAAAATAGCGTCAAATTTTTTTTTTTCATTTTGCCATATTTGGTCTCAATTTGGACGAGTTTTATCACGTAGGAATTGTATACATATACCGAAATAAACGTGTCTTCTCCCCCGCTTTTTTGGTATTTAAAAAAAATTTTTTTTGTGCGGTCGTTTTATACTTCATTAGGTTTTTTTTTTGCCTATATAAACACGATTGGTTCATTAATATGATTTGACATTCACAGAGAAAACTTTTTATGGCCTAAAGAAATCATATTTCTCGGTTCACATAACCATATCTGTCTGGAAACGCTGTTAACCTATTTTTTATTTTTATTTTAGACGTTGAATAAAGATTGTTTTGGTTTGATAAAAAAATTTGCATTCGATATAAGGAAAGGTATAAAAGGCTGGGCTCCCACTATCTGCGCCATTTTTCGATTTTTGTCTTGATTAGTTGATTTTTTTTAAAAATCGAAATCAATTTCAATTCCGATTCTAAAAAAAAAACCGGGAAAGTTTTCCCTGCGGATTTGAAATAAATTCTTCCATTCTTAGAACACTGGGAAGGAAATATGAAGGGAGCAAGAATTTTGAACATTTTTAAGCAAAGGTCATCACATTATTTTTTTTTTATTGACGCTTAGGAAACTTTATTTTCCATGGAGAAAATTTTCTAGGGAAAAAAATCCCGGGTAATATTTAATTAGAATAGGACTGTATCAGCCAATCCGTGATTGTGATAGGCCGACGGTGTATGCGCCGAAAAGCTTCCCTGTAGGAAATGTCAATAGTGAATCTATATCTACTCTTTTTCTACTGACCGCGTCAACGTCACTACTGACCAGTTATACCCGCCCCAAGCCTTTGCCTATTGACATTTTATCATTGAGCGGGCATTGCATGTCAAAAATTGACCGGAGAAATATTGACGAATTATTGACGAACTATTGACGTCGGTACTATTATGTAGACAAAAAGGAGTGCTCTTTCGCTTTATAAGGAGACACATTGTTGACATGGTCAATAAAGATGAACTATACCTCTTGACAGTACAGTTTCTCTAATGAGACCGCCTATAAATACTGTTGACGTTGGAACTAGTTCTCTTGTCTATATTGACGTCAGTATAGACATGGGGCCATATGGCGACAGGCTTCCTGCAGGGTTGGGACAATATATGATGGTGATCGGGCCCAGTGGCGTAGCAAGGTTTAATCTAGACGTGGGCGAAATGAACTAGCGAGGCCCTATAATATTTTTTTTTAACTTACAAACTATCCCTGCATCCTTCAATCTTATCCTCGCATACGTCGGAGTCTGATTTAAGGCTCAGTTACTCTTTATTGAACGTAACTTGACTTTACTTATTTAATCAGCTGACTTGATATGTTTAGTACATTTTCTATGGGAGCAGTTAGTGAAAACTTAATGTGACTTAAGATAAGAATCTGTGGAAAACAGATTTCTATAAGTTAAGTCAAGTAACGTTCAATCAAGAGTAACTGAGCCTTTATGCTTCAATGTGGCTATGCAGGGCCCCCCTAAGTCTTTCTAAATCGTTCATTCAATTGACTTCGTGCGAGGCCCCTTTGGGTCGATTGTAATTGGTTCTATATGGTTTCATGTGTTCAAAATTTGCAGGAATTGCCGCGGTATTTCAAACTTGGCATAACTCTAATTGGAATCAAAATAATTTGGATCAAAGTATCCGAATGAAAAAAAAAAAAAACGAAATTTATAATACCTTAAATTAAAATAAAAATTCATATTCGTTTGTTTTAAATATATTTTAACATATATTTTATAATAAAAAATATAGGGGAGGGTATAATTTATTAATTTTTTTTTTTGTTTTGTAATATTTTATACTCTATCCGCAAAGGATTTTGGATACATTGGAGGGGGTTTTTGTATTGTTTAGTTTAACAGGATGCTGAAAAGTCATGAAGGCTCTCATGTTTCCACTGCCAAAGCGGAATTTTCACGTTTCAATCTAGAGGCAACTCATCATCCGGCCGACAAGAATTATGGTTTTATGATAGTGACGGGAAAGAAGACACCTTATCCAAAAAAGCATAGCGAATTGAATTCGTTTCTACTGCGAGAGCGTTTGAAAACAGTTGCGGAAAATGACGTCCCTCAGTTCGATTCGTTTTCCAGCGACGGCGAAGGCAAACCGGGAACGTTCGAGAAAAGACGCCAAAAATTATTGAAGAACGAATATCAAATATTAAAGCATGGCAAAGATATGAGAATTGTTTTGCATCCACCGATGGAAAGTATACCTGGAGTTCAAGTTCAAATATCCTGAAGTGGGCATAGACGATCTTGATATTCAGAGTATGTGATTAAGCCGCAAAAGGGGGAGGGATGAACATTTTAAAATTTTCTTGATTAAAAAAAAAAACAAACGTGATTTTCAAAACAAGATGGTGCCAGTAAAAAAAAAAAAAAAAACAAATCCATATTCATTCTGTTCGTTTTTTTTTTTATTGTTGACTGAAGCCTTAAGCTGGGATCCCACGAAAATTGAGCAATTTGAGCTGCTTTTTATCGAGCGAGAATTGGCGAGTAAGGTTATGGGGAAAAAATCCCAAAAAAAAGATTTTGAGTGGCTCGATCATTGGCGTAGCTACGCGTGGGCGTAGTTGGTTGGAATTGGTTCAATATAATTACATGTGTTGAAAGTTTTCTCTGTTACTGTCCTGACTTCTCAAGGACCGTGATGTACTGAGCATGGAAAATATCCATTCTCGTATCACTCACAGAGTTTTTTGGTTACCTCAAGCGAACCAAGAAGTTCCGAGAGAGCCGAACCCTTTTCCTCATTGCTCCTTCGACTTTCTTTTCTTATCCTGATTTGTCTGACTTTATATTGTCAGTATCTCCGCTGGCTTAACCACTCCAGACCGATCTATATCACCCCGATTCTAAATATACCCGTTAAACTGGTCCCTGCGGATTGGAAAAAATTTCCCCTTCAATACACCCTGGCAAGGGAATATAAAGGGAGCAAGGTCTTTCCAACATTTACATTTTTTTTTTGCCTCGAAAGCTTCAAAAACTTGTAGAAACTAATGAACGAAGTATTCTATGACAAATTTTCAATTTTTCCGATTTTTTCGATCTTTTCACGTTTAAGGGAAGACCCCTATTTATTTAGATTTGGGCTGATATTCTGTTTATACTCCCGACGTGTTTACAACTGCTTTGCGGGGATACTTGTAGGAAGTACCACAGATGTCTGTACTTATTCCCCTTCTTTCCATTTCTTTAGGCAATACTTCAATATAATTTAATTGAAGTGTCCACCAAAGACCTATTTGAGGGGAATAAGGTGGTGCAATGGCCCCATTTTAATATGGAATTAATTTGAAAATCAAGCCATAACTCTTAATCAACCATAGCCCCCTTTCATCATTGCCTGGATACGCTCTTGGTGTCCTCGTGTATATTTTTTTCACTAGGAATCTGTTTAAGGACAAAATTCCAGTTGTACCAAGCTCATTATCCTTATTATCATAACTTTTTGAACTAGGAGAATTGGCTTCGTAATGAGGGATGCTGAGTCCGCCATTTTTCAGGCTATCCCTGTAGAGCAACAAATTTCTCTATATGAACTTCCTTTTTTCGCCGAGAAAAATTTCTAGCGAAAAACTTCCCGGGGAATATTCATTTCGAATAAGGCTGAATATTTCCACGCCCGTGCAAATAGAAAGTTGACGGCCCAATCGGTTAAATCTCCCATCTTTTTTTTTTTTTATTCAAAACAAAACTTCATAAAAATATTTTTCAAAATATCCAAATCGATTAAAATAGAAAACATTCAAACGGAGATTTTGACTTTTTCAGTTTTGAGACGTCCATTTCAGGATATTTTAGTTGAACTCCAGGTACACTTTCCATCGGTGGATGTACAACAAATCTCATATCTTTACCATCCTTGAGCATTCGATATTCGTTCTTTGATAATCTTTGGCGTTTTTTCTGAAATTCCTCCACAATTCCCGAACCTCCCGATGAACTTGTTTCGGATGTAAATTTAACTTCTTGTGCTGCCGAAAGAGTCCTCAAACGCTGCACCAATACGTTCGGGTCTATCTGATAAAATTTTCTTATAAAAGGTGTACTAGTATGTGGTACATTATCGAAGCCATATCTCCTATCTGCCAGCCGAAAAGTTTCGCGAGTCTTCGTTTTAGCGAATTGTAGTTTCCCTCTTGTGGATATAGATAATTTCTCTTTTACCATCTTTATCGAGGAAAATGATCTATTTGTATGTACCTATATATAAAATCCTTTATATATAAATTACAAAATATATCAAAACAAACAAAAAAAATCCCCCCTCAATCTATAACAAATGTACGACTGTATATAATTGAAAAGAATTTCTTTCCATTTTGAATCGTAGAAATTATTGATAAGTAGGATAACTCCCATTTTCTCTCAGAAAGCCTACTTTGCTACGAATTGCCTTGGGTGCGATTAGAGTTGAAAAACTTAATGCCTTGGTTCCAATAGTGCGAGAATACCTTCAAATATTGAAAACTTGCAAACATTTGGATGCAATTTTAGTCAAGGTAAGGCCTCAGTACAGCTAGGAACAGGCCCGTAGAGAGAAATTTGGGGCCCGGGGGATTCTTTCCCGGGGTCCTCACAGAAATGTGCGACAAAAAAAAAAACAACAATCCCCTTGCCAATTGTGGGCCCCTTCAGAAAGCCCGGGCCCAGGGATGAAAATCCCCCTTTTTCACCCCCTCTCTACAGGCCTGGCCTAGGAATGAAAAACTCCATACATATAACAAAAAAAAGCTTCAGAAAATTCCTGACAGAAATTTCACGGGGAATTTCTGACGGCAGGCCGCAGTTCAGTAAAAAAGTATCATAATATTTGGGTGCTTTTTTTTTTGCACTTCGAAACCCAGGCTTTCCTACCCAGCGGCGAACAGTGCCTTCCGCTTACAAAGTATACGAGACTGTAAGTGACCTGAATATTAATAGCCACAAAGTATATGAGATTGAAGGCGAACTGCCTACCAATACCTTACAGAGTATACTAGATTGTAAGCGACCTGCCTACCAATAGCTTACAAATATACAGATTTTTGCGAATTACTACCAATAGCTTACTTATATGTGGTGCTAGGCGATCAGCTCTACAAATACGGTCACGCCGAAAAGTATTACAGAATGTATATGTTAGCGAACTGTCTACCAATTCTTACGGTTATATGGTGTGCTAGGCAAGATTGCACTCTACAGAAACTGGCACGCTCGAAGCAGAAATATGACAGTTAATGTACGAAATTTTGAGGATGGTAATTTTGCCTATGGATAGCAGAATTATATTTTGCATTGTTGAATTGATTTCG
Organism: Chlorops oryzae; assembly: GCA_020466095.1. Classification (NCBI taxonomy): domain Eukaryota; kingdom Metazoa; phylum Arthropoda; class Insecta; order Diptera; family Chloropidae; genus Chlorops; species Chlorops oryzae. Next base: position 9,596,559 of record CM035808.1, read on the forward strand.
CAGAATAGTGACAGTTCTAATGTCAAAATCAGGAACGTTGGCTTAGGAATTTCCCATATGTTTGCAATTGTTGAATTGTATTCCAGAGAATCTGTCCAGGTAAGTTAGAAATCAGGCATACATTTTAAATCTTCCTCGACGTTGGGATCTTTGAATGTTATTGTATAAGAGCCATTCAGACACACATCCAGGAAGTGTTAGCTAAAGGCTCAGCTATTCCATCGGACTTCCTGTTATGAGGAGATAGCAAATGCTGAGAATTCTTACATCACTTAAGAATAAAGAGATAAATTAATGTAATTGTGTCTAAAAATTTTTACGACCCGCAGTGAGTACTCTCGAGACGAAAGCAAATGCAATGAAATTCGTAAAACATTAAAATAAAAGAGAGATAAAGGGTTTTAATCGTGAAAAGTTGTTGCTTTCTTTAAAAGATAAAAATTGTTTATTCCAACACGCAGTGGGAGAGCTCTCAATGAATCATACATGATAAATGTAGGAACATTAATGATATAATACTCTTCAGAACGATTACCTTAGTACAGAGAGGATGGAGGAGGAATATTTCAAGCGGCTTTAAGACATTCTTGCATGCAAACTCTTAACTAATAGACATAATTATCTACGATTATAATCGTAGCCGGAAATTCTTGAATACAAACATAATCCGATTTTTTCGTTTTTTCTCAACGGGCGATATTTTCGTGGAACCGAATTCTCAATTAAATTAAATTAATTTGAAAAAAAAACAATAAAAAATCGATTAAAATTATAAAGTATTTTAATGAAAAATTATTTTTTTCATTTCTTAGTTTGAGCAAATATTTGCGTTCTTTCCATACATTGCTTGCTTGCGCAAACATTTGCTAACTATATTTTCCAAACATGCTTTTCGCTAGAGATAACAGCATTCGGTAAGTTTCCGTTCATATTGGGCGACATATCACCGGCGTCAGAGTTGATTTGATGGCAAGGGAGGTTCGGGGATGTGGTATGGAAGCGCTCATCTCTCTTCCCCGTGCGTCCCTCGCCGTCAAACCAACTTTATCGCCAAATATGAACGGCGACAAAGCACTAACGATAATGATTTTTAACCGAATGGTCTCCTGAATGTCCGCCCAAACTTTAACGGTAGACTTTTCTTCGCATATCTCTGTTTAAAAATTCTATTGTTACTGAAAAATCGTTTCTCAGTCTAAGCCTGGACTTTGAAAAGAACGGCCGAGTTTTTTTTTTATACCCGCCACACTCTGTGATGACTCATCACTGACGAGGGTATATTGCGTTTGTGCGGTTGTGTGTAACATCCAGAAGGAGTTGAGCCTTCTCGACGAAATTCGGTATACGTGCTCACGGGGACATGAGTAAGAACAAGTTCGAGAATGGACCCGATCGGACCATTTTTAGGGGTACCTCAAGTACTAGGGTCTGTTATGAAAAATACAAAACCTGCTCTAAAACCGGAGTTTTTCAAGATATTTTGATGAAATTTGATATTTAAAGCCACGTTGTACAATTTCCAAAAATTTTAAAAGTGGGCGTGGCCGAAGGGTGTTTTTCGAAAATTGCCTCCTACACCCGAAATTCAAATGGGACTTGAACGAAATTTGGCAGTTATGCTTCTCTTGTAGCCATAAACATCTTCTCCAAAAATTTCTTTGATAGGGCCGTTATTAAGGGTACCTCCAGTACTAGGTTCAGTCACAAAAATCTCAAAACTGCCCCAAAATCGGACTTTTTCGAAATATTTCAATGAAACTTAGAATTTGAGCGTATATTTAAGCCTCCGATTAGAATTGCAAAAAAAAGGAAAAGTGGGCGTGGCAAAGGGGGGCGGTTTTCAATAAAGAATTTTAACAAAAGTCGGTATATGGGGCCCCTAATGGCCTTAAAATTCTATTGAATATTCTTTCTAAGTGGTCCTGTTTTGTGGGTGTGGTTTAAAAATTTAAAATTAAAAAATTAAAAATTTAAAAATTTAAAAATTTTAAAATTTTAAAATTAAAAGTTTTAACATGTGTGTCTGTGTCGGGTATTCTATTGTCAGGCTCGCCTGACTATAACACCCTTACTTGTTTTTTTGTGGCTTTTATGCCTCATCTCCAATAGCGCAGGAATTCCTCAAACGAGCAGTTGATTGGAACTGGTTCCATATGTTTGCAAGAGTTGAACAAATGTCCGAACTTAAAAAGAAAGTTATTCAATTTTCCATTCTCAATATCTTATCAATATCTCAGTACTCTTATCGTACGAAGTTATAACGAAAATTTAAACAGATTTGTCGAGATAAAGCTGGATTGTTTATTTGGTAAAAAGTTGAGTTCATCAAATATTTAAGCCGCCAAAATGTACATTTGAAAAATGTAGAAATTTTTAAGATATGATAGCGCTTTGGTGTACTTCCGGAATTGTTAAATTTGAAAACAAGGAACGACCCAAAATTAACACATTCCCTAATCCTCAAAAACAGGACAATTACTTATGAATTTAAAAACTTTGAACAAGCGACCGAACAATTGATTTTTAACTTCCGATTTTAGGATTTTTTCAGCTTTAAGAATGGTTTTCAATAGCGCAGAAGCTTCGACAAATTCAACGCATTCACCACATGGAACCTTTTACAATCAATTTCACTCTTGATTAAAATCGCTTCCATATGTTTGCATGTGTTGAATATTTGCAGGAATTCTCGCGCCATTGGAAACCAATCATTACATTGTAATATGTTTTAAAAAACAATCACCTCTTCTCTTCACAGATCCCTGCTATATCGATTAGCAGTCGCAGTCAACTATGCAAAATGTAAGGAATAACGAATTGAAACGCTACTGCATTCATCGAAACTTGATTAGACGAATTCCCAATACGGAAAATCCGAGCGGACGAACAAAATTGACAACATTGAGGCCTCCACCGTAGCCAAAGGAGGAGACATTACGAAAACGAAAACTTTGAAATCGAACAACAAAACAAACACCAGCACGGCAACAAGAAGAACAACAACAACAATTACACTGGACCACTCTCGTCGCTCTCGACTGGCCATGTTGCTGATAAGTGCACTTGCCTTAGGAATTATCAAAACGACAAATCCGAACCTCGGTGCGACGGGTCATTTTGGCCCGTTCGGATATGCAGCAGCAGCGGCGGTGGCGGGGGGGCGACACCATCAACGACAACATCGATAATTGCTGGCGATGCAGCCGGCAGCATTAGTAGTGAAACTGTGATAGATGAAAATAGTGTAAACGGCGGGGGTGGTGGCGGCGGTGGCGGCGATGGCGGCAGTGGTGGTGGTGCTGCCATGCCCAGTACAGCGGCTGGTGGTGGCTTGCACGGTAACAGTTTACCTGGCAATGGCCGTGCTGGCGCCGGCAATAAGCTAAATGTGAAGGAACCTGCAACGATAAATACGAATACGGCAATCGTTGGCCATAGTTCGCCGAATGGCGGCACAATAACATGGGACAACAATGGAACATTACGTTCCGCTAGCCCGGGCGATTGGTCGATAGGACAATGCATCGTTTGGCAACGGCCTCATCATTTGTACTTTCAATTAGGAAATGCATTCTTTCTGCTCGCCTTCCTGGGACCGCGAAATCCATTCGGAATGCTTTGGATGCGCGCCCTCTTGGTCGTCGGGTGCATTCTGATGGGCATGTACGGCTATATGATAGACTGTACGCCGGATATTGTGCTGTGGTCAGGATTATTTTTGCTAGTCAATACAATTTACATGATAGTCTTACTGTGTCGCTTGCGTCCGGTGCGATTCGAAAAAGAAATTGAAGCGGTAAGTCGAAGGAAACCAATTATTAAATATTACAATATAGAAGGCCAACTTCCTTGTTAATATATTATTTTTAATTATTTTTTAAAATTATTTTTATATAGCAAATGAAGAATATATTTAACACTTCCCCGTTTGAACTGAGGTTCGAACTTCGAAGTACCCTAATCGTTATTGTTTATGGGTACTACTTGCTCAGGCACATCCAAGTTCGTTTTTCGTATAGTAACAAATTAAATTCTTTTGTTCTCCACGAGCTTTGATTTTTCTCTCATTTTTATTTTGTTGTCCAGATAACACAAAGGTGGGAAAAATAATGTTTTCGTCGCAAGTCATTCGGAAATGAATGCCAAAAAATTTTATAAAACTTTCCACGATTTCAGTGCTACTCTCTAAAGGGAGGAATATTAGGAATATTGTTCAAATTATCAAATGATTTCTTTTGTTTTTAGTTTGCTTTCAAACGTTTATATTTATAGGCTTGAATGCGTTACGTGTGTGAATAGGGTGACCAGATGAAAATGAAAAATGTTTTTCTATATACAAAAAATTTCACATTAAACAAACGACTTCAATAACACAGTACACAACAAAATCGAACAGTTTGTGTGCCTTTTCAAGTTGTGCTTTTTGTTTATAGGGTAAGGTCACCTTAAGTGGACTGTCACTTCGAGTGGACCACTTTGTGCATCTTTATGCCTGCTACGAACAGTAACAAAAACAGTTTGATAAACTTAAGAAATATATTTCTTGCTAGTTTAGGCATTGAACTTGACAGTTCTAAAGGCTGTAGTACATGAGATGTTAAAAGCCACATTCATATGTAGCTCCGACATCATTTTGACGTCAGAAAGTTTTTAAAATGGCTACATATAGTGTATTTAAAAAAAGTCATTTTGAAAATTAAGTAGATGTTGGAATACGTTTTGGTAGCTGACTTGAAATCGTATGATTCACCTTGAGTGGACCACTGCTTGCTATCTTGAGTGGACCGTCAAAATTTTTCATTCTTAATATTAGGTGTAGTAAAAAGAAATCCATTATTTTTGCATTAAATTGAGGGCTTTATTTAAGATAGTTAGAATGACCCGATTTAGGTCAAATATGCGCCGTTTTGTTCGATAACTTGTTGCCATTTTAAAGGTAATTTCATTATGCCTCTCTCATAGAAGCCCTCGTTCCTATTAGCAAAAAATTGAGACAGTCGAATTTCAGAAGCCTCTCTTACAGCGAATGTTTCACCAGCAAAATTGTTTGCCGTGGACAGGAACAGATGGTAATCACTTGGTGCCAGGTCCGGACTATAAGGTGGATGCAGAAGAACCTCCCAACCAAACTCCCGGAGCTTCTGGCGAGTCACTATCGATGTGTGTGGCCTGGCGTTGTCCTGATGGAACACAATTCCTCTCCTATTGGCCAAAGCTGGCCGCTTATGGGCGATTGCTTCCTTTAGACGGTCCAATTGTTGACAGTAGAGTTCCGAGTTAAGAGTTTTGCCGTATGGGAGCAGCTCATAGTAGATAATTCCCTGCCAATCCCACCAAACACACAGCAAAACCTTCCTGGCCGTCAATCCTGGCTTGGCCACCGTTTCCGCCGGTTCACCGTGTTTCGACCACGACCGTTTTCGCTTGACGTTGTCGTAAGTGACCCACTTTTCATCACCAGTCACCAACCGCTTCAGAAATGGGTCGATTTTGTTGCGGTTCAGCAGCGATTCGCAGATGGAAATTCGGTCTATGAGGTTTTTTTTGCGTTAACTCGTGTGGCACCCATACATCGAGCTTCTTTGTGTATCCAGCCTTATTCAAATGGTTCCAAACGGTTTTTTGTGCAATCTTTAGCTCTTTTGCAATCGAAACAGTGCTAACATGACGGTCGGACTCGATAATTTCCATGATTTTATCGACATTTTCGACAATTGGCCTTCCAGCGCGTGGTGCATCCTTGACATCGAAGTTACCGGAACGGAATCGACGAAACCAAAATTGCGCATGATTGGCTGTTACAGAATCAGGTCCATAAACGCTATTCACATTTTCAGTCGCCTGGCTTGCGTTTTCTCCCTTATCGAAGAAAAACTGTAAAATGTAGCGAATTTTCTCTTTGCTGATGTCCATCTTTGACAAGCTCTCAAACAAAACTGAATCAATCAATCAAAAAAGTGTCAAAAAAGCTTTTTTAGTAGGAACTGTCATCTTTCTTATGCCCCCTAGCGGAACACGATCGGACTTATACAACGCGAGATGCAGATAAATAACGCCATCTATTGGAAAAATAATGGATTTCTTTTTACTACACCTAATATAAATTCAGCATGTTCATGGGATAATATCGAGGGATAATGGGGCTTTGATACAAAACAGACTTATAATATTGACAAAAATTCAAAAAACCTTTTCTAACGGATATTTAAAAAATACGAGATATTTTTCAAATTTTAGGCATAAATTTAGATTCAGCGACACAACAAATACTAAAAATAAAAAGCTGTTTCAAGTCAAAGGCAAATTTTCTGTTGAGTAGTGTAATTTTAAGACTACCACTATGTCTAGTACAATTTTTGGACATCTTATCATCTTTTAAACATTAAATATTTTCATTTAAAAACAAAATGTTTTTTTTTGATTGTCTAAAAATCAATAATTAAAATTATAACAATTAATATGAAAAATTATTGACAAAGTTCCCAAATAAGGATATTTACAAAATTGAAATATATCACTTAAAGGGAAAAATAACAAAAATTGTTGCTATTATTTTTTGGCATTCGAATTGGAAATTGGAATTTGATGGAGTTAAACTGGCATGAAGACTAAAAAAATATCCCAGCGACCAACAGTGCCGCCGTATACAAAGTATACGAGACTGTAAGCGACCTGAATATTAATAAGTAGCTGCAGAGTATACGAGATTGTAGGCGAAATTCCCACCAATAGCTTACAAAGTATACGAGATTGTAAGCGAACTGCCTACCAATAGTTTACAAAGTATACGAGATTGTAAGCGAACTGCTTGCCAATAGCTTAAAAAGTATACGAGATTGTAGGCGAACTGCCTACCAATAGCTTACAAAGTATACGAGATTGTAGGCGAAATTCCCACCAATAGCTTACAAAGTATACGAGATTGTAGACGAACTGCCTGCCAATAGCTTACAAAGTATACAAAATTGTAAGCGAACTGTCTACCAATAGCTTACAAAGTATACAAAATTGTAAGCGACCTGTCTACCAATAGCTTACTTTATATGGTGGTGCTAGGCGTTCACTCTACAAAACGGCCACGCTCGAACAAAAGTATACTAGGATGGTATATGAGGTCGTATGCATTACCGCCTAGGCCTACGAAATGTGTTGCGGTTCATTGCTTCTGTAGGCAGCATTTTGGCAAATTTCAACTTTAAAAGCTCTTAAACCGAGTTGAAGACTACGAACCTAAATATGTATACTTTAAATAAGTACTATAATTGACTACCAATATTCAAGGGTTGCTTAAAAATTAAAAAAAAAAAAAAAATTACGATTGTGGCCCCTCTCAATACTTCATTGATGATTATATAAGAACCACAGAAGCACCCATTCAATTTAATATTTTATAATTTTGCATAACTCAGGAAACCTTGTGACAATCAGTTCCTCTACCTGACGTTAGAAAACCCCCCATTGACGTAAAATTTTTTATGACTTCCTCGCAGCGCATCTTTGTAGTGTAGAAACTATTTTGATTTTTTTTTTTTGAAATTTAAATAAATTTTAAATAGATTTTTGATTTTATTTTTCAAATACTTTGGATGCATTAAACAACAACAAAAAAAGCTGTATTCTATTTTTCGTGTAATTTTATTCTCACTGCTTCGATGTGAATATAAATTGATTTTCGGCCTAAAAGTATGCTTCGAAATTTTATATTTCCTACTTACGATCGAATGATTAATAAAAACACTATACCTAAAGAAATGCTCAACATTTTTGTTTTGTTTTTTTGGTATAGCAGTATGGCGTAAAATTCCATAAAAACAAAAACTTAATATATTCGTTGGCAATTTATCAATCGTTTGCGGTATTGAATAAAATTTTGAATACATCGAAACGAACGAACGATAAATTGCAACGATATAAATATGTTTTCTGTCCATAGAACATTCATAAAATTGATCGCGAAAATATCTAACTGAGATTAAATTAATCAAATTAATAATATTAATACATAATAATATCGGATAATTGAAAAACTTTCGCGAAACTCAACAGATATCGATCTGTATTTTCGATGCTAGGAAATAAAGTTGCAGACATGTTGCCAGCAGCGTTAACATATTGCCGATCGCGATGGTCATGTGCAGCCGTCGAAATGCCTTATGTATGCGTTGATAGTGCGGACACTGACTCAGATCGCCCTGGACGAGGGTACCCACTTCTTTGCCGCTTCCGACTGCTTCCTCGATTTTATATTTTTCGTGCATCAAGCGCAGCATCGGCGGCGCCAGATACAATCGTACAGTCAATTCGATCGTTGGATTCATGACGAGCGTTGTGAATTGAACGATGATCGCTAGCGTCCACTCGTGCATGAAGTACTTAACAAAAGTCAATAGCAAAATTATGCTTAATACTGCATTGAAGGCAAAGTATTTGGGAAACAGAATCTGTTGGCACTGGCCGAACATGTGACGCGGCAATGAGAAGTAGAGTGACAGGCCTGCAAATAGAATTTAATATTAAAAAAAAAAAATATATAAAAATTTATATTCAATTTCAATTCCGAACGCCGTCACCATCTTGTGTTTGGCTTGGGTTACGAGCGTCAGAACTTGTCGTCATCTTTGCACATGAACGTACCTGAGACAAAGGTCATCCAGATCTGTGCTCCGAAGTGTGTTGCAAGTGCAGCCAAGTACACAATCGCGGCGAATGCATTACTGCCGCCAACGTTTGCCTTCGCCGTTGCTGTCGTTGTCGAATTTGTTCGCCTATCAATCAGATCGGGCCAAATCGCGAAGAGTACCGCCGTTAAAACACAGATGGCGATGAAATGCGCGGGCTGGGTGGTTCTAGTCAACAGTCTGAAGGGTGAAGAATCGCAAGCAAAAAAAAAAAAAACGTGGCAAGAACAGAAAAATAAATATATTAAATCAAGCTGGCAGTAGTTGCAGTACGCTTCAATTTGTTTTTCTCCGTTCTTGTTCGTCTCTTTTTTGTTTAAATTCTTTTTTTTTTTTTGTATTTTTTTTTTAAGCTTTTGTGCATTTGTTTTGCGTGTTGCTAGGTGCATATATTCGAGTTTAGTGGGGCTCTTGTAATTGAATCTGTGCGCTCGTGTTTGAATATTTGGACTATTTTGTTCGATTTTCATGCGTTTGGGTAATGTGGCACCACAGCCGAAACCCGCTGAGTCGTACCTGATTCCGACTGTTTTTCTCTCTTTTTTCAATTTTTTTTTTCTTTTTTTTTTTTAAGTGGCGTACGTGCAAATAAGCATGCAGTTTTTTTGTATTTTATTTTATTTTATAATTTTTATATTTTTTAAATTTTTTTTAATGTACAGTTGGGGGGAAATATGGGAGGCGATGGCGAAAGCTGAGAACAAATTTTCTGCTTACGTTCACACAACGCCCATAGGAACATTTCAAACTGTAATAAACGTCACGGATTATTTGCAAGTAATTGGGGAAATAAGAACGAACAAAAACACCGAGATCATCGGAGCCTTTTGTAGTTCAGTCATTGCACTCAATATGAATTTAGAATTTATTTGAAAATTAAATCCAATATAATCGGATAACAGATGTGTGTGAATTAGGTCAAAGCGAGTGCGTTCGAATTTCAAGTTCATCGAAGAGACACTTTGAAGGTTGGCTGGTAACTACTCTAACAGGGGGGAAGTAAAATATATATAATTATCGATCCGTGATTGGCATGTGCCATTATTCCCATACGCAATGGATGTCCACTTCACACGAACGAGCAGAGCAATTAAAACTTATTACAATTTAGCATTAAGCCGAGGCTATTTTACTTCCAGTCCAGAAGATTCTTATGAATCATCAGTGCCCGTCTGTTTCTTTGAGCAATACCATTGCGGTACAACGATCGAGGGGTAGTCGATCGGCGTTCAGTATTGGGATCTACAATATCTACAATATCCCATGAATTAGATGTTGGAACGAAATGGAAAAATTAGGGCGATCAAGAAGAATTCTTTACACGCATTAATTCTTAAAGGAATTTGAAGTGGAACAATAATAATAATCAAAAAAAAAAAAATCCCATTAAAAATATTAAATTTTATTACTTTTACGTCTTCTGTGTATGGGATTTTAGGCATGTTTCTATTTCGGTTTGATTTGATGGCTCCAGCCGAGACCACCGAAGTTCAATTTTCTTCTAAAAGTCTCTTCGAAGAGGCGCGTTATTTAACCCATGGCTTACTGATGCCATTCATAACATGAATGCACTATATTCGATTGATACAACAACCTTAGTCCAGGATTCTTCAGCATTTTAGCAACGAGAGTAATCGTGTCAAAAATGGGTTTTTAGTACATTCTTTTTTTTTTACCCTTTTTTGTCCTTTTTTGATCCTCTGTTTCAGTTGAAGAGAAGAATTCAGGGAAATTTTTAAATTCAGTCGAGATGAATTCAAGAAAAATGCCCTTTTCTTAATTCTTCAAAAAACAATCAGGCTCTGTAAGACCCATGGACGCATTCCGATACAATCAAAATTCTCTATATCGAACTCCTCTATATCGATTTTCAAGGGACCAGACAAACAAGTCGTTACAGAGATAGATCCTTAGAAGGGCGGAAAAAAATCACTTAAAGTGTGCCTTGAGAATATTTGCTATCCAGCCTGATTCTAGAGATTCTCGGGGAATTTTCCCATGCGGATTTGAAAAAAAAAATCTCATTCTTAACACCCTTGGAAGGGGATAAAAAGGGACCGAAATTTTCGAACATTTTTAAGCAAAGGTCATCATATTTTTTCTTGAATTGACGCTTGGAATACATCCTTTTTCAAAGGAGAAAAATTTTTAGAGAAAATACTCCCGAGGATTATTCATTTAGATAAGGGCTGAAAACTTAAATGTGGGAAGGCGATGGACTACAATAAAATGGAACCCTGAGGCAATGAGGAGACTCGTATGTGCAAAGAAAGGCATACGAAAACTGGAAACTTCGCGTTTTCAGGAGAAACCGGGATGTTGAAACACGCGAGGAAAATAAGAAGGGCTGAATACTTATGTATATCGTGCAGTGGGGTGTTTATGAACCCATTTACTGGGGAAATTGGAAACTTCCTTTTTCTACAAAGAAAACTTTTGGGAAGAAAATTCCCGGGGAATATTCATTTAGAATAGGGATGAATACTTATATCGTGCAGTGGGGTGTTTAATGAAACCATTTACTGGGGAAATTCGAATACTTCCTTTTTCTACAAGGAGAAGAAATTCCCGGGGAATATTCATTTAGATTAGGTCTGATAGGGAGGAATTCGTTATAGTGGTATTCCTTATGGAGAATTTAGACTTTAACGTAATCAGACCATGATCCTATAGAGCCTCATCGTTGTGTGAAGCATTAAGAAAAGAGGGTTTTTTCTTTTGAATCCTTTACCCTTTGTAAAGACCTCGGGATACTCTTTTATTTTTCTAAAATTCCATACACCATTTCGAAGTTATCCACCTCTGAAAGCGTCCGTCTTTTGAACTCTATTTGAATGTCTGACCATAAATGATGAGATTATGGAAATGTAGTTTTTATTGACCAATTACTTCAAATCTGAATTCGAATTTATTACATTTTGGCCTACAGCACAATAAACGCCTCTGAAGTTCTTTGCTCTAGAAATCTAATTTACGTAAATTTATTCAAACGGAATCGATATGATTACTCGAAAGCAATTTCACACAAAAAAAAAAAATATTGTGAAATGTGTTCTTTTTTTTCTCTCTCTCTCTCTCTCTCTTCCAATGAGTCGAACGTGACTCCAAGCGCGTTAAAATTATCTAACTTCGGTGCCCATGACATTCAAAAATGAAGAAGTTTCGTTAATCGCTTTTGTAAACATTCAGAGCGCTCCCACATGAGATATGGCCACGCGCCCGCTCCTAAGGTATTTTTTTTTTCAATTAAGCTTAAAGAGCGAGTGAAAATTTTAATCCTCTTTTATAAGAAGATAAATAATATTTATCAAACATTGTCAGATTGCAAAGCGAAACTTCGCCTCATTTTTCGGACGAAATGTTTGAACTTTTGGAGTGGGGGAAGTCCTGAAATGCTGGCAAATAGTTTCTATCTTTTATCTTTTCGAATGCTCCAACATTGTTGGTCGAAGTAGTCCAACTATTGAAATCAATGGACAATGATCACAATGAGATTCCATTGAATTCATCAGAATCGTAGAACTAAACTCATGCACCCACATGCACACGCCACGCAGTGATGGAGTTGCACACCATCAAGTAGACACTTACGTGAAAGTTTTTGTTTGCTTAAAATTTTCCACCGTATTGCAGATTTGCTCGACAACGAGTTTTGTGTATGCAGTTCCGACGGCTAGCACGTCAGTGTAGAGCTGCTCACCACCTCGCTTTTCAGCGTGGCCCTGGCTATGGCCCTGGCTCTGTGAAATTTGATCCTTTTTCACTTGCTGCCGGAAGCGTCCGCACATTTTTGGTATTTGAAAACTTTTTGCACCATTCTCGATTGGCTCGATTGGGTCGGTTGGGTCGGTTGGTCCGATTGGCGGCTCGATTGGTTTAACTGGGTCGACTGACGCGACTGACTCGACTGCGGGCGTAATTGGCTCCTCCGAAGGATTGTGTGATGCATGCGAAGAATTTTCCATTGAATTTGATGAATTGATTTGCTGCTGATGATGATATGGCTTCGAATTTGAATTGACTAGAGTTTTTTGTTCCATATTGTTTTTTGTTGCTGTTGTTGTTGTTTGAGTTTCTTTTCGTTTTGATTGAATTTTCTCTTCACGTTTTATTCGTTTCTTTAGCGCATAGATTAACGAATCGACTATTTTCTCGGGCATGCCATTTTCCAGGCAACGATCGATTTGTTCACTCCTTTCTATAAATGAGTTCTGACACATTTTTTTATTTTATTTATTTATTTTTTATTTATTTATTTATTTATTTATTTATTTATTTATTTATTTATTTATTTATTTTTTATTTATTTATTTATTTTTTTATTTTATTATTTTTTTATTCGAAATACTGAACTTTTTTTTTATCACAAATAATTTGAATAAAATGCCTCCTTTTAATTGTTCCGAATTGAAAGGTATCCCGAATATTTTTCGCACACGATTTAATTCACAGCCGGAGGAATTTTTTCGCCGAGGAAAAACGAAAAGTGCCGACAATTCTTGAACTACAACCGAACAGCGCGCGCTGTAGCTTCTCGCTCGTTCAATTCGCGAACGTTATTAATGCAACGAACCGCGCGACCGATCTTTTTATACAATGCAGAGAAAATAGAAGAGAAACAAAACTGATCGTTCAAAGTCGTCGCAGTCGAGAGATTCTCGCGAAACGCGAACGCGAACGCAAACGAAGTCCATAATGAAAAGGTGTCTGCAAAGAATGTAATCGAGAGAGAGAGACCTTTCTCTTCGCGTCACTGCTTCAAGTTCTAAATTAGAGGATTTTTTTTTGTTTTTTGTTTTCATTTGAGAAAAGCTGTTAGCAAAAACTTCATTCATAAATTTACTCGTCAGTATTTGATTTTTCAATGACAATAAAATTAAAACGACGCACTGAAATATTCAAATTTATTAGATCCTATGACTTTGGGGAATGCTAATAAAAAGAATTCAAAAATGTATCGATTCTTAATGAAAGTACTTTCGTTAGAATGCGCTCTGAATTCTGTGGGTTTTATGGATTCCTTGAAACCCGTAATATTTATGACATCGTTATGTACTTTGTTCACATAGCAATTATAGCAAAAAAAAGGGGAAAAAATGAAATAATATTCACAGGTGAAAAAAATCGAGACCGAAACAAAGGAGGAACACTGGAGATAGTTGTTGTTGTTGAGGTTTCAAGCCTTCGTGCTGTCATTTCGAAAAGCCTTTGTTCGAACAAAGAGCATCCTTAAAGTACCGTCTAAACTACTCCTCGCTCACGTAAAGACTATTAAAGCGTAATTGCGCATGCGCAGCGGTAAAATTTGAATTTTGTGATTTATATTCATTCATAAATGTCTATTATGTCTCCAGCTCTGTCAGAAGTGAAAAACTTCATATAAAAAACGCTTCAAAAATGAATCAGAAATTTTCTGAAGTGTTTTTTTATATGAAGTTTTTCATTTCTCACAGAGCCAGAGTTGGAGATAGCCCCTAAACGCGAAGTTCTCTGTTTCGAAGAAATCGTTTTTTAAGAAAAATAATAAAACGAAATCGAATCAAAATTGTCCGAAAAAAGAATCTGATTTTAGAGAATTGTGTTTCGTATCGTATAGGGTTCTTTAAGTCTTGACGCCAAATCCTTTTGCCTTGAAAGAATTTCTTTTTATAAAAAACAAGTTAAGTAAATATTCAAGCTTGATTGTCATTTTAGCTCCCTTCACGACTCTAATTGGATAGCTCTAAACTACGATAGAGCTACCAAGAGTTTCGCTTCTTAAGATCCAAATTTCCCCCCCAAAAAAAGGCAACAGCGGTTCTTTAACCCTGCTGCTGCCTTAAGACCATTTGGACCAAAATACAAAATTTGTGAGGCCAATATCTGGTGATTACTTAGTTAAATAAATATTATTTCAGGCATACAAATTTTTTCGTAAAGAGCTGAAATTCTTATAATAATTTACTATATACATATATTATATAATACAGCGTGAACCAAATGGCCCCTAAAGTATTTAGTGTAACTTCAGGTCACAGCAGGATTAACAAAAGTACATAATTTTTTCGTCAGTCATGCCAACTTAGAGTTTTTACCTCGACTTTTGGGGGGGAATTTTTCAAAATAGGATGTTTTTGTGTCGGAAGAAAAATTTTTTTCGGGGTTTGGCGAAATGAGTCATCACATCTGCTCGTGCTTAAATGCGCTGAGTTCAATTTTCAACGTCAAGTACAACATTTAACTATTTACGTACAGCTGCAATAATTCTCATGGTCTTTTGACAACTGATCCAAAACTGTTGCCCTCTCTCTTCATCAAAACAATATGTATCTCAGGCGACTGTCGCCTAGTATGGAACAGGACTTAACAGCCAGGATGAACATGATTGAATTAAAAAAAAAATTGAATCTCAATTGAGCATGATACTCCTTAGATCTTCCAATAGAAGCTTAGTTGAGTCCAATTTTTTGCAAACGAACGGGGAAAAAGTCATATTTAACCCTTAACCACCTACCTGTGGTCTCAGAGACCGCGACGAATATCTGAATTATAATTTTTCACAACTGTTAGTTCCTTATAACTAAGTATATTATACGATTTACATGTGATTTTTTCATTCGTCGCTCTAAACTAGAGCCCAAGAGCGTAGGCGGTTAAGGGACAGAAAGAGGGGGTTAGGAGTTAAAAAAAAAGCCATTTATTTATTAATATTTTACTTTTCCCACATTTTGTTTTAATTTTTATGAATTTCGACATTAGGACGATCAGACTTAGTAGCCCTATTTAAGACCAATAATAACACTAGTTTACAAAGAATTTTTGTTTCTCCATTTTTTCAAGACATATAAATGAACTTTTCTGCCGATGAAAGAAGGGCAATGGGTTTTTAATGTCTAGAGATGTACAGAATCTTATGCTCTTGACTGATCTTAAAACTGTGTGAGAAGAAGTGTTAGAGGAGTTAATTTTCTTTAATTTGAGAGGTAATTTGTTTAAATCGGATGATGCATTATTGGGTTCTGTTCGAAAAAGTTGCAATACCAGCTCAAAAATTTTTGTTTGATTTTTTCACAATTTTTTTAATTTTTTTTTTAAAATACTGTTTTCGTGTTCAGAAGGCCAAAGTCCATAAGAAAAGTGCATTTAGAAACATGACAAAAAAAATTTTTTTTTTTTGCAAACTAGTGTAATTGAATCTCCCCATTGATGTTATTTTGGCATGCCAATGAGATTTGGGCAATCCCATAATTTGAGAAAATAATAGAAAAAATATTAAAAAATCTGTGAATGGAAAAGTTTTTAAGAGTTGGAAAGCTTTTAAGAGCCCGTAAAATAGAGATTGAAAGCCTTTTAAAGGGCATAAATTACCAATAAAGGGATGACGTATTTTTTATATTTATCACATGCATATGCAGATATATATATACATATGTATATCCGCATAAAATTAATATTCATTCTTAGCATTTCTAATTCTGCCCATTTAAAATCAATAGCTTCCCCAATAAGGCTTTCATCTATCGGAAATGCAGTTGGTAACGATTATTGTTACCAAAACTCGCCCGTCATCATGATTAAATTTGCATAAAAAATTAATTTATTTATAAAAAATTTAAACATTAAAATGTCTGATTGATATCGATGTGATAAGCGCCTGCCCGTCCCCTACGAATTTGGTCGGAAATGAGATTTAATGTTCTGCTTATGAGTGGAGTTATAATTTGACAAATGATCATTAATGAAACTTGAAGCGATATATATATATACGGTATGCATACGGGGCAGAAAAGAACTGCAAAGGAAAATTTCAAACGGAAACGCGACACAATTTGACACGTGTGGAAAATTTCTCAATTGCCCTCAATTAATTACGAATATTTCTTTTCGAAGCATGTACCGGCGCCTTCAATTATTGCAATCCATATATGTACAAAAATTTGAATGAGAGAAATGGAAGAGCATCGATCATGATCGCCATAATCGCCTCATTACGACGTGATTGAGCAAACAATTGCGAATTGAAATTCTTCAAAAAAGGGGAATCAATTTTTCTTCGATTTTCGAATATCGTCTTTTTGCTCTTTTCTTGACGTCATCACGTCATCAAACGGATTTTTGATCCGCAGCATCGTTCCTTACGGAGTGCATCAGAATAAATCAAAACAGAAGCCGTTCGAAAGGAATTACGAAATCTGAATGAAATTTCATGAAATTCGTTCCGATGGAAAGAAATTCAAAGCAACGAACGCTTACCGAATATCGTCGAATGCCAATCGATCAATTTCTTAGCGTCCGACTCACGTGAGAAGTGGCGCGAACGCCAAAAAATCAAAACCAAATGTGGATACCATTTCGAATTCGAATGACTCATCGTCATGAGATGATAAGAAACGGTTGTACATCACGAAAATGTGCGCGAGCATGTCTTCGCTTGACGAGCAGTCGATTTTGGAATTTATTTTAATTTTTTTTTTTTTTTTTTGGGGGGGGGGCTGTTGAAAGTGAAAACGACCGGACGGCGGCATCACATGAAGAACTTTCGAGCACGCGACTGTGTGGGCGTTCAATTCTTGTTGAGCTTTTACGCACAAGTACTTTTATTCATTCTTGCTTGTTCCCCACCCTCTTTTTTTGCCGTGATCTCTTTGAAGATCGGCGTTTTTTAAACGATTTTTTGAACGTAAATAAATTTATAAAAATAATTTAAACGGAATTCTTAAAAAAAAAACATTAACTTAAAATAAATGAAAAATTGTCACCTTGACATTCTAACATTCGAATGTCGTCCACTACGAGTGATTTTTTTAAATAGGTAGGAAGGTACAGAGGCTTATTTTTAAAAGCAATTTTAGAAATTTTTTTATTTATAGAATTTCATTAAATTTAATTTTAAAGATCGATCGACATCCTTTGAGACAGAGTTTCGAAAACTGTGGGGACTAACAAGCTCGACTTTCTTGAAAGAGTCGATACTAGTGCTGCAACGGATAGATTATCCGGCCGGATGCCGGATATCCGGCCTATCCGACCCTTAATTTAGTATCACGGCCGGATACCAGATAGTGGCCGGATACCGGATAGTGGCCGGATACCGGATAGTGGCCGCCGATACCGGATATGTACGGCCTGGATACCAGATAGTGGCCGGATACCGGATAGTGGCCGGATACCGGATAGTGGCCGGATACCGGATAGTGGCCGGATACCGGATAGTGGCCGGATACCGGATAGTGGCCGGATATCCGTTGCAACTCTAGTCTATACTGAGATTTGCATGAAATCCACAATCCTGCAGAAATCCTTGATATCTTAAACGGATACAGCAATAACTGAGATAACCTCATATTATATCTGCAACACGATGTTACCCTGCAGTACTGAGCCGGTCCATTTTCTAAGAAGGACTGGCATTTGACCGGTTCAAATCCTACCGGTTATATTAGCCGGTTATTATAGCCTGTAAATTACACTTTCATCAACTTAGAAAATATATAAGAAATTCGTTTTTTATTTTCCTTATATGACGATCCTAAAGCCAGACAAAATTACGACAATATGATCCAAAAAAACTGACCTACGGTTAGGCAGTTTTGCGGACTAGTCCCACCTCAATGACAGGCCCATGTTAAAAAGATCAGTTGAATACATTAGAAGTGGAATTATGAGGGGAGTTAGTACTGGTAACATGAAGGACTGACCGAAGGCTACAATTGGGTCAATTCCATATTACTGCAGGGTAGCTATAGACGACAGATATTAACCGAGAACATTTTGAAGAAATACTTGAGCTAAACACCGACAGACGATTGAAAGACCATAGTCGTGAAATTTTTCTTCAAATAATTAGTAGGTATAATCCTTGATTTTTAATTGAAAAAACGATTAGTATATGGAGAATATGGAGAATCTTTGAATAAAATATGTAACCTAACTACTGAGATATGCTCTAAATGCTTGCACATTGGAAGCCTATTCGCTATAAACTCGTCTTCGATTGTTAGCCAGATCATTTTTTTGCATGTGTTTCTTATGGCACTTTGCCTTTATATCAGCGTTGCCAGATGAATTCTATCAGAGTGGAACTTTCACCCAAAAAGTAAAACTTCCCCCTTACATTATGTTAAATTGATTCCTAACAAAGCTTCGAACTTCAAGGGACCGGAAAAAATTCTTAATACAGGGAAATCGATATAAGGAGAAAAAAGAGGCACCAAAATTGTAGCAAAAAGCCTTCAGAAAATTCGTATAATATTTGAACGACCTCATGACATTAAACACCGACCCAGCAATAAGACCAACGTAAAATTTACGTATACGAATTTCAGAAACAGCGATACTGTCGCAGGGTAAATAAAAGAATGAAAATAATGTACTCTAAAGATCAATGATTAAAGTTAAACTCAGTTACAGGGATTATCACAAGTCCGAATTTGAACAAGCAGCGTTGGGTCACATCATACCGAAGCTCTAATGATACTTTGTCCAAATTTCGGCAACATGACCTTTCAATGATATTTCGCTAATCACTCAAAAAATTTCGTCAGTTCAAAAGTATGCTTGTTCCTTTAAGCTCTCACCTTGTTTAAAACTGGTCATCGATCCGCTCAGAAAGCACGTACATAGCAACAGCGAGATCAAACATGCATCCTCCTGACAAAAAATAAAACAATCGAAAAAGCGGAAATAATCAAGCCCCACCGTTATGTGTAAACAGTATGATGACTCAAAGACTTCCATCCCAGCCATCTATATTCCATTCGTCTAAAGCATTTAAAAGCATTTATGATCGTAAACTAAACGTCCCTCGATATCTACTTAGAATTTCTCTAAACATTGTCTGCTAATAAATAACTTTCACATCTAAGCTTTAGTTAAAGCTGCAAATAAATTATTCAATTCGCATTTCTGAATGTTGTATCATACCGACTGTTAAGTGATAGTGAGCCAAGCGGCAACATGCTTTCTGATATTTGTAATACACTCTTTTCATTAAGATCAGTTTCTAGCTCCACTTTTAAAACTTCTATTATGTTCATACACTATTAACATATTATTTTTCCAGACGTATGCACATTGATAGAAAAACAATAGGATGTCTAATAAGCTTCATACATAGGCAAAGAAAATTGTGATGAACATCTGCAAATTTTACATCCAAATGTCTTTACAATAAATTTCTTTCGAGGCTATAATCTTCTATGTTTGTTACCGAATTTGGCACGCACTCTAGTGCAACTTCATAGTGCCAATATCGAATTTAAATTTTTTTTGATCATTAACTGAAATCTAGGAAATTTTGTTCTCAGGCTTGTGTCTCCGCGTTTCGGCATTTGTTGCAGTTCGCAACGAGCTTCGTCTAAGTGAAGACAACGATCTGCTGTAACGTTCAGTGGCGGCCACAGTTTCTAGGACAGTAGGGGTTGAACTTATTACATTGGAATTTAGATCGTTCAGATATATATTTTTTTTCATCCTTTAGGGGCTCGTGAACTGTGCATGCAAGTCCAATCGCCTTGGCTATCTTAGGGGGTTCGCCGCACTCTATTCAAGATGCGCGCCACTGGTATTGGCGTACGTGACTCTATGACGTTGTGTGACTGCAAACTAAGATTACAAAAGGCTAGAGTCCAACGACAGAAGGTATTATGTCCGTTGAATTAGTACGAGGAAAACGGGCGTCTGCGCTGGCTTGTGTGCTCTCTTCAGTGCATCCAAATGCATGCGATGGAGGTATATGCACATTAGGGTGATCCAAATTTGCTAAGTTCGTTAAATTTTCTTGTTATTTTTGTGAAAAAAATTTTCTCAGTGTAAAAATTAAAAAAAATATTTTTGGATTTTCTGTTGTATTAGGAATCAGCCAACTTTTGTTTCATCTTCTTATCTGAATTAGTTTTGGAGATATTTAGAAAAATGTAGGTGCGTATTTTTGTAACTAAACTGACTGAACTTTGACTAGTGTTCGCTTACTTTTTTGCAAATATCTCAAAAACTATACTTCCGAATTTGATGAATTTTCTTTTCGTAAAAGAGAATTCCTTGAGAAATTTTCTAAACATATTTAAGAAGTGGTGTAGCGACCGAAATACACCGAAAAAAACTTTTAAAATTTCCTTTTTATTTTTGTGAACATTTTTTTCTCAGTGTAAAAATTTAAAAAATAATTTTTGAACTTCCTGATATTTTCGGAATCAGCCAACGTTTGTTTCGTCTTCCTACCTTAATTAGTTTTTGAGATATTAAGAAAAATGTAAGTACATATTTTTGTTAATTGTACTGGCGGCATGAGTTTACAAAATCATATTTCTGAACTCTGACTAGTGTTTGCTTACTTTTTTGTAAATATCTCAAAAAGTATTCTTCCGAATTTGATGAATTTTATTTTCGTAAAAGATAATTCCTTGAGAAATTTTCTAAACATATTTAAGAAGTGGTGTAGCGACCGAAATACACTGAAAAAAACTTTTAAAATTTACTTTTTATTTTTGTGAACATTTTTTTCTCAGTGTAAAAATAAAAAAAATAATTTTTGAATTTCCTGATTTTTTAAGACTCCGCCAACGTTTTTTTCGTCTTCCTATCTTAATTAGTTTTTGAGATATTAAGAAAAATGTAAGTGCATATTTTTGTTATTTGTACTAGCGGCATGAGTTTAAAAAATCATGTTTCTGAACTTTGATCTCATTGAGCACCCCCTAAATGATGTCCGATCGATCTAAATCTTTTCATTTCCCTTTTCTGTTGCCCTCTACTAAATTTGATGAGCGGGTGACTCGCAAAATCCGACATAAAATAATTTTCCCATACAATTTTGGACCACCCTTAATGCACATACAATGTATATTCTCAATGGTTATCTTCGGTCTTTGTGTTTTACTATTCGCAAACTTGCACACGGATGGTTGTCATATCTTTATGACTTCACAACAGGCTTTTCTTAATGCTATATTTTTTATATGCATACATATATGTATGTACATTTATACATATTGATTTGTGGACGAGTTTGCATAGATTGTTTCATTTGTTGCAACATTAAGGAACCTCGCTTTGGTATTTCGTTTTGTCCATTCGATTATGGCCCACTGCAGTTCGAGATTATCCCATTAAATATATCTGGCGATAAAGTGGAAAAGTAGAACTTGAAATTGGCGCATACAAATTTAATGCATGAATTGAATTGATGAAGTGTAGAACGAGTTGATCCAATAAAAGAAAAAAAGGAAAAAGAAGAGGAAAAACTCAGCAACATGAACGACTCAAGTGAAGATATTCGAAGAATTCTTTGCTCTTGTCGTGAGCATGTTGGTGATTTTTTTTTTTGTGTTGTGCTGGCTGTTCTACGAGATGATGCCCACTTGTACAAATGCGGGCTAATCCATTCATTGAGGTAATTGAGTTAAATGCCTATTTGTCCAGGCTTCAATGGTCTCTTGATTTTGATACGTTAATTAGTAGTTCCAATTATTTTTATGGCCTGTGAAAATGGGACGATTCGATTCGATAATGATGTCTAGGGAACACATGAGTGAGAGTTAATTAATTATACAAAAATCAATTTGAAGCATTTAAGATGCGATAAAAATTCACGCTTATTACGCTTTGCTGCGTTCAATTATTTGGTCAAGCCCACTATTGCATAAGAAAAACATTTAAGGGTGATATAGTCAGGCGAACTTGGAATTCAATACGCGACACAAATATATATGTATTACAGTGGATCGATTTTGCAACCTCCAATTACCCTGGCAGAATATTATTCTGTTGCCCATACTTAATAGTTATGCCGAAGAAACTAGGGGTCAAATGTGAATTTTAACCTTCCGCTTTTGCAAACAAAGGTTTTTCATGCCATATTCGACTTATTTTGGTCATCATTGTTGGTGAAAACATCTCAAAAAGCAGAGAAACAATCACTTCAACGTCCCCGAAAACTCGAGGCATTGAAAAAATTTTGTATTTTCTTTAATAACTTTCTTAAAATGACCAATTTATGATGATTTTCAAAGCAAAATTTTATTATTTCTCATGCCCCAAATTATGCTAAGAATCAAATTAAGAAAAATCTAATTTAAAGACTTTTTTGATTAGGTAGAAATTTCAATATTTTGTAGCATGCTTTTAGGCATATTTAAGATGGGCCTTCGTTTTGATGTTAAGACATTTTTTAAAACAGGCCCCCACGACCATTAAAACAAAGTATTTTTAAGATTTTTAAGGCCATTAAAGGTCATATTCCGAATTTTTCGAATTTCTTCGTGAAATCCACCCTTTTGCCAAGCACGGTTTTCCAGTTTTGAGATATATACTATGGACTGGAGGTACCCTTAAAAATCGTCAATTTTTTGGTAGAGGATGTCTGCGATTATATAAAGTCTATATTTCGACTTTAAGTCCCATTTGAATTTCGGGTGTAAGACGCAACTTTCAAAAATCGTTCTTTTGCCACGCCCATTATTACAATTTTTGATAGTTTCAAGCCCTAAAATATATTCAAATACCGAATTTCATCAAAATATTTCAAAGACTACCGGTTTTAGAGTAACATTTTGTGATTTTCATAACAGAGCCTAGTACTGGAGGTACCCTTAAAAATGATCTGATCCGATCCACTCTCGATCTGTCTCTTATTTATGTCCCCATGAACATGGATACCAAATTTCGTTAAGACAGCTCGTCTTCTTCGATGGGAGAACTGTATAGAGACAGACAGATAGACAGCCGGACGGAGAGACATAGCTACCGAGATAGAGGGAGAGCGAGACAGCGATTGTTGCACGCATAACTCTCGGACTATTGTACCTTGGCTCTAATTTATGAATTCCCTTTTTTTTAAAATGATCCCGCGTTGCAAGAAAAATCATCTGGCAACGCTGATTTGGAACGGTACGGAATAAATATGGTTTAAGTTGAAAATGAAAGAATTTGGAGAATTTATATCCAGCATGAGTGGGTTCTATCTTCCAATTCAGATACTTATAACTTAAGTCCGAGTTAATTTGTTGCAAAATTTTATTTTCTATCACGAAAAAGAAAAAAAAAATGCCTTTCCAAGAACCCCATTACTTCATTTTTGCTAGTAATATTTAAAAAAAAATATTTTATGACAACTAATAAATCACTCAAGAGTGAAAACGTGATTACGGTAGGTGAGGTCCCCCCAAACAGTTTCAAGGCTAGCAGTAGCGTAGCGTGATATTTCGGCGCCCGGGGTACAATGCAGGAAATGCCGCCCCCTCCAAACCGGCCTGAATAAAAAATACCTTCATAAAAATTGAAATATATTTGGCGCCCCTCTTCGCAGCCCCCTCACTACGCTACTGAAGGCTAGAATTGTGGAAAATTATCGAGCTGGAATGAAAGAGTAACGTAAGCGCAACATTGTTGCAGGATTGCGCATTCAATACATTCTGGCAACGTTTCCATGCAACAGTGCGCTCTTTCTAGCAGGTGGCAATCTATTAGTTTCATTTAAACGAAGCAAATCAGAATATAATATAATTTTCGATATAATTTATAAATTAATATAATTTATTCACTTTTCTTGCAGGTCTACGCATCTCTCTTCAAGCCATTACGAGTCTCTCGACAGCAATTCCGAAAGGTTTTGAATTGTATGCGTGTCATACGCGCACTAAAGTACCAAGAAGTCTATGCACAGGAAAAGGTGACAAAAGTTGATAGTCTATCGCTAGTTCTATCGGGAAAGTAAGTTCGCATAAATACAAAAAAAAAAAAAAAAATAATTAAAAATAGAAATAAAAAATAAAAGAATTGCAATTATTTTAACGGAATACAAAATATTTGCATTTTTCAAGATTGGTGGTTTCGCAGAACCAACGGGCATTGCATATTGTGTTTCCACATCAGTTCCTAGATTCACCGGAGTGGTTTGGCGTTTCAACCGATGACTATTTTCAGGTATAATGAATATTATTATGAATGCCTTGTGAAATTGATGCCAAAATTTTTCTGGCCCACACCATCACCAACCTATGCATAGGAATACCATTTATTTTCTCTCTTTTTCTTCGATTTTGCAGGTGTCCATAATGGCAATGGAGGAATCGCGTGTGCTGATTTGGCATCGCGATAAGCTGAAACTCTCCATCATGACTGAGCCATTTCTGCAAACGGTTTTCGATCACATACTCGGACGCGATGTGGTGAAAAAACTAATGCAAGTAACTCAAGTCAGCGAATCGATAGCGAGCAATGGTTTCCTGCCATCTGGCGGCTATGACGATGGCGAGGACAAACCGATGTTAATTATGAAGAAGAGCATAGAGGGTCACGGCTTGACGGCCTTAATAAATCGACAATTGCAAGGTGAGCAAGCAAAAGTTTTCATTTCGATTTTCAATTTTTTAATTTTCCTTCAAATTTTCACACATTAGGGGTATTCACAAAGGCGCGTGTTAAAAACGTTGGAAAGTCGAAAAATCGGAGAATCGCGACTTAAAAAAATTTTTTTAAGGGGGTCTTCTCATTGAGTAACTTTTTTTTTCGACTTTTTTTTTTGCATTTATTTATAGCTTGGGTAGTTGTGAATATGCCCCTAAAAGGATTTTTTGAAATTCGAAATAGTTTAGAGGATATAGCCTTCTTTGTCGAGCAAGATTTGCGCTAAAACGAGAAATTTTTGCGTTGCTTCAAACTTTAAACGCGTTTATCTCGAAACCACGTTTTTCGAACTGGCGGCCATGATATCTCCAGTTCAACTGAACCGATTTTCATGAAACAAAGTGGAATCGACGCAGAATTGTCACCATTCTCGGGTGAACCTCGACCATATTTTTAAAAAATTTTTTACTATTTTTTTTTTACACTAAACTACAAAAAAAAAAAGCCCGAAATTGAAATTTTTTTTTGAATGGCTGCCATTTTGTCAAAAAAAAATCACAAAATTAAGCTTGAGGTTCACCCGAGAATTACATCTATACTGATTATAACCCCGTTTTTTTCCATTTCGGACGCTCCGGAGACCCGGAATCGTGGCCGCCGTGACAGCATTTTTTTTCACCACCAACTTTGAAGTCTCATTACTTTTTGAACAGCCCACGTATCGAGGCAAAAAATTTTTTTTATTTACTTTGAACCTTTTGTAATACAATAAATAAAAAAAGATTTCAATTATTCTTTGCGTTTTCAAAAAAAAATTTTTTTAAAAAGGGTCCAAAAAACGGGGTTTCAATGAGAAGACCCCCTTAAACTTTTTTTTATATCTTGCACAACTTTTTAAGCAGATAAAATTTTCCGATTTTCCAACTTTCCTATTTTCCAACGCCTTTGTGAATACCCCTATTTTTGTGCATTAATGTCGTAAATATTGTTATAATAGTGGGACTCGTGCAGCCTCGCAAATTGTGGGAAATGAGAAATTTGTCAAAATTTATATGAAAATTTACGATGCGACAAGTTGCGAAGGCATTTGCGAAGCTGCATGAGTACCACTAAAATTTGTGAATGTTCTGTTGTGTGTAACCTTTTTTTTTATCTCTAAAAATAGATAATTTATGCGTTTTCTAAAATAGACGACGGCTGCTTTAAGGTCCTTTCATTTCCATTGCATGTTTCGTTGTTAAAGACTTTCTGCTTATTTGAGATTTTATTTTTTGGTTATTTTAATTTTAATTTTTTCCGTTTTTTTTTCTGTTCTATTTTAGAAGAGCATGTTCCTTTACTCGGCCGTGCTTATCCCATGAAACGAAATTGTTTGGTTTCGCCAAATGCGACTGCCACAGATGGCATCACAATTGACAATGTGGGCACAAATGCAACGAATTCAAAGCAATATGCATACAAAGAACTAACATCACCATTCTAAAGACAAAACCTTAAAACTAAAAACAAATATACAACAAAAAAAAAACAAAAAAAAAAAAAACAAGCAAATCAAATTAATTATGCAACTACTCACTTCACCTGCCCCGCCCGCCCGCTCGCCCGCTCGAATCATCGCCTGCTCTGATCAAACGCACCAAAATGAATGAATTCGATTTTGTTGATTTATTTCTTATAATTTTATGTTTTGTTTAATTACTTATATATGTATGTCAGTCATTGCAAGGCACACTAACTGCGTAAATTATTTATTATATATTTACATTTGAATGTAATTGCGAGAACGCAAATGTGTAATTACTACTTACCAAAAATAGTTGATTAATGTAATTAGCTTTATGGAAATTTAACTGTTTCAAATAATTGGCTATAACATCCTTACTTTTTCGCATTATTGTCAAATTATTCGCTTTCATTTAAGTTATAACAAAAAGCAAAATAAAAAGAACAAAAATATCAAGTAAAGGAATTAAAATTCTGAAAATGTAAAAGTCATAAACGCGCTTCTTTTTTTTTTCTTCGATGGAAATGGAAAACTTTGGGAGCGGTGGCGGCGTTCAGCTGCAGCGACGCGACATCTCAAGTCTTTGTCATATTTAGTCATATTTAACAGTCGATGGGTATCCTTTTTTGGAGTGCATTTTTGACAAATTGTCGTTCCGGAGTTATCTTCACGTATCTCAAAAAAAAAAAAAAAAAAAAAAAAAATAGTGGTATTCATGCAGCTGTGCAAGTTCGAATGGAAAAGTTTCCACTTTTGCATGACCCTGTTTGCAAGGTGTGTAAAGTCAGCTAATCAGCGCTGTCAGCTAATATGAGAATATCGGAAAAATTACTTGGCATATCTGAGAGTATCCCAGCGGAAAATTATCTCCTGCATGACAAAGTCATCAGTGATGTCATCGATGACATATAGGTGACATTGTCATGTCTGACATCTTGGAGTACATGTCATCGTGGAGGGATGCTGGTCACGTGCTTGATTATCATTGACTATTGAAATTTAAATAAGGTTTTAGCGTCAATTCAGCCTAAGCATGAAGTGGCTAGATGATGAGTGCTCGACTCAGAATCCGAAGATCGCGGGTTCGATCCCTGGCAGAGGTGAACAAAAATTGTTAAAAAAAGATTTTTAAAATTTTTCGAAATATTCAAAGAGAGGGCAAAGAAGAGATTTATCAAACTGAAATTTAGAGAGAAAAGAGCAATGTG
This sequence comes from Chlorops oryzae, assembly GCA_020466095.1. Taxonomy (NCBI): domain Eukaryota; kingdom Metazoa; phylum Arthropoda; class Insecta; order Diptera; family Chloropidae; genus Chlorops; species Chlorops oryzae. The sequence continues at coordinate 9,624,272 of CM035808.1, forward strand.
CTGCTCTCAAATGCTTTTTTCGCCATCGCACCCCCTATGACAATGGCGTGCCAATGCTATATCAGGGCTCACCAGTGACATTTTCTAATCTTCCGGTGATAATGTCACCGCTGAAGTTCCTGTCAGCTCCTGTGTAAATGTCATACAAAGTGTCACCAGAAATAGCAAGCATTCCGGCTCCGAAGTCACTAGGACATCATCGGGGATGTCCGCGGGACATTTCCCGCTGGGACATATTGATGTTACTTTGGAACATCAACCTTCAACTCATACATAGATAGGAACCAGACAATGGCAAAAAATTTTCAAATTTTATTTAAAAATAGTTATGTTGGAAATATTGATATACTTCTTGAGGAGAAGTTTGATGAGGGTAAGTACTAGAACGGTACGCCTGAGGTCAATCTTCTATATTGCGATAAAAACATTGATGTACCAAACTTTAAAATCCGACTGTAAACACCAGAGTTATGAAGTATGTATATGGCGCACTTTTTTTTGAGGTACGGTCTATTGTGCATATTTTGCACACCCAATTCGTTTTGAAAAGTTTCCATAGCTGTGGAAACTACTTTTCGTGCAAAAGAAACTCACCACAGTGAAAAATTTCCGAGAGTGCAAAATATGCACACTTGCATGAATACCACTATTTTTTTGGGGGAAATTTGACTTCAAAGTTTCAACAATTGGTATAAATAAAATTGTTTAAATTACATGAAAATAAGCCCAAAAACAATTAGGGGGAAACATGACACGTACGGATCTATGGACCAAAACCCAAAAGAATCCAAAAAATGTATGATGCCCGATTTTGATAAAAATTTTAATATCTAAGAAATCATAAGGGATAGGGATGTGGGGATTGAACAGATCGGTAGATATAAAAAATGCACAACGGAAAATGGTCTTGCGTATGCGTGAAGATAACGCCGGAACCATATATAACTATATATGTCACGCTCATAGATTTTGGGCGGGACATTTCGCGCCAATTAGAAAGAGATCTTACTCGGCAGGCAAAAAAAAGAGCGAGAGAGAAATACTTTTGGTGAGTACCTAAGTGAAAAATGCTCATTTTGGTGGGTACCCAAGGCCATGGTGGGTACCCAAGACCGTGTTGAAAAGAGCCAAAATAGAAAAGGCTCCTGAGTGACATATATAGTTATATATGGCCGGAACGACGAAATGCTGAAGAAAACACAAAACTGCCGCCAAGCGCCGCCACTGATTCGGAATTTGAACTTTGGAACTTAGGAGAGAACAAATAGCTGTGTCAAAAAGTGAAAAATTTGGGGGTATTCACAAAGATGGTGGAATTCTATCGGAATGTCGAAATATTTTCGCTGGGGAAAAACACCCATCCGTGACACTCATTGCTTAGGTTTTATCTCATAATAATTGAAAAAAAAGGACGTGATTCTCAAGGATCTATCGTTAAGCACTGAAATTACACAATTTGTGCTCAGAGTGGCTGTCACGGGTGGGATAGTTTCTCGTGGAATCGCCCCTGTGCAATTTTTGGCCTTTGAGTTCGAAGTCCAGCTACTAGGATGTAATTATAGTATGCAATTTTCATGAGGTCTATCAAGTCTATAGGTATGTGATTTGTTTCGAACACACCATGGCACTTTATATGGTATTCTAAATTTATGACTTTTCCATAAGTAAATCACTCGCCAAAGAATAGTTTCTAAACGCATTCGAATGTTAACCTTCGGCATATTTTTTTTTAACAACGGTGTTGTCCTAGCAAATAGACGGGCATGTGCTAGAAATCAACAGCGAAATACGACTAAAATTTTAATTGGTCCAAAGATCATGGAGATTTAGATTTGACCCAGTTTTTCCTTTCCCATTTCAAGCACTGTCTTTGGGATATATTTCTGTCACATGCCCAATTGTCGTTTTTCTTTCAATCAGATTCTCTTGGCATTAAGCCCAAAATCCCACTTTGCGATACGTACACGAATTTCAATACATTCAATCATATGGTTCAAGCTCCAATGCTACTGCGAAACCTCGTAGCGAGAAAATTTTGAAAAATTGAATATTTCTCGATGCGAGGTAATTTGACAGGTTAATGATGTAGCTATTTTTTGAGTACTCGCTATTGGGTACTCGTTTAAACGAATAAAACAAAAACTATTCACTGTTCCGTGAAAAAGACCTTTTTAAATATTTCGCGAGCTTTGTTTCTTTTTGAAAATTTTGATTTAAAATTTAAACTCAAGTGATAACGTATAATTTTTATGAGTACTCGGTACTCGTTAGATTGGTACTCGGTTCAAATATTGTATTACTAGAAGCGAAATTATGCTATCATCTGCGTGAGGCAAAACAACTCTCATTGGAGATTGAAATGCGTCACGCAAAACATTTTCGTGACGTCACGCACTCTCGCATCGGGCTCTCGCAATATTGGATTTTGGGCTTTAATCATTAGTGGGACTCATCCAGCTTCGCAAATTGCGGAAAATGAGAAATTTGTCACACAACTGTCAAAATTTATATGAAAATTTACGATGGGAAAAGTTGCGAAGGCATTTGCGAAGCTGCATGAGTACCATTATTATTTGTTCCAAATGTCAAAAGACAATGCAATTCGAAGTTTTTGTCCTTCGTCTCCAAAAAGGTCATTGCATTTTGGCCTTACGCAATTTCCATCGCATTCGCATTTGATTCGAATTACCACATTCGATTCGGTGCGATGCACCAAAATAACTTTAATTCGATAACATTAAAAATTAAACAGGCAACGCCCGGACCTCCTTCGTTATTGGCCAACATTCTCAAATGCGACAAAAAAAAAATTAAAAAACAAACTGTCCTGATAACTATGCGATAAATTATAGACTTTAAGTGGCCATTAACATTTTATCGCACCTCGGCGTTAAAAGCTTCAAACCACTCATTTATGGATAAACAAAAACTTTTCTATTAATAGATAAAAAAATATGTAAACAAATAAATAACACATGCTTCTCTAGGATATTTGTAAGAAAACACATGAACTCACCTACTTGTCCAGCCAGTTTGGCGAATTAAGAACATCCTTGTAGACTTGTTTTTCAACAACATCTCGCTGAAAAACAAGAAAAAAATAGTTTTTAAGTATTTTTCAAGTTGAGCATACTTTTTACGAACATATTAAAATCGTAGTAATTAAAGTGGTAGAATGTGACTCTGAAGCTTCTTCTGTCAATTATTTTTTAATCGCGATTAGAAAGGAGATTTTTGTTTTTTTTGTACGCAAAGATAACACTGTGCGACATTTTAGAGGTAATGTTTTGTAAACAAAAATTTGACGAATGCGTTTGAAAGTGCTCGGTGAATATAATAACGCCTCATACTCAGTTTTGTCAAGTCACGTCTACTTTTTTATAAAATAGACTTCAAAAAGTGGGGCCGAGAATTAAATTACTCACTTACTTATGGCTATATCTCGTTACCCGTTCAATATTATAATTTCCTATGTATCACAATTTATAGCTCTGAACTCATTTTAAATAGTTTTAGTACAAACCGACCCGGAAAAACTCTATCTAGTAGGTGCAAATTGCAAAAATTCCTAAAATTTGACGTGTTTTTTATCATACTTTATTTTGTATGGCCTATAGCTCCCAAGCCAATAAATATTTTTCCAAAATCTTTTGATGCAAATATAGAAAGACTATAACGAAACAACTTCTTCATATACACAAACTGCATTCGGGCACTACTTGATACCTTTTTGCCGCTTCAAAGTTGATAAATTTTTACCAAAAATCAGAAGAAAAAACTCAAAATCACCCTTTGGGTATGCAAGAAAATTTTCATCCCAACGCAAATGGTTCCGAACCATGAAAATAATATGTAATCAGTGTTGCACTGTTTTCTTTTCTGAATAAAGGCTGGTCTCCAGTTCGATAACGCTGCGCCTCGACGGGCAATAATTATTGCTAGCAATCTGTCAAATTGCTTTGCCAGGTAGAGGCAATATTGCCAGGGTGGGATTTTTATGTTATGCCATCTTCATATTCAAAATGACGTCGAACAGGCTACTACGCTGCGCACGCGCTCTCGATGCCTTGAAACAACTTTGCGATGAGTGTGACAAAGAAGAAACTCTCTTATTTTTTCTTCTCTGCGATATAGGCAGTTCGCAAATTTTTAATATTTTTTTTTTTTTTATTTCAACTTAATCCTTTTTAATTTCCTTCGCCATTTGAAGCCACGCATTATTTTTTCATATCAGTACATTTATATGATGAGGTTTTATAGCCCAAAGAAATTCGAACTATCGGTAGAGATTTATTATCTTATAAATATCGGCGACGCACCAATCCATTTTGACGATATACACACTTTGAAAAATTCATAGAAATGAAATTCGGCTGTCAAATAGCAAAATGACAGCTCATTGCCAATCTCAAAGTTGGCAATCGCAGCGAAGCAATATTGCTTGCCATATATTGCCATCTTTTCAAAATGAGCGGTCTCCATTGGCAATATTGCTCAAGTTGACAGATTGCTAGCAATAATTATTGCCTGTCGAGGCGCCATGTAAGGAATATCAGCAGAAATTTGCTATTTGTTTTTTGGAGGAAAAAAGATGCTTTTGAGAGCAACACAGGCAATATGTCATATGGGTCAAAAAAATTGAAAGAAAACCTAACCAATAAAAAAGCGCGATTTTTTCCCCTTGATTTTCCATTACCAATATCTCTCAATACGTCAAGAAACAATTCGATATCTCATCTTTCTTGACCTAACCAGGGCTACCATAAACAGGTTGGCTGATAAGTCCCCGGTCTAACAAAGAAAAACACATTTTTTTGTCGAAATTCGTTTTTATTATTCAACATAGTTCCCTTCAAGAGCGATACAACGATTATAACGACCTTCCAATTTTTTGATATCATTTTTGGTAGTACTCCTTCGGTTTTGCCTCAAAATAGGCCTCAGTTTCGGCGATCACCTCTTCATTGCAGCCAAATTTTTTCCCTGCGAGCATCCTTTTGAGGTCTGAGAACAAGAAAAAGTCGCCGGGGGCCAGATCTGGAGAATACGGTGGGTGGGGAAGCAATTCGAAGCCTATTCATGAATTTTTGCCATCGTTCTCAATGAAATTGTGGCACGGTGCGTTGTCTTGGTGGAACAACACTTTTTTCTTCTTCATATGGGGCCGTTTTGCCGCGATTTCGACCTTCAAACGCTCCAATAACGACATATAATAGTCACTGTTGATGGTTTTTCCCTTCTCAAGATAATCGATAAAAATTAATCCATGCCCATCCCAAAAAACAGAGGCCATTACTTTGCCAGCGGACTTTTGAGTCTTTCCACGCTTCGGAGACGGTTCACCGATCGCTGTCCACTCAGCCGACTGTCGATTGGACTCAGGAGTGTAGTGATAGAGCCATGTTTCATCCATTGTCACATATCGACGCAAAAACTCGGGTGTATTGCGACTTAACAGCTGCAAACACCGCTCAGAATCATCAACACGTTGTTGTTTTTGGTCAAATGTGAGCTCGCGCGGCACCCATTTTGCACAGAGCTTTTTCATATCCAAATATTGATGAATGATATGACCAACACGTTCCTTTGATATCTTAAGGCCTCTGCTATCTCGATCAACTTCATTTTACGGTCATTCAAAAGCATTTTGTGAATTTTTTTGATGTTTTCGTCGGTAACCACCTCTTTTCGGGCGTCCACTGCGTTCACCGTCCTCCGTGCTTATTTCACCACGCTTGAATTTTGCATGCCAATCAATTATTGTTGATTTTCCTGGGGCAGAATCCGGAAACTCATTATCAAGCCAAGTTTTTGCTTCCACTGTATTTTTTCCCTTCAGAAAACAGTATTTTATCAAAACACGAAATTCCTTTTTTTTTTCCATTTTTTTCACAATAACACAAGTTGCTTCACAAAAGACGCTCTATCTCACAAACTAATTGACTTACAGACGTCAAATTTTGACACGAATCATTTGAAGGTTGCCACTATATAAAAATAATATGCATTTAATACTAGCGACGCCATCTATGTGTCAGACCGGGGACTTATCAGCCAACCTGTTATTTATTTTACATCAAAAAAAGGATTTAAAAAATGATACTTTTTCAATAAGCTGGAGACTGACTCAAGAAAATTTCTTTTACAAAAATTTTTTACGAATTTCTTGTGCTTTTTTTTATATGGAGTTTTTGATTTCTTGCCGAACTGGAGACCACCCTTAATTTGCCAAGGCAAAAAGGGATTTAGGGAGTTTTTTGTTCACAAACTCGTGTCGCACTGTGTAATCGATTGATTTTTTCATACGGAGGTTGTTTTCATTTATCGAAAAGAGAATTAGTATGAATGATGGAGGAGAGGGGAGTGTGTTCTATCTGCGCTTTTTCTTTATATTCAAAGGTTTTTTTTCTTTAGTTATGGGTATCGCCCTCTGGCGGATCGGAGGCACTGCAACCCTTAGTCAGATCTATTGTGCCAATTGGTCCAACTTAGTTTATCTGTTCTATTATGCCCTCTGCCTTCCTTATGAAAGAGAGGACATTCAGATGTGTCTCGAGCCTAAGCTCGTCGTGAGTTAGGAATCGTTTGCTGAGTCTTGGCCTGCATTATTTGATTAGAAACTGAAAAATGTTTTACACATTTTTGTTTCGCCTTTTAGAAGCATACTTTTAGGCTTTGTTCGTATGATCAAAAAAATGTTGAGAAAAATTCGTTTTGGAAGTTCCGCGTGATAATTTTATATCCAATTCTTACTTCAAATTGTGATTAAGCGCGAAAACTCAAAGAAAAAATAATTCTCTCCTATTTTGAATAACAACAACAAATCCGAGGGGCTATCCTTGCTCTGGTTACATTCTTTGGATAGTAAAAATTATATTTCAAGCCAAATTTGTATTGCGACAGAGCACAGCTGGTATCTCAGTCGGCAGTGGCCTATTCAAAGGTTAGATAGGTTGCAAAAAATTTTTTTTAAATAATAATAATCAGGGCTAGGATTTTATTGCTTTTATAAGTTTAAAGCATACTTTATGGGGTAAAAAAATTTTCTTACCAATATTTTGCGAATAAGTTTAGCGAATTTGAACTTCAAATCGCTTTTCTAACTTCAAAAAAATGCATATTGAAGTTAAAATTCGATTTGAATCCTTACTTTATTTGAGTTGAACAAAATTTTTACTCCATAAAGTATGCTTTTAATTTATAAGAGCAACAAAATCCGAGCCCTGATAGTAATAATACACTTTTGACTCTGTTCAAATTACTTGCCTATTATTTTATTATCTATTTATTTTTCTTTTTTCTTGCTGCAATTAAGCTATTTAAATTTTTGTTAAAAATTATAAAATAATTATGCAACATCATGGCGAGCTACAACAACAAAATAATAATAATAATAATTTGTATTTAAAACAATTCATTTCGAAGCCTTTCATAATTGCTGTCGTATCTAAGAGCAGCTCAAGTCGAACATTGCCTTTTTTCCAGAAATTTTCTTTTTAAAATTTTTGTATAAATTCATTTTTTTAGGAGAATCATGAGAACATTTAACTATATGGGCAATTTTACGAGCAACTGTCCCACCCGTGACAGCCACTCTGAGCACAAATTGTGTAATTTCAGTGCCTTAACGATTGTTAAATGATTTTCAAAAATTTTAGATCCTTGAAAATCACGTCCTAGATATTTAAAGGATACGTCGACTTTAACTACTCTTCCATATGAACAAAACTATCAGCCCTGTTCTAAATGAATATTGAATATCCATCGAAATTTTTCTCCGCGGAAAAAGGAAGTATTGTAGGCGTTAATAAAAGACAAAATGTGACGACCAGGGCTTGGATTTCGTTGACTTTTATAAATTTAAAGCATACTTTATGGGGCAAAATTTTTTCTTACCACCATTTGAATTTGAACTTGAAATCGCTTTTCTAACTTCAAAGAAACTGATATTGAAGCTATAAATCGATTTGGATCCTAACTTTATGTGAGTTGAACAAAATTTGTACTCCATAAAGTATGCTTTAAAATTATAAAACTCAACAAAATCCGAACCTTTGCTGAAAAATGTTTCAAATTCTTGCTCCCCTTATATTCGCTTCTCCAGTGTGCTAAGAACGGCAGTAATATTTTTCTGAAGCTCCTCGGGAATATTTAGAATAGGCCTGTTTATTGATATATTGGGTCTGCTCCCGTCACTGTTGCCATTTTTTTTTTGCGGGATATCCCGCTAAACATTGCCCAAATTCCTTAGAATATTATTTAAAGATATTATGAATACAAAAAAACTTGTTCCCAGGAGGTCCCGTAATAATTTCCCTGACCACTTTTCATTTCATTTATTTCATTTCTACTACATACATACATACATACTTTTCTGATTTAAAACTCCACTAAAGATCATTAATGTCTTTATAATTCCGCGGAGATCTCGCTAAACTGACAACAATGGTTCCCGTAGTGCACGAAACTACCCTAAGCTGCCAATTTTCATACAGCTTTCAAAAACTTGGGCAGTACGGGAACAGACCTACTCCAAATTTCTTTTCATTCATAAAAATTTTTTTCTCAAAAATAATTCAATGTTTTAAAATATTTATTTTATATTCAAATTTAATTTCATTTAATTTTCTACAAAAATGTTATTTTTTCCTTTTTTTGTTTATATGAAAAAAAAAAAAAAAAATACCGTCCAACTATAGCTCTGCCTCGGATATCCAAATATTACGATTGCGGTAAGTGTTTTGTAAATGATTTCTTTTCATTTAAATTTGATAAAACTTTTGCCCCTTGAGAGAATTTGTAAGCATTCAAAATAAATTTTCCATAAAGTAGAAATTTCTATCACAGAAGAATTGCATGTATTAAGATTTTATTTATTTATTTTATTTTTTTTAATATTGAAGAAAATGTCGGACCTCACTTATAAGCTTTGATGGTGTTATTATACATTAATTTGAATGCCTTGAGTGGTGAAATATATTTCTTCGATACTGATCTCTAAAATTGTTTTTACTTTTCAGCTGGTGATCCAAACTTTTGGCGCTTAGGCAGAATAGACGAGACTGACCATGAAACGGCTGTATGAGCAAACGCTAAATATCGGACGTACTACAGAGACTCATCGAAATAGCGAAATCCGTTTAGACTTACATATATTTTTGAGTATTATTAGGCATTTAAAAATAAATGGAGAAAATGAGAAACTTATTCAAATCGATCATATTTGAATGGGTACTTTCTGGAGAAATAACTGAGAGCTTAGTAATGTAAAGAAATGCTATTTGAGTTCTTGTCCTTTTGTTAAGATTGCAATTTGGTTACAAATTTTCCAATAGAATATACTCAGCGGCCAAAATGCTGTTTAAAGAAGCGATGAGCCGGCGGTAATGCATGCGAACTCATATACCATCCTAGTATACTTTTGTTCGAGCGTAGTCGTTTTGTAGAGCGAACGCCTACCACCATCACTTAAAGTAAGCTATTGGTAGGCAGTTCGTCTAACATACAATCTCGTATACTTTGTATGTTATTGGTAGGCAGGTCGCTTACACTCTCGTATACTTTGTAAGCTATTGGTAGGCATGTCGCTTACACTCTCGTATACTTTGTAAGCTATTGTAGGCAGGAAGGCTTACACTCTCGTATACTTTGTAAGCTATTGGTGGGTAGTTCATCTACAATCTCGTATACTTTGTAAGCTATTGGTAGGCAGGTCGCCTACAATCTGGTATACTTGTAAGCTAATGGTAGGTAGGTCGCTTACACTCTCGTATACTTTGTAAGCTATTGGTAGGCAGGTCGCTTACACTCTCGTATACTTTGTAAGCTATTGGTGGGTAGTTCGTCTACAATCTCGTATACTTTGAAAGCTATTGGTAGGCAGGTCGCCTACAATCTCGTATACTTGTAAGCTAATGGTAGGTAGGTCGCTTACACTCTCGTATACTTTGTAAGCTATTGGTAGGCAGGTCGCTTACACTCTCGTATACTTTGTAAGCTATTGGTGGGTAGTTCGTCTACAATCTCGTATACTTTGAAAGCTATTGGTAGGCAGGTCGCCTACAATCTCGTATACCTTGTAGCTATTAATAGGTACATAGATCGCTTACAGTCTCGTATACTTTGTAGGCGGTAGACATTGTTGGCCGCTGAGTATGTACTTCTTTTCATCAATATGATTGTGTATTATGATATTTCAGTTTGAGTTCACCAATTTGAATGATTTTCGTTTGAAAAAAAAAAAAAAACAATATATCTACGATGTAAAGGAAAATAGCTTTCAGCGACTTAATCGCTTATTACTAAGTATCGTCAGAAATTTGATTTTTCGTTAGATGATCATTTTGAACTACTGCATTGAATTGTGAAAGCCGAAAATGTAGTAGAAATGGCATAGAGAGGTAAATGTTTGCTTCATCTACATATCGCACCCTTGCTAATAAATCGGCACAATTCAAAATTTTTTTATTCAATTTTTTTATGTTCGATTTCATTTTTCGGTAAGAAACCCAACACCTAGAAAATTAACGCTTATATTGACAGAAGCAGCAGTCAATTGAGATTAATATAAGTTTAGAAAATATATTATTTCTCCTAAGTTTTAAGAGAGATTTGATGATTTTCGAGAAATGCGAAATTTTAAATTGTGCCGATTTAGTAGCAAGGGTGCGATATATTAAAAACAATCTTAATTTCTCAGATAAAAATAAGGACCTCTGTTGGATTTGATGATTGCAATCTTTGCAAGCTTAAAAATTAAAAATCAAAGGAATAAGTAAAAATTATCATCGAAAAAAAAAAATGAAAAAAAATCTTGACCGTTTCAGAACAAAGGCTCATAAGCATAAAGATTAAATCAGACGTTTTTCTCGAAATTTTGAGCAATTGCTATTGTTTGATATGCAAGATAAATAATTCACCTATAAGATTCAAATGAGGTATTTCAAGCTTTATCTCGATTGACTCAAGTCAGAGAACCATCTTATTTTTATGCATACGAGCGAAAGTTTGTGCCCCAATCTTTTCATTCGTTTCATATTCAAAATCAAACCCGATCCAGGAACCAATTGAAGAGCTATTTTAATTTTAAGTATTTAATATTTTTGTAAGGATTTGATCCACTTACCCACAAAAGGATTGCCTTAAATTTCGAGCACAAACTTAGATATTATTTGATCGATTCAAAAATGGTTGCGCCTTGACATTTTCACAATTAATTCGAATAAAATTGTGTCACAAGTCACATAAATATATTTAAGCCAACAGTCCTGAAGATACCTTAAACTAACGAGATATCATTGAAAATGCGTTTCACCTAGTCTAGTTGAGCTAAAATTCAAACATCGATTATAGTGAATCTCATAACACGAAAAAAAAAAGGAAAAAACAACAAAAGAACAGTGCAATTTCGGAATTGCCTTTCTTTAGGATTAAGAAACGTATTTTTAAATTAAAAATATTTAAAAAAAATTTTTGTTTTTAGTTATAGAGAACCTAACAAAGTGAAAAATAATTGTTTAATTTTTTATTAATTTTATTTTTTTTTTTTTTTTGTACTAAAATTAGCGAAATTTATATGACGAAAATTATTTACAAAAACATATTATTGTATGGAGAAAAATATAGTGATTTTGTAAGTTGGGATGTATAAGAGTTTGTAATAAAATAGGAAATGCTTTCATAAAATCGATAAAATTGTAGGTAACAAAAAATTAAAAAATATAACACAAAATGAAATTATTTTTCCCTTACTCGAAAACTCGATTATATCTTAGTTGAAGTTAATTTAATTACATATATGTATGTATGTACAATGTAACAATCTATACTAAAAACTATACTTTCGAAATATTGTTGATCTTAAATATTCTATAAGCTGAGGAGAAGAGTGCGACTATATTTTCAAATAATTTACCAACAACTAAAGAATAAACAAAATAACTGTTCTATTATATGTATAAATTTATCTACACTATTAGTTTAAAAGTTTTATGTTTCCATAATATTTTTTTGTCAATATTAACTCAATAAAAGAAATTAAAAGACATGAGTGTCTATTTTATTGAAGGAAGGCAAGTGCGAAAAGCCAAACAGAATCCAAAGACAGTGAGTAAATTAGTTAAAGAGCATTTAAAATAGCATCTAAGGGGCTTGATGGAACTATCACGAATTAAAAATATATTACAACGGCCTCACAGCTTACACCCGCAATAGCCTTTCTTAGCAGAAATTATATAATTTCAGTGCTTAACTGTTTTACAAATTTTAAATCCTTGAGAATCACATCCTTTTTTGTGTTCAAATTGTTATGTGCGCAATGGAATTGCCCTTAGGGACTGTTTTTCACGTTCGCGTCTTGAGTCTTTGCGCAGACAGTTCTGTTATAAAGAGCGAGAGAGATAGAGCAAAGACTTAAAACGCGAACGTGAAAACAATTATACAAATCTTAAGTAATTAATGGACATCCCCTTAAGCTTAAAATATTACAATATGGAATTCAAACAGAACAATAATTTGTCTTTTTAAATCATATTTATTTAACTTTGAAATGTTTGCATTCTCAGCTATCTATGTAGATGCCTTAGAATTGCTCAATCGTTCCAAAGATCAGATGTACTTCTTCCATTCAAACGAAACTATGTACAATTCACTGCGTTTTGAACGCTTCTAATAATGCTCCATGCTGGTAGCTTTGCTAGCCTTGCAAGAGCTTCCATTGACAGGCCTTAAAATGTCCAAATGTTAATCAATTCCATGTTATTTTAATACGCTTCGTAGCCGAGCTTAGACCTTCATCATCGAAGTAATCTTCGAATTCGAAATGTCTTTTCTCTCGATAACAGAAAATATTTTCCTCCATTTCATTCATATACTTCATTTGTTTCGTCGGAGGTGGTTTTGCATCATCGATGTCCATTTCCTCGATGCCTGCAGGACGCTTTGGATTCGATTTTCTCCTTCCCCCTCTGGCATTTCGTTTTGCCAATGGAACGACGAACGCTTTGAAAACACGTTGAAGTTCATCATCCGATAGATTCGCAATTCCGTATATTTTCCGCTGCGGATATTTTCTTTTAATATTGAATTATTCATACATAATGATACCAACTCTTCGCGACAACAGATCAGAACTTAAATTCTCTTTCTCCTCCCCTCCCTTCCGATGAGAAAACATCATACGAGCCGGGCCAATAAGTCCGTGACTTTTTTCCCACTTCTTAATTGAAATCGCATGCTTCCTGTCAATAAGAAACTGTCAATTGACTCCTGTCAAAATTTAATAAGCTGCGTCATTTCGTTTGTCATCAAAATAGGCAGATTGTTCAAATTTTGACAGGAGTAAACTGACAGTTTCTTATTGACAAGAGCAATATTATGGGTCCTCATGCAACACATTTACACCGTGTAAACTGAGTGAAGTAAGTAAAACTGTCAAAATTGCATAAAAATTTTGACAGTTTTACGAACTTCACTCAGCTTACACGGTGTAAATGCGTTGCATGAGGACCCTTATTGTTTTCCAATTAAGATGCGGAGATTCAAAAAGTCACGAACTTTTTGACCCACCCTCATATTTCAATATCAGAATGCTGGTTTATAAAAAAAAAAAAAAACACAATAAGAATTTGCCTCTAAAACCGGAAATAGTTCCGAATAAATCCGAAAAGTTGGTATCTTTGTTCATTCAAATCTCTTACTTACCTCTTGGAGTATTTGGAACATTTGTTCACGCGAGAGTAACTCAGGAAACGCGTATTCCATTTTCTGCTTTGGATAACAATTGGCCTGGCATCTGTTATGAAAACATTGAACCGCGTCGTAGGAATGAGCAAAACATATCGATAGATCAATTTTGCAGATATTTTTATAACGATATAATGAAATATTCTAATATTTTTTTTGTCGCCGATTCACCGAAAACGAAAGTTGAGTGTCCAAAAATTTTGCTGCGCGCTGCAGAATCGATAAACATCCATAGAAAAGCGTTAAAAACGCCCAAACACATATAAACTATCGAAACTATCGATGGCCGCGAGCATCGATAGCTTGCCAGCTCTATTGCACATGTTTGAGAAACTCACCAGCCGGCGTGGTGGATCCGATTGTACGTCACGTTGACAGACAGCTGCTTAACATTTGTTTAGATTATTGAAGTTTAGAGAAAATTTTGTGAAAAAGAACTGGTTAAAATGTTTAAAAAGTAAGTGCAATATGAGATCCTCATCGCTTTTTTTTTGCCTAAATGTTCGCGATTTCAGATTTGATGAGAAGGAAAGTGTATCTTCTATTCAGCAATTGAAATCGTCCGTACAAAAGGAATTCGAGCAAAAATCCTAGAATCCTTTCCACTTTTAGAATCACATATAGACGTTATATTACCCAAAAAGGATTCATATCGTATTGCTAAATGGTAAGTTGCATGCTGGACTTGGTTTTTCAAATTAACTTCGATAGCCATCCAATCTTTCAGTCATGACCACTTAGAGTTGTTGCTTAATGGAGTGGGCGAGCAAGTGTAAGAACTTTATGTCCATTGGGACAGAGGAGAAGAAATGATTTAATTTTTTTGATTGATTGTGATTTTAGATTCTTTCGCCAGCGAGATGGAACGTGGATGCCGACTTTGAGGTTGCTGCAGAAATTCCCATTCTTCTTGACCATGCTGCAAGTGGACAAAGGTGCTATACGTTTTGTTCTTAGTGGAGCTAATATAATGTGTCCGGGCTTAACGTCGCCGGGTGCATTAATGGTGCCTGTCGATAAAGGACAGATTGTTGCTATAATGGCCGAGGGAAAGCAACATGCAATGGCAATCGGAGTAACAACTCTTTCAACGGCAGACATGTGGGTTCTAACACCTTCACTTTGAAATTTACATCCTTGATTGAATGAATTTGAAAATTTTTCAGAGCAAAAGTGAATAAGGGCGTTGGTGTGGAGAATTGTCACTATCTCAATGATGGTCTTTGGAAGATGAAACCGATTAAGTAATAAGTAGTCGAATTAGATAAATGTCCAATGTTTTATTTTTTTTTTTTTTTACAATATTTATAAATATGTTTTTATTTTGGTCAAATACATCTTTCAATTGATATTAACTTAATTATCGCTTTTGGAGTTTAAAAAAAAAAAAAAAACTGAATGTATAATTACTTGCTGAGTCCAGCAACTGGACTGACATATAGCTTATTTATCGCAAAGTCTGGCCTATACGAAATTTTGCATTTCTCTAATAAATAATCAATCTCTTTCGAAGTAAATTGCAATCAAAGAGGAAAAAAAGTGTATTAAAAATATTTTGAATTGTGCCGGTCTTGCCATTAGGGGCTGTCCATTGAGTACAATCGCAATCGTACGGTAGATTGAATAGATAATGGGCAGCATAAGGAGAAAAAAGGCACTAAAATTGTACGAAAAAGCCTTGAGAAGATTCACTATAGAGAGAAATTTGTTACAGAGAGTTTTGACTGTATTCGAAACATATCAAATAAAGGGAGAATGTGATGGAATACTTGCTGGCTTCATATTCATTCATTCCATGCATGCGGAATTTGTTTTTAAATCGACTGGAAAAACTTTCGGAATATATCTATAGACATCCGGGCTAAAATAGGTGTGTGTCATCGAGAAATAAGTACCGATTACAAACAAAAACTGACAAATTTAATGTGTATGAAGAATTTCGATCGATTTAATTCATTCAGACACCATCAGGATCTGCGAACGATTCTCTTCCTCATGGGATTTTTTTTTTAAATCGGAACTCAACTTCCGGGAATATAGAAACGGCTGATAGTCAGTGGTCTTCGATAATAGTACTACACTACAAAAGTAATGAGTCATTAATTATTTTTATGATCCCTAAGTTTCTCGAACGACCTAATATGACTAATTGGGATAAGAACTTTCACGTATAGAACTAAGTATGCATTTATTTATGCTAAGTTTCTGAAGCGTATTGTGCCGATAGGACGAAATTTTCTTCTTTATTTTCCAAAACTCGCAAGAATATATTCGCCCTGCAGTAATATGGACTGACCCAAGTGTAGCCTTCGGTCAGTTCCTTCATGTTACCAGTACTAGTGCCCTCATAATTCCACTTCTAATGTATTCAACTGACCTTTTTAACATGGGCCTGTCATTGGAGAGGGACTAGTCCGCAAAATGCAGTTTTTTTTTTGGGTCAATTGTCGAACATTTGTCTGGTTTTAGGATAGTCAAATAAGGAAAATAAAAAACCAATTTCGTATTTATATTCTAAGTTGATGAAAGTATCATATACAGACTATCCTTAAACTAACCTATTCATTACCGAACGACGCACAGTGGGGCCGCTCCATATATATTTTTTTTTTTACATGAAAGAGTACAGTGAATCTCGCAAAAGTTACCGCTCGAATGAGTTAAACGCTTGGTTAAGTTAATCAAAATTTTCAGCTCCCACGTAGCGTTTCTAAAATGTTAATTTTGGCGTTAACTTTTCTGAGCGTAATTTTTTTCTTTTCCTTTTTTTTTATTAAATCACCCCTATTTCGTGTGTATTACGTTGCAAATTGCGAAGAAAAACAAAATAAGACAACTGCATATCATAACGGTAACAGTTTTTATAAGTGACAAATTCGATCGAAGCGCGCAGCCATTATTGGAAATAGAAGTTGTTGAAAAAAATTGAGTTAAACTATATCTGTGTAAAATCTGATTTAAAATTAAACTTTTCTAAGTATAAGCAATGTAAGTTGTGTAAAATTTTTTATGCATGTTAGTCTACTATTTCATTAATTTTTTCGATTTTGAAAGACATTTGGAAAAGTTAATAATTCGGAAAAGTTGATTTACCCCTGGGACAAATCATTAACTTTTGCGAGATTCTACTGTAATTGCTATTATGTATTTCCACCAAAAAATAAATCGCAGGCAATAGCATTGGAAATTTTACATAAAAAATTTTCTATTTGGACTAAATTTTAATCTGAAATTTATTGAAAAACATTCCCTTGACTTTTGTTAGTTTTTTTTTTTAATAAAAAAATTCAAGTTTCATAAAAAAGAATGTTGAATTCCTCATATCCAAAAATTTCTTTACAAAAGTGAATCATTAAAAGTTGAAAAATCCTATTTTTTCCACCGATGCCCCACTGTGCGTCGGGTAGCGGGATCGTATGGAGCGAAACTGCCATAATATAACCGGTAAGATATGGACCGGTCAAAGGCCAGTCCTTCTTAGGAAGTTGACCGGCTCATTTCTGCAGGGTCGTTAACTCAATTCAAGGTGTGTGTGTCAAAGTGTTTATTACAATTTTTTATGCTACAAGGGGGGGAAAAATACATACATTGGAATTCGTTTCTTTGTAAGCAAAATCGGATCTAATTGCCATCATTCATTTTGACATGGAACAATATTCAATTTCTTGTTCGAAAACAGAAAACTTGAAACATTTTTTTGTTCACCTCAACAACAATATTGTTAATGAGAGAAAAGAAAAATGGAAAAATATTTTAAAAATCTGTTTTAAAGCTGAACTAATCCCCAAAAGTACCTACGTTCCTGCATATGTGACTAGGTTAACCCAGCAAGCAAATTTTGGAGCGCTTCGAATTATGTGTCTAAAAAGAGCCTAATTTAAAAGCGTTTAATGAGTACACACATAAAATGGAACGTTTTCGGAGCATGTTTTCAGTCCATTTTTAGCACGGGCTCAGAAAAAGCACTTTTTTCTGAGCGTTTTCACAGTTGACAACTGGTTTGGTTGAAAATTCTGCGAAAAATAACGGGATGCCCGAAAACGCGATATGCAAGATTGATTCAAATTTTCAGTTGTGCTTTTCAGTTCTGGTTAAATTTCGATGCGAAAGGTGTGTAAGTAGTCAATGTGACAATTATAAAATTTAAGTTTTAGCCGGGGGAAAAAGAAAAATTATATAAAATGAGTAGTGCCCAAAGGTCAAGCCGGAAGGAGTACATTAAAACCATGAAGGAGCCCATAGGAGAGAAACGACGCCGCAGCCAGTCTTTGTCTTTAAGTTTTGTTTAATTTAATTAAAGAATTTGAATTTTTATTTATTTTTTTTAACTTTTTTTTTAATAAGTATTATTAGTTATTATTATTAAAAATGTTATTATCAAAAATTTAAATAATTTCGTTTCTTTCAAAAGTGCACAGATAAGTGCACTTTTTGCAATTAAAACTGCATTTGAATATGTGTGATAAAAGAGCCTTTTAGGAGGCGATTCAGTAGTGTTTCAAGTGCCTAGAAAATTGTCTTTTAGGTGCCTTTTATGAGGTTTTTATGTGCTTCATTAGGAAGGTGAAGGAAGCACTTTTTTCTGAGTCCGAAAAGAGTCATATTAGGCTCATAAAATATCCACATAAAGTGGTCGACCGGTTTCATAGAAAAAATCGCTCATTTCGGACTCTTTTTTGTGCACATCATGAGGTTCAATGGTCATAAAAATGTCGACAAAAAGTGTACAAAAAGTGTCCGAAAACGCTCTTATTGTTTGCTGGGAAGTTGCTGAGATCTCATACAGACATAATTATATCCATACATACATACCTTCTTACGCCACAAAATCCTAACTTGAGTGCAATACATATTTCTATTCATACAAACAGACAGACAAACAGGGTGGATGAACCTAAAATTGTTGGTAAGAGAAAATTGTAAACAAAGCAATTCATATTTTTTTCTACTTTTTCTTTTATCTCCATGTATATACATATATATATATATCTATATTCCATACTACAACCACCTGTTGGGTTAATAATGGCGCACCTAATGATGCCAGCAAGTACAGCATCAGCCTTCATTGTTGCAAACTGGCGATTATGCCACTAAGTACACATATGTATGTACATACTTAATGCAAGTATTTACTACGTGTACAAAGGCACATAAGTACGAACATATTTAAGTTGGAGCCTACTAATTTCTATGGTGTAATTGAAAAATGACAGCAGAAAAAGCAAGCCTAAGGACCCATGGTATTCTGATCAAAGCAAAGTACGATTATGCTTGGCTGCAAGGCTGAGCTCAATTATGCGAATAAAATAAATAATTTGGGTAAAATTTCCCCCAACGCACGTGACTTTTGACTTTTTATTGTGGTTTTTTTTCCGCTTTTATTTTTGTTTTTCTTTGTTCATAGATCCGTAAAGGTAATTACGATTAACTCAAGCAAAGGCAGTCCATGTGTAAACAAGTCCACATGGGCATAAACAACTCGAAATGACAGAAAACAACACGTCTCACAAACAACTTGGATATACCGGGCGCATAAATATTGATTTTTTTCGTTTTGTGTTTTTTTTTTCTTTCTTGTTTGGAAAACATCCATTTAATTCTGAGCCCTGAGCTTATGAGCTATGAGCAGCAAACGAGCGAGAGAGATTTGAGGACATGCGCGCTGGAGCATTTCAAACGGAATAACCAGCAACCAGCTAACGTTGTAGGGAATATTCATTTCGATTCTTAAAACAGTGGTTAGTCACAACGTCATTTGAACGGATTAGGCAGACGGAAGTGAAAAATTCTGTACATTTCAACAAAAAAAAATAAAAAAAAAAAAACAAAAAAAAAACATAAAATATATTTGCAAAAATTCAATCAAATAAAAATGTAAGAGTTCAATGAATAAAAGTTTATCTTTTTATAGAGAATATGTTTTAATTTGTGGAAAAAAAAAAAAACGATACTGTATGGAGTTAATTAAAGATTACGGGTCAAGTGATTGAAATGAAAGTGGGAGTACATACCCATTGTCTCGTATGAATTGAGAAGAAAATTTCGGAAAATTGAGTCACGGCCATTGTGTGTGAAATGCAATTTTAATATTTTATGAGATGGACAAAAAGCGAGGAAGATTCTTCTTTTTTTTTTTATCAAACAATGAAAAAGAACAAATACAAAAAAAAAATAATAAAGAGCTTTTCCATTTGTGCATGAATATTCTATGAACTGGAAAATGCAAATCATATTGCTTTTTTGGTGTACTCAAATCGAATGAAGTTCCAAAAAAAAAAAAAAAAAAATATATGAAAAATAGAAAACATGTATACGTGTGTCTCGTACCTGGCATATGTGTTCAACAGGGCTCGGATTTTGTTGCTTTTATAAATTTGAAAGCATACTTTTTGGAGTAAAACTTTTGTTCAACTCACATAAAGTTTGGATTCAAATCGAATTTTAACTTCAATATGAAATTTTTTTTAAGTTAGAAAAGCAATTTGAAGTTCAAATTTGCTAAATTTATTCGCAAAATGTTGGTTAGAATTTTTTTTTACCCCATAAAGTATGCTTTAAATTTATAAAAGCAATAAAATCCTAGCCCTGGTGTTCAAATATGAATGGAAAATTTTATTAGATTTTTTACAAAAAAATATACCTAGAGAAAATCAATTGAAGAAAATTGAAAATTCCTAGAAATTTGCACTTGCAGCTCTCTATTTATGGATGCGAACATATCAGTTAACATATGCGGCCATGATGATGTCTATCCGTTTCTCAGAAATGACATGTTCTTTATCCTTGGAAAGTCATAAAGCACAACTGCTGCTGCTTCATTGATACTCGAATTTAACATACCTACACTAATACATACATACATATATATATTCACATTGTTGCTGCTAATGTCAAAAGACCATCGATAGACGAGAACTGTGTGTGTGTGTGTTGTCGCGTATGTGTGTCGGCCACTCGAACGTACAATAGCAACAATAGAACAATAAAACTCACAACATCTCGCTACAAAAGAAAAATGGAAGACTTATTTCTATTGATTATAAAAGAGTCCACAGGAACAAAGCACAACGCCTTGAGGCAAACCGCACAAATCGCTTACGGTAAGTACGGACGTCAATTGAACAAGTGAACTGCCACCTATATATATATATATATACATATTGTATGTAGATATGTATGCATATGCATGTATGCGCATTGTGCATTGTGAATTTCTTGTGGTAAATGCACACGTTCGAGTATTCTTATGTGCGCAGATAGATTCGTTGATGCAGAAAACCACTCCCCTGAACGTTAATCCATTTTTCTAATTAAAGTCCTTCTGAATTTTCTTTCTTTTTTCTTTTCGCTTTGCCCCTTTCGCCGTTCAAACAGATAAGCTATATCGACAACATGGAATACACCGTGACCCATCGCATGAATTGCGCTCCGTATGCTTTACAGCATTGCAAATGGCCTTGGACACGAAGCGTCCAAAGTTTATTACCATGGGTTTAAATGGCTTGCATGTAAGTATTTAGCTCGAAAAAATTTCAAAGAAAATTTTAATGAAAAATTCGCACACACACGCACACACGACCCACATACGCTCCAAGGCACATCTAGAAAGTTTCTATGGGAATTCTTAATGCGCACTTCCTTCCGCCACTGTGTTTTTTTTTTTTTTGTTTCATTTTTTTAACAGGGTGCTTAGCTGGAGCGGAATAAGTTGAACTAATGAGCATAGAGCTTAGATTCGGTACAATAATATAGAAGGAATAATTAGGTATTTAAATATTAACGAAAAATTGAATATACAGTAGACTCCCGGAAAATTGAAGTCTCACAAAAGTTAGGTACAGTGAAAATCGGTTATAACGATGTCGAAGGGACCAGCAAAAATCCATCGTTATAACCGATAATCGCTATATCCGGTAACAGAAATTAAGAAAAATTAGAAAAGCGAACCAAACTTTACCTAAAATGTTCATCGCTTTAACCGATAATCGTTATAACCGCTTTTTACTGTAATTGTTGGGAATAATCAATCGAAATTTGGTTCTCATGGAAAGCCTTAAAAATGTAATTTTAAATTTTATGACTAGGGCTCGGATTTTGTTGACTTTTAAAAATGTAAAGCATACTTTATGGCACCAAAATTTTTCTTAACAACATTTTGCGAATCAGTTTGGCGAAATCGAACTTCAAACAGCTTTTCTAACTTCAAAAAAATGCATATTGAAGTTAAAAATCGATTTGAATCTTAGCTTTATGTGAGTTGAACAAAATTTTTACTCCCGAAAGTATGCATCAAATTTAAAAAAGTCAACAAAATCCGAGCCCTGTTTATGACTTTTTGGCTTCAAAAAGAGGGAAAAGCTTAGGAAATAAATCATTTATATCCTTCCATTTGTTAGATTTCCAATATTTTGAACATTCGGAAGAGTTAATTTTTCGGGTCGAATCGATTTACTTTTCCGGGAGTATACTGTATGATTATTTAGTATTCCAGAAGTTCCCAGACATTATGAAACTGTTTTCCGAAAAATAGGCCATAAAGCCGCTAAATGTAGACATGATCTTACTTTTATAAGAGCATGTAATAACTAGGGCTCGGATATGTATGCATTTATAAATTTAAAGCATACTTTATAGAGTAAAAATTTTGTTCAACTCACACAAAATTAAGATTCAAATAGATTTTTAACTTCAATAAGAATTTTTATGAAGGTAGAAAAGCCGTTTGAAGTTCAAATTCACTCGACTTATTCGCAAAATAATGGTAAGAAAAGTTTTTTTCCCATAAAGTATGCTTTAAAGTTATAAATGCATAAATATCCGAGCCCTGGTAATAGCCCCTGCAGCTGCCGAATCAAAACAAGAGACGAAAACCGTAGCAAAAAAAACCAAAAGAAAATAATAAGTCTAAAAAGGATTTGACGACAGAGTTGCAACCTATATCCGGCCGTTATATTTAGTATCCGGCCCGATACTCGATACCATCTGAGTATATCCGGCCGCCGGATATCTCACATTGAACATTAGCTATATTGTATTTGTACTTCGAAAGCAGATTTAAAAATGAAGTGATTTAAGGAAATCCGATGCACTTCCGCTAAAATGTTCACAGAAAATTTTCATTTTCAGTGATTTTTCATTACAGTTCGGTGCAAGCACTAAAAAAAAGCACTACTTAAAATGTGCTGTGTAAAAAAACTAACGTTCGAAATTTTTTCGAACAAACTGCGACACTCAGAATCATTGCAACGCCGCACATTGGGGCATCGGTGGAAAAAATAGGATTTTTCAACTTTTGAATTTCAAAATTTTAATGATTCACTTTTGTAAAGAAATGTTTCGATATGAGGAATTCAACATTCTTTTTTATGAAGATTCAATTTTTTTATTTAAAAAAAAAAAACTAACCAAAGTCAACGAAATGTTATTCAACAAAATTATGTGAAAATTGCATATAAAAACTCCAACTTTCGATGGGAGTAAAACCCAAAGTAGGCGTGGCAGCACTAATACACCGAGAGAAAAAGGTAGTTATATTAACTGAAAAAGCAGGTTAAAATAACCGAGTTCACCGTTAATTCTTAGCTTATGTGTAGTAGCGGTCGATTCAACAGTACAAACACAGTCAATAAGGATATAACTACCTGATGGTTGATATAACTGTCTCGCGGTTAAATCAACTGTCACCAGCGACTGGGAAAAAAAAATTTATTTTTTGCTTTGACTTTTTTTTACCTTCTTTTATTAATATTTTTTTTTTTTATTAAATTATTATGTTTTTTCTTTATTTATTTGTTTCTTTTTAAATCTTTTTCTCTTTCATCTCTTTAAATTTTCTCGCCTCGGCCGAGCCTTGAACCGCAGACCACCACTTCGCTGGGCGAACGTCTTAACCATTACGCTAAACGAACGAATTTAATTTGGTGGTCAAAACGCTCACTTGAGCTTATGGTTGCAAAATTTTTTGCTTGAAAATGAACCATTAAAAAAAATTAAATAAATTAAAATCTTAAAAATTTTGGAGAAAATTTTTGCCTTAAAAAACAACTACACTCTGAACAAAAAAAAAAAAACTGTAATTAAAAAAAAAAAATTCAGAAAAATTCCCGCCGCCAGCAGGGATAGAACCCCGTATCTCACGACGGTCAACACACAGCTTAAACGACTGAGCTATTGCACACTCCGGAGACGGTTGATCAGAATGCGAACTTATACGTCTAAGTGAACGAAAGCGAATTTGAACATAAAAAGTGACTACTTTTCAACTGTTGATTTGACTTCCTTTTTCAGTGCATTTAACGGGGAATACAGTTAATTTGACCACTCTTACTTTAACTGTTCTAAGTGGTTGATTTAACAGTTCTTATTTCTCTCGGTGTATGTTTTAGCTTTTTTTTCGAGGAGAACTCAATTAAGAAGTGTCCTGAATTTCAAGTCCCTAGGTCGAAAAATACAAATTTTGACCTGTGCACTTATATAGGAGGTGGGCGTGGCAGTGGGCGGATTTTCAAGATTTTTTCAAAATATCTTAGATGTGTTTCTGCAATGCTCTACGACCACTCCATCTATTTTTTTTCCAAAAAATATATGGAGCTGCCCCACTGTGCGCCGTTCAATATGGGTTTAAAACCGACAAAAATTTAAGAAAAAAAGGATACACTACCCTTTGCAACACTAGTAGAAATAGATATTTAAGTTCAAGAAGGACTTAGTCGAAACTAGGGAAACTTGCTAACCTAAGGTTATTGTTCCCAAATAAGACATCAGCTTTCAAGCTGTGTGCTATAATTCTCAGAAGCTTTACAATTTGGTTGTACTCTAGATGTTTCAAGAATTGAAACTCTTTAGGCTTTCCATAGGCGCTGATGACTCACAGAAAGTCATATGGCAACGCCGCATTATGGATTGAAAGGTACAGATTATGGAGAGTTTTATAGAGTACTCTCTACAGTATGAAAAATACGATCAGTCGCCACATCCTGGGAAAAGATTTTTCCCGGATTGCCGCGACTAAACAATACAGTAGAGTCTGGATAGAGTAAACCAATTTTCGCAAGGCCAGTTCATATTACCGAGGTTGTTCACACAATCGGGGCTCAATTTTTGTATGTTTAATTTACTCCAGTTGAACGGCCTTCTCGAAAATAGTAAGTATACCAGCGTAACCTGTAGCATAAGCCACAATCATCGTGTTCATACCATCCAGACTTGTATGTACTACAGTAAAACTTCCATAACTCGAACTTCAACAAGTCGAACTGAATCGGGTGACAATAACGAATATTTTATTATACAATTTCGTTTCCCTAACTCGAAGTCTCTTTAACTCGAACTATTTCTTTGGATAATGGTGGTTTGACTTTATATAGGGATGCTCGTTCGAAAGACTTTTTCTTTCTGCAATTTAAGGCTTTTTATTATTTCTGAAGTTCCGCTTTGATTCTCTATAATTATAGCCGAAGCACCCTGTAAATTGAAATGTAAAAATGTCGTCTAGTGCTTTACATACTTACGAGTATGTATGAAGTTTGTTCGTGTTTAATGACGATTAGAAGTCAGCGAAGCATAAAACTTGCAATCTTGGCAATTTCTCAAATCTTTACTCCCACACGCATTACTTTGCTATTCATCGTTCAAAAAAAAAAAAAAAGACTCCCACAGCAATTTTCTCCTTATTTCTGTATCTTTTCTCATTTTTTTTTTTTTTTGGACCCGCACAGCGCATTATCAAAGATGAGCGTTTTTATATTGGGCTCGAGCCGGAGGATGATTCGGTGTGGCTGCCATCGCAGCTCTTGCGTGCGACAAGCGGCATCTTGCCCACAACCAGCAACGAGGATACGGTGGTGAATGTATTGCGTCTGTTTCTGGCCATGGCCTGCTCGCCGGCGTGCACTCTTAATGGCCGCCTGCTAATTGAAGTGCTCTCGCGTTGCTGTGAGTGCTGGGAGCTTGGTTCTCGGGGCTCCAAAGCAGCATCATTAGCGGCGGCATCGCAATGCTTGCGCACGTTCTGTACATTCCTAATCGATGAGGCCGAGGAGTTGCAACGGACCGCACCAGCTGGCCTAATGACCCAGGCCCAGGCAGCGGCCGTTTATAATGAAGTAATACCGGTGATGCAATGGCTCTGCAGTCGACTGATCGAGCCGACGGTGAATGGTTCACCCAATAAGAAGGTCGACAGCAATTGTTCCCTTTATCTGACCGAGTGCATTTTAACGTTGACAACTGCGTTGCCAAGCGACGTCCATGCGAATCCACATTTCACGTCGTTTCTTTGGCAAAAATTCTGCCCAACTCTAGCCGCCGCACTGGGCTCACCGGGGCGCATTAATCTGGACAAGAAATTTACATACAAGTGAGTTTGAATTAGCTAAGAATGGAGATTTATGTTCAGTTCGGGAAAACGCGGAGTGGATCGAACCTTGTTGGTTCATGTCCACCCCTTAATATATATAATGCTTCGATGCATAGGTGGTATTTTATCCTTAGATGCACGTCGCTCATTTATAAGGACTACTTAGATAAAACTCATTTAAAAAAACACTATAAATTCCTATATTTTTAGAGACGCACTGCACATGGTTGAGAGTGAGGCGCGGGGTTTCTTTACGACCCCTGGACTTGAATTGCCGCAAGCGCGTTGCGTCTATATGACCGGCATACAATTGCTGCGTATTGCCGGTGCACACGGCTCTCTTCGCCCGATGTTGGAGGCCCTTTTCCATCGTATGTTATTGTTGCCAGCTCCCCAAAACCGAACTGAGCCGCTGAAGTGTCTCAGAGAGATTTTTAAGAGCCCCGAGCGCTTGATTGATCTGGCCGTAATACTCTACGTCGATAAGAACAGTGCCCAGGGATGTAGTGATGAAATGGCCCTCTTTCGACTGTAAGTGGCACGCTCTAATTTACGAAAAAATATCGTTCAAGTCATTTTCTCTCTCTCTCTCTCTTTCTCTTCTCTCCTTCTCTCTCTCTCTCTCTCTCTTCTCTCTCTTTTCTTCCTCTCTTTCTCTTTTTCTCTCTCTCTCTCTTTCCCTCTCTCCATCTTTCTCTCTCTCTTCTCTTTTTTCCTCTCTCCATCTTTCTCTCTCTCTCTTTTTCTCTCTCTCCTCTTTCTCTCTCTCTCTTCTCTCTCTCTCTCTCTCTCTCTCTCTCTCCCTCTCTCCCCCTTTCTTTCTCTCTTTCTCTCTCTCCTCTCTCTCTCTATCTCCTCTCTCTCTCTCTTCTCCCTCTCTCTCTCTATCTCTCTCTCTCTCTCTCTCTCTCTCTCTCTCTCCTCTCTCTCTCTCTATCTCCCTCTCTCTCTCTCTTCTCTCCTCTCTCTTCTCTCTCTCTCTATCTCCTCTCTCTCTTCTCTCTCTCTTCTCTCTCTCCTCTTCTCTCTCTCTCTCTTTCTCTCTCTCTCTCTCTCTCTCTTTCCCTGTCTCTCTTTCATTTGACCTCTAGAATGATCGATGCTATGGAGGAGTGCGCTTTTGGAGCAACCACTAATTCGAACATGGAGAGTAGTCTGCAAGCAAGTGTGGAGTGCATGGTCTCATTGCTGGATAGCCTGCAAGTTCTTTGCACGGGTGAATTAACGGATTTTATGATAAGTGATCAGGTAAGATAAGATTTTATACCACCTAACTAATGTACAGTAGTTATACATCTATTTGGTCAAATACTTTTTATTATAGATTGTCAATGTGGTGAATACCCGCTACGAACATCTGAGGCACGCGGACTATTCCGGTCCATTGACGTATCAGTCGATGGCACGATTGCCGGCTCCGTATCGCGATGCCGTTGTTCAGTTACGTCAAAATGTTTTCGAAGCCTCGTCCGGCTCGGAGAGCGAGGGCGATAATAATAATCATCATGAGAACGATATCGCTTCAAATGGTTCTGGCGATACGGAGGGACCCGAAGAAGAGGACCCATCAATATCCAGTGATGAGGCGTCACGCACCGAAGGCCGCTGGCCCTATACACACCTGGAAGCACCGGTACTACCGGCAAGATCCGATGCGGATAATGATCGTCAACATGCACGGGATTTTGCTCAGGCCTTACGCACGGATTTGGTACCGAAACTCTTGCGTCTCCGTTCGTGCATCGAAGTCGACGAGGCAATTCAAGAATTCGCTTCGGCAGTTTGCCAGGAGAATAGTCTAAACTTCTCGGATTTCGATTATAATATTACGGCTATAAATGCTGATGGCATTTATTTGGCCATCTATTCGTCGCTTCTTTTGAGCTTGCAATTGACCACGGCCGGGTACTATGACGACCCGCAAAAGGAGATCCTTATACCGATGTCCGAACAGCAATTCGTTTCATCAGTTCAAAATGCCGGTGTTCTGGTCTATTTGTCCTCGCCATGGCTATGCGAATTGTATCAGTCCGTTATTGTCTCGAATCCACTCGAGGCAATGAAGAAGGAGGATTGCGAGGGCATAAATTCCCGCTGTGCTTTGGTTGACATGCTCAACGATGCCGGCGGATTGGGAGCCACACAAATGCTGACCGAATGGCAGCGCCTTCAAACGGCCGCTGTTAAGCACAACGACGAGATCTACGATAAGAAACGTGAGGCCGCCAAGAAGCTCTGCAGACGTTTGCTCACATGCTGTTGGGAGTCAATGGTCATTGTGCTGAGTTCTGGTCTCGGCGATTTGCAAGCATCGAATGCCAATAAATTGATGGCCTTGTCCAAGCGCACACTACGGGTAAAAATGAAGAATAATAAGACCAATGGCGAGGCATTTTACGCCATGTGCTTAGATGGACTTCATGCGGTAAGGAGGTTTTACTCTCATTATTGATCCAGTAAAAAAAAAAACAAAGAAGAAATTTATCATAAATTTTTCATTTTGAAGGCTGCGACTTTGAGCAACAATTTGAATCTTCAGCATTTGGCTGGGAAAATCTTGAGTCTATTGGCTTCGAACGTTTGCCAGACCACCGGTCCGCGTATATCGGCTAGCCAGGCCATGTCAATGGACGTTGTGCTCACAGGTGGCTTGAATTTGGGCTCCTACAGCCCCGATTGCTGGCAATCGATATTTGCAGTCTGTCGCCATGTCAGCCAACTGGAGCACGATTTATTTAGTCTGCAGAATCCAGCATTGACTGCGTCGCCTGGAGGCAGTCGCCGGGATATGGAAACTGGTGAGAAGTTGTCCGCAAATGGTCAGAACGATAAACACAATTTTTCAACGCTACCAATCGACGATGATGAAACGTGGTCAGTGTGAATAATCTTCTAGAGTCTCAAACATAACTCAACTTGTTGGTTTTTTGAATATTTTTTTTCTAGTGTCGATGTGTATAGCTTCTTGCAAGCACCGTTACAGAGTCCGAACACGAATGTCAGTTCGATATTACGGATCTATGCGGGATTGAATGAAACGGTACTTCTTAGCCAGGGCGATACCTCGAAGGTCTTGTGCGCCCTGTCACATCAGGCGGAGAATCTTTTTATGGATGCAGCCGAACGCTTGAGTTTGCCATCGTTGTGCCAGTTCCTGAAGCATTTGTCCAAGGCGTCGAGGGAGCAGCTCTACAAAAATACCACCGTACGCAAGGGCGGTCGAGTTTGGTGGCCCAGTAAAGGTTGCAAGAAAATCGATTCGATGCCGATATCCTTGCTGCTGCATCGTATCGGCGATGTTACTTTGAAGGTCTTTAGAAGTTCACGGCCATTGTTGCATATGCTCAAGGTCTGGGCCATTACCGGGCCGCATTTGATGGATGTAAGTGAAAAAAGTACTTAAATAGATGAAAAATATCGATTGTAGACATCTCTCACTCTCTCTGTCACAGGCTGCATGTCATCGTGATCGAGCTATATCGAAACGTGCTCTCGAGTATATCCATGACATTATAACTGCTCTGTTGGTCGAACAATCGGAATTGCCATATTTTCATTTCAACGAGGCGCTTCTAAAGCCCTTCGAGAATCTTCTCAGCATGGACTCGTGCGATGTTGATGTTCAGGTAAGACGGCGGTTTGGAGCATTTCGTTTTTTGTTAATACCTTGAAGAAAACCTCTCTAATTTTCAAGAATCAGATTGTTGCCTGTCTCTACGAAATCGTCGAGGCTCATCGCACTGAGATTCGTTCGGGTTGGCGGCCACTTTTCGGCACATTACGAAACGCTCGCAGCCGACTGTTGAACACGAGCAATATCGTCGATATATTTCGGGTGTTCTTAGACTCGATAACACGCTTGTCTTTGCCAATGCCGGACTAGACTGTATACTCTGCTTACTTTCATATCTGGAGATATCCGGTGGCGGCAGTTGTTGTACTGGTAGCAATTGCGGTAGCGGTACCGGTAGTGGTGGTGGGGTGGTGTAGTTTGCACTAACGTTAATTGCACCGAAGAGGACACATGTTTCCGACCGACGGAATTTTTGCACGAATCACTTCGATTTCTGGAGCGTTGCTCCAGCATTTTGGGCTTCATGTACAACATGCCAAGTGTCCGAATTTCCATTCGACTTTCAAAATCAAAGGGATTTCATATACGCATATCATTGACGCGAATATACCGAATTCCATGGAGAACTTCACATATTTTGGCAACGATTACTTGCAGACAAAGAACGAGCAGCACATGATCTCGTATCGATCGCTGCACATCGACAAGGATACGATTGTCAAAATTGATGAGATGGACAAACCGTCGGGTGTATTGAAAGTATGGTTCTTACTGCTCGACGGACTGACCAATTCCTTGATCGTTTGCCCGTACTCACATCAGGCGCCTATATTGCAGACGATATTCAAGCTCTTCAAGAACCTTCTGCCACAGCCATTCAATGACTTTGGTTTCTATTGCATCAATCATTTATTAATTCCGATGATTCAGGACTGGCTGCGGTACATCAATAAGACGGGCGCCTCGTGGCAGTCGATCGAGAAGAATTTCAAGCATTGTTGCTGCATGACAACCGATCTCGTCGTGAGTTCATTGAGAAATCAGTGCCCGAAACGCGTAAGCATAGCGTAGCTATAAAGACACGCTTCACGCAAGTGGTTCAGCCATCGCTGTCGACAGCCAACAACAATGATAGTATGCCATATTCGAAGTTGAAATTCATCACGGAGCATATAGTACCTTCGGGTGAAAAGTGTGCCGATATCCAAGGCCAAAATGACAACTCTCTGTCGTCCACGTTGTCATCGGCGTCATCGTCGTCATCGAGTGAGGAGAATGCAGCTGCGAATGGTGCTGAGTCGCCGACAAAGATTTCCAGTTCAGCTACGCTGGCTCTCAAGCAGTTGTTGCTCGTGCTGATCGAGTGCTCCGCGCAGGCGCAGGAAGCTGTTGCCCGTGTTGGCGTATCATGTTTGAAGCATATCATTCTATCGACTGGTACGCTCTTCAATGAATCTCAATGGATGATCGCCTGCTCGGCATTGCATCGTGCGTGCACCGTCACGATCGCCCCATTGCGACAGCTGTCCTTTGCGTTCCACGAGAAATCGAATAGTTTCTACGGTGATTGCGCTAATGTCAAAGTGGCTGCTCGTCGCGATAGCACACTGGAGGAATTGTCGCGTGTCTATGGTCTGGCCCAGCAGGTCTTTCTCTCCGATAATCAACGCGAGCCGCCGCCGAATGGTGTCAAGTCGACCGGTTCGTATGCGGACAAGCATTTAACCGACGATCGCAGTTACTCGTTCCTTTTGTATCCGCTCAACAATGGTTTCAATTCAAATCTGGATAATTTCGTTATCCGGATACCATTCAAGAATCTCGTCGTCGGTCTATTGGCCAATCAGATGCTGTTGCAATTGGTTGCGAAATTGTTGCTCTCACGTTTGAAGTGCGTGCCGCAGGCGGTGTCGACGTGTATATTTGATAACTATGCAACTTCCGCCACATCCAGTCACGATTACGATCTTGACTTTCGCTCCAAGGAGATCCTCTTGCGTTGCGTCAAACAGTATTTGACCAGCTCGTTGGAGTTCGATTCACGACCAGGCTTGAAATTTCTCATGCAGAAAGTCTCAAATATTGAATACGCCGCGAATCTCTATAAGCAAATGACCTCGTCATGGATGATCTACTATATTGCATTGGTCGATTCCTATTTGAATGATATCGTTGTCTACAATCTGGGACCCGATGATCTTAATTTCATACTCGAATCTTGCTCACGATTGAATACAACAACCGTCAAGAAGAAGGAGAATTTCGTAAGGTATTTGTTTTGTCTGCAGGATGCATTGAATCTGGTCTGTGAATTGTATTTAAACAATTCGGCAATGCATGACATTGAGAATGGAAAACTAAAGCATGAGCACGGGAATAGTGTACAGCCGCCGCCGCCGTTGCCGCCGCCAAAGATGAATATTGTTGCCAAGCCCATGTGTATTACCCTCAATGGGAATATCGATAATTCGAGCACTTCCAGTCACCACCATTCCGATTTGAGTGGCCACGAATTCGCGAATACTACATCACCGAATAAATGCATGCAACTGGAGGATGAGAATATAACGATGACCACGCTGATAAGTGAATTCCAACCGAAATGTCGATCGAATCCATTCGATACGAATCGACCGCAAAAATCCGATACCGAATCGATTTCACCCGAAATCGAACAGCAACGGGCAACGAGCATTTTAAAGGATCTATCATATAAACGTGCTGCGCTTGCGCAATTGGTTGTCGCATCGATGGAGCTATTGCGTTCATTGCCAACCGAAGCTGACGAGAATCTCACGCTGCTCATGACACCGACCATACGCGAAGCCTTCCGTTTAGTCCAGTTGCAAGGGAACGAACTGAGAGTCAATCAATTTTAGGCTTGGCTTGTTGAGTTTTATTTTGATCTATGAATGGAGAGACTACGAAATAAGTAGAAACAAAAGGGAAAAAAAAAATTTTTTTTTTTGTGATGATGGTTCGGTAAGTGCAGTTAACCCAGACATGAGTTCCATTGCTTTATTTTCTGTTGGTATCTATTATCTCCTGAATAATTTTCATTTTATCACCCAAAACGAAGAACCTAAGAAACGCTTCTTGTTATATCCTATTAAACCTATGCATGAGCTTAAAAATGGAAACCGCTTGCTGATGAATGGCTTAGATTTCAAAGTAAAAACTCAACGCTTAACAATCGAACTAAAAATGAAAAAAACAACAAACAAAAAACAAACAAAATCCCGAAATTCAGAATTTATTGATACTACACGGAGAAAATGTGTAGATATCAATTAAACAATTGAAAAAAAAATTTTTAAATTAAGAAACACTATTGAAAAAAAAAAACGAAATTGATGGTACATTTACGCAAAATTTCGCACCGAAAAATAGTACGAAAAATAAGAAAGATAGAAAACGAAAAACAATATTTTTGATGAATGTCTACACGAAATTGCAAATGAAAATAAATTAGAAAAAGCTTTGATTAGCAGAAATTACACTTATAAATCCTTAGCAGAATTTATGTTCGAGCAAAAATTATGATTAAGGCAACATACAATTAGGGCAATAGAAAATATTTAAGTTCAGCGCCTAAATGTATGCTTTTGAATATTTAAAATCAATTTATTATTTTATAGGTTTATGCCTTTACCGGAGAAACTCAATTCCCAGCGGCCAATAGTGAATACCGCCTACAAAGTATACAAGATTGTAGGCGAACTGCCTACCAATAGCTTACAAAGTATACGAGATTGTAGGGCGAACTGCCTACCAATAGCTTACAAAGTATACGAGATTGTAGGCGAACTGCCTACCAATAGCTTACAAAGTATACGAGATTGTAGGCCAACTGCCTACCAATAGCTTACAAAGTATACGAGATTGTAAGCGAACTGCCTACCAATAGCTTACAAAGTATACGAGATTGTAGGCGAACTGCCTACCAATAGCTTACAAAGTATACGAGATTGTAGGCGAACTGCCTACCAATAGCTTACAAAGTATACGAGATTGTAGGCGAACTGCCTACCAATAGCTTACAAAGTATACGAGATTGTAGGCGAACTGCCTACCAATAGCTTACAAAGTATTACGAGATTGTAGGCGAACTGCCTACCAATAGCTTACAAAGTATACGAGATTGTAGACGAACTGCCTACCAATAGCTTACTTGATGTGGTGGTGGTAGGCGTTCACTACCAGCCAACCATATACGGAGTGCTCCGAAAGACAGTAAAAGGACTCTTTTTAAGTAAGGAGTTTAAAAGAACTCCGAAGCAGTGATTTTGCCAAGGCCTCCAAAAAAAAAAAAACGCCTAGGAGCATTTAAGGAGACCAAACGAGGCATTTAAAAAAACTTATTAGGCTCCATGATCTTCTCTCCCGAAAAAAATACTCATTTATAGCTCCTGTCGGGGCGTCTTTAAGAGCATTTTCGCTCCGGAGAAGGAGTTTTTAAGCGCTCCGTGCGGACTTTTTTCGTTGGCTGGATGGGCACACCTGTAGGAATGGAGATATTTCCTATAACCGGAAGTATTCGATATATTTCTATGCTTACTTACGCTGCCCAACCTATAATAGTTCAATTCAGCACCCAGAAGTATGCATATAAATTTTTATAGTGTGTCCTACAGCGATATCCGTTATCATATCTTGCGCAAAGCCCGGGCTTTTTAACCGATTTCTAGGCAGTTGCGAAAAAGTTCGCTTTTCATTAACTTATTTACTAATCGGTTGATAAAAGTCCTGCAGGGCCTCGAGAGATGCTTTGGTAAAGGTTTTCAAATTACTAAGAATGGATTTTAAATATTCAACGTATACTTTAAGGGGTTATCTTATACTGTCTTATATTGCCCTAATTATAATTGAGATTTCTATACAAAAAATTTTATTTTTAATTTTTGTAAATAAACAAGATGAGAGTCAGTCGAGAAGTTTCTTCTTATCCCTCTGTTTGTTAAGAAATAAAGGAAAATATAAGCTTCACCCTCCCCACTTGAATTTATAGCTTTGCCACCAGTTCGCGAAGAAATCTTTCCGCTCTATTTCGTTGGAAGAATTCTTATTGTTTTCAAAAATCCATGCAATTGTGTGGCTTAAGTGGGGTAAAAAATTTTTGCATTGATTAACAAATTTCCTTCTGTCTGCTAATGAGAAAAAATAAAAACACTGACTCACAAAGAGTCAGCAATTTTCCTTGATATTTGGTATAAAGTTCAAGGACTAAACTCCCAAAAAGAATGCGTGCTCCTTCATTTGTACGGAACGCCATTGAAGATTCAATTTTTATTTGGCATAAAAAGGTTAAAGATTGAAATATGACGGCCATTTAAAACAAAACCTGGTTACTATGACCACCTGGATTGTGGAACTTGACTGACTCCCCTTAAATCGTACCTATAATTTTTTTTTTTGTGTTTTCCATAGCAGCTTGTTGAATTAATAGTTTTTAGATCAATTTAGACCACATACATACAAACATACATACATACATATATCTATGAGATCTGAACCGTCCTCTGATCCTGAAACAAATATTGTTGTAGTTGATTAAAAATTTAAGCTTTTGTGTCGTAAAAAGTCTCGTACGTATCTAGTGAAAACTCTATAAACTGTTTCCCCGTGACAATTTTTCAAATAAAATCGCTTCATATATCAGTATCTACTATATACATACATAAATATATAAACATACTAACATATATATGTATGTATATCAAATATCTATGTCTACACGAAGAAGAAAAACCGCTATTGACAAAGGACAAAAAATGACTTGCTATAAAAAAAATTTTTCGATATACATACATACATACATACATACATACATAGATACTCTATAAGCGGCATAGGCATTGCAAACGTTCGGCTTCTGGCTTGTGAGACAAAAATATGAGGAAATGTATTTATTGTATATTTTATACTCGCTTTTTCACACAAACTATTGAACTTCATAGAAGAAGAATAAAAAGAAGATGAAGACGAAAAATGAAGAAGAATAAAAATAAAATCAATTGACATAAAAAACGTTTGAAACTATTTTCGTATTCATAAATATACCTACAAATAAGAGTATTATACATATACACACATATATTATACATACATATTTGTGTAAGTTGTAAGTGTATTAAGCAGCTACTTCTTTACTAAATTTATTTACCATAATAATTTATTAAAAATAAAATACAGAAGAAAAAAAAAATTATTTATTGTAAATTGCTTGTAAAAAAAAAAATAAGAATCTTAATTTACCAAAGCGCAGTGTCTACAAATTTATCAAAAAAAAAAAAAAAAAAAAGATATGCAAATTAAGAGAAAGATATATTATATACATACCTATCATATTTAATTGGCATCAAATGTTGTAGGAAATAGCAAATTAAACATACATACATATATACCTACATACTGCAACAAGAAAAAATAAAAAATTAATAAATATAAGACCTCAATGTCTAAAATATATATGGAAATATACACGTGTGTGAGCTGTATTTCAGTTTCTTAAGCTCGCTTCTATATTGTGTTTCGAGTCGAGCTATTGAATGTTGGGATTTGAGTGCAGGCAGAACTCTTAACGAAGGAAATAAGGAAACCAATGTACTTTACTATCGAATCAGTGATTGAAATCAGTTCTGTAATAAATTTAAATCGCTACGATCAATTTATATGCGTTTCATTATTTATTATGATCGAATTTTGTAGATGCACGTAAGGTTTTTGAAAGGCTAAGGCTACACCGGATGAAACGAAAGTTTTCGTTTTGTTATTCAAAAGGAACAAAACGGTTTTTACTAATCTGGTGTAATCGCTCCTATAACGTTAATCAGATTACAGCTAAAAACGAAATTAAACACCGCTAAACAGTCCTGCGATTTTTGAAATTATCGATTACTAAAATTATCGATTATCGAAATTGTCGATTATTTGATTATCGAGTATTGATATTATCGATTTTTGAAAGTATCGTTTATTTGAATGATCGATTATTGAAAGTATCGTTTATTTAAATTATCGGTTAGTTGAATTGTCGATTATTGATACTATCGAATATTTGATTTACCGATTATTGAAATAATCGATTATTGAAACTTTCGATTACTGAAAGGATCGATTATAGAAATAACCGATCATTTAATTATCGAATATTGATAATATCGATTATTTTAATGATCGATTTTTGAAATTATCGATTGTTAAAGTGATCGATTATTAAAAATATCGATTATTGATTTATTGATTCTCAGACTATCGATTATACGATAGCTATCCAGATCTATCAAACCGATAAATTAGACAAACTACACACCTTTTTGCTATATCACGTCGTGAAATATCTTTAAAAATTCTGCGAGTCTTATGTGTCCCATTTTACAAACAAAATGAGAATTATAGGCGTCATGCTAAACTCCGTATACTGTGGTTACAAAATATGAAAAATTCAGTAAGAAAGGCTTTAAAATTCGGCACCTTGTATATTACAGCGTGATCTAAATCGATAACAATATTTTATCAAATTTGAAGTTTTTATTATAGGACCACCATTAATTTTAAAAATTTAAAACTTTAAAATGGCGGATATTTTAGTGTGTAACAGCTCAATCATGCTTGATTGAAACTACTAGCAATTTGCAGCTCAATTAGTTGAAATTTTAGAACGAAACTTCCATAGTACTATCGATCCTGCCGATGGTTCAGACTAGTGCTGCAACCGATAGTGTATCCGGCCGGATGGAATCTACAAAGTTCTTGCAAAGGAGTTTTTAATATTTTTTTTTTGCCGACCAGTGTAATCTGTGACAAAATTCAAATTTGAAAAAATAAATAACCTGGCTTTTTACTGTATAAAATACGACATAGTTCTCAAAAACGAAAATTCTCCCTCCACTCTCAGACACCCAAAAACAAGGAAGGTTTTTTTTTTTTGAAAGTGCAAAATAATTTTTTTAGTGTCCTTCGAAGAATTTAAATTTGCTTGGTTCGAAATGGGTTAATAAATTGAAAATTTTTCCCCAATCCGGGCTGATTTTGAACAACAAGAACAGAAGGATTTTTTTTACCCATAAGAAGGACTCACAGAAGCAATTATAAGAATCGAATCGAAATTTTCGATCCTTCCGCATAGTAATCGATCAGAAAAATTCTACTCAGACCAATAGAGATGATACTAAAATAGCTCAGTCCTTAAGGTAATGAAAAAAAGTAGGTTATTAAAATTATCTGATGAAGAAAAAATATAATCTGTAAATAAAACCATATGACGTATTTGAAGTTTATGTGAA
The DNA here is from genome assembly GCA_020466095.1 of Chlorops oryzae. NCBI lineage: Eukaryota > Metazoa > Arthropoda > Insecta > Diptera > Chloropidae > Chlorops > Chlorops oryzae. The sequence continues at coordinate 9,662,235 of CM035808.1, forward strand.
ATGCCTCGACATTTGAGGCCGTCTGACCGGCTAGTCAAATGATGTACTTATTTTTTAATTTTTTTAAAATATTTTGAGACGTTTCAATAAAGTCCATTACCCCGTTTCATAAATAAAACTAAACATGATGCCCTATGCCTTAGAGATTCAACCGACATATGTACATAAATAAATAATTACACATCTCTCTTATCATGTGTTCGCGGAAAGGTCAAAAGAGCAAGAAAAGTGCTATCGGAACCGGCCTCCGTTTTTAGATTCTAAACATATCACAAACAAAAATGAAAAAAAAAAAAAAAATAAGACACTCTCGTTTTGTTTACAATCGGTTTCTCAAGCACGTTGTGGAATAGTCCCGATAGACATAGTAGCCAAAGACACAGGCACAGACATCGGCATGGACATTGTTTGGTCGATTGAACTAACTGCCGGCATGCGGAGAAATTACAATCCACAAGCACTTCATGTGCGATTAAGCGAAACCAGCCCAAAGAGCATTACCAAGAGGTTCCACGACACTCCGTACTCTTTGGAAACATGTGCTTCGGCTAACGAGAGCCCTCGCGCCAAGAGCGCCTGTCAGTTCCAATTCGCATTCCGTTCGCGGTGGTTGTTTCGCGGCAGTTCCGCACCAAAAAGGAAAATTCATTTCCTTGTACCTACACAAAAATTTAAAGCCTTAATGGGTTTTTTTTTTTTATCGCCACTATTAAGAAATTTTGTGCAATAAAGTGGAAAAAAATTTGAAAAAAAATAATTTGAAAAAAAAAATAAATAAAAATTATTCCGATTTTCTAGAGCGTGGCTAAAGTTGTTCGAAGAAAGATATTAAATTAAAGCGTAAATTACGAGAAAATTTATACTCGATTGAGATGCATGAAATGTATTTTGGAAATGCTTAACGGCTTTATTTGGAAATCGGAAAAGTCTCTTTTGCCGTAAAAGAAAGTGAGGAATGCGAAGAAAAGTTGTTAAAAGGAAAATTCACTCTTGACGGACGCTTTGTCGTATACATACCTACGGGTAATGGTGGCTTTGGTTTTATGCGTAGCAAAAAATATGTTCCTAACAGCGACTACAGGCACGCAGCAGCGTTCATCAAAAGACCACTGAGCGACAACAACAAAAACGACAATTACAGAAACAATAAAAAAAAGCGAAACAAAACCAAAAAAAAAAAAAAAGAATAAAGTAAGCAGCAAGAAGAAGAAATGTCTGCAAATATTACCGCACGGCGATTTATACTGAAAACCGCAAATGCGATTGCGAATGCGAAAGGCTTTCTTGATGCCAAAGTCAGAATGGAATAGCCTTTTCGGTCAAGTGGCGGAAGTAGCGCGCTCGGCGATATTCAAATGGCTTTTTTAAACATTTTATTTTGTTGCCAATAGAAAGGGAAAAGCACAGCACAAACACATATATGTATGTTTGTATGTATGTACGTATAGTATAAATAAATGGGTTCGCAAAATTAACGCGGCAAGAGCCAAGAAAGAACAAACAAACGACAGCACCTCGAGTCTCTGGCACAAGTGCTTCGCTGGGAAAGAGCACCGATGGCGTTGAAAAAGGCATTCATTGAGCAGAAATTTGTGTCATTGGAGTGTTCAACATTTATCGATCGAAGCAGCCGCTACCGCTGTCGCCACCATCACCGCTGCATCGACGGAGCAACTCGATTGGATGGAATTCCCTCATTTTGGACTTTTATTCCGGTCTAACTGGCACCTCTCACGTACGCGTTCTACGCACTCATAGCACACATTGTAGGTGGCCCTTTTCAATATTTTGCGAATTCCGTTAATGGGATTGTGTCGGAACCAATGCGTACATATGTATATATTGGAGGAGCAACAACAGAAACATTAAGGTGACCTCGCTCAACGGACATCGAATCAAATAAATTGAACAGAATAAAAAAATATTTAAAAAAATTAAAACGACGAGTCGGGTCCGATGACAGCATCGTCAATATTCACAGTTAACAAGATTTCTACATTTACATACGCTTATACATATATGTATATTTATATACACTACTTAGTAAAAAATTTCAAGAATAACGAAAACTCGCATGCCATTTTCAACGTACATATTTATTCGCGTAAGCGAGTAGAATGTCAACACTAGAAACCGGCTATAAAACTGCAAGGAGTCCCACAGCGGCTTACTACAGCTTAATCACTTTCACTGCCCTGGGCCCACTTTAACGCAATTAAGGGTAAGTGCTTCATGCATCTTTGAGTGCACTTGGACGCCTTTATTGATGCACTTCAACTTGATGCTTCAAATATCGATAACTTTTGCTTTCAACATTTCACGATTGTCCTTAATCATTATCATCAATTTTCATCATCCCACAGATGATACCACAAAAGGAGGGATTCATTTAATCGGGAGAATAATTTTTTACAGTGTGTTAAGGGTATATTGCGTTTGTGCGATTGTGTGTAAAACCCAGAACCATTCGAGATAGAACTTAGAAAATTTATGTAGAAATGATCGGCGTTAACAGGAGATTCGATTTAGACATTTCCGCCCGTCTGTCCGTCCTTAGACAGTTTCCTTATCTAAATAGTTGAGCTATAGTGATGAGAATTGTTATACGTGTGTTGGCGAAGCACATGAGCAAGAACAAAAATGGGCCATATCGGACCATATATATAGATAGTATGTAGTAGATACACAGGCTACCTTCAGTCAGGCCTGTAGAGAGGGGATGGAAAAGGGAGATTTTCCCCCGGGCCTGGGCTTTCTGAAGGGAACCGCTAATTGGCAAGGGATTTTTTTTTTTAGGTCGCACATTTCTGTGAGGACCCCGGAAGAAAATCCCCTGGGCCTCAAATATCTCTTACGGGCCTGCCTCCAGTACTGGGGTCTTTCAGGAATACCGTAAAAACTGCGCTGAAATTTTATATGTGAGCGTATTTAAGGACACTACAAATAATTTCCAAAATATAAAAGTGGGGCTTCAAGGAAGTATGGGCGAGTATGCTTTCTCTTAATTCATAAATATCCTCAATAAAAATTTTTCGTTGATCGCTCCATTATGGAGTGTACCTCTAGAGCTATAGTCTATCATGATGATATGGGTCACTGGCGATCAGGCAGCTTTGCCCATTTTGTCTTGGAGACTATCACAAAAATTGCAAAAGATACCCAAAAATTTTTCGAAATATTTCGATGAATATTCAAATTTGAGCTATATTTGAGCCTCCGATTTCAAAAAATTTCAGAAATTTGAAAAATGGGTTCGGAAAAGGGGCAGCTTTTCAAAAAATTTATTGAACTAGAGTCGGCATATGAGGCCCTTTACGGCCTCAAAAACCCCCAGAGCACTTTGTTTTAATGGGCGTGGTCTTAGGGTTTACTTCAAAAAAGAATCAAGCACATATCGCACCCTTGCTACTAAATCGGCACAATTCAAAATTTCGTATTTCTCGAAAATCATTCCATCTCTCTTGAAACTAAGGAGAAATAATAATTTTTCTAAACTAATATTACTCTCAATCGATTGCTGCATCTGTCAATATAAGCGTTAATTTTCTAGGTGTTCGGTTTCTTACAGAAAAATGAAATCGAACATAAAAAAATTGATTAAAAAAATTTTGAATTGTGCCGATTTATTAGCAAAGGTGCGATATGTATAGCTGACCGGTTGTTTGTGTCGGGTATTTTATTGGGATTTTCGCCTGACTCTAACAGCCTTACGTTTTCTTCTTCTTCTTCTTCTTTAATTTTGCACAATAGTGGTCGCAAGCATATGCTGCTGTGTAATTTACTATGAATGTTGTTTATTGTCTAATAAAAATTGCTTGAGGGAAAATTGATGGACGGCGTGATTGACAAAGCGTCACAGTGGCGAACGCGTTTTATCTGCTTTAATGAGAGGGAAATATAAAAATTTTCATAGATACATAAACAAGTATTTCTTTTGTTGTTGTTGTTGTTCCGCTAGATACGGAAAATAAGCGGAAATATTCATTAAAGATTAATAAATAAAAAAGACCGGTTTTCCCGGAAAGATTGTGTTTTTTTTTCCTTCTTCAGTAAATTCAGATTCGAAGTCATAAAAAAAAAAATTAATAAATAAAAATAATAAGAAGCTTCGAAATTTCTATGGCGAATAAAAAAAGAATTTTTTTTATTATATTTCCATTTAAAATTGGGTCCGGAAAATCAAACATAATATTTTCCGACCCTTTGATGACCCTAATGTGAAAATGTTTTCGCATATTTGTGTTAAATTGCCGATTATCGCAATGGCGCTCTCGGCTCTGGCCGGGTTTGCCGACCCCTAAATCGAGACGGAAAATAAGGCTCAAACATAGAAAGCAAGTGTCTTGACTATTGAAAATTCTTATTGACATATTCCAACACGATTTATGCTGGTCCACGAAATCCAAATTGAGAAACCCTGATATAAGAAACGAACTTTTTTATACTATAGGTATGCCGTCGAAACTCTATAGCGACCCTGCAGTAATTATGGACTGACCCAGGTGTAGCCTTCAGTCGGTCCTTCATGTTACCAGTACTAGTCCCCACATAATTCCACTTCTAATGTATTCAACTGACCTTTTTAAATGGGTCTCTCATTGGAGAGGTACTAGTCCGTAAAATGGCTGACCATAGGTCAGATTTTACGGGTCAATTATCGTAATTTTGTCTGGTTTTAGGATAGTCAAATAAGGAAAATAAAAAACCAATTTCTTATTAATATTCTAAGTTGATGGAAGTGCCATTTACAGACCCTTACCTTTAAACCAACCCGTTTGTTACTGACGAATTCGATGGAGCGAACTGCCATAATAACAGGAGCATAATTTCATACCACTCTCAATTGATTGCTGAATCTCTCAATATAAATGATAATTTTCTAAGTGCTGGTCTTCCGGCAGCAAAATGCGGTCAAACATGAAAAAATTCTCAAAAAATATTTGAATTTTTTTGTGATTAGGGGCTGTCCATTAATTACGTAAGAATTTTATTATTGTTTTCACGTTCGCGTCTTAAGCCTTTGCGCTGAAAGTTCTTTTATAAAAAGCGAGAGCGATGGAGCAAAGACTAAAGACGCGAACGTAAAGACATTAATAAAAATCGAACGTAATTAATGGACAGCCCCTTAGTGTGCGATAAGGTAGTAAAATGATAGAAGATTGTGGGAATTTTTATACTTCCTATATTTAGATTCTTTTTTACGGTTAGAAGGTCATTGGAGCTTTTGGCAACCAGTTTTATCTTTTGAAGTATGTTTCGGTTTCTTGCTGGTCAACATATCACTTGGCATCATGTTGCTTATAATCGTCTATAGATAACTCTGTATATATAATGCAGTTTAGCGTCCAGTATATACACGTGGTGCTTCACCAGACGTTTTTGGTTTTTGCCCCAGGGGAAGTGTGCATTCTTCCCCCAGGTACCCATCTTGCCTCATCAGTGAGTATGGCCCGAATTGGCTATCCTGGGTGGGGATACGGTGCTATCCACACCTAATAAATTACCACAGCCACCACGAAACGCCCCGAAGGGCCAACCCAATATCCGGCGGGATGCTAAAACGCATCCCGGGGCACCGGATCCCGTGGTAACATTTTATGTCTAGTTAACAGCGTGAATACAGCTATAACTAGTATAGCTGCAACACGCCATGCTAGGTGTAGGTCGTATGCTCAAACCGTTCACGCCGTACTATGACGACGCTACCAAATTGTGACTCCATACTCAGTCGGTCTGTTTTGGCCCTCAGTTGGCTAGGGTCCGCGGGGTTGCCAAGCCCGTAAATCATAATGATAACCCTTGCGGGAGATAACTCTGTATAGTGACCTGTTTTTAAGTGGCCAACCTATTTATTTTCTAATTTTTTTTAAGGCCATTGAGCTTAATTTTTTAACACATGCCCTCCAGCCAACCAACAAATCAATACAAATTTGACCGATTTGATTCATCAAAACTTAATGTCCTCCCACCTTGTTCAGCTTATTTAAGCACTTAATTTTCAATGCTATTATTCGTCTATCCCGAAATGGAATTAAGCTTTTACATTTATAAATCAAATTAACATAACATTTTAAGGTTACAAAGTGGATCGGAAGACGTAATCACGATAAATATTCCCACATCAAAAATATAACAAAATATTGCATCATAGCTGTGACGATCCCAAAATATTGGTAGCCTCAATTCTCAATTATCGAAATGGTCAAACTTGGAAGAATTTGATAAATAGCAATGACCTTTTGAATTTTGCTTTCGTTCTCTTACATAATATAGACCAGTGGCGTTTATAGGGGGCCGATTCTAAGGCCCCAAAAAAAAAACTTATTCCCGCTTAAATAAATATTTATTTAAATATTAACAGAACTACAATTAAGCTTTGGATTTGTGAATCCCCTCCTCCCCTCAATTGTATAAAATCGATCTACGATTTTGCTAGAAACAAACCGAGTTGGTTGCCTCATCAAATTTAGCTCATCAAAGTGCCATTTTTAGCGAGTCATTGATTTTTGTTTTTCTTTCTATCTTTTATTTTTCATTTCCGCGCCTTCATTCTGAATTCAGTAGCCAAACAAAATAAAATAAAATAATAAATAAAAAAACGAGTTAAAACATTTTTCCCAATAAAATGTGACCACATGTTTTTAGTGGATTAATATGTTAACAGGAAATAAATGGGGGCAACCCATAAATCCATCGTTAGCAGAGTTTATGGTACATTTTATTTTTATTTACTTTAGAAGGAAGCACTTTAAATGAAGGTGAGATTATTGGCCAATATGTTGAGAGTCTCTTAAAGTTATTGAAATTCAAATGATTGAGTAGAAAATTATTCAGAGATAAGAAAGATTTTTGGGGAATTCTTTCGTACTTTGCTTTGGATTTTATGAAATTTTCACAAGGCTCGTTCGAGTGTTTTCTTAAAGGCCAAAAAATTTAGCAAAATGAAAAAATTTTGAAATTCCTCAAATTAAAAAAAACTGATTACAATTAGTCCTTTTTGGACCAGTTTGAAACTAGACACAAACTAGACTAGTTGTAATCAGTTTTTTTTTTTTCAAAAATCTTAGCGCCAAAATTCTTAAAATTTTTCTATATATAAAATTTCATCGAAATCGGATGTTGAAAAAGTTCCTCAAATTAAAAAAAACCTGATTACAACTAGTTCATTTTTGACCAGTTTGAAACTAGACACAAACTTGACTAGTTGTAATCAGTTTTTTTTTTCAAAAATCTTAGCGCCAAAATTCTTAAAATTTTTCACTTATTCTATATATAAATTTTCATGGAAATCGGATTCTTCAAATAAATAAAAAATGATTACAACTAGTCCGTTTTGGACCAGTTTGAAACTAGACTCAAACTAGACTAGTTGTAATCAGTTTTTTTTTCAAAAATCTTAGCGCCAAAATTCTTAAAATTTTTCACTTATTCTATATATAAATTTTCATGGAAATCGGATGTTGAAAAAATTCCTCAAATTAAAAAAAACCTGATTACAACTAGTCCTTTTTAGACCAGTTTGAAACTTGACACAAACTAGACTAGTTGTAATCAGTTTTTTTATTTTTATTTTCTTACAATTTTTCACTTATTCTACATATAAATTTTCATCGAAATCGGACGCCATAATTTTTTCGAATTTTTTGGGTTTTTGGTCCACAACTCTTTAAACTTTCTCTAGGCACTCTGGGTTAATGTCTTATAATTGTTCAATATACAACTGTGGAAAATATAAGCACTATCAAAGCACTCTTTCTCTGGACACACCAATGCCAATTGGGAATTACTAAATAACACAGATTGAAAACAAAAAAAACAATTCGAATAAAGTCCAGAATTTTTCGCACAAACTAAGCGAACATTTGTTACTCCGTATCCGATATTTGCATAGAAAAATCTTTCATATCCCACAAAGTATTATTTGTATACCTACATAAATGTAAGCAAAACCGAGATTTGAATACGTGACGACAAAAATTTCTGCACTTTTGTTGCCATTATGACTATTTTAATACCCTTCGTAAGCAGGGTATATTAGTTTTGTCCGAATCTTGTAACAGCTAGAACTAAGCTCGTATATATGGACATATGTAAACATACATATATATTCTTGATCAGGATCGAAAACTGAATCGATTTAGACATATCGCACCCTTGCTAATAAATCGGCACAATTCCAAATTTTTTAATCAATTTTTTTTATGTATGATTGAATTTTTCTGTAAGAAACCCAACACATAGAGAATTAACGCTTATATTGACTGATGCAGCCAGCAGTCGATTAAGAGTAATATTAGTTTAGAAAAAATTTTATTTCTCCTTGGAGTCAAGAGGAATTGTATTTTTTTAAAAATGCGAAATTTTGAATTGTGCCGGTTTAGTAGCAAGGATGCGATATCTGTCTGTCCGTCCGCCTGTCCGTTTGTCTGTCTGTGGTCTGATCTCCTTCACAAATGCTGGGCCAATCCCGTCAATATTCGGCTCATAGTTAAATCGGGCCTCGAGTATGATCCCACGTGAAAATGGGCGATATCCGCCCACTGCCACGCCTACAAATGAACAATTTTGGTTATTTCCGAAGTAAGAGGCTTCAAATTCGAAACCTGGGGTTAACCAACACGAATGAAAGTTGTTGGAGAAAAATTCATATGGTCTGCCCACTGCCACGCCCACGAAAAATTAATTTTTTTGCAACTTTCGTACGAAAAGAAAAAACACACTGCGTCAATATTTTTGGGACGCTGGGTATGTGAAAGTCGGGCTCGACCGACTGTAGCTTTTTTACTTGGTTTTTGTTTATGTTACATATTTCTTCGTTTATTTCCTTGAATGGGCTTAACATGGAATTAAATTTGAAAATAAATAATTGAATTTCATTTCATTTAACTTTGAAGGTTTTATCGAATATTTTTCGAATATTCTTCGAATAAACTGAAAAAAAAAAATTAACAGAAAAAAGGTTCATTTTTGCTGATAAGCGACTTTGATGGACTAGAACTCTAGAATAGATTTGCCAATAACGTAAAGTGAAAGGAAAGAAAAAAATTGAAGCATTTCCTTATCTTTTGGTGTACGGTTTTTTCATTCTTTAATCGTCACGCCGCATACATACATACATACATACACACCTCCATCATCCCCTTCTTTCACCGTGAGTCAACTAACTACTGCATCATTCTTTGCCATCACTCGCACCACACGTCTCACGCGTCGTACGCTTGCAGCAGTTTTCTTCGAGGGGGGGTGGGGGTAAGGTTTTTTCATTTCGTTCGGTCCATTTGAATATTTCCATCCGGACATAAAATCGTGCAACTTCATCCGAAACTTTTATGCAACGCTTGTGTTTTCCACTTTTCCACGCTTTATTTCATCGCTCTGAAGATATCGTTATATATACGTACCATTCTCTCGCAACCCCGCGCGCGCTTGCTCTCAAGGATTCTTGTGACGACTTGCGTCCTTATTGCATTCGAAAAACTTGCCTCAAACCACGATTTCATGAAACAATCGCTAGCTATGGCCTCTCCGCGGCAGTGTGCAAAAGTGCACGGGCATTCGATTGTGCGGGTTGTTCGTTCTGTTCCGTGCTCAAGAATTCGCTATTTATGTACGTATGTATGTATATAATGCATGGATTGGGGTTTTTAGTGCGCTATATAGCTATGTATAAGTATACGCTCGAGAAGACTCTCTTCGGATGCTTCAAAATTTGATTCTTTTATGCGAATGTATACAGTTGTGCCAACAAAAAGCGACGTGCGAAGCCAAAACCCGGCTTCCTTTGCAGAGATGTGTGCAACCACTTTCGTGGCACCCCGCAATTTTTGCATAGGCATTCAAAAATCCACTCCAACATGCTGCTGAAAGAGAATGCAGGGGATGATGGCGACGGTGGCTGGCAAAGGGATTAAGCATAAAGCTATTTATGGAAAGGCTGGCTTACCTTCATAAAATGCTTGGTTTTTAAGGGTTTTAATTAGTTAAATTGTCCGAACTTGAATATTCAAGAAGTGTTGCAAGCAGAATATTATTTTACTCTGGAGGTTTTCTTGGCAGCCTTTTAGATTGCTTCCTTTCTTCGAAAGCAGGGCTGGACCGTGAGAAAGAGTGCTTTGGAAGTACTTATATTTGCCACAGTGGTATATTGAGCAATTATAAGACATTAACCGAAAAAAAATGTGTGGGGGCAAAAGGATGTTTAGAGAGTTGTAGACCAAAAACCCAAAAAATCCGAAAAATTCATCACGTCCGATTTCGATGAAAATTTATATGTAGAAAAGGTGAACAATTCTAAGAAAATAAAAAATAAAAAAACTGATTACAACTAGTCTAGTTTGTGTCTAGTTTAAGACTGGTCCAAAAGGGACTAGTTGTAATCAGTTTTTTTTAATTTGAAGAATCCGATTTCCATGAAAAATTATATGTAGAAAAAGTGAAAAATTCTAAGAAAATAAAAAAACTGGTTACAACTAGTCTAGTTTGTGTCTAGTTTAAGACTGGTCCAAAAGGGACTAGTTGTAATCAGTTTTTTTTAATTTGAAGAATCCGATTTCCATGAAAAATTATATGTACAATAGATGAAAAAATCTAAGAAAATAAAAAATAAAAAAACTGGTTACAACTAGTCTAGTTTGTGTCTTGCTTAAGACTGGTCCAAAAGGGACTAGTTGTAATCAGTTTTTTTTAATTTGAAGAATCCGATTTCCATGAAAATTTATATGTAGAAAAAGTGAAAAATTCTAAGAAAATAAAAAACTGGTTATAAGTAGTCTAGTTTCAAACTGGTCCAAAAAAGACTAGTTGTAATAATTTTTTTAATTTTAGGAATTTTTTCAGCATATGATTTCAATGAATAAGTGAAAAATTCTAAGAATTTTGGCACTAAGATTTTTGAAAAAAAACTAATTACAACTAGTCTAGTTTGGGTCTAGTTTCAAACTGGTCCAAAAGGGACTAGTTGTAATCAGTTTTTTTTTTAATTTTGGGCATTTTTTCAACACGTCCAGGTTTTTTTTTCTCTTATTAGAAAAAGGAATTTTTAGCCCATTTTTCTTGTTTGAATTTCGAGTCAAGGTGTATTTAAATAAACCAATGATGTCCAACGAATGTTTCGCTCGAAGATTTGAAGCCTTTGCTTGTATAATTCTTTAGCTAAACATCGCGATTATTCAACTTGCCGAACATCTGGAATCCAAGCACCTACATTCCGTCTTATTCAGACTAAAATATTTTACAAAGAAATTTTAGACTAATATTTCTTTTCGCTTTTGTTTCATGTAAACAAATTGCAATGCTTGTTGGAATGTTGAATGCCTCTCAGCAATGCTTACAAAACATCATTTTATTACAATATACAACAACAAGGAATTCCGTGTTCCCTACAAATTCATCGTCAGTTGTTCATTAAGCTTCGAGAGAAAAATTGAGTTAATTTTGAAGAGAAAAACATGGGATGAAAACAAAGTTGGCCTCGTTCGTTTCGCCTTCAGAAATAGTACAAAAAAAAATAAGTGAAAATTTCTTCAAAAACTTTCAAACTTTCAAGGAAAATTCTTGTACTAAATTTTTTCTATTTTATCATTGCATACTCCATGTCCCGACGTGATAGTTTTTTGCCTAATGAACTGGGAGATTTGCTCACCATCATTGTCCATCGTATTTCGTAGAAGAACTTTGCAAAAGATAATATTATCACTTCTTTAGTTGATATCATTGGAGGACGCAAAGAACACTGATACCGATATACTACAAGTATGTAATATTAAAATAATAAATAACACTATCGCACATAATGCTATCAACACGGAAAAACATAACCATCGAGATGTGTTATTCGTTATGCTTTTATCCCATTTGTTAACATCACAAATTCACTCTATTGTTCTTATAATTAACACACGAGTTCTTTTATACAATGCCATAAGAAAATCATCGAAGCGGCAAGGTTTTCGGATTCAAAAGATTCGGTCTAATGCCTGGTTTCCAATAGCGCTGGAATTCCTGCAGGTATTCAAAACAAGTAAACGTATAGAACCATTTACAATCAAAAGCGTAATCGATTTAAACTTCCCAGCAGTAATAAGCCGGTCAATTTCCTAAGAAAGACTGGCCTTTGACCGGTTGAAATCCTACCGGTTATATTATGGCAGTTTGCTCCATCGAATTCGGCTATGTCGGCGGTCGGTACTAACCGGGTTGGTTTAAGGGTAAGGGTCTGTAAATGGCACTTCCATCAACTTAGAATATTAATAAGAAATTGGTTTTTTATTTTCCTTATTTGACTATCCTAAATCTAGACAAAATTGACCCAGAATTGACCCAAAAAAAAACTGCATTTTGCAGACTAGTCCCTCTCCAATGACAGGCCCATGTTAAAAAGGTCAGTTGAATACAATAGATGGGGAATTATGAGGGCACTATAGTACTGGTACACATGAAGGACCGACCAAAGGCTACACATGGGTCAGTCCATATTTACTGCAGGGTTGTTCCATATGCATGAATGTGTTGAATATTTGCTGCACTGTTGGAAGCTAGGCATAAATTCACACAATTTCGATCAGAGTAACCGGCTTCACAAAATTCTAAGTACTAATAGCTACTAGTGTTGAAACGATACCATTAAAGTATCGATACCAGAACTCATTTAATGTATCGATAAAGTATCGATACTACTAAAATACCGAACCAAAAGTATCAATACTAGGTAGTACTTGCTCAAGATTAAGTAAATTTTTATGATTCTTGGTATTTACACATCATAACACAGGTAACACAATACTTAAGTGTTTTAAAACAAATACGGCACTTTGCACTTGTGGAATCCAAGCGCGTAAAATGAATCCAGACCTTAGAATTTCTTTTTGAATTACTGTTTCTTGTCAGTGCTGCCAATAATTTGGCGCAGGGTTTACCTTTAGAAAATTTATAAAAATCCCTTTTCCCTTCCTAAGAAAATGCTTAAGAAAAATCCATATCAAAATGAAATCGAAAAAGTCCCTCAAAAAGGGAAAGCCCCCTAAAATTTGCAGGACTAATACAAGGAAAATATTATGAGTAAATACTGACTTTAAAGTATCGATACCGCGAAAATACTTGGTGGTAAGTATTGAGTACAAAATATACTCAGTATCGACTAAAAGTATTCGATTTCAAGTATTTACTCATTTTGTTTCAACACTAATAGCTACTAGAACTTGGGATCAAAATAAATTTATTTTTATATTTTCATTTTTTTTACTTTTTTATTCATTTTTTATTATTTTTGTTTTTTTTACTGATTTTTTTACATTTTAATCCAGATTAATTTTGGATACAAAAAAAAAAAAAAAAAATTTGTGTAATTATGATGCGGATTAAGGACGATGGCGATATTTCTCGTGGAAGAACAGAATTTTCCAGGTCTAACCTAGCGGAAACTTTACATCCGGTCGATAAGAATTATGGTTTTATGATAGTGCCGGGCACGAAGACTCCTTATCCGAAAAAAGCGAATGTATTAGATCCGCGTTTATTGAAAGAACGTTTGAAAGAGATTCTTAAATATGCATCGTGCAAGTCCGATGTTTGTTCCTCGTTTTCATGGGGATCGGATAGTGATTTATCGGAAACATTCGAGGAGAAACGCAAGAGAATTTCAAAGGATGAATATAAGATATTGAAGCATGGCAGGGATATGAGATTTTTTTTACACCCTCCGATGGAAAGTATACCTGGAGTTCAAATCAAATATCCAGAAGTATCTGCAAGGAATGACGATAACGATACTCTCAGTGTTCATATGTTATAATTTATTTTCATGTTCAAAATTCAAAAGATCTTGTTGAATTTCATTTTGCTTATACTTTTTTTTGCGTTAGGGTAATGTTTGTAAAATTATTGAATTTTGTAAAATTAAATGTTTTCGAAGAAAGCGTCTTCATTCGCAATTGTTCAAAGAGAAAGAAATTGGTAAATGAATGAACTCCGAAGCTTCATGGCCATTGAAGTGGTTAAGTCAATCTGGTGCTCAAGAAACGAAGCTCCTTTAAGAGTATCCATAGGACTCAGAACTTATTCATATTTCTTCTAGAATGCCATCGATGTTCGAATGAGGAGATTTCAAATAAACCTATCTTTGGACATTTCATTCTCTCCCGATAAACTGATAAAATACGGCCATTTCCGGATCTAACAGCCGATACCAGTTCTGATTTAAGGCTATTGCCACTCGAATATCCACGCATCCGACTATTAATCGATCGATTTGAGCAAAACCTCAACTCCAATTTTTCAACACAAAACACACAATTCCCTATGGGCACAGTTCGTCCTTGACGGAACGCTATTTTGGTTTAGTCGAGAATTCCTCCCCAATGTCTTTAAGGCAATTTATTTTTTCTTAAACTAACACAAATAATCGAACCAGCTTAATCATTAATTATAGCCAAGCAATGTCAAATCAATCTTATCTACATAGCTGAGCCTTAAAAAAGTTTCAGTTAATCAGGCATGCTCTAGAAATCGAATTGATGAAACATCTATGAACTATCCAAAGATATTTTTAAAGAATTCTATTTTAAGGAAGTATTTTCATGAAACACAAAGAGTTCGTTCTTTAAAGAATGTGCAGAGTAAAAATATATTTTGGATATGAAAAGTTCCGGAAATGTATAGAAAATATCACGCTATCTGAATCTACAGCGCAACACAACAAAGAACTCAATAGGTCTGTTCCCGTGCTCCACGAAACTGCCCAAAACTGCCCAATTTTTTGAAAACTGTATGAAAATTGGGAGGTTTTGGGCAGCAGACCTAACATTTGCTTAAAAATTTTAATATTTTCTTATAAAAAATGCGTGCCTACTTACTGAAGCGGAGTTGGGGGCAACGAAAAAGCGAATTCTCTGGCAAAAGAAGGGGTCCTGCTTACAGAAGCGAACATAACGAAAATCCCGCTACCCATTATTGTTGTCAAGAACGATATATAATATGTAGAAGAGCAACTACTAAATACTGCTAAGAGAAGGTGGAATAGTACCAGAACCTGCAGAGACACTAAAAGGCTTGGCCCACCTTTAACAAAAACGACATGGTTTTATTCTCAACACTAAATCTCTGGCCAACTGTAAATCAATTCTAGGTGTTATAACCGGTTCACAGTTTTCCTCGCGCCCAGTCTTTAAGCTTAATCAGGCGGACTCGCACGGTAAGTTTACAACGGCACGAGAAATCCGAGACATTCTCTGTCACTGCCCGGTTTTTGCCAGGGCGAGACTACAACTGTTCGGGGAACCCTGGCTCTTTAACTCAGACTGTATGACGGAGTATAATCTGTCTACTCTCCTTAACTTCGTGAGGAGGACCAGCATGTTCCGGTAACCATGCGCCCTCAGACCCAACCTTATCGACAGCCTGGTTTAAGAACTACACTGGTATGGCTTCGGAACCGTTGGTTCTATGTCTGGTCTTAGTGACCGTTCAGTTTTACCTAAGCTAACCTACTGAAGAAATGTGACAAAACTAAACCTACAGTATTTGGCATAGACTTCGGAACAATATTACCAGTAAAAATATATGGAGTAATACCTAAATCGAGAAATGAAGATGTAATGACTTTATCATCCATTCAGAGCAATACGAAATCGAAATATTTAAATAAAAAAATCCATTTGATCTTAAATTTATAAACGAAAAAAAACCCTGACTTTCGATTAGGAAAACATGGTATCGAGGTAGCACATCAAATCTTCCTTCATACTACAGAGGGAATCTAAAAAGCGGGAAATAAATATAAAAAAAAATTATCCAATATTCTTTATGATAGACATTAAGTAAAATCCAAATCTATTCGAAATTGAAATACGTATTTAAAAAACAGATTTTTTGCAAATCTGTTCGAGGTACATTCTTTCACGAAGCACTTAAGTACATGGGACATCATGTGAAAAAATGTATTTTTTTATTAAGACAATTTTGTTGCAGAGGTAGCGAATTGAAAGAGTCTTTGATGTCTTACATTAGCATGGTTGAAAACTTATGAAAGACAATTAATCAATTAAAAATTTTTGGAGGGTGGGCAAGAGGGTTCGAGATTAGCGAGTGAAATAGATTTCTGCCATTTTGAAAATGGCGACTTTATTCTTTTGTTACATTGTGATCGTTGAAAAATTATAAGACATTAACCAAAAAAATTTTGGTGTGGGCAAGAGGAAGTTTAAAGAAATTAGAAAGTAAAATAGATTTCTCCGCCATTGTTCGAAAATGTGGCGAACTTTTATTCCTTTTGATTAATTGTTGATCGTGTGCGATCAAATTTTGGCGCAATAGGTCGGCCTTTAATTTTTTTCCAAATAAACATTTTTTAAATCTATTTATAAAGTGAATAAATAAATACCGTGCCTGATAGACTGTACGAAACAATCATTAAAATTTTTATTCATCGGCTCAATTTTATGAAATAACAATGTCAGTATCAGCGGTACAATGTGGTAACAGTCAATGGCGTTGCCAGAAATTTCTATGTTTAAGAAATGGAATGCTCGAATTGATCATGAAAAAAAAAATTTAAATAATTTGGTAATATTGGCCCTTACTATTTTAAATTTTAAGTCATTTCGGTTGAAATCATTTCGGAAAGCAATGGAATTAATTGAAGAATATAATTGTAACCACACAAATTTCTTCTTCTAACTACATACATATCTGCATACATTCAAAACAATGACAAATGACAGTTTATTTTTCATTAAGGATACAATTAGAATAGAATAAGAAAATAATCCCTTAAAAGCGTTTGTTTTTAGTAAGAAAGCGTAATTGAAGACGAAAATTCCTTTGAGCAAAAATCGATAGCGCTCCCTTGCGAATGAAATTCCCTCACCATTTCGAATAAACTTAAGTGTAAAATTTGAGAAAAATATCTATGTATATAAACAGTGGAATCTCGATAGCTCGAATCTCGTTAATAAATCCTCAGTAAGTAATTCGAAAGAAAAAAAATGCCATTCCCTCCCGGTGAAATCGTTTATCTCCGAATTCTTGTTGAGTCGAAAACTCGTCAACTGGAATTTTTTATTGCATATCCTTTGACATTCGTATTATAGGGATTCCACTGTTCATATACATGTATACGTGTGCGTGTATACCCGAGAGTGTTAAATCTTAAAGCCATGCTAATGACACTGCCGCCATCGCTTCGTCGAGCTGAAAGCGAAACGGAAAATTGAAATTGTTTATTTAAGCAGCCTTTAAATGTTGACATTTCTTCACTGGACCACAAAGAGGCGACAGGACTTGTCGTAGTAGATTTCATAGTCATTTGTTTTATATGTAAAGATTTAGATTATGGTATTGGTTTGGTATTTCGAAAATGTCAAAGGCTCAACGCTGATGCTGCAAAGGAAAGTTGGTTCGTTGGTGTTCGCTGCAGCAACACATCTGCTTACCCATTTAGCCGTCGAGTCCTTGACATATGCATTAAGCCAAGAGGAAAATAAGTGAAATGAAATTTGCGAATACTCCGGCTGCCCATTTGGCCGTCTGTTTCGGTGCCAAAGGCTGCGAAATGCCAACTACGGCTCATCATCGGAGTGTTTGAACTTTTGTGTGCGACATTCATTCTTCCTGATGATGTTCGTGATATTTCAATTGTATGGTTCAGTATGGTATGGCATGGCATGGCATGGCGCATTCAGCATGACTTCATCAAAAGGCTTTGTGACTGTACTGTGTTGGAGGTCACAATGCTCGATGCGTATGGTAAGCCAACACTTTCGACTCGTTCGACGAAATTAAGTTCAAATCATTAGACTCGACATTAATTTTTCCCGTTGAACTACGGATTACTATTAATGGCATAAGCTTACAAATGC
Source organism: Chlorops oryzae (assembly GCA_020466095.1). Lineage (NCBI taxonomy): Eukaryota > Metazoa > Arthropoda > Insecta > Diptera > Chloropidae > Chlorops > Chlorops oryzae. Next base: position 9,680,087 of record CM035808.1, read on the forward strand.
ATTCGGAGGTATGTAGTTATGTACACACTCGCATAAATGTATGTATGATTGTATGCAAGTACGCGCATGTGTCGCCAAGGATAGCACAAGTGTCGAGCACTTTTATCGGACCCATTAATCAATGTCATTTTGAAGCAATTATTTTGGGTTAATCAACAATCATTTTCGTTCAAGATTTCGTGCGAGCAATTATTTGATAACCTTACTTTGCCACACTTTCGAAGTCTTCTGAGCAGCACCGTGAAGAGCGACTGAACAAGGAAATTATTCCAAATTACTTCAGGAAAAATACCGAAAATGTCATTACACAAAAATCTTAAACGTCCTTCAATTGTCAATCTTGCTAAGAGTAAAATCAATTAAAAGTGCATTTCACGTTTTGAGTTAATTAATCACGGAACAAGCCGACGCCCGTAGTTTAGCCCGGCACACAAGCAAATTCGATAGTGAAAAATTGCCTTTAATACGTGATTAAATTTTCATAGGCATTGAGCACAGTCAACAAGGGATTTGTATGCACAATGTTGGCTAGCTTCGGAGAAGAGAAAGAATTTTAAATAATTTTTAAAAATTTATAAATATTTTTATTGCATGATTTTCCGATGATTAAGTCTCTGCACATGAATTTATAAGAGATGCGATTATATGGAGCTTATACTTTGTAAATCCCGAACTATGTTTCGGCAAAGCTTTGAATCTACGCTCAATGGAATTAAATTTTATTGATTTCGTTTTTGATTTCGAATGGAAAACTGTGAGTGAATTTCAAGATTAAATACTTATGTAAATATTTTTGCTAGATTGCCTGCAGACTCATTTTAAAACGATGTGGAAAAGTGAGGCCGAGAACTAAGTTGCAAATTTTGTGACTTTTACTTATGGCTATGTCTCGGAAACCGTTTAATATTTTATTTTCCTTTGTGTAAGAAAGTTTTAGCTAGGCTGTAGACATGGAGTAAAGCTCATTTACTTGACTATTTCCACTCGATAAGTAAAGCTATACAGTGTATTAACAATAGTCATAATACTCAGAGATAAAAATGCTTTCATCTATGTAAATAGACAAGAATACCACTCGATAAAAATTCAAAAAAAAACGATTAAACTTCATCTATTAAAGAAAATCAAAAATTAATTTTTTTGTACAATTTATTAGGTCCCAAACCGGAACGAATTCTAAGAAATTTTTTGATTAAAATGAAATAATTTGAATCTTGACAATTCATTGGAGTTGTTGGGGTATTGGGGTTAAAGAGTACGACGCCGTGGCACTTAGATAGGTACGCACGTCACACTATTACCCTATAATCCTGTAGAAATAAAAGATAAGATTTATAATTCAATTCTTTTATTTATAAAATAAGATTCCTTATGTCTAACAGATTTATTTAAATCCTACAACTCCTGACAATAGTCGATACTGCCCTATGCTATAACTACAATTGAACTCTATTCGTCGTGGCTTCTTTGTAGTACGTGCGTACGAGCTGAGACGTCTTCTGGAATATTGTAAAGATCAGTCTACCTTTCCATGGATTTAAGATCCGGTTTTATAGGAACAAAATGCTGATTTCGTGCTATCTCAGCGATCCATCGATCCACTTATGTACTTACTTCAGTCGCTCTGCTCTTCTGTTGTTACCGTAGGTCAGTCTCTGCTATTGCATGGCTGGTCTTGTTGGCTCTCATGCTGCTTACTTGTGCCAATCGTTCTGCCGAGTCGATCATTCATCGTTCACCGTTCTGATACTTGTTTTTGTTGTTGTTGTTGTTGATATCAAGCTCGTTCCTTAGGTTGACACTTGTGATATTGCGTAATTTTAACTAGCTGCTGCATTTTGATTGTTCAGTGGCGGTGAAAAGAGGGGACAGGTAAAGGGAAATGTTTGAGTCGAATCGTGACTCACAACAGAGTAGGTACACGATTCATAATCGACCCTGCAGTAATGAAATGTTTCGGATTCAAAAGCGATCGATCCTAGGTGGGTCCCTTTAGGACCAAAATAGGACCGATCCCAAATTTATATGAACCGCGATCGATCTAAGGTTAACCTCTATCCAACCGACCCTCGTCCAATCCCAAAATGAGCGTAGGTCGGGAACGAGTTCCCGTAATAACTTGTACTTTATTGTTGTCTGCTTTAAGTCCTCAATCTGATCTTTATGCTTTCATAGGCAAAAATAGCTTGATTGTTAAGACTCTCGCTTCGCAACCGAAGGGTTTTAAGAGTTCGAGCCCTGGCTCGATTTAGAAATTTTTTTTTTTTTTCAGTTACCTAAATTTTTTTTATGTTAATATAAAATTTTTTTTTTTAAATAGTTAACTTGAAAAAAAAAAATTATTCGTTTTTTACATATGAATTGGTTTTTAATATTTATTTTTCAATAAAAAATGCTTTGAAGTGAAAAATTCTTTACGTATGTTTCCCAAAAACTTGAGCAACCAAAAAACTCAAATCAGCGTTTGATCACAGCATTAAACTTGCTTGCATATAGCGTAATGGTTAAGACACGATTTACCAACCCAGAGTTCTGAGGTTCGAGGCTCGGCCTAGGCGGGAAAATCAAAAAATAAATAATATAAATTTGTAACAAAAAGATTAAAAAAAACAAAAAAGCAAAATAAACATAAATAAAAAAAATTTTTTTTTAAATTTTTTATAAAAAAAAAAATATTAAAAAAAAAAACTCACCCTCATTCAAAGGCGTAGGGACTAATCTCCGATCGACCCGCAACCGATCCCACACGCTTTGAAAAACGGATCGGTTGTTTTTCATCTAGGACCGCACCATGTTAAAAGAGACCAGTTCAACGTATTGGAAAGGCGATCGGTCCTCACCTCTTTAGGATCGATCTGAGATCGATTCAGGGTCGATCCCTTTTGCTACAGGGCAGTGCCGGCCACCACTACATTTACTAATTGCGTTTGTATGCGTGCACATTACACAGCGAGAAACAGTTGTGGATGTTTTCATGCAAAATTGCATACATTTTTCTTAGATCCGAAAAATTTTGTTCTTTATGTCCCTGGATCGATATGTCACAAAAACTCGACGCCTCGTCGAACAAGTGGGGATGGGTCATTTTGGAGCTTTTTCAGCTCATCTTGAGCTCTTTTATCTTGAAAATTTACAGTGTAGAGCAGATAATTACTGTACAAATCAAATGATGTGCTGAATTTATATATATTATATAATAAAATAACTGAATGTTAAAAGCACGATGAAAAAATTCCTGAAGTACTTATAAAAAATTTCATTTTCTTCGAAGTGTATCAAGGCTGAAAAAATTTACGTTCTCATCTAGCTTCATCCGACGCAGCTCCATCTCGCTTGACGTTTTCCACCAACTGAACGAATTTTTGGCTCTCAGCTTTGCTTCTCATTTGAGAGCAATTTTGTGCACATACGAGTGCTTACGCTCTTTTTGCTTCTACGACTAAAATGCTTCCGATGGCCGGACCAATGCTGCCAATAATTCGAGGATGTCCTTGATGCCGTTTTGGAACTGCAAACGTGAACATTTATAGCAGAAGTAAGAAGAAAAAACAAAACTTTAAATTTCCCTTTGAATATGTTCCAAAAAGCCAAAAGAAGCAATCTATTTCAAAATTGACCTCAATAAAATAGAGAAAAAGGAACAATTGATATTCCTACATATTTATATGAGGTACTTTCAGTGGAACAGTGGGAAAAATTGTGTTTACTCTCGATGACCTTATTTTTCAGGTGCCACAGTGTTCCTCATAAGGTCGAACTCTACTTCCTTTTCTAGTGAATTTCTCAACGCCCAATGTGAGAGTCTTCTATACAGCTCTCAGGAGGTGGAATGCTGTTTGTTCCTCCTCCATAATCATTTTTGAAAATAAACATCAAAGGAGCGAAATTTCCATCTACTTTATGGAAGACCAATGTTTACATTTCACTTTCATAGCTTTTTTTTTTGGAATCTTGACCACATTAGCTTTTCATTTTGTTGGTTAAGGCGTCAAAAAATACTGAAAATCGTTCCATATGGAATCATTGAAGCGAGCGGGTTAAGACTAAATTCTTTAATACTAATAAAAATGGTAGTCTTAAAAGCTTTTTTTGTTTTTTTTTTTATTTTTATTTTTTTGGAGCATAATAAGCAACCAAGCGTTTGGTTATTTCGTCAAAAGCGACGTTGGATTTACCGAATTTATTATTCCCGGCTTTTAATGACTCATAAACTTTTGCATTTTTTATGGCGAGGAACAAAATTGTGCAAACTGTTAGAGCGAAAACGAAATTAAAAAAATTATTTTTCACTTTTTGTTTTTTATTTGTTTAGATTTATTTCAACAAAGCTTTTTTTTCCAGTCGCCGCAGTTTCTATTAAAAATTTTAATTTAAAAATGAAAATTAAATAGAGAAACTTCTAGAAATTGCTTTCGAATCACTTGTTCATTTTGTTTTCTTTACTGCCAGAACAAGAATTTCAATCGCCGTACAGAGTGTGTGCATTCCTAGTTAATTGAGCACGTGCGACTTGATATATTCATTAACTGAAATTCTAAAAGTTGTCCCTTTTAATAATACCAAGAACAGGTTTTTGCGCAAAAAACAAGCTCCTGAGAAAATGTATATCAAAGTTTAGAATGACGGAAGATAATTGCTTGCACAAATGGAAGTCTGAAATGCACCACACATATGGATTTTTTTTTATGTAAGACGTGCTTTGATCTCTTCATTTCTCTCGAACTGAAGCATAAAATATAACGAAAAGGAAGACCAAAATCTTCTTAGATATCACAAATGTTTGGGCAGAAGGAAAGACATAGATAAGAGGAAATAAATCTTTTTCTATGATATATTTTATATGATAAATCTGTGAGGATAAAACCTTCTTCCAGGAATGGATAAGAATATTTCTAGTGAGGAAGCCTTTCTCTACATTTATGAAGCAAATTCACTCTCTTCTAAAATATTCCAAAATATCTTCGTGTTCTTCCTCATGCCATTTATCCCAACCAAGACCATGGTCTACTCTTCGATAGATATCGTTCGCCACTTTCCTCTTTCTAAGGCAGTGGGTTCGAACCCATTGTCGCTTGACTCCAAAATGATCACAAATCTGAGTCACAAAAGACTCGAATATGAAAACGAATACGAGTCGTAGAAGTCTCGAAAATGATAACTAGAGCTCGGATTTTGAATATTTTGTTTTTTAATTTTTTTGAATTTTTTTGCATTTAACTGTGCTTTTTGAATAATTTATTCACTGAAGTAGGCTTTTTTTGTTAATTTGACAATTCAACATTTTAAAAGGCATACTAAATCGAACTAAATTAGAATTTTTGACTGTGAATTTTTTGAAATATTTTAAATTTTTTGCATTTTTGTTTGAATATTTTTTTAAATATTTTTTGAATATTTTTTTTGAATTTTTCTTTCTTTCATTTTTTTACATATTCAAATTCCGAGGCATAATGATAACAAATATGACTCGAAAACGACTCGCAAGTGATATCAAATGTGACTCCCCAAGAAGAGTCGCGGCTAGGGTTCCATTATCTTCCGAAAAAAGTTTCATTTCTGATCAAAAATCGACCGCATATTTTAATCAGAAATACGACTCGAAAAAGAGCCGCTTTTGATAAAAAAAAATTTCAAAATATGCTAGCTGCACTGTTGCCATTCTCCTGAACGTTTCAAAACAAGTCCTAAATTCCATAAAAGTTAATTTGGAAATCTTCTAAATACAGAAAATTGATCCTATAATGTCCCATTAAAAAAATATTAATAGTCTAATTTTCTGCCCTAAGGGGCTCTCTCCAGCTCTGTCAGAAATAGGTATGTTCCCGTACTACCCGAAACGGCCCCATTTTTTTTATAACTGTATGAAAATTGGGCAAAATTGGGCAGTTTCGTGCAGTACTGGGACAAACCTAATGAATCAAAAATTTTCTGAAATATTTTTTTTAAATGAAGTTTTTCATTTTTGACAGAACTGAAGAGAGCCCTTAAGATTCTTTAAAGATCATAAACGCATTCAGTCGCATTTAAATAAAATATTGAAATGTAAATTTTTTACAATTTTTTCGATCCTCTTTCGATCCCCCTTTATATACTGGTTGCCATCAAACTTAATTTCTTCCCCTTGAGAACTTAAATTTTCCACTAAGGAACTGTCATGGAGTCCAGGTTGGGAACCACTGTTCCATAATTTGCTTTATCTAACCAATTCTTTTTTGGACATCCATCATTTTGATGTCTGGAAATGTTCTTGAGACTTTCATGACTCTATACTTAGTTACATGAGGGAATCATCGTAGGATACCCTAACCCTAAAGTTTTGATGAACTTAACTGCCGACGATTGAAACTTAAGAGGATTTTTCTTTTCACTTTCGAATAAATCTGAAAAGTGTCCTTATGAAATTATCCCTTTAATTAAGTATTTAAAAAATTGCTGTCAATTAAATTCTCACCTAAACTGCTGAAGGCTTGTAGTTTTTGTAGAAACACTTTTAAGCTTGCCTTAAGCTCATTGCTTTTTCAAAATGATTTCGTTACAAATGTACGATCTGTTCATATCCGTTCACTCTTGTGCATGACAGCATAAAGACATCGTCGATTAGCATTCGTTTGCATAGTTTTTCGATTCCCGCACGTTCTAAGCGACGACCAGCTTTTATATGGCTGCTGTTTCTGCTATAAATCCCTTTGCTTTTGTTCCGAGAAAAGGTCATACACCTACTTAGAATATGCAACCGAGTTGGTGCATGGTAAAGTAAAGTTAAGTAAAGCCGGTGGTAGCAAAACTACATTCGAAATGCATGCAGTCTAAAATTCGTTTCCTCGAACGCTCCGCTCCGCTTTTTTTTTAACATTCTTTGCCAGCCATCGCACCACAATTGAAATCTCAGCGACGCACAGTGGAGATTTCGAGTGAAAAAACCCGATTTTTCAACAAGCGAAAATGAAAAATGTTACGATGAAGTTTTGTTGGGTAATTTTTAAATAAGAAGAACTAATAATTGGTTTGCCCAAAAATAAACATTTGATATGTGAAAATATGCGTCAAAGTCAGAAACTTATTTTGTAGAGAAAAAATATGAATTTTTTGTAAAACTTTGTATTTGCATCAAAAATATTTATGCTTTTTTTTTAGTATATTTCCACTAAGGTGACAACCTTAGTGGGTGTACCATATTTACATCTTATATGTCAATCCAAAAACAAACAGCTGATTGCTAATAGGAAAATGACAAAAAAGGAGCGAGAGGGAAGAATTTCCGATTAATTGCAAAAAGAATGCAGTGAGGCAACACGCAAAAAAGTAGAACTTACTTATTAAAATAAAGTTTCCATCATCCAACCAAATTTCAAAATATTGATAGGTATGTATTTTTTAGGGCTAATTTTAAATATGTACTTGTTGTTGCCCTGGTAATGACTTTCATGGGTGGTGACGGCGTGACGGATTTCGATTAAATTTTCAGGATCTTTTTGCCCTCTTGGTAGTAAGCTTTGTGCAAATTTTCAAAAAATTCTGAGGAAAGCAAAAAATTTTATATGAAATAATCATTTCGGGTTGTATGGAAGAGGTCGGTGGTACGCAATGCAGATTTTGATTATAAATTCTCAGGATATTTTTGTCTTATTGATATGCCTCGGAATTCGAATATGTAACAAAATGAAAAAAAAAAATAATAAATTTCAAAACATATTCAAAAATATTCAAAAAAAGAATGCAAAAAATTCAAAATATTTAAAAAAAAATTCAAACAAAAATGCAAAAAATTCAAAAAAAAGAATGCAAAAAATTCAAAATATAAAAAAAAATTCAAACAAAAATGCAAAAATTCAAAATATTCAAAAAATTCACAGTCAAAAATTCCAAATTAGTTCGATTTAGTATGCCTTTTAAAATTTTGAATTGTCAAATTTACAAAAAAAGCCTACTTCAGTGAATAAAATATTCAAAAAGCACAGTTAAATGCAAAAAAATTCAAAAAAAAATCAAAATATTCAATAAATTCATATATTCAAAAAATTCAATATATTCAAAATCCGAGCTCTACTTATTAATATTGAACTGTGTGCAAAGTTTCAAAAAATTTTGATAAATGAAAAAAAAAAAATACTATATATGTTAAGACAAATTCTTTTCGAATGATATGGCGAATGGGTCGATTGTGGTGAAACTTAGTTTTTTCCTTAATTTCATAAAAACAAGGCTCGGTGGCAAGTTTCATTATTCTACGAGTACTCATTGTAGTTCTGGCACTTAAATGTATGAAACGATCCCACTGTGCGACGTGCAATGCTTGTAGTACCAGCATTTACGTTTGCACATACAAAATTTGTATGTATGTTCGTTCGGGTAACTCAAACTGTCGCTTAGTCGAGTCGGATTATCCAAAGACCGAAGCCAATCATATCACTCTTCGTTCTAAGAATCTTTCAACAGAAATTTCTTAAATTTTCGCTTTAGTATGTCATTTGATTTTATTTGATTGTGTACACTTTCATTGGAGTTTTCGATTCATTTAATTATGTAGTTTCTCATATCAAATCGAGTACTTTTCATCAATTTATTGAATGCATATTTGCATGACCCCGATTCGCCTTTGAATTGAAAGAAATATTTTACGTATTTCTTCATATTTGTATTGCTTATCTGAATATTTGCCAATCATAATTCGGAAAAGATTTTTTAAGTAAATGTTAAATAAGAACAAATCGAATCATGGAAATTTTTGACCCTCTAATGCCAAACAATTTTTTTTTTTTCTAAATGAAAAATCAGATTAGACTAATTTCGGGTAGAGAAAAGCGAGTGTAAAACTATTTTTTTATTTATAAATTTTTTTTTTATTTTTAATTTATTTGAATAACCTCGGTCTAGAGACAGAGCTGGGAATTAGAGGGTTAAGCGTTTTGCGAAGAAATCGATTTATACAATCCACATACACTCATTGTTCATTCAATATGGCTCCATTTATTTCGAATTTTCAAACGATTTTATTTATCGAATATGCAAAATTGACTCGCAAAAGGTTTTGAGAATTTTTTTATTTTTCACAAATTTATTCTGATTAGATGAAAATTGTATATTTTCCCGAAAATAAAATGCCTTGTGGCTGCAGCACAATTTTATATGGGAGTATGGAGACTTCTTAATTGGGCTTCACAACAAAGTGCTCTGTATTAATTTACAAAGCTCCATTGATACGATACTCTGTTCGATACTTTGTTCCCAGATTCAATTGATTCCAATATATTTCCGCTGACCGAACCGGACGGACTACCTAATGCGCTGAATCGGATTTCAGCGATTTATGGCTTTTATGTGCCTATAAATTATTGAATGCAGTATTTTCTTTAACTTTGTTTATATTGGCATTTGGTAAAATAATTGATTTAAATTCCTTCATGTATTCATTTTGCTATTCACTTTATACGAGATAGTAATTATTTTTTTGCGATTAAAATGAGCATATTGTCTACCCCCTTTTTTTTCCGACTTTTTGATGACGTCATAGAAAATCGATAGCTCAAAAATCGATAAATCGATAACTAGCGATAACTCAAACATCGATAAATCGATAACACAAAAATCGATAAATCGATAACTCAAAAATCGATAAATCGATAAATCAAAAATCGATATATATTTATATATATAAAACTTACAACAATGTCCAATCACTACCCCGACTTTTTGATGACGTCATAATAAAATGTAATAATATAATTATGCCCCAGTATTGTTTTATTATTTAATGAACTCATTTTAATCGCAATATTTAGCTCTTCATTGATGAAGAAACGTAAAACTATCGTGGGTGCACTATAAAAAATACTTAAAGAAAGGGGGGAGTGCGAAGCGGAGCGAAGCGACGCGAGCACGGGGGCGCAGCCCCCTTGTTTTAAAAGTTTTTTTGTGCATTTCTCGAAATGTTATCTAAGTGAATTTTTTCAATTTAAGAGAAAATTACAAATTTTCCTATTAAGTTTTGAAGAAAATATAGTAAAATTTTTGTAGCTTAAAAAAGTTTAAACAATAAATGACAAAACCCGAAATGACCACACACAGAGTATAGAATTTTTTTATATATGTAAATAGCCTTTTTTGAAGCCGAATGCTCAATTTTATCAGAGAATTTCATTCAAAGCACTTAGCTTTATAAACTCGCCGGCCTCGTCGCTAGTCCATGGAAATTTGCGGTCTATCAGTTATGCAGCTTGTTGCGAAAGTTGCATGCAAGAGATTTCAATTTGCATTATTTTCCTTTAAGAAAAGATGGGCAAAAACTTTAAATCACCGTTTCCCAAACTAGGTTCTGTGGTCTTAGGTACTTAAAAAGGGTTCCGAGTAGAAGTCAAAACCATGACAGTTCAATAGTTCAATATGTTTGAGTTGAACTTTATTGAAAATTCATCTTCTTAGAAGATATGAAGGAGCCATTGGGCAATTCCACTGTGATGACCATACCCGTTATAATTGCCGTAAGAATTTGCCACCACTGAAGATTTGGCGTCTATTCCAAATCCGCCATTAAAAAGAACAGAAAAAAAGCGTCCCTTCGCAAAGCCAACCTCGATTTAAATAGATTTGTGAGTCTCTGAACTGCACAGACGCTTCATAGTAGTCCGGAAAACAGCGAACATTAATCTGAAAATGATATCCACTCTATGTCTCGTAAAAAGCCAATCAAAGTAGGACTAAGCTGACTTGAGTTTAAAAATTTAAAATACGGATGAAGAGGTCATCATATTGCACGCTATTGGGAGTAAGCCAAAAAATAATGACCACAGCGGCCAGTGTGTTTATCGACTGCATGCAGCCAATATAAAAGGACAAATTGACATCTCGATGTATGTAATCGGAAGTGGATTATCATGTACTTAATCTAAATAATATTTAAAAAATCTTGATTAAGTCAATGAGTAGGCACTGACCACTTGGGCTTTTACGATTAAGGAATGTCATTTAAACAATTAAAGTGTGTGGTCACAATTTTTATACATGACACACTCTGTGTCGAAGGCTATTTTGAGTTTGTGTGGTTGTGTGTAACATAAGGAGACAATATAAAATCAATAGCAATAGAAATTCTAATATTGTTAGCAAAACAGATGCACTATATTGCTAGAAAGAAAATGTAAAACATAGTTACTCACATTCACAACATGTAAGCGATGCATTTTGATACGCACTAAACGAAATCGAAGAAACGAACGGTATACATTTTACACTGCGAGAGAGAAACGAGAGCGCGACGCACTTATGCATACATACATACAAACGAACTCACTTGCCCGGCGCACTCACTAAACACTCCGCGATCCACGACTTCCGAAAACCAACCGAACGGTCACGCGCACAAAACGAGACTGAAAGGACTGAAGCTTCGAGCTTGGCCTTATATAGAAAAAAAGGCGATGCAACGCTTCGCAATGGCAAGTGAGCGTTGGAGTTCGAGTTCGACTTAATGTATAAAACATCCGATGTTGTGTAAAATTGTAGTTTGCGTAAACAAAGTTTTTTTTTTTTGTTTTCGTAGCTTAGGATTGTTAAACCTCTTCTTTGTTTTTTTTTTTTTTTATATATATATATCGTATGATACGATTCGTATTTCCACAAAAAAGCAGTCACAACTTAAAATTTGTTATTTGGCATGACGGGTTTTTCGATTTTTTATATGTAATAACAAAAACGGAATAGAATTTTTCGTGCACATAGGCAGGAAAATTATGGATATGGTTAAACGATTTCTATAATGCGGGTGGTACAAAAACTGTTACTGGAGGTTTGAATGTTATACAATACAGCCCAGCAGAGTGAATAATAATCATTTCCAATATTCTTAATTATGTAATTTGAATGGCTGCTTTCTGAAAGGCGCTTGTTCGCGGGATAAATATGGACAAGGCATAACTTGGTATGTTTGGCATGGTGATTATTATTCCTGGCAAACACTAAGCATTTTGATACATCCGAAGATGAATTGGTTGTAGGTTCCTACTCATTAATATTTGCCATTAAAAATTAACAAATAAGTTTAACCAGACGTTGATTGTTCTTATTTGACGTCCAAAAAAAAAAAAAAAAAAAAAAATTAAGAAAAAATAGAAATCTGAATGTAATGATTATTTTCTGAGTTTTGAATAAAAATCTCAATTTGAGCAAAATGAAAGATATAAAAATTTCATTTCAATTTTGCAACATTTTCCAATGAAAGTCAAAGCGTAAAGTCAGCGAGTAAATAAAATCCTCTAGAATTTCCCAGAATTAACAAACGCAAATTGACCTGATTATTCTATATATAGATATATATATACTTATATAGAAATGATCAGCATCACCAGGAGATTCGCCTTATCTGTCTGTCTGTGTGTCCCTCTGTCTGGATATAGTTTTCTTATCGAAGGAGTTGACAAATTTCGGTATGCGTGCTCACGGGGACATGAGTAAGAAAAAGTTCAAGAATGGACCCGATCGGACCAGGGTGCCTCCAGTACAAGGGTCTGTTATGAAAGTAACAAAAACTGCTCTAAAACCGGAAGTTTTTCAGATATTTTGATGAAACTCGATATTTGAAAATATTTTAGGGACTGAAAAGTAGTTTCCAAAAATTGAAAAACTGGGCATGGCCGAAGGGCGTTTTTCGAAAAGTGTCTCTTACACCTAAAATTATCGTTGGACTTGAACGAAAATTGGTATATTTGCTTTCTCCATAGTCATAAACATCCTTTCCAAAAATCTTGATCGGCCCATTATTAAGTTTTCTCCAGTACTAAGGTCCGCCACAAAAATCCCAAAATCGGAGGTTTTCGAGATATTTGAATTAAATTTAGAATTCGACACACAAATCGGAATATGACGCCCTGAAAATCTCCAAAATATCTATTCTTAATGGTAGTGATCTTAGGGCCTATTTCAATACATTTAAAAAAATACAATTTTTGTGTCGGGTTTTGTATGGCCAGGCTCTTCTGACTCTAACACCCTTAGTTGTTTTAATTTCAATGTTAAAATTACTAAGAGTTGATGTACACTTCATCATCTGTTCGCTAGTACATATAATCAGTATTTTAATTCAACAATATTAGGTCACATATTTCGGACTTCCAGCTTTTATCGTTAAAGTGGCGCAATTAATTTTTGAAATGATTCATACATACAAGACCTTTGACAGTGATGTTTGACTTTTCGCACAAATCGGGTGATTCATTTTTGTTATTCTTCGATTATTTCAAATATTTTCATTTATTGGCTAGTCAAAAGTACTGAAGTCTTGTATTCTTTTCCAAAATTATAATCAGAGGAACTAATTGGCTTTTCTTTTCAACAAGATAACCGTTCTAATCGGGCATATTGAGGTTTTTTATATATATATATTTTTTTTTTGTGTGCTTAGAAGATTAAAAGTACTTATTCCTTGAAAAAAGTTTTCCTTATAAGTAGTTATTGAAATAATTCCAAATAAGTTCCTTCAGCCGCACAGTGAACTGCATTCCACACACTCGTAATCAGTGGCGTAGCGAGACATTTCGGCGTCCGGGGAAAAATGTAGGAAATTCCGGCCCCTCCAAACCGACCTCAATAAAAATACCTTTATAAAAATTGAAATATGATTTTCCCCCCTTCGTCCCCCTCTTGCTTACCTAGTGCTCGTAATGCTTTCGTTGAAATGCAGCTTTGAAACTAAAAACTTTTATCCTCATCATCTTAAAAGTTGTGACTCTTTTTGCTCCAATCCACTGTGGACGATGCACAGGGATACAAAAATATAATTTTCCTGAACTTTTTCTCTCTCTCTACCTACTATTCTTTTGACGTTTTGATATTCCGGTTTCTTTTTATTCATTTTTTTTAATTTGCATATTTTTCATTTTATTTTCTTTTTAGATGCCCGGTCTTGTTGTTTTTAGACGGCGATGGTCGGTTGGCTCGGACGATCTCGTGGTGCCAGGAGCATTTTTGCTTACGTTGCATTTTATATGGTGAGTGTGAAATTCGAAGAAAAACAAAATTTTTATATTTATTTAACTTCGTTTTCTCTTGCAGCTTCGTAATAGTATTAATTTCCCTAATAGTTTTCGAATACAACACAACAGTTTTAAGTATAAAGTTAATGTTTTATCATCTAATAGGATATTCGATAGTACTGTTTTGTAAGTATATATGTTACATATAACAAGTTAATTTAGTTCTTTACTTTTTCAACATTCATTAGAATAAGTAGTGATGGGAAGTAATATTGTTTTTATTTCTCCGATCTGAAAGAAACACTGCGAAGTTTTGAATGGCCTTTATAGATTTCTGTGATACTTAAATTAGTGAGGGGGAATATAAACTACCGAACTTTCTATAATTCGCTTTACACATCTTTCAAGCGGCGAAAATGCTGCCTACAGAAGTATATGAACCGCAACACATTTCGTAAGCCGTAGGCGGTAATGCATACGACTTCATATACCATCCTAGTACACTTTTGTTCGAGCGTGGCCGTTTTGTAGACCGAACGCCTACCACCACCACATAAAGTAAGCTATTGGTAGGCAGTTCGTCTACAATCTCGTATACTTTGTGAGCTATTGGAAGGCAGTTCGCCTACAATCTCGTATACTTTGTAAGCTATTCGTAAGCAGTTCGCCTAACAATCTCGTATACTTTGTAGGCGGTAAGCACTGTTGGCCGCTGGGTAAATCTCTTCGATAGTGTACAAGACTCCCTGCTGTAATGAAGAGGTCAAGTTACCAAAAAGGAGTACTCTGAGATTACTCAAAATGTGACTAGTCAAAATGTACGGTACTTTATGTTTGAGAATTGATTAGATCTTGAGTAGCGACAAGTGGTCTAGAAGAAGAGTAGTTAAAACAATTGGCCAACTGGTACCAATGAGACAATGGACCTCTAATTGACCACAGTAAGTCTACTCGTGGAGTAGTTAAATGTGGGAGCGCTTATTTTTCAATGACAAGCCAATGTTAAAAAAGACAGTTTAAAGCAATGGTAGGCGTATTAAGAGAGAGTTGTCCTAGTATTATTGTGACTAGTCGGGGAGTAGCTTGAGAGTAGTTGGAATTACTGCAGGGGTAGTTCAGTATGACAGATATAGTGGTGTATTATCAGATACTGATTGTATATCGGAGAATAAGGGTTGATAAATGAAAGATATTTACTCGGTCATCAAAACCATCTTAAGTCACTTTTTTTTAACACACTTTTTTTTGCTGAAAATGATTCCTTGAAGGTAGATGCGTTACGTGACCAACTGTACCGATTTTTCCGGTATTGTACCGAATTTTGAGGCAAGATACCGGTGTACCGAAGCGAAGCTTTTGGGGTCTAACATACGTTTCATCTGATTTGTAAACTGATTTTTCTCTTGAAATTCCTGACTGGCTGTGTTTATGGTATTATTTCTTATAGGAGGAAAAAGGCTTCCACTCAAAAAAAAAAGATAGTTATTTGAAATAAAAGGCTTTAAGGGAACCCAAGGACCGTTAACGCACTCAAAACTTTCTGTTTTGCGGTGTCTGTCAGACAACAACGTCAACTGCGGAAGGTTAAAAAGGTCATTCAAATCTTCGCTGGGAATTTCTTTTGACTATGAATAAGGCAACAGACAATATTTACATATATCCAGCACCTAAAAATATGCATTAATATATTTAATACACATCCGATCGTGACAAATCTGTTCATTCTTGTAGCTTTCCCGATTTAATCACATCCTGAGGATGGGATTTGAAAGTTGCAAGGATTTCTTAAAAGCCTTGTTTTTTTTTGGCTCCGTTCATAAGGGCTTAAAATATGATATTAATTGGGTTTTAAATATCCGAAGGTATACCTTTAGGTGCCGAATATAAATATTTTCTCTTGCCCATGTTATAAATGCGTTTTAACAAATTTAATCAATTCGTTTATCATTGCGTTATTTGAAAAATGTTAAATAATGGATGTTTTTTTTCTGTTTTTTCCTATAGTATCAATATTTGTAGAAATAGGTATTTGCATAGTATCGATGAGAGGTAGCATACTAGACTCTGAAGTTCGGGCTACGATTAATATATGGATATATTTGAAGAGTCGTAAGTAGTAGCGGTAGTTCTCATCATTAACACATGATTTATCTTTTACTATCTGAATGTTACAGTGGTTATTCTCTTCGATTTTACATGGCTAGTGCTGGGTGCAGTATGGCTGTCAAAATTTTATATAGACGCACCCATACAGGATGCCAAGAAAGTATTTTTAGGTAAGATCAAAGAATTCATTATGGGGGAAATTTATTTAAATTCTTCAAATTTAGCAATAATTATTTGTAATTGGATACTGCTATTTGTGACAACAACGACAATCTGGTGTGTATTTGATGCGGCTGGTCGTTCGTGGGTTAAAATGAAGCAATATCAAAGATCAATGCGTGAGACTGAATCTCGTTTCAATTATAAGCGTAGTGGCAGCATGAATCGGAACTGGCGACAAAGGCGAGTTTTGGAAGACAAAGGACTGGATAAAGGGTCTGGCGGGTTACGGCATCATGAAAGGAATTTTTAAATTTTGTTGATTGTTCGATAGGTGCTATTCTAAAAACACTGTGGAAACTACTTTTTAGATTTTAATTTTGAACGGCTCTTGAAATATCCTTGAAAATCCTTTTTTAATAAGCCTTTTTTCAAAATTTTATATCTCAAAAACTAATTAAGATAAGAAGATGAAACAAACGTTGGCCGATTGCTAATATAACAGGAAATCAAAAAAAAAAAATTTAATTTTTACACTGAGAAAAATTTTCCCACAAAACTAAAAAGACAATTTTAACAATTTTTTTCAGTGTATTCCCAGTTTGCCGCCACTCTACAAATTTTTTAAAAAATACCTCTAAGTATTTGCTTTCATTAAAAAAAAATTTCATTCAAATGGACATAGATGCTCTAGTACTAATATCCAGTACAATTGTGCGAAAATGATATAATAGAAATAATTAAGATAAAAAGATGAAACAAACGGTGACTTATTGTTAATAAAACAAGGAATATAGAAAATTTCTTTTTAAATTTTACACTGAGAAAAATTTTGCACAAAAAAGAAATTTAACAATTTTTTTCAGTGTATTTCAGTTTTTGTAAAACCTTTTGAATGTTTAAAAAATTTCATCTTTTCCTTTCATGATGCCGCATGCCTTTGCTTAACCCGCCAGACCCTTTGGTTTTAATTGAATTTTTTATTTATTTTTTTCTACCATAGAAAAGTTATACGCGCCTATCAGGACAGCTGGGATCATCGATGTCGTCTGTTATTTTGTTGTATTGGCTCATCGGAGCGAAATAGAAATTCGTTTACGGACATAGCACGTCTGCTGAGTGATTTCTTTCGTGAATTGGATGTGGTTCCATCGGATGTTGTTGCTGGTCTTGTGCTCTTACGGAAATTCCAAAAAGTCGAACGAGAAGCTGTTGTGAGACAAGTAAGTTGCGCACCTACATACATAGATATCTATCAGCAATGAAGGAAAAACTGAAACCATCATCCGAATTCCCTTTATATTGCAGCGCAAAAATGGCACTTACGAGTTTCTAAGCGGTGTTCCAATCACTGAACACACCCAGTTCCTTGCATTGAATGATGCCAAAAGTTATGACTTCTTTCAAACCGTTATACACTACATGTACTTTGCTCAGGGAGCATATGGTTGGCCAATGTATTTCATCTTGAATCGTTCGAATATGTGGCATTTGATTCCGGAATTAAGGTGAGCTTTCTCAGTGAAAATTATAAAGCTATCCATAAAAAAACAATTCCACCAATTATTCAGATGCTTCGGTTGCCTCAGTAGGCGCCCAGATAGCTCAGAAGTTATACAGGATAATTGCTGTCTTTGTAATTATGCCGCCTTGAAGAAAACATTGCAAGTCGGCGACATTGAGATCGTCTATGTTACGTATCATGTTGATGTTGGTGAAACACCATTTTTCGTTGCCATCGATTATACGCAAAAGAAAATTGTTATTAGCATCCGTGGAACGCTCAGTATGAAGGACATACTCACTGATCTAAATGCGGAAGGTGAAGTTTTACCCTTAACACCGCCATGTGAAGATTGGTTGGGCCATAAGGGTATGACGCAAGCAGCGATTTATATAAAACGAAAGCTTGAGGAAGAGCATTTAATTGAGAAGGCGCTCGAGCATAACACGGAACGAAATACTCATACATTCGGTTTGGTTTTTGTGGGACATTCACTGGGTGCTGGAACGGCTGCGATCTTGGCGATACTTATGAAACCGGAATATCCAACATTGAAGTGTTTTAGCTACTCACCGCCAGGTGGTTTACTAAGGTAAATTATAAAGGCATATTCGTCTCTATTCTAAATGAATGTTCCCAGGGAATTTTATCCCTAGAATACACAGAGAGAAAAATCAACCAGAAAACTGGTTAAATCAAAAGGAAAAACATACAAAACGGCTTCAACAAGGAATAAGTATTTTTAATTTAACAATTTTTCTTGTTGAAAAAGATAAAGATTTTCCTTTTGAATCAACCATATTTCAGGTTGAATTGACATGATAATTTTCAAAAATGGATTTAAATTTAAATTGTTGAACTAACCACGGAAGTAATTGAAATGACAAGAAAATTTTTAAAATAAAAAAAAAAAATTCTAAAATACCTATACAAGAAGAAATGTCAAAACAAATTTAATTAACGTTCAAAGCAAATGGCCACAGAGCCATCTGCTGAACATAACCCCAAACATAGCCATAGGATGGACTTCATCCGATTTTGTCACTACGTTATCGTGAGACTGCTTTCGCAATGCTTAAAACGTTCTAAGATGAATATTTCTCTTATATGTCCTTTTTTATAAACCAAATGAGAATTATACCGAACGAAAAGAAATGTAATTAAAAATATTTCCTTTTAAATCAACCCAAAATGTTGTTGACTCAACCATTTTTCTTTTGAAATTTTCGTTCTGGTCGAAAATCAAAAGCACTGTGAATAACAATGCGCCTTTTTAAAAAAATCATGGTAAAGTTCGCTCAGTGTAGCTTTCTCTGTTGAAAGAGGAAGTATTCTTAGGGTACATAAAGAAGAAATCTGATGATATTTGCTCAAAAATGTTTGAGATTTTAAACCCTTTTATAGTCCCTTTCCAGTGTGCTTAGAATGGCATAATTTTTTCAAATCCGCTGGGGAAATATTCCCCGGGGATATTTAGAATTAGGCTGATTAGAAAAAAAAAACCCCCTTTTAACTGTTCGTTGCTTTCCAGCATGCCTGCGGCTGAGTACTCCAAGTCTTTTATAACATCTGTTGTATTGGGCAAGGATGTCGTACCGAGAATCGGACTCAATCAAATGGAAGCATTGCGTGCTGATTTAATCAACGCTATACAACGAAGTGTAGACCCTAAGGTAGGTCGAATATATTCCTCTTAATGGTATTCATGAAAACGTGTGTATTTCTTTTCAGTGGAAAACGATATCCTGTTCAGTTATATGTTGTGGTTGTGGTCCAGAGCCCACATCAGTTGTAGAAATGTCTGGCAAAGATACGCATATCAATCAATATCAGGAAGTAAGAGATAACTTTAAAAAAAAAAGCGTTTAACCCTTTTACGATTAACAATTTTATCGTACAACAGCAACGTGATACAGCGCGTTCAACGAGTGTCCATCCAGCCGATAGTTCAATAGCTTTAACACTTCACCAGCCCTTGTATCCACCGGGTCGGATTATACACATCGTACGGCATCATCCAAAGCCCGAAGAGTAAGTTCAATCATTTTCTTTACACAAGCTTAGATTCAATGCTTCGCTTTTTTGTTGAAGTCATAAAATGTTTGTGCGATTGTGTGTGAAAGTGATGCTCGGCGTGTAATTAATTTCATTGTGTGTTGGATTAATTTTAAACATAAAGAACAAATAATACTAACAATAATTGTCGTTATTGCTGTAATTAAATTTCATTTGCATTTGCAGGCAAAGATACGACAGTCGTTGGAGGTAGGAAGCTGTAAAAGTTCTTATTCTATATGCCTGATCGTATCTTACGGTGGTTAGAAGTGTTGTGTGATTATTGTTCAATATTGTGTGAAATCGCATGAGTTTCTCGGAACATTAATTTTAGTCTTGACTCTAGAGTGATGTTGCATGCAATTTTTGATACGTTCAAAGTTCCAGAAAAACCTCAAATTCAAAGCATTTGAATATCGCAGACATATTTCAAATGAATTTAGTGGGAATTCGTTTGCATGATTTTGATGATGAAATTTCCCAACCCAATTCAATTCGAAAAAGGGAGATACATATACATATTCTCAAAATTATATTCCTTTTCACATAAATATTTTTTCCGAATACACTTAGAGATAATTAAAAATATTCCATTCCATGCAATCGACAGATGAGAAATACATAATCTTATTTCTTTCCCCAAGAAAATACATATATATATTTTGTAGGTATCTACTTATTTTAGGTCGCAGTCTTCAACTTGGTTTAAGATCTTCGAAAGTTTAAATTTTTGCCTACCGTCTACAAAGTAAACGAGACTGTAAGCGACCTGAATATTAATAGCTACAAAATATACGAGATTTTTGGCGACCTGAATATTAATAGCTACAAACTATACGAGATTGTAAGCGAACTGCTTACCAATAGCTTACAAAGTATACGAGACTGTAAGCGACCTGAATATTAATAGCTACAAAGTATACGAGATTGTAGGCGAACTGCTTACCAATAGCTTACAAAGTATACGAGATTGTAGGCGAACTGCTACCAATAGCTTACAAAGTATACGAGACTGTAAGCGAACTGCTTACCAATAGCTTACATATACGAACTGTAGCGACTGCTAAATAGCTAAAAAGTATACGAGACTGTAAGCGGACTCCCTACCAATAGCTTACAAAGTATACGAGATGTCAATGCGACCTGAATATTAATATTTGTCTAGCAAAGTACATAAACATTGTTTAAACTCTCCTGAAGACGATCATTGGAAAGTTAAAACCTTCAAAAATTTTAAACTATATTGAAGACTATGAGCCTTAAAGTAAAGTTAATTTGTACGAAATGTAACCCACTTTATGGAGTTTTAAAAAATTTTTTGTTTTCTTTTATAAATAGAAAACATATTTAACCTTATTTGCTGTTTAAAAACGAACTACTCTAAGTGTTGCTTAGTGCCCAAAAGCCGTTTTGTATTTCTTTAATAACTAAAAATCTGAATTTTTTCTTATTACTTGTTTTAGAAGTGTCCTCAAGACACGCGAGCCAGTTTATCAAGCAATTTGGGCTGAGAATATCGATTTCAATGAAGTACTCATCTCACCAGTTATGCTACAAGATCATATGCCAGATCAAGTATTGGCTGCATTAAAAAAGGTAATTTCTGAATTTGACAACGGCAACGCGTCGATACAAAGCTACGAATCTTAAATTTAACTTTTGTTATATTAATTTTTATATCTATGTATTACTTTTATATAAATGTATTTATTAGTTTTTATATGTATTAATTTTTATGTAAGTATATTTTTTATATGCACAGTCGAAGCTCTCTATATCGAATTGCTCTCCATAGCGAATCTTCTCAAGGCTTTTTCGCTTTATATCCCATCGGCCAACATTGCCTACCGCCAACAAAGTATGCGCGACTGTAAGCGGCCTGCCAATTGCTAACTACAAAGTATAGGTACAAGATTGTAGGTGAACTGCCCACCAACAGATTACAAAGTATACGAGATTGTAGGCGACCTGCCTACCAATAGATTACAAAGTATACGAGTTCGTTAGCGGCAGTGGCGTGTCTAGAGAAATACTGCTTTGATAGTGCTTATATTTTCCACAGTGGTATATTGAACAATTATAAGACATTAACCCAAAAATTTTTTGGGGGGGGGGGGCTAGAGGAAGTTTAGAGAGTTATGGACCAAAAACCAAAAAAATCGGAAAAATTTATGGCGTCCGATTTGGATGAAAATTAATATATAGAATAAGCGAAAAATGCTAAGAATTTTGGCGTGAAAATTTTTTCAAGAAACCGATTACAACTAGTCTAGTTAGGGTCTAGTTCCAAACTGGTCCAGAAAGGACCAGTTTTTTAAAAAAATTTTAGTGCTAAAATTCTTAGAATTTTTCACTTATTCTATATATTAATTTTCATCAAAATCGGACGTTGTGAAATTTTCGGATTTTTTTTGTTTTTGGTCCATAACTCTCTAAACTTCCTCTAGCCCCCCCCCCCCCCAAATTTTTTGGGTTAATGTCTTATAATTGTTCAATATACCACTGTGGAAAATATAAGCACTATCAAAGCAGTATTTCTCTGGACACGCCACTGGTTAGCGGCCTGCCCACCAAAAGCTTACAATACGACGTGGTGCTAGGCGTTCAAACGTTTTGCGGTTCATCGCTTCTATATTAGGGTGATTGATTATTCGACATTTTCCTGTAACCGGTTTTCGAATAACCCGATATTTAAGGATATTAAAAAAACCGATTGAGCAAATAAAATTTAACTAAAAACCGGCTAACCGGTTATGTTAAAAATCCAAATAAAAAGAAATTTCGGGGCAGGTGTTAGTCGTTTGTGACTGTTTTATTTAAAAGCCATTTTGAAAAAAACTTACATTAAAAAAAACCCAAACAAAAAATTGCACATTCAGCGTATAAAATAAATTAAAATCAGCCATATTTTCATTTGATATACCATAAGTTAAAAATATATATCATCGTTCGTAAAATATTTTGTTTTATATGAAGAAATACAATAGGGTTATTCACAAAGGCGTGTTAAAAACGTTGGAAAGTCGGAAAATCGGAAAATTGCGACTTCTTAAAAAAATTTAAGCTTTTTTTTTATCCTGCACAGCTTTTTAAGCAGTTAAAATTTTCCAATTTTCCGACTTTCCTATTTTCCGACGCCTTTGTGAATACCCCTAATGTGTTGGAAATTCACGTTTAAGGTTTATTTAAATAGAACTGAGCTAAAAAATGTGGGCTTATCGTTTGACGGGGTGGAGTTTCGTATAGATCTCTGATTTGTATTGTATGGAAAAATTGTTTTTCGTGTTAGTAATAAGGATTGCCATGACATTGTTATTGCAAAAAGCGTTGATACACCGAAATCAAAAAAAAACTTATACCTTTAAAAACCACAGTGAAAAATCTTTCAAAAAGAACTATTGTTTTACTATATCCAATTTACCCAATTGCTTCCCAAAGCACTAGTAAAGTGTTAGTTCGAGTGAACAAGTGGTGATTTTTAGCTCACGCGTAATGTTAATTTTCTACAGAACAAGACATAAGCAAAGGCATAAAGAAGAACCAGTACTGGTGGAATTAGAAGTAGTAAAACGCTAGAGTTTAACTGCTCGTACTTCCTGCAGGGTAGCTAATGATAATACATATATAATTTCAATGTAGACACAAATGCAACTCGAAAAGAGAATTCGCTAAGAGTTTCACAAATATAATATAATTGCTTAGTGTAAAAGGCGTCAATAGAGGTAATTTCATGGCAATTTTTTTATGCAGTTTGTATGACGTTCGAAAGAAAATAACTATCTGAAGGCTAAAATAATCTGTTGGAGAAAAAACCGGGTATTCGCTTAAAAAACCGATTTATTCGATATTCGAAAAGTCAGTTTTGAGAAAAAACCGCCTCGCAAAGCGCGAAAAAAACCGGGCGGTTAACCGATCGGTTAACCGAATCAATCACCCTATTCTATATACAGCATTTTGGCCGCTGGGATTAGTGCCTTTTTTTTCCTTATAACGAAATCTTCCGATTGTAACGATATTTTTGTCCTGTGCTTTGAAATTCGTTAGAGAGTTCCGACTGTAGTTTTTATAATTTGCTTCCAATTTGTAAGTTATTGTGTTCCTTGCCTTTATTTAATATGTTGATTTGATTGTTGACTTGCTTGTACTTTTGTGTTTGTCCTGTTTCCCCAACGTGAAAATAAAATGAAATTTATGCGGAAATTTCCCAATCATTGTTTTATTGTTTTATTCTTTAAACAATTATGATTTTTTCACTGCTTGATATTGATGTTAACAATTTGTACTTTTGTAAGTTTTATTTGAATCCAAATATTTTGTTCAAGACTATCGCTGTAAGTTTTTAATTTTTTTAAGTGAGCTTGTTTTACAATAAACGGTTAGGTGAGGCTCTGGAAAATATCGCCGAAACAGGAAAATATAGGAAAAATTTTCAATTGAACATTTAAGAAGTATTTTCTGAATGCCACGACTAAAAATCCTGGTCTATGTTATCTCTCAAACTCATAAAAAGTCTGAAAGGAGTTTCTTGAAGGAGTTTATTTGTTTCGTTTCAATCTCTATTAGAAGAAAACAATTAAAGGGACAGTACATTTGACTTACATGTGTGCTCTCAGAGAATTGTGCTATAAAGCAACAGCTTTAATTTATAGCTCTAATAATTTCCAGTATCCATAATAAATTGAACACGGGAACATAGGGAAGAAGGAATCAGTAAAGCGGAAGTTGTTAGTGAATGAAGATTTAATCTCTAGAATCTGAAGAGGAAGAGTATCTACCATACTACTAACGGAGCGTCTTACAGTTAATAGATATATATATAATAGATATATAGATATACCTATAGTTGTATGATCATTTCGATCTTAGAAATCACTTTTGCTTACAAGTCTATAGAGAAAAATCTACAATAAAAATACAGCAACAATTAGTTAGGACGGGGATAATTTTATATTCTCTTCCCCTTCACGATACGCTTTCGAGTATAATTAAACTAAGCCTACAGTTTAGGAATGCTTCATCCAAAAAAAAAAAGCTCTCACGCTTTGAACACAAACATTTTCTTAAAAGCACCAAAAATAAAACGCATTTATAATTGAGTTTCAAAAACCATTCGAATCCACCAGGTCATGCAATATAAAGATGTTCAGACATGCCTACGAAATCGTGCACTTAAAGAAACTGCCTCTAGCCTAGAGAAAACTCGCACATCCGAATCCAGGTACCTACTACTCTCGCAATGTTCTAACACTTTTTATTATCAACACACGTTTCCTATTCTGAGCTATTACGAAATTTTATCGATTGGCTGTTTCTGCACTCTTTTCTATAGACCCACACAACTTAAATGTTTCCGTACTTCTAGTGCTTTTAAAGGTTTTAAATTCAAAAATTTTATCTTCCTTTTATGTTGAACATATCTCTTGATATCTACTTTTTAAAACACATTCCAATACAATATTCAATTAACATTTGGTTTTTTTGTCTTGAAAATGTTGGTTACAAAACGATTTGGCGTATTAAAAAAGATTAACTGATATAATATTACAATGGACCCTCGGTACTCCGACAAAAGTTTCGCAGGGCAGTGTCGAACTATCGGACAATAGAGTGGTAGGTACGAGCGATCGCGATTCGCGAAGCAGTAGGCACGGTGACGATTAACACCTATAGGATTACGGGTTTTATCGAGTTGTACTCTCTAGATCCGCCATATTTAGCTTTGTCACGCATCCTCCTCAGAAAGGCGCCCACCGCTGGAGACGGGGGGCGTTGTCATGGGGAGGTTGTGAGACACGCAGGGGCACCACGAACAGGATGTGGCTCTGCACCACGTATGGTCGGTCTTAGGGTGTAAAAAAAACTCCCTCTGGCTCATCAACCATGCCTACTTGTAGACATGATCAACGGCCCTTGGCCCCCAAAGACCCCCTATAGTTCGGATTTTTTTGTTATGAAAGATTAGGTACGATCTCATCCGACAATTACGGATCCCACGTTTATATTCTATCCGTCCAATTCGAAATATTCCCTGGGAATTTTTCCCTGCGGATTTGAAAAAAGAATTCCGCATTCTAAGCGCATTGGGAAGTGAATACAAAGGCAGTGGGAACTTCAAACGTTTCTGAGCATAGGTCATCACTTTTTTCCTTTTATTGACTGAAAGAATGCAGTCTTTTCCCGGGTCTTTTCTATGGAAAAAACTCGCGGCTGTATAGAATAGTTATACTCTGAGGTACAAATATCGACATATTTCAATATCGAGCCGATTTCCTTGACAATGCTTGAATAATAGCCATGTCGTATTAGGGAGACTGCCAGGGAGATTAGCCATGGACCGGATTACCGGGGGTTCAATGTGTATAAAAGTTGATAACAGTTCTGAGGGAATTAATTTTTGCTACTTCTTTCACTTGTTCACTCTTGGCCCAAGAGTCTTGGGACATAAGCTTTAAAGTAGACTGCTTATATCGAAATACTTTAAGTAGATACAGGATACAGTCACCATTGAATATGGTCTGGTGTTTCCAAAACGGCAAATCGGCTTACATCCGAATACTGTTAAGAGATTGAGTTCAGCTTTGATTAAAATTTTGCTTGTTCCGCCTAATTGCTTACATTATCCACAACATCGATTTGTTGTGTGATTCTGCTATTGTAATCTCTCTAGATCAAAGCGGACAAAACCTTCTTTTCACAACGGTGACCTACATAAATTCAAAAGATTGACCGATATTTTCAAGTCAATTCGAGAAGCTCCATCCATAAATAAAGAAAGAAAACATTTTCAAAATTATTTCTCATCCATTGCAGGTTGTAACAACGAGCGGTCCACGAAAACCACAGAGGCAATCCAATGCATTCTCCACGGCATCTAATGATCTTAGTCAAAGTGACTATGAGCATGAGCAACTGGTGACTGCAATGGATTGCATGGCAACGACGACACCGCATTTCGGATACGATAAATATTTCCCCAACAATAACATAACGAAATCATCGTATTCGAATCTGAGTAACTGCGGTGTCCTAACACCAACAACACAACATAAAGTCTGTTTGGAAACATCCTTTACGAATTTGCAGAGTCCGTTGGAATTGAACTCTGCTCTCTTCAGCAATAACAGCATGAGTGGTGGTCCAAATTCAAGTAAGGCTTCATCAATAGCAGGCAGTTTACTTGGCCGGAGTCTGCTGGGTTCCAATTCAACATCGACTGCGGCGCAATATGATAATGCATCGAGCATTCTTGATGGCAGCAGCAGCATAACAACAGTAACACGATACAGTCCATCCGTCCCCAGCGAAGCGACAACAGTCATTATAAATGAGCAAACTGGTGAAGTTGTTCCGTTACAACGTCTCAAAGCTGTTGCCTTTGACATAAGCACATCAAATACAAGCGTAAGTGCCAAGTCTCCTTCGCCACAAGTTCAATTGAAGAGCATTCTACAACGTCAATACTCGGCTAGAACTGAGCGAGATCAGAAGCGAAGCCATAAGGTCCCCACGATGTTACCCTTACGACGCGCATCCGATGTGGCCATGGCTAACGGTAAGAAATTGGATTTACTCCACGACGATTGGCTAGGACTCGCACCACTTGCCAGTCCTGAGACACTATCGGAAATTTCAAGCATTTCATCACGCACCACAAGTGCAGCCATCAGTCTTGCCAATAGCATAGAGCGTTATTTGCATAACATGAACTATAGCCCGGAGAATTCAAGTGTTGCGCAAAACAATGGTTCCAACAATGGTGATGCAACGGAACGAAACGAAGTACACGAATCGCAATTGCACACCCCGAAAATAATGCGACGTGCACCGAAATTCACGGAAAATCTTGCAAACTGCGCCGAGGACAACAGAAACTTAGAGCAATACAAGCGTATGGGAAGAGTTTTTGTAACATTCCCACGAATATTTCCCTTGCCAGGCGAGGAAGAACAGCCTGGACAGCTGGACGATTCAAGTGATGAAAGCTTCGAATCGGCACATAGTCTAAGCAAAAAGCAACAACTTACTGGAACATTCATTCAAAAACAAAGCTCAAAGTCAGCAGATCAACTTGACGAGGAGAACCCAACGCAACCATGCGAATCAGACGTCAAGAAACTTACGTTCAGTGATAGTCGAATATTGAGTGACGATTTCGAACAACAAACGAATGCATCACCCCCGAGAGGTAGTGGATCTGTGGACACAACGTTTTTCAGTGCTAATTCCTCGATTGAGCGATTCTCAACACCAGGTCGAAGTTTGAATGGTCTCAATAATAATAAAAACAGCAATAAACAACACCACAATAACGATGCTGAAATTGTTCTCCGACCTGGAGTATTAGAATCTCATTTTCCTGTATTCGAAAACAGTCCATTGGAATTGCAGCAAAATGTTGCTTTAAGCAACAGTCCTAGCTCATCATCGATTGCTAACAAAACACCAAAAAGCATCGTTGGTGGACGCATCCGAAAACGATTATCATCAGAGGAGTTCATTTTCTCACGAAACGAAGACCTTTCCGCATTAGTACAACTAAGTGAAAGAATAAGAACCTCAACTCCATCACCATTGCCATTGCCATCGCCATCCGGACGAAAGCGAAAAATCTATCCTGCCACAACAACAACAACAAGAGTCCTCGGAATTGAATCGATGTCCTCATCTTACAGCAATACATCCCCTAGCAAAAGCTTACAACAGACCAACAAAACTGAGAGCAACGTTTAAACTTAAGCTAATCTCTCGAACAAACATCCTGAAGCTAAACAATGAACAAACCAAAATGAATACATATGTACCTAAGTCGAATATTAATAATTATGATTAAGTTTTTCATGCAAGTTGAATTGTAAGGCATATAATTAAGGATGTAATATAGTCAAACTGAAATACATAATTTAATCAAAGTCCTAGTCAATGATAAAGATGAACAAAACAGTAACATTCATACATTAATACATACATAGAATATAGAATGTTAGACAGACAATTTTAGAAAATGTTGCCCACTTAGTGATGAAATCAAGTATAAATAACTAGATCCGGACTAGAATAGTTTTGGCTTTTAATGTTATCGGAAACCACGAAACTCTGTTCGTCCATTATCAGACTCGGTGTATTGTTATCTGTGATCTTACGGGGGGGATCTTAAGCGAATCGAAATTTTATTGATGCCAAATCATTGCTTTATAATCCCGACACAGAGTTTCGTTTTGAAATAATATGGAAACGAAAGAACAACTAAATGAATAAAGATTAACATTATTATATAAAAACACAATAAATTCAATTATTTTGCAAAAAAAAAAATATATATATATGAAAATCTTAATTACTATGATTATATTCCTCCAGTGCAAAAAAGTATCCTTCATTTCACAAACTTTGACACTTCTTTTAAATTAAACAGCCCCACAAAGAGTGTCAGACCCAGGGGTCTCACTATGTTTGCTATCAGCCCGATTCTTCCCAGTGGTGAAAATGCTGCTTTCAGAAGCGATGAACCGCAAGACACTTCGTAGGCGGTAATGCATACAACCTCATATACCATCCTAGTATACTTTTGTTCGACCGTGGCCGTTTTTAAAGAGTGAACGCCTACCACCACCACATAAAGTAAGCTATTGGTGGGCAGTTCGCCTACAATACAGTATACTTTGTAAGCTATTGGTAGGCAGTTCGTCAACAATCTCGTATACTTTGTAAGCTATTGGAAGGCAGTTCGCCTACAATCTCGTATACTTTGTAAGCTATTGGTAGTCTTACAGTCTCCTATACTTTGTAGGCAGTAGACACTGTTCGCCGCTGAGTTAAAATTCCCAGCGAATTTTCCTTTGTGGATTTGGAAAAGTTTTCCCCCATTCTAAGCCCACTGGGAAGGGAATACACAAGGAAAAGAAAATCCATTATTTTTTTTGACTGTCAGTTTTTCGTTTTTTCGAAATAATTGCCATCAGCTTCTACACACTGTGTCTATCTTTTAAGTAAATTATGAAAACGTTACCAGAAAAACTACTTGTATTTTGCAGCATACCGTTCGTCGAGCCATTTTCCAACTTCCTCGTAGTTACTAAAGTGCAGCTCGTCAAGCTCGTGCCCCATGGATACAAAGAAGTGGTAGTCAGATGGCGCCAAATCAGGGGAGTGCGGCGGATGTGAAAGGACCTCCCATCCAAGCAATTTAAGATGTCTTCTCTGGTTTTCCTATGTAAAGCGGGTGCATTGTAGTGTTGCAAAATAACTTTGACATGTCGTTTGGCCCATTCCGGTCGTTTATGGATCAATACCTGATCTTCCCCATTGCTTGTAAATGTCTACTTATCGTTTCTTGTGACACACTTAATGCTGTTGAATTTGAGTTGGGTCTTTATCTAGTAGTGCCTGCAATTCCTCATCTTCACACTTTTGTGGACTTCCAGAGCGCGCACCATCTTTGACATCACAATCACTCCTATCGAAACCATGTCTCACATGTTCTGATATATAGATGGAACGTGTTCACCATATATTTCTACCAGCAAACGATGACTTTCCTCAGGCTAACTTTAAAAAAGCATCGCGAGCAGGTTTTTAGACCCAATTTTTGAGGTTATGGCAAAATCCTAGACCCGATGAACTATCTGCATCTCAGATTCAGATTGATCGTCCCAGAAAACAAATATACCGTCCTATTTTAAATGAATATTCTTCGATAATTTTTTCCCTAGACATTTTTCTCCGCTGAAAAAGGAAATATTCTAATTCCAATTTCACACAAAAATTTTTCTTTAGAAAATTTTTAGTTATATGATAAGAAAGTTTTGACAAAGGGAATACCTTCTCTTCCCCTTGTGGATATTAGGTATATGCGTCAATAAAAGTTATTTTGATTAAAAATTTTTGGAAATTCTCGCTCCTTTTATATTCCCTTCCCAGTGTGTATCGAATGGGAGAATTGTTTTCAAATGCACTGGGAAAAATTCATCGGGAGTATTTAAAATCAAGTGAACAGCTTTTGAAGTTTTTCATCTCCGTCACAAATGACGCTGCGTCAAATAATCAATTTAACGCTGATTTGACGCAATTCACGCGTTGTTGGACTATCCCCTTTACTGATGTATTGTCAAAATCCATGAGACGAAATATAAATAGCGCCACTTCGTGCTCTCTATTTGGCTGTGACGTAGTAACAGACAAATTTTCAATCAATCTTTACCTTCTGATGCGACAATATTTAATACATTTGCATACAAATAAGAAGAAAATCCGTTTTAAAATATAAAGAGTCATTAGTGGGATTCATAAAATTTATATTAATTTGAAGAAATGGGAGATTTTACGAAACGGGAATAGAGCTATCAAAGTTTATATATGAGTATTTTCTGGTTTTCTTTTCCCAGGGAAAGGTAATTCAATTCCCAAAAATATGTGATTTCCAAGATTTTTCTAAAATTGAGGGATAATTTGAATTACCTCAAAGTTACGCCTGGGAAATAAATTTTCTGAATTAAGAAATCAAAATTTCCCCTCAATCTTGGCAAACAGAAATAAATCGCTTCAATTTTCGATTTGAATTACCTTTTCCGTCGGGAATTTTTTTTATCGAAACGTGACAAATGTTTTCATCACTTTCAGGTTCGGAAATCGTGATAACTTCTTTCGTAAAACAGTTTAAGGTAGCCATACAGGTTCCACCAAGAGTAACGCATCGAAGAAACATTAAAAAAGGAAATTAAAATAATAGACCGGAAAATGTTATATATTTATATATATTTAACCCTCTAATGCAATAACTTGTTTTTTCAATGGAAAGATCAGATAAGACTAATTTTGAGTAGAAAAAACACGTACCTGAAACTATTCGTTTTGGTATTTTTGTTTTCGGAAAAAAGTCCGCCTAGAGACGGAGCGAGCAATTAGAGTGTTATGTCCATTCAGATTAGTTTCCAAAAACGAAACGTTAATGCAAATTCAATAGAAAATTTTCCATATAGCTGAATGAATCGCCCTATTGAATGAAATGGAAAACAACTATGCTCGGCTCGCCATCCGTTACTACGTCACAGCTGAAAGGGGAGCTCGAAGTGGCGCTTTCTTTGTTCTTTCATGGTGTTTGGCTTTTCAGTTTGAGATTATTTAAATTAATTTTTTAGTTACGTCCAATAATAAATGTTCTTCAAATAATGGCGTTACGAGTATCGCGTCTAAGTCTAAGGCAGTTAGGTGTGAATAGAAAAACGGTATGTATTAATTCTGATTGATTATATAAAACTAATTCATTAAAAAGTATATTTTATGTGAAAGCTAGTACTGTGCCATCGATTGAAGAGCATAGATTCAACATGTCTACAGTCCGATTTCCTATTGAGTGAAGACAGGAAAGAACATGTACTTCAATGTATGAAAAAAGTACCAACAATCAAGATAGGTAATGCCAAAACAAACACTTCCAAAGCATATGCCGCCGTACTTATTGGTTTATGCACAAAGCCACAGGAAAAAGATGTTTCCATACTCTACACACGGCGATCTGCATATTTGAGTAGACATAATCGGCAAGTGTCATTTCCTGGTAATGATTAGAAAAGTTCCCCCCATGTGATAAGCATTACATATAAATATAACATTACATACATATTTGAATTGCAGGTGGTTTGCAAGATCATTCCGATAGTGACTACATTGATTGTGCTCTACGCGAGACGGAGGAAGAGGTTGGCCTACCTCGCAGTTGTATAGATGTGTGGGGTACAGGTTCGCTTGTTACGCCCTCAAACACTGCTGCTATAATGCCAGTTGTGGGCGTCATACGCGATCTGGATATCTCGAAATTAAAATTAAATGAACATGAAGTCGAAGATGCTTTTACTGTAAGCCTCAAAGATCTGATCGCACCGGATGCTTTGAAATATACACAATTTAAAAGCGGATATAGTGCACCAATGTTTTTAGTTAAACCTTATAGAATATGGGGTATAACGGCTTTCATAACGAACATGTTCTTACACTGCCTATTGCCGAGTCATATTTTTACAAATCGTGTTAATTTTATTAAACCTTACCGAGTCCAGAAAAATGCGGAAAATACAAGCTAATGTCAAAAGAATTGTCTTTTATATGATCTGGTTTTTGAGTGTATTCGATTAAAGAGTAACAATTGGAATTTTTTTGCTGTAAAAGAGGGAAGATGAGATAATGTTGTTAGTTGGCACGACTGTGACTTCTAAAGGCACTCTGTAGATCTTCGCTGTATTTAGCTAACATAACTGATCATTTAACAAACACTAAGCAGCTACCAGAAGGGTAATGAACAGGGCTCGGATTTTGTCGACTTTTATAAATTTAAAGCATACTTTATGGAGTACAAATTTTGTTCCACTCATATAAAGGTTAAGATTCAAATCGACTTCAATATGAATTTTTTTTGAAGTTAGAAAGGTGGTTTGAAGTTCAAATTCGCTAAACTTATTCGCAAAATGGTGGTAAGAAGAATTTTTTCCCGTAAAGTATGCTTTAAATTTATAAAAGTCAACAAAATCCGAGCCCTGGCAATGAAAATCATTCTCTTAATTCGAAAGCTTTTGACTATGCATGATTCCACAGGAGAATATTCAAACAAACAGCCCGATTCTAAATATTCCCGGGGAATTTTACCCTGCGGATTTGTAAAAAATTCTTCCATTCTAATCACAGTGGGAAGGGAATATAAAGGGAGCAAGAATTTCAAACATTTTTAAGCACCCTGCAGAAATGCGCCGGTCAACTTCCTAAGAAGGACTGGCCTTTGAATGGTCCAAATACTACCGGTTATATTATGGCAGTTCGCTCCATCGAACTCGGGTAGCCAGCGGTCGGTAATAAACAGGTTGGTTTAAGGGTAAGGGTCTGTAAATGACACATTCATCAACTTAGAATAAGTATAAGAAATTGGTTTTTTATTTTCCTTATTTGACTATCCTAAAACCAGATAAAATTACGACAATTGACCCAAAAAGAACTGCCATTTTGCGGACCGGTGCTTCTCCAATGACATGCCCATATTTAAAAGGTCATTTGAATACATTAGAAGTGGAAATATGAGGGCATTATAGTACTGGTAACATGAAGGACCGACCAAAGGCTACACTTGGGTCAGTCCATATTCCTGCAAGACAGATACAAATATATAGAAGAAATTACAATTATTACTATTGAAAATCAGGCATTAGAATACGGCTGAAAATTCACAAAACATTTCAAAGCAGTTTCGCTTCTCTATACAAAGAATTTCGAAATTATTTCCAACACGGGGTGTTATTGTATTAAATATACGAAACTTGTAAAAATGTTTCTTTACTCGTCTTATATACAAAATTACAAAAAAAGAAAAACATTTTACGCTTACATTAAGTATCGTATATAGGTTGTTTATGTATATGATAAATTTACGATTTAGTAAACATAACATTTAAATATTGGCTTCAAATAAAATAAAAAAAAAAGGTCGCATGTTAAAATCTTTTTAAAAATATGCGGAAGGCAAAACTCATATTGATAAATACTATTCTAAATAGTACTAGGAGGAAGTTACTTTAAAAAAAAAAAAATGCAAAATAAAATCCCGAAAACATAAAAAGTAGCATACTTATAGGCAATTGAATGCGCGTTGGGAATCAAAAGTACTAGGAGGAAGTTACTTTAAAAAAAAAATGCAAAATAAAATGCTGAAAACATAAAAAGTAGCATACTTATAGGCAATTGAATGCGCGTTGGGAATCAAAAGGGTAACATTTAAGTTTTTGGAAATATTTGTTAGTTTCTTGCGGTTGCTTGTAACAACATAAGAAGGCTTAAAATGCTAAGCTAATAGTTTTTTGATAATTGTCCGTTATAATGTCTATGAAGGCAACTTGGGCGGTTTGTGACTCTCCTCGCCGCATAATCAAATTACTCGGATATATCAATTGGAATGGATGTTGTAAATGTTGGCGTTTCCAGCTCTTCGTGTTTTTTCATTTTGAGCATCTTCAAAATAATAACAATTAAAAAAGAAAAAAAACATTGTAAATGAGATTGGATTATTATTTATTATCATTAATAATATCGATAGATAACGTACTTGCTGCAGTTTATAATGATTGATGATATCCTGATCGGCAGGGCAGGATTGCGTAAAGGCATCCAGTTGATACATATGGTACATATAACGCCATAAAGCAGTTAGATTTGTCTGGAAGTATATAGGCTTTTATATAGTAATATATTATATAAATATAGAAAAATGGTCCGATCAACGTACTGGGATCTCAAAATCAACGAAATACTTTCCCGCCACACGAATGTGCTGCAAACGTGGCATCAATTCACAATCAAAACAGCACATCGTATCGCCGGTTAAGAAACGTGTATTACGATTGGCCAAATGATCATTGATTTTCCGTAGATGCGAAAGAAGAGCATTATTCTTTCCCTCATCCTTTTTCACCAACATCAGCTTAAGCTTCACATAGAGGTTCTCGATAAGCGTAGCAACTTCCTTGTCTTGTACAAAAAGATTATATCCGCCAGGGATATTTTTCATTATATGCCTTTCGATTTTATCATTCTCCAATATAGCCAAACCATTATCGATTAGAATAGGTGGATGTGTCGCCTCAAAATTGGTA
Organism: Chlorops oryzae; assembly: GCA_020466095.1. NCBI lineage: Eukaryota > Metazoa > Arthropoda > Insecta > Diptera > Chloropidae > Chlorops > Chlorops oryzae. Next base: position 9,715,501 of record CM035808.1, read on the forward strand.
CGGAAATCTGGTGGTGGCTTTTGCATATCGACTGTTGTCACCTATTCCAAATGAAGATGTTTTAAAAGAGATCTTATGTGATCGAATTGTGAGTGAACAAATACCTTTAGACTAATGGTTTTTAACTCTGCCAACAGGTACAAGTCCATAAAGTACTCCTGACAGAAGAGACATGCGCCCTTGCGACGTCCATCGATAGTCGAGGCCTGAAAAGTGATATTTTTTTGAAATTGAAAATCCGGTTATCTTTTTTGTATGCCTCATTAACCCATATATTATATAAGGAATGGTTTCCAAAAATTTTATTTGAATTCTTTTTTTTTTTTTTGTGGGGTGTGGGTGTGTTCGATGATTGAGGTTTAAAAGGATGTATATGTTCGTAATGCCAAAATTCATATGCAAATATCTGCTTCCATTTTGGTATAGCTAAAATAAATTTTAGTTCCAGCAACAGCCTTCTTTCATGATGCAATGAATGTCTTAATTCAGTTTCATGCACTTTTCCTATTCGACTTTTTCTCTGGCATAAATCCTGCAGCGTGGGGAATTTAGACGAGGAATATGGAGATGTCAGGAGGGGGGTTAGACCTTTTTAATTGAAGATTTTAACATTAAACACGAATTACGGATTACACTCTTTTCTTCTTTTTTTTTCTTAGCGATTGTTAATCCTGTTTACAACGGGGTACACATTTTTCGTTCAATAAAAATAAGATTGCCAAAGCTATCGAATTGATCGCGACATGATCGCTAAGTTCTTTTGGTCATCGCGAATCAATCTATCTGATCATACACTAAAAACTCCACGCACCGAATTAATGAAATAAAAAAAAATGTAATATAAAATTATAAAACGGTTTCGCTTTGGAAAACAATTCGTTTTAAATAAATTATAATTTTGATCGATTTAAAATTAGGAAAAAAAAACCATAATATCAATTAAGCAAAAAACTAAACATAAACTTAAATTCATCAATTTTATTATTTAATTTAATTTTAAGTATATAAAACAAAATTTAAATCGACTTAACATAATTCGGAAAATTCGAAATTAAAATTAATAATAATGAGATCACGACTAAATGCTCCTAAATGAATGAGCATCATTTAAGTATTCGAATGAGGAGTTCATCTTCGAAAATCATATCGTCTTCGAGACCATCGAAGTCGTTCTCTGTTTTAATGTTTCTACTTCCTTCAACAGAACTTTCCTCCATGCTTTCGAAAGAGTCGCCGATTTCAAACATCAGTTGATTTTTAACATTTATTTCTGAATTTATTTGTACTTCTTTCAGAACGTTTATGCCATCGGCCGCCTCATTTAGTCTTGAAACGCTATCTTCATTTTGAATAACATCATCATCCTCCAATTGAGGTTGAGCGAAATTTTCGGTTTCGCTTTGATTTTGATTTTTTTTTATGAAACGCCAAAGCGTTGCAATTGGCAGTGAAAAGAACTTCGCAGCGAATCTAACAGACATACCATTCATTCGGCACGCACGATGCGCCTGCGCGTAACGCTGTCGGAGAGGACTATTGATTAGGGCTTCATTGTTTAGTGCGCCCATTTCGATAAGTTGTTGTTTATGCCTATAAATTGTCGCCTTTGAAACGCGCAGCGATCGAGCCGTTTCCGAGAGTGAAGCGCCATTTAATAGTTTACTACAAATTGCCGAGTCTATGACCGGACGATGTGCGCGATTTCGTTTTGGACATATTGGCTGCTTCCCAATACGCATCCATAATGTTGATTTCACTAAATTATATTTCTTTGCGGCTTGCGTTATGCTGAGCCCTTCGTTCAAGACTTCATGTATGGCTTTCAGCATTATTGTCTCATCTAGAGGGAGACGAGATTTTTTATTTTCATTTTTATTTTCATTTTTATTATTTCTTATATTGGTGGGAGTTTTTTCGCGTACACTGCCGGCATCTGAGTCATTCTCAATGTCACCATCGTTAACAACGTCATTATCTTCATCATCGTCATCTTTGTCGTCGTCATAGCCGTCGCATGCTTCCGCCACAGCAATGGCGTATTCAATAGCCGTAGAAGAGGTTATCGAAGACGAACGTTGTATGCTTTCGGCAATGCTTGTTGTGTAACCTTCGTCTGTAAAATGTTCATCTTTTTCTTTTATTGGGATATCATAGGCGTTTTCTTGGCATTCCTCTTTCACTTCTCGAAGGCATTCGTTTTCAACTTTGATGAACTCTTCAATGCAGTCTTTGTCGACAGTTATCCTATGAAATGCACTGGCGGTCTCGTCTGGCAGCGCTTCATTTGTACATATGTACTCTTCCTGGAATGGCGCAGAGCATAAGATGAAACACATATTAGGCTTTAGCAGTAGTCGTCATGAGCGGAGTAAATAAGTTGCAAGTTGATTGTTTTTGTTATAAAAATCCACTGATGTTCTCTACAATCTTAAATTGGAAACTTTAGTTCTAAATCCAGCGAAATTTATTCGATCCAAATATATTGACTTAAATTAATAATGCTGTTGAGCTTCGATTTAAAATTACATGAACTTTTATCGTTGCGAATTTTTTAGTAGTTTTTATTTGACCATTTCTGTATTTCATTAATAATTATTATTTGGGATTTTTGGTCCGTAATTTTCCACTTATAGTGAAAAATGCAATTATTGGCAATCGAAAAAATTTATTTTTCATAAATTGCCGAGAAGTGTGGAAAGCCGATATATGACCGGTTTTGAACCTAGCTTGATGATGACATGAGGGTGGGAGGCAATTTTTTGCTCATTTATCCGTCCCGAGGGAAGAGGAAGGGAAAGGAAATGGGAAGGTGGAAGGAAAGGAGATGAGACAGGGGTTTAACTCTCATGGAACTTTCTGGTTCTCTTGAGGTAAACAAGAATTTCCGTGAAAGCTAGAGCATGATTGTTTTCCATGCTCAGCACGTCGCGGCTTCACACTCCCATTCTGGCCCATGAGAAAGCGGTGCAGTAACAGAGAAAATGTTCTGCGCTGTCCTCGTCCTCGAGGCAGGAGGTGCATGTGGGGTCCGTGACGACACACAATGTTCGCCATATGACGACCACATTTTATGTGTCCCGTTATTATGCCTAAAAGATTCCACAGATCAGTTCTCTTCAGTTGAAGGAGAAAGTCTACGATTCTCTCGTTTGGATTTTTAACGAAGCACTTGGTTGTTCTGCAGGTCGAAACCCCGGACTATCTCTCCTTTTGGGCTTTCGTCGCATAGGAAATGATCCAGCGCTTCAGACCTGCGAAGCTAGGAGCTATTATTGTTTCAGGTCCCATTGGTACACCCTCTGATCCCTGACTTGCCAATTCATCTGCTCTCTCATTTCCCGGGACTCCACTGTGTCCCGCGACCCATACAATTTCAACTCTATTAAATCTCGCGATATAGTTTAGTCTCTTCTTGCACTCTCTAGTAATCCTGGAAGTGATGGTGGGGTTTGCTAGGGCTCTAAGTGCAGCTTGACTGTCACTGCAGATTCCTATGTTCTTCCACGACCCAGTTTCCTACGTCTAGGTTTGCAAAGATCTCCGTTTGGAAAACGGTTGCCCCATTCGACCCATAAGTATTGAGCGCCTCGAATTTTCATCAAGAAACCATCCGGACCCAGTTCCTTTATTGGTTCTAGATCTATCCGTGTAGAATACTTCTGAGTAGTTCTGGACGATTCTCTCTGGATCACTTCAGGAAAAATTACTCCAAATCTTCTACCGAAGGCTACATTAGGTGTGGTATCATTGCTAGGTAACCCGAACAATGGGCATTGTTCGTCCAGAACCTCGCGAATCAGACCCTGACCTGTTAGGTGCTGATTGTGCCAGACTCCGTTTATCTTGACCTAGCTTACTGGTTCATCATCAGGTATCTTTAACCAACACCTTAGCCACTTTGACCACCTCAGCTATGTGACGTAGGTCGGCTAAATTGTGCATATATACATACACCTTTATCGTGCCCGCCCTTATTATCATTAGTAGTTTTTATTTGACCATTTTGGTCCCTCATTTTTCACTTATAGTGAAATTTCTATGAATATATTTTCCCCAAACCGGCATCATTACATTTTGAGCTATCACATTAGAATTATGCATTATAAATATTCTTAAGTTCTTAAAATTAGGGATGCATGATAGTTTTTATTTGCTATTAGCAAGTTTCTTTTGAGATTTCTCAACTTATTTAGTGAAGAGTTAACAAGAAGTCCGGTTACTTTGTCCTCTTTTATTTTTTTCGATTGAGCTTAGAGTTGACAAAGAAATCGTGCTATGATTAAATACTGATATTGATAAATATGCACAATCTAAAGTTATTTGAAATGCCGATGTACGAGCCTAGTTCAGATTGTAGAACTTCCTAAATAAATATTCCGTTAAATCATTGAATTTTGAACAATTTCCAAACATTTTCAAGCAATAATGAAATTATTTGGTTTTACTATGAATTATCAAATGTCAATAGCTAACTTAATCATTAATCGTTATCACAATTAAGATATAACTACTTATTGTTAGTTCCTACCCTCCAGTTATGAGCCAGTAAATTTCTTAAGAAGGACTGGCCTTTGACCGGTCCAAATCCTACGGGTTATATTATGGAAGTTCGCTCGATCGAACTCGGGTAGCCCGCGGTCGGTAATAAACAGGTTGGTTTAAGGGTAAGGGTCTGTAAATGACACTTTCATCAACTTAGAATATGTATAAGAAATTGGTTTTTTATTTTCATTATTTGACTATCCTAAAACCAGATAAAATTACGACAATCGACCAAAAAAACTGACCTACGATCAGCCGTTTGGCGTACTAGTCCCTCTCCAATGACAGGCCCATGTTAAAAAGGTCAGTTGAATTTAGAAGTGGAATTATGAGGGGACTAGTACTGCGAACATGAAGGACTGACCGAAGGCTACACTTGGATCAGTCCATATTACTGCAGGGTACCTAAAGAAAGATTCAATAAAAACATGGAAGTTTAAACAAAAAATCATCATTTTGGAATCCGTAGCATTGTCGACGTAATATCCAAAGCGGTGTCACCATTCTATTGGGCGAATAACATACCCAAGCATCCCTACTTTACATTGCGAACATACTTATAGTTATAATTGGCAAAATTCCAGCTTTCCTAACTCATCGAAAAAAAAAAAAACAAATGTGTCGCAGAAATTTCAATCGATTCTGTGAACAAATTTTACAACCGTATTTTACAGAAAAATCTGCTGGCAGTTTATTATTTCATATTCTTCCGAAGCGTAACCCATTTAATTTTCTCGTGCTCTCTTCTAAGTTGCACTTATAGTTCCTCAGCCAACCATTAGGTATAGCTTGTTTCGAAACGACATTTTTGCGGCACATCTTACCCTTTGCCACATCCCGGCGCGGCGCTATCTTATGACTTACTCGACCATACGTACATACATACATAGTATTACATTCATACATATGTACATGTAGCTGAGTCTTATCAATTCACACTTTACGCTTCACACATTCAAAGCACTTTTAAATTTCGCATACATATTCTTGCATTCAAAAATACAGACAGACAGCCAGCCAGCCCATACGTCTGTTTGTATGTCAAAGCGACAAACGCTCATTTGCTCAATGTATGACATCATCGCCGTCACACTGATCAGCAATAACGAGAAAAGAAAACTTGAATGTTTATTTGCAGTTGGGAATGACTGACGCTTGCTTGCTTTTGGCGGTTACTTGAAGGCGTCTGTCTTTTGATGAGACAAACAGCTTTTCGCATTTCATATTTGCTCATATTAGGTAACTGATGTCGTCGGTGCATTCATGTGCTATAGATAATAACTGCACACCGTTCCTAATGTTGGAGGAACGCATTTAAACGTTTAAAGGCGGCTTTCTTCACTATTTGAATATTGTTATGCTGGCGGCATAAAACTGTTTAGATATAAAGAAAAAATGAAATGCATTCCGGTTACATCTGATCGGCCTTTTTGAGATGTTAATAAGCCTCAAAATATATTTCTATAATGTACATTGCAACAGGTACATTCAGCAGGACATAACAACAAAGAGCCTCATAGTATTTTCAAAGAGAAAATATTTTAAGATCGAGTTTCGTACTCATGGGAGAATTTCAATACAATTTGAAGAAATATTAGCGATCAGTAAAATATTATTGGCATTGATGGGCACTTTATACGTTTAGTTAATTTTAGAGGAATGGGCGGAAATGAAAAACAGGATAGTTTCGATTTGATTAAGCTCATATGATGGAGATTTCCTCTTTGAGTAGGGGAGGTTATGTTAGGTTAGGTTGAAGGGCTTAGAACAGAGGAAGGTCCGTTGTCATACTCGCTGGTTCGGACAGCTGTTTAAGAAACCATTTTGTTCAAAAGTAATGAAACGGTTCGGAATTTTCACCTCATATTCAAACGCTTTATTTTGTATACTCTATACGTATTTCGGCAAATTCGCTTCCGCCTTCATCAGGATGATACCTAATTCTAAATACATCTATAACATTTAATCCAATTTATACTTAATTGGTAGCCTAACTAGGGGTGGGTTTAGGTGGTGGTTTGCGTACTTTGGGTTTTGTAGGGCCCTCGTCTATTCTGGATTGTTGCAGGTACAAGGTAGATTTTTTTTTTGGGTTTAATCCGGTCCGGTTCTTTATGGCTTTGTTTTTTTTTAATTTGCGGTTTTGGTTTTATGGCCTTGTTTGTTTAAATGTGGATTTAAAATTTTCTCTCCTAGTGTTTGGTTAGGTATTTGAACAGCCACGAAGATTTTCGTCGCTCAATAAAGCTTGCTATCCTCAAAGGATTAAGTTCATCAAGTTCCGATAGGGAGTGAAAGAAATAACATCCCACGGTTCAAAATCTCAGTTTAGCAAAGGCCAGCGTTTCCTCATCCTCTTCATCCTGACAGGATCAGCCCGTTACCTCTCGCTCGTCTTAGAGTAACTAAGGTATTTGTTCAAATTTTAACTTATAAATAAAACAATCTCTATACTTTCTGTCATTCCAAAAGCAATCCTTGATATTATAAAGTATAAGAGCCGAAAGCCCCGTAGCTAGTGCTCTCGTTAAATTTATGCATTAATTTATTATTGCTTAAATAAATAAATAAATAAATAAATAATAATAATAATAATAATAATAATAATAATAATAATAATAATAATAATAATAATAAGCAACCGGCACCGGGTTACGGCGAAATAATATAGAATCGGAAAATGGAAATCGTGAGCTACCAGAAGATAGTGAAACTGTTCAACGAATGAAAAGACTGTTTGCCATACATTTGGCACGCACCAGAGCCACAGAAGTAGAAGAACGGGCGCCTTTGCCAAAACTCCATCCATATCAAGCAGTAGGCAGATGTGCCGCATTAGTGAATGCATACGTTCTGCCTGAATACTTGTCCATGAGGCCGGACCTTGAAAATTTGAGTCACATTATATATGCCGGTGCAATCAGCATCGCTGAAGAAATTGGATATAAGGTCACCTCGAGGAATACAAATGGCAACCAGAGATCAAGCAGAAATGTTCCGCAGTGGGAAAAACGATTGACGGACAAAATTGAGCAGTTGAGGAAAGATATGGGCAGGCTCACAGCCTACCAACAGGGAGCGCGTTCAAGGCAATTAGTGGCTCAAATGAAAAAACTATTCAGCCCGGTTAATATCGAAGATCTAACTCAGGCAAAATTTTTGGAAATAAAGGATGACAAACGCCAAGCGTTGGCCGTTTACAGTAAAAGGTTGGCGCGGTACAGAGAGAGCCGAGAAAGAATACAACAGAACAAGTTGTTCTCAACGAACCAAAAACTGTTTTACCGAAAGCTTGAAAATAAGCAACCGAATGAACAACCCTCTCCACCTATGGCAGAGATGCGTAGCTTCTGGGCTTCCATATGGGGTGTTGATAAATCCTTTGATAGAAGCAACATCCTAATTCAAAATGAGACACGTGAAAACGAGAGCTTGAGGTCCATGGTTGCAGGAGATATAACTGAGGAAGAAGTTAAGAATGCAACAGACAAACTTCAGAACTGGAAAGCGGCCGGTCCGGATAAAATACAAAACGTATGGTTGAAAAAGTTTCATGCTGTTCACCAGCATCTAGCTAGGTGCTACACAAATTTCTTGCACCAGCCCACAAGCGTGCCGAGTTTCATGCTCCGGGGAACAACATTTATGTTGCCAAAATCAGATTATGCGTCGGCTCCATCGTCATACAGACCCATAACCTGCCTCTCCGTGTTATATAAAACATTAACGAAGATCTTTGCAAATAGAATTTACGACCATTGCACAGTTAATCAAATAATATCAAACGAGCAGAAAGGATGTCAGAGGGGCTCACAGGGATGTAAGGACCAAGTAACCATAGACAGCGTGGTTGTAAATCAGGCAAAGGCTGGAAATAGAAACCTTAGCATGGCTTACATAGACTACAGGAAGGCCTTCGATTCAATGCCGCACGCATATTTGCTCTATATACTAGAACTTTATAAGGTCGACCCGAAAATCATACAATTTATGGAGACTGTTATGCCGAGATGGAATGTAAAACTAAGAATTAATTCGGATTTAAGTGATCCCATACCCATAAGGTGTGGTATTTTTCAAGGAGACGCATTAAGCCCGCTTTGGTTTTGCCTAGGATTAAATATATTAAGCAAGCAACTAAACAATGTAGCAAGGAATGTAGGTTTCCAACTAAAAACATCAGATGGTGGAATATATTTAAACCACCTCCTATATATCGACGATATTAAATTGTACGCTGCTAGCCGAGAAAAACTAGCAAGAATGTTGGATATAGTACATAAATTTAGTAGAGACATAAATTTAGAGTTTGGACTTGACAAGTGTAAGATTGTACATTTGATTAAAGGAAGAGTTGTTGACATGGATATGGCATACAAATTAGACGACAATGAGATAATCGAGAACCTACAAAATGAAGAAAACTATAAGTATTTGGGATTCCTGCAATTGAGAGGCTTGTGCGTTCAAAAAATAAAAGACAAAGTAAACTCCATATTTGCAGAACGGTTAAGAAAAATCCTTAAATCGAAGCTTGATTGTGGAAATAAGTTCAAGGCAATAAACACGTGGGCGATACCTGTTTATACCTACACCTTTGGTGTAGTGAAATGGACCCAAACTGATATCCAAAATATGGATATCAGGATTAGAACCGAGATGACCAAATACCGGTCGCAACACCCGAGGAGTTGTAAGGAAAGAATTTCCTTACCAAGAGAAAGTGGAGGTCGGGGCTTGATCGATTTAGCGTGTCTACATCACAAGCAAATATTATCACTTAGAAAATATTTTAATGAAGAAGAGCGCTCGGAAGTAATAAGGGCTGTGTCGATGGCTGATCGAGACTACACCCCTCTAAATCTTGCGGTAGAAGTGCTCGATACGCCACCGAATGTCGCAACTATACAACAGAGACAACAAAGATGGCATTCGAAAGAAATTCATGGAATACATGCACGCGAGCTAGCTCGTCCTGAAGTTGATGTTCGAGCTTCGAATTTGTGGCTTATAAAAGGGAAACTACACTCAGAGACCGAAGGGTTCATGATAGCCATACAGGATCGGGTTATAGCAACGAGGAACTATGTAAAGTACGTAATGAGACAGAATATAAATACAGACAGTTGCCGTAGATGTGACGCCTGCACAGAGACCATCGAACATATTTTATGTGGTTGTTCGCAACTGGCTGGGACGGATTACAAGGAAAGGCACGATCAAGTAGCTAAGATTATTCACCAAACCTTAGCACTCAAGTTAGGGTTAAAGGAGTTGGAAGTACCTTATTACAAGTATGATCCAGAATCCGTTTTAGAAAACCAAAGCAACATTCTTTATTGGGATCGAGTAATCCGAACCGATCTGGCGGTTCAAGCAAATAGACCAGACATAACGTGGATTGATAATGCCCGAAAAAAAATAGTGCTTATTGATGTTGCTATCCCACTAACACGAAACATGCAATCAACTTATGCTAACAAAATAAATAAATATGCAATGTTAGTGGATGAAATGAAGAAAATATACCACATCGATGAAGCAAGAGTGGTGCCAGTGGTGATGTCAGCCACAGCAGTGGTTCCAAAAACACTCTTACAAAGTCTTCATGAATTGCGGATGGACGGAAAAATATACGAAATGCAAAAATCAGTTGTCTTATCAACATGTAGTATTACACGGAAATTTATTCAGCAGACGTAAGCAGTTCGATAATTAAATAACAAACAATAGCTAGACAATCAAAATAACTTACACATAATTAAAATAAACTTAAATAATAATCAGAACACAGAAAGTGCCGATACGACTTGCAGCCGAAACTGCCGTCGTGCTCGGTGTGAATGGACCCCGTCTCGCGCGGTATGCGGGGGGGAGAGTGGCGTGGGATAATAATAATAATAATAATAATAATAATAATAATAATAATAATAATAATAAAAATAATAATAATAATAATTTTCTTTCCTTCCAAATAATAGCTTGTATGCATAAAAATGGGATATATCCCTGACATAAGTTAATCAAGATAAATCTTAACAGGGTTATTTGAAACTCAGAGGCTGCCACTAAGGGTGACACACTTAGGCACCAAATAGGCCCGTTGTGATACCACTTATAATGGGATAACAAAGAAATTAAGAAACAGAAAAAATGTCTGATCTCATCATTATGCATATCTGCAATTGTTTGAATAGATTTGGAATTGATCCCTACTAACATATTTGAGAGCACCTGATGTTTGCAAGCCATCGTGAAGCCAGGATAAGAGTTGAAGGAACAAGAAATAACATCAGCAATTATAGATGGGTCTCTATAAAAGATATTTATTAGCAGTAATAAAGACTGGACTGTGTCTGCTTGTGCATATGGACTACTACTAAACTTTGTCATTATTTTAGAACATTTTTTGGGTTAAGTGTTCCAACCTTACATGATTTAGAATAAAAATAAAATGTTGTGAGCACTCAATAGGTCATGAAAGTGCCCAATTTTTCTGAAAACTGTATGAAAATTGGGCAAAATTGGACAGTTTCGTGCAGTACGGTAACAGACCTAATTTTGCAAGCATACTACTATTGTTCATATCGATGTATCTAAAAGTTTAAAGCGTAACAAATAAGCTCATTTAAACGAAGAAAATTTCTTATATGGAATATCTGTGCGCCCATAAACACATGCTGCCGTCAATAGCAGTCCAGTCATTACGAATCCCATGTTTACATTAAAAGCTGGAAAAAACATAACTATTCATTGTAATGACTCATGTCACAAAAAAAAAAACAAGGTGCTATGAACATATTCGATATGGCCTCGGATAAAACAATTGTCGCAACATGAATTTTCAAATAGAAAAACAAATTACACGTAAAAAGACGGGCGGGAGAAGGGAGAAATTGTGGGTATCATGGAATTTCTGATGTTCGTTTACTCAGAAAGAAAATTAAATCCCAAAAATATGCCACGCACTCAAGATAACATTGGAGACCTGCGATCATCATCGTCTTAAAATAAACAGTTAACATTTTAGAACTAACGAAACTATTTTATTGCTCTAATGCTTTCGAGTTTCTTTGATAAGATAAAAAAAAAATTAAATATTTCCACACAATTTTTTCTTCACACACATACACACACACTCCAATCGAATTGCTTTGCGACAAAAAACCTAATTATTGAGCACTAATTGAGATAAAAACAAGTAAGGGTGTTATAGTCAGGCGAGCCTGACAATAGAATACCCGACACAGAAACTTATGTTAGAATAATTTTTAATATCAGGAGTTGTTTAAGGCCATTAGGGGCCCCATATACCGACTTTTGTTTAATTTCTTTATAAAAACCGCCAATTTGCCACGCCCAATTTTTCAATTTTTTTGGGATTCTAATCGGACCCCTATATATACGCTTAAATTCTAAGTTTCATTGAAATATTTCAATAAAGTCGGCTTTTGAGGCATTTTTGGGATTTTTGTGACAGACCCTAGTACTAGAGGTACCCTTAATAATGGTTCTATCGAAAAAATTTTTGGGGAGGACGTTACTGGCTATCAAGGAAGCATACGTGCCAACTTTCGTTCAAGTCCCATTTGTATTTCGGGTGTAGGAGACAATTTTCGAAAAACGCCCTTATGCCACGCCCACTTTTCAAATTTTTTGAAATCGTATTACTTGCGTTTAAACATGTTCAAATACCAAGTTTCATCAAAATATCTTGAAAAACTCAGGTTTTAGAGCAGTTTTTGTGATTTTCATAACAGACCCTAGTACTGGAGGTACCCCTAAAAATGGTCCGATCGGGTCCATTCTCGAACTTGTTCTTACTCATGTCCCCGTGAGCACGCATACCAAATTTTGTCAAGATAGCTCAACTCCTTCGATAAGATAACTGTATACAGACAGACGGACAGACGGACAGACGGACATGTCTAAATCGAATCTCCTGGTGACGCTGATCATTTCTATATACATTTTGTATGGTCTATCTCGACTGGTTCTGGGTGTTACACACAACCCAACAAACGCAATATACCCTCGACACAGAGTGTGTCGGGTATAAAAAAAGAACTGAACAACGAATGGAATAATGTCGCAATGGATTTTGAGAGATATTTAAATATTTTATTCAGCAATAAGATTTATTTTCGCCAAATTTTAATACTTCATATCTTAACTAAAATTTGAGTGGAACGCTGGAAAAAGTAAAATGGTTTTGATAAGGTGGGGGCATTTACGTAATTGGAAAAGTTTAAGTAGCAAAAAAATATCGAGTTGAAGTGGAAAATTGAACAAGCTGAAAGGTATACCAAAAGGAATTATGTAAACACACTCTTAAGCCCATTATAAAAGATTAAAAAGGTTTAATGGAAATTTTAAAATGGAATTTACCTAAATGGCGCAAAAATTTCGGCTCATTACAATATTGTTTGAACTTGACACAACAATGAAAGCCACAAAAGCCCGCAGAAATATCAACAATACAATAATAAAGAAATTGATAAATATTAGCCACATTAAATAATAGCTTTGATATCACCCCGAACGAGTCAAATATTCCGCCGCGTTGTCGTCACGTTTTGTGCTCTTTGAAGTCATTTGAATGTGACACCGAGAGATTGTATTTAAAAGGAAGTATTTTTTTTTTTCTAGTTTTGGAGTAATACAGCGAGACCTACCATATACGGACACTCAAGATTTGAGGAAGTTATTCTAAATATGAGTGGTATTCGTATTGAAGATAATCACCCCTTTTTTGAATAATATTTCACGTGAACATTTCCGCCAGTTTCAATAGAAATTTTTATTGAAACTGGCGGAATAGTTCATGTGAAATATTATTCAGAATAGGGATGACTAGGTTCGGTTAATGGGGCTGTCTTATATCGACACACTTGGACATAAGATCCGTTGTGATACCCTAGAGAGGTGAACACATTTGTCTAGAACCATTTTGAGCTAGCTACAAAGCCAGCGATTTGGGTAAGTTTTACCAAGCTTAAGTCCCTTGGGGTATTGAATGGCATAACTTCCTAAATAAGAGAATCATTTCCTTGAAAACGCCGGGCACTACAGTAAAAGGTGTTGTGGAGATTCTTCTTCATCATGTACTTCGCAGTGTCTGCAATAAAGGGATGTCCTACTCTGTAGTCTCACCACATGAGCTCCTTGTGGACAGTGACCAGTCAAGATTCCAACTACCGCGAATAAGTTGGATCGGGAGAGATGTACAAGCTCTTTTGATCTTTTATGGTTTATGAGTGGCCAAAAATCTTTGGCTTTAGAGCATGTGGGTCTTGTTGATCACCTATGCGCGAATTGCCTATTTACTCATTGGTTAACCGGATAGGTTACTAGATTGAAGATATTAGATTCAACATTATTTATTTATTCATTTATTAGAAGTAAAGTATGGATTAATCACTAAATAAATTTTAAGCTAGGAGCGCTAGTTACAAACCCCTTCATCTCGAGTTTTAATATTGGAAAGAATATCGCACAGTTAAGAGTCTTAAAATCATTACCGCTTTTAGGAGCGTCCACAAAACGAGTTTCACTGTAGCAGTAGACACCCTGTCTTTTTTAACATTGAGCTGTCATTGAAAAATAAACACTCCCGTATTTAATTGCTCCACGACTGCACGTCCTATGGTTAATTAGGGGTCAATTATCCCATTGGTACTAGTTGATCTAATTTTAACTACTCTTATTCTAGACTGCTTGTTGCTACTCTATGTCTAGTCAATACTCATACAGTAACCTCAGAGTGTACTCCTCTTCTTTACTGCAGAGCGTATAAACCATTAAAAACCTAATTTTAACACCACGACCCTCTTTGTAAAGCGTAAATATTTACTCTTAGTGTGACTGACAGGTTGTTGGTATAGTATATTTGGAAGCGAAATTTTCTCAAAAGATTTCGATAGGCTTCTAAAATGGAGTCTTCCGCGTCTGCAGGATCGATGTCGGAACATTTTCAAACACCCACAAGTAATCACAGCTCTTCGCATTTGTTTTGTTTTTCCATTCATTCAGGTATTCAGCGTTTATAGCAATACAAAAAGAAAATGAACAAATCTAAGGCATTTAGAACAATAAAAAAAAAAAAAGAAAAAGAAAACATGAATAACTCACTACAATGGGGCAATGAACACTATTGAAAAGAGCGGCAAAAACTCCATAATTCACGCGGTTGAAGCTTATTTGTGTCGTTTTGGAGTCTTTAAGGTGGGAAAGAAAAGCACAACAAAGATTGAATAAAAGAAAAAAGAAAACGAGTAAGTGAGCGAGTGAGAGAGAACCGAAAAAAGTGAGCCAGACTCGGTTGCGTCTGGAAGCAATGTTTCATATGTACGAGAGTATTTATGGCCAGTGCCAAGCGATAATTCCGTTTACTCTTCAGCCGGATGAATGCAGAAAGTGCATAGCCATGCGCTTCACATGAAAGCACGAGCTGAGCTTCGTATATATGCATGAGCTGCAATGCGGCGGGACGGCTTGCATTTGTGCTTATTAGGAAAAGTTGAACTTTCACTTTTTCCTTTTTTTGTTTGGAGTTGCAATTTTTTTTTTTTTTTGTTTCTTCCAACGATTGCAGCAGGCCAAAGGCGGCGCGGAAGTTAAAAAAAGTCGATTACAAAAAGCCCAAATGAAAACAATCTAACCTTTTAGTTCATTGAGGGAGGAGGAAAGACTATCCTCGAAAACACACACCCATAATAAAACAAAGTCTATTGTTCCAAGTCTTAGTCATAATCCAAACATCCGAAATAATTTGTAAAGCAAATAAAATAAAGGTTGAAAAATTAGCCGCGTTATTCATTCTATGCGAACACATTCCCCTTGAGACATGAAGGCTATAATCAACTACAGGAAAGAATACTTCCGATGAACTGACATTACAATTAGAGGAATATCGAGTAATTTTATTTAAAAAAAAATAACAATAAGCAATTTGTAGTAGTTTCACATAGCGGAACAAAGTTGCTCACAACGTGGAAACTTTCCTAAATGTCTTCATGATGTGATCGATCTTAAAATACATCATCCCGAAACTTTTCGTTAGCTTAACTAGAAATTGAGAAAGCGAAACAATCTGTATCTATTATGATAGCTGGAGATGGAGAATAAACAAGCTAAAAAATTTGAAACCTGTTTGTACTAATAGAAAAGAATACAACAGGAAAGGAAAGAGGCGCTGGATCGGCTAATATGACGAACGCCATAGAGCATAACAGAAAAATATATATATGTATGACGAATTTAGATGCTTTGATTCTTCATATATGCCTTTGGCCACTCGAATTCATTATTAATATGCAAAGTCAATAGTAATCGAGGTTTCTTCTTCGTCTTTATCGCACTTACCTTTATAATTAATTCGATTTCGGGTACATCGCCGTTAGCAGCTGCATTTGCTGTTCCATTCGTGTCTTGCTGATCTGATTCAGACATTTTTCCGTACTTTACACGCGAATCACTTTTAAAACGTTTCTTTTTTTCAATTTAATAAAAACTCACGCTACACGACTTGGCGGAATGAAATCTCAACTAGGAATGCTCACAATGCATCGATATTTCGAAAACATCTGACATTTGCGATTCCATATGTCGAATACAAATCGATTATTTCGATGAACATCCCCATTTTATAAATTGCGCTAAGATCTGCCGTGTTGGCTATTTATAGTCAAATGCAAGATTTGCATGCAGCGTTCTGAAGATATATGAATTCCTTCAAAATCGCAAATGTTTGAGTTTATATTATTCCACTCACATGTTTCAATTTCAATGATATGTATACATCACGAGGGATTGATGCATATATGGTGATATAAGCATTGATTTTTTATTGGGGGTGGCCTGACGAAGAAAGAGAAGTGTTTGACTGTGCCTCGCCATCAAAACAAATTAGTGGTATTAAGATGGAAAGGCATCTTGGGCAATCGGCATCTTGGGCAACTTTCGCACATCGCATCTTCTAGATGGTGACAACATTTCCCATTTTTCAGTGCAAATGAGTGCATATGGCGACCTCAGTGTCATCAATGAGTATGAATGATGAGGAATATACAAAAACCTATTTATAATTAAGGAAAAACAGGAAATTGAATTTTATGCCATGCAGTACATGACTTGAATAATACGACTATCTATTTCAAATCAAAATTTTAGTTGTGTCACATTTAGAAAGATTTGTTGCGATTTGCAATTTTTGTATCAAATTATCGCGCTGGGCAATATTCACAGATTTGAAGTGACCAACATTTTGACTGTCCGATTTTGGTCTTAAATGATGCATCACCACAGTGTCATATCAGTTGAATGTATTTGATCTAACTTCATGAGGGTTGTTCATGCAAAAGTGCAAAAATTTGCTAGTGAAAAATTATGCCCACTCCATTGCCCCATTGCTATAATACACTATGATTTTATAAATATTTTGGGTCGGCTGAGAAGAAAGAGAATTTGTTTGATACAATTATGATCTGCGTATTCCATTGCAAAGACAAATGTTTGAGTCGGTATTCAAAGCAACAGTGCAAACGCAGTGTGCAATTTTGCACTCGTTGTCAAGATTGTTCGTACAAAATGAAAATTGCAGTGCAAAATATTGCACACTGAGATTTGCCACTCTGCTTGAATACCACTATTGTCTCTTTGAGGTTTTTTTGCCTCAAGCTGAATATAGTCGAATCGTATCGTATCGCGACAAACTGTGGCAACATATTAGCTGTCGCTTCGCTCCGCTTTCACGCCTCCAGCTTCAAGCGCTTTGTTTTTTAATTGGACTTTGTTTCGAAATGATTTTGCTCCCCTAAAATTCCGTATACTTTAGCATATTTTTCTATCAAGTAGTAGAGAAAATGGAAATATAAAGTATTTCATGCAATAATTTTCCTTTATTTACAAGAATTTTTCAATTAAACCTCATATTGTTTCACATTTCGAACATTTAGAAATTAATTCTACCAATAAGTGGATTTTTTAAAACATGTAGAGTGGCAGCGCTCTCATTAGGCGTCGCTCAGTTTTCACTTGTTCACATGTGATTTCATATAAACTTAAAGCCGCTATATCTTCTAAACTAGACGCGAGCTATAAAAACGGATTGCAGATTTAGAATCAGGAGGTCATTCTACATATACACCCCGAGATTAAACCAAATGCCAGAAACGCCCCTAAAGTAAATATATGCCAAAATCGATTATTTTTTTCAATGCAAAATATCGATAGTCCCATCACTTGTATTCCCGCCATTAGAATTCTTTGTTGTATTTCTCAAGTTATCGAAAGTCATATGGCGCGTTGTCATTCTCTGTTCGCCGAAGTTTCGTGTTTTTTAATGTTTTCTGCCTTCAAAAACGTTAATTCTGACTAAAGTTCTTAATAAACGTCGTCTTTAATACCGGGCAGCTTCGCTGTGCTTACTGGCACATCTTTAAACAAAGGTAAGTGTATGAAAAATAGCTTAAGTCGATCTTTGTTTCTCGGTTGCCCGTGAGCACATCGCTCGCAAACAAAATGTCTTGGTGTCTAAATAGGGACTAACTCGAAAAAAGGGGGTCGGTTGTTTTGGTTATCGGTTGTGTTATATTTTTCCAAACGTTTAAGAAGTATTATGTCGCTTTTTCCTGCTTATGGAGAGACCGGCAAGGAGTCATTAATTGAAGAACCAGAAAAGAAGACAGAAGAAACGACGGAATGGTTGGATAATAGCAGCTTTCAGGTAACATATACAAAAGAAACTACATGCAATAGTGTATACAACTAACGGCATTTCTCGTATTA